>JAQJVK010000052.1:870662-1482008 GCA_035578135.1 Flexamia atlantica | reverse complement strand
ACACCTAAAAAGGTATCAAAATCCAAGGTTACTAATTTCTCTTCATTTCAACAACTTACTAGATCTTCCAGTTGTTCATAATACCTCTGCTAAACAACTTAGAAGTTTTTTGTCCGTCTTAAATGAGAATATTGAGGCGCTAAAAGCCCTAGAACAGGATATTTCTCAGGAAAGTTTACTCCTAACCTTTCACTTATTAAGAAAATTTGATTCTCAGTTTCGCCATCATTTCGAAAAAACTCGAAGTGATAACACTGTACCTCCTAAGTTAGATGAGTTTATCAAGTACATTGAGTCTCATTGTGTAAATCTTGAAGCAGCTAATCTTACTAATGTAAGTTCATCTCATAAGGGCATCGTAGGCCAACAAACTCAGGTAAAGTCCCCTCAGCGCTCAGCTAAATCTGCACTTATCGCAACGCCCCCCACTACTTGTACTTATTGCTCATGTGCAGATCACAATATATATCAATGTAAGAATTTTCACAAGCTGACTGCACAAGAAAGATTTAATTTTGCTAAAGGCAAAAGTTTATGCAAAAACTGTCTTGGCGATAAACATAATGTAAAAGAATGTCAGTCATGGCGTAGATGTTCTACATGTAAAAGAAAACACCACTCTCTTTTGCATTTTGTTAATTCTACAAATCCCAATGTGTCCAAAGGTTACACAGATAAGACTAATGCTCAATCAGGTTCTAAAGACAAGCAACCCCCTAGTAACTCAAATCAAAATGAGTCTGATTTTGTTGGTTTGACAAATACAGAAAATACTGTTCTCCTCGCCACTGCTTTAATTTTAGTTAAGTCAAGTGAAGGTAAGACCCTAGTTTGTAGGGGAGTATTAGATTCAGCAGCTCAGTCTACCTTCATTACTCAGAGATGTGCTCAGGCTTTAGGTATTAAGCGCTCTTGTGCCAGTAATACACTGATTAACGGCATCTCATCTGCTCAGGTAAAAACAAAAGGGTTAGCTCATGTCACACTTCAGTCACTCAGTGGTCATGTATTAGTAACCTCTCACCCTGTTCTCATTTTGGAGAAAATCACCCAGGATTTGCCTCGAGCTAAGATCACCCCTGAAGTTCGCTCTCGGATGCAACATTTGATGTTAGCTGATCCCACTTTTGATACCCCCGCTCCAATCGATGTTTTGATTGGAGCAGATCTTTTTGCTTCCTCTGTGAAAGGCCAGTTTTTGTCTCTTGGTGAGAATATGCCTGTAGCGATTGACACGATTTTTGGATATGCTCTCTTAGGATCAACTCCTATCGCCTCATCCAGTGTAAACTCTTGTCATGGATTGGTCACACTCTTAACAACCAATTGTATGGATCTCCACGCTTCTATTCAACAGTTTTGGTCAGTGGAGGAACCCCCTTTTGCAAGTAAGCAGTCCTTGGCCGAAGAAAAATGTGAAAATCATTTTATTACTACTCATTCTCGTACTCCGGAAGGAAGATACATTGTCTCTTTGCCTTTTTCAGACGATCCGTCAAAATTAGGCGACTCAAGTAAAATGGCCAAGTCTCTCTTTTGGTCCCTGGAAAATAAATTTCATTCTAATCCTGAGTATAAGGAGACCTATGTTGAATTTATGAGAGATTACCTGTCCTCAGGACATATGACACTCTGCCAGTCACCGCCTCCTAAGGATACTCCTCATTACTATCTTCCTCATCATGGAATTTTTAAAGATGGAAAATTGAGAGTAGTATTCAACGCCTCAGCGCCTACATCAACATCCTTGTCTCTTAACAGTATTCTTCATCAAGGACCAAAACTTCACAACAACATATGTGACATCATTCTAAATTTTCGCAGACATACGATTGTTTTTTCATGCGACATCAAACAGATGTTTCGACAAGTCCTTGTCAAAGAATCGGATCAGTTGTTTCAACTAATTTTCTGGAGGGAAAGTGAAAAATCACCTCTTCAAGTTTACCAATTAACAACTGTCACTTATGGGGTCACATCGTCGCCCTACTTGGCAAATCGTGTCATTCAACAACTCATCATTGATGAAGGGAAAAATCATCCTTTAGCCGCAACTGCACTTAAGGACCAGATTTATGTCGATGACGCCCTATTGGGAAGTGACAGCATAGAAAATGCTCTGCAGTTGAAAGATGATGTGGTTCAGTTCCTCAAAAAATGAGGTTTTGAGTTAAGGAAATGGTCTTCGAACAATCCATTACTCTTCCAGTCGATTCCTGAAGACCACAGAGAAAAACCTATTGGTTTTCGAGCTCCCGAACAGCCAGTTCATAGTGTTCTGGGACTGAAATGGATCCCGAATGAAGATGTTTTTTCTTATTCTGTAGGTACTGACAAGGTAAATGAAACCCCTACAAAAAGAATTGTTTTAAGTGTAATATCACAGATCTATGACCCATCAGGATGGTTAACTCCAGTTACTTTTTGGTCAAAATCGTTCATGCAATATTTATGGACACTTAGTCTCGATTGGGATGATCCCTTAGATGATAATATTTTGCCAGTTTGGAATAAATTCACTAGTGAGCTTCCGTGTATTGAAATGCTCAAGATACCTCGTTACGTGGGACTTTCTTCCGCTAAGGATATTCAGCTACATACTTTTTCCGATGCAAGTGAAGCAGGATACTGTAGTTGTGTTTACCTGAGAGTTATAGATTCACAAGGAAATGTGTCTACTTATCTTCTAATAGCGAAGTCAAGAGTCGCACCTCTTAAACGTATTTCAATACCTCGCTTGGAACTCTGCGGAGCACATCTGTTGTCTAAGCTTCTGAGTTATTGTATTCATCAGCTTTCGCCAAACTACAAGATTAGTTCGTATACAGCTTGGTGTGATTCCACAATAGTTCTTTCATGGATAGGCATGCCTTCTTATCGACTCAAGGTTTATGTGTCAAATAGAGTTGCAGAAATACAGGAAAATATACCCCCGTCATTTTGGCGACATGTTCCATCTTTGGAAAACCCAGCTGATGTTGGGTCAAGGGGTTCTGCTCCCAAGGAACTGATGAACCACACACTCTGGTGGAATGGTCCCACCTGGTTATGTTGCTCTGAAGAAAATTGGCCTAAGTCTTTTTGCAAAACGCTGCCTGAGGAAAGTATACCTGAAACTAAGACACTAACTGTGAACACACTTTCTGTGGTTCCTGATGAGCCATTCTCTCTTCTTACTCGTTTCTCGTCTTGGACAACTTTACTTCATGTCTCAGCTTATCTGCTACGTTTTATCCACAACTCTAGAAATAAAGAAAAATTGTCTGGGAATTTATTATTTAAGGAGATAAAAGAAGCTCATAATCTGATTTGTAAACTAATACAAAGTGAACATTTTTCAGAAGAAATTTCGTTTGAAGTCAAATAAACCTTGTTCGACACGAATTCGACGTTTAGCTCCTTTTTTGGACGGTGATGGCATCATTAGAGTTGGTGGGCGTTTAAACAAAGCTGATACTTCGGAAGGTCACAAGCACCCCATCTTACTGCCCAAAGGTCATAGATTAGTCAGTGTTTTAATTGACCACTATCATGTATTGTATTTGCACTCTGGTCCAACTCTAACTCAAGCAATGTTGGCAAACAAATACTGGATTCTCAGTGCTAGAAGCTTAATAAGGTCTAGAATCTATAAATGCATAAAATGTTTCAGATGCAAACCTCCTAAGTCTTTTCAACTCATGGGAGAATTACCTAAGAATCGAATCACACCTTCGAGGCCATTTTCTGTATCTGGTGTTGATTATGCTGGACACTTCTTTGTGAAACAACATTTATTAAGGCGAGTTCAACCTATCAAAGTTTATATTTGTATCTTTATTTGCTTCTCTACTAAGGCCGTCCACATAGAGGTAGTAACTGATCTAACTGCTGACGCCTATTTAGCTGCTCTTACTAGATTTGTCTCCAGAAGAGGAATCGTCTCAGATATTCATTGTGACAATGCCACTAATTTCACAGGTGCATCTGAAAAGCTCAAACGAAACTTTGAAAAGTTAATCAAAGATTCTAAAGTTCAAAGCTATGCTGAAAAGTTCAATATTACATTTCACTTCTTACCACCTCACGCCCCTCATCAGGGAGGCCTATGGGAGAGGGCTGTCAAGAGTGTAAAATTCCACTTGATTAGAGTCATTGGACAACAGATCCTGTCACTGGAAGAGTTTATGACATTAATCACTCGTATTGAAGGAATGATGAATTCAAGACCGATAACTCCTCTCTCCTCGGACCATCGGATTTGGAAGCCTTGACACCTGGACATTTTTTAGCAGGTGGACCGCTTATGACGCCTCTTGAACCTGACTTACGTAGCATTCCTCTCAACCGATTAAAGCGCTGGCAGATAGTCCAGCAGTTTAGTCAGCATATCTGGGCACGTTGGCAGAAGGAATATTTGCACACACTTCAAGAGAGAAATAAATGGGTAAATCCCAAGAAGAATATTGAAATAAATGATTTGGTTGTCATACATGAAGACAACTTGCCCCCGCTCTCTTGGAAACTTGGACGTGTCCTCTCCGTCTCCCCTGATACTGATGGAAGAGTTCGGGTCGTACATCTGAAGACGACAAACGGATACCTCACTCGTCCTGTGACAAAGGTGTCTGTTCTTCCCTCGGACTAGTGAAGAGGTGTTACCACCCCCCTTTTTTCTCATTGATTTTCTCATGTTTTGTGTTTGTCTGAACCCAGGGGTTCAGGGGGGGCCGGTATGTTAAATATTTATAATTTAATTAAATACAGACATTACAATTATTAATAAAATAACATAAACATTTAAATTAGTATAATTCAATTTGAATTGAAGTGCTCCTTAGTTCATTTATTAAAAGGATTCAACAGCTGATATGAATGTCCAGGCTGACGTCACTGTTCAAAGTGCACTACTGGTTGTAACTGCCACTTTTTCCTGCCGGTCAGTTCAGACTCATCTCTCTCGGTGACCGTGCGTGTTGCACCTTTACTCTAAGCGACACAATACTTTCTCTCATTCTCAGTGCCATAAAATTGGTTCAGTTATTTCCATAAATTTAATAATTACGTACGTACATGTCAAGCAAAGGATCCAAAGAAGAAGTTTTATTTTCAATTAAGTCAATGTGTTGTAATTGTGCGTCTTCATTCAAGTGATCATCAAAACACTTCATTAATTCAGTGATCGTTAATTTCATTCTTTCCAATGAAGATATTTTATTTTACAATAATTGAAGCACAATATCAGTAATACTGGAAGTAGGCTAACAACCAACAACATAACTGTATACATCGTCGTCTCCATGGTCCTCCGTTATAAATCACAACATCTGTCAGCACTCTGGCCAGAGCAACGCTTCGCTTCGTCTTCAACCCCGACTTCGACCAACTATGGAATCATGGATTCACAACTGTAAAAGGTACCATCTCCAATCAATTATTTCTATGACCATAATACATAACACCGGTCACCCAGCAATTTAAAACCTGGTGACTGGGTAATGGTTAGATTGAACCCGATTAGTAAAGCAGTCGACTACATAAACCAAAAATTACTGCCTATGTGGTCGAAACATTGTCTCATTGAAACATTCACCCCCCCAGTCACTATTCGCCTAGTCGACCCTTTCAATAATAAATTCATCTGAAAAGCACATGTATCACAGCTCAAAAGATTTTTTCAGCCAGAAACATAAATCAGACACTAAATAAATCAGAAACATAAATCTTTCACTACCTAAGGTTACACCCTGAAAAAGATCGTGTCCCATTGCACATATGCACTTAATGATGATAGGTTAAGCTTAATTCTACTCTTCTCCTTCTCTTGCCTAGTCTGAGCGGAGGGAAGTGAGTCTAAGGTTTCATCTTCCTCTGGATGGGTGAACCTAAACAATTCCTCTCCGCTCATACTCAGGTAAACCCATCCTTCTTCGTCGCCTCGTTGCAGGAGAAATACGTTGGCGTTTGCTTTATTCCTTTCCTTTAAATAAAAAAAATTAACCTTACTGTTTGACCTTCATTTTATTTTTAATACTTTTATCTTTTATGGTCAACCAGTGAGAGCCCATGCGCAAGGGTATCCTGGAGTACTTACTTGTTACTTGTTTCCGTCCATAGACTCAGCAGAGTGGTGGACAGGTCAATAGGTGCCAACTCTTAACATTAGCCACCAGTTAGGGTAGGTGAGTTTGTAGGGTAGGTGAGTTTGTAGGGTAGGTGAGTTTGTAGGGTCGCAGTCGGGTCTACAACTCTTCATGTGCTCTATGATACTATCCACGTTGTAAAAATTATGGTTTAAGAGATAGCTTCTAAAGGTGGTTTTAAATTTATTGTTTTCTTGTATTCCCTTGATAAAGGGGGGTAAATTTTGAAAAAATTTTAAACCAGCAAACAAAGGTTTTTTCTCAAAGAGAGACAGCCTGTGACTTTCAGCATACCTATCTCTATGCCTAGTGTTATAATGTTGAGATCTTAAACCATAACATGTTAAGTTTTGATTCTTAATATAGATCACCAGCTCTAAAAAGTATAGGCAAGGGACAAGTATAGTATCAAGTTGCTAGCTGTTGCAATTTGTCGAGCATCGAGTGACACTTAAATGCTCTCATTTTCTTTCCTAATTTAATCAATTCTAGCCTTCTTTTTATTGTCGACCATGCAAATCAATCTAGTCATTAGTGTGTAGTTAGTGTAGGGCACGTCAGGAAAAATGTCAAGGTAGACGACAGTTTCAACACGTCCTTGGATCTTGCCCCCATGGGGAACTATTACGAAATAAACGCCACCACACAATAAGAACAATTATAGCAAATGAATTGAAGAAAAAGAATTTGAAGTCTTCGAAGAAGTGACATGTGTGGAAAATAAGGGATCCATCAGAAGATGTGACATCATTGCCATTGACAAGAAGAAAAAACATGGATATATTATTGATCCAACCGTCCGATTTGAAAAGGCCCAAAATCAGCCAATACTAGTACTCAACGAGAAGAAAGATATACGAGTATATAGTGGAACAAGAGATGACATTAAAAAAAATACAGACTTTCTCATGTAGAAGTCATCGGCTTGATGGTTGGAGCAAGAGGAACTGTTCCAACTCTCAAGAGAATCTTTGAAAATTATCTCAACAGCAGCTATCGATATTCAATTAACATTTTAAAGAACCATTTATATATTAAATACTAATAATTAATTATTCAACCATTTTTTATAAAATTTCAAAATTCACCAACCTTTGTTATTCAGCAACTTGTAAATTATAAGAAGGTATTAATTAATTATTTACTTGATAAATTATCTTTATATATACTTATCTTTTAGTTTTACACAAAGAGTTAAAAATATAGAAAGGATGGTCCCGCTATAGTTTATAAGCAGATAAAGGGAATTATATGAAATATACTTTTGATATTTTATCTCCAAGTGCGTTTCTTATTTATGGCCAAGCGCATCTCGTGCGTAATATATTAACGGCCATTATTATTCTCAACTGCGCCATCCTCTAATTTTCTTACATTTTATATTTTCCATGTACACCACTAACTTTAGGGGAAAGTCGTGTAATATCGGTCAGGGGTAGTATCGTGCAAACGCTGTTTCCAGCCTTTGCCGCTAGAGGCAGCACTGACTAGGACATCAGCAGAAGCACCAAGGAGAAAGACTATGTGATCGCCATTATGAGTTTCGTGCCTCAGTAAACGTCTATGCTGAAACAATTTCTTTGTGATAATTTCTGTGCACGTACTTTTATGTTTCATTACCAGTATTTCATAGTAAAGATGTTGTACTTTGTTTTGTAGGTGAATGGTTAGTTTAGTTTGGTTAGTACGGAGGTGGTAGGCAAACTGGCGGACCATGTCAGTCGGGTAGTATCGGACAAGCTCGCGTCGGGTAGTATCGGACAGAATGGGTAGAATGTAAATTGTTGAAAGTTTTAAAACAACTTAACGTAAACCATAATTAAATCCCCTAATTTATTTTTAGGTTTTCGAACATGGGGAAAATACGGCATAAATGGGATGAGTTTAACATGAAACAAGCAATCGAGCAAGTTTTCTTGAAGAAATTAACAATAAGACAAGCTAACGATAGGTTTGCTGTTCCAAAGAGCACATTGGGGGACAGAATTAAGTCAGAATTGGGTAGAAGGATAGGAGATAGAAATTAAACCAGAATTGGCTAGCTTACAGTTGAAAAGGATATTCACTGACGAGCAAGAACAGATTTTGTACGATCATTCTAAGCCTTTAGATATCCGGCTAATGCTTTTGGGTAAAGACGATTTTTTTTAAATCTTGCTTACCAGTTCGCTAAAGCTTTAAAGATTAAGACTAGGTTTAATGAAGATATAAAAACCAGGTAAAGATCTTTTCTACGAGTTTATGAAGAGGTATCCAGACTTGAGGATGAGGGCGGCAGAATCAACCAGCCTGCAACGAGCGTCTGGTTTTAGCAAAGATCAAGCAGACCTTATTTCCGACAAGCTTGCTGCCCTAGTTGAAAAGTACAAATTTTCGCCATCGAAAATTTTTAACGCAGAAGAAACTGGCGTTACTTGTGTTCACTCTAATCAATTGAAGATTCTTCTTCTTCTGAAGAAGAAGATAAAGAGAGAAGGAGAGGGACAGGGAGAGGAAGAGGGAGAGACCGTGGCCGAGATCCAAACAAACGCGCTGTTAGATAAAAAGAAAGAAGAAACAAGTTAAAAGAAGCATTTCAAGAGCTCGTTTTATGAAATAACTACATTAGTTGTAAACTAACTTCTGTTAATATAACTAAGAAAACTTCATGCAATGCAATCAGTGGGTCTATAAATTGTGTAAAAATGTTTATAAGTGCCCTGGTTTAAAGAAATTACTACTTCCAGGCTTTTCCTGTATTCAATATACTTATGGAAAGAAAAGACTTGAACTTGACAGACTTTTTCTGTATAAATTTGTTTTTAATTTTAAAGAACAATACAATATTTTACTTTTTCAGATTTGAAATGAATGGAATTTTCAAACTACTCTCAGCGCTCTGTCCACCAACCAACCGAATAAAAATGAAAAATGCCAATGGAAACTCTCAATTGTTGAGTCTCAAGAAGGAATGATCATTCAAGTAAATGTAAGTATTTAATTCAGAGGCCAAAATTATTTTGATAAAATGTTATTAAATTTTTGAACAAGACACGTTTTCACCCCAGCACTATTAAAATAATCCAGCAATTTAACGGTTTGCTGGAAAAACTTTCATTGGACATGTTGTGCAGGTTAGGTTAGCTATTGGTTAGCCTATTGTTATTAATCAGGTAAATAATAAGTAACGTGGCTGCTGGACATAAATATAATTTCTATAGGAATGGCTCACTGCAGAAACCAGACATGTCAAAAAACCAAACCTTTCAGGAGAGCATGTTTTTCTCGCAAAAAATGTTTTTACCAAAAATAAAATTATGATGAACTGTAGGTTTGGTATATACATGATGAGGTCGAAATTGAAAAAAAACATATCTTGCATTTATTCATTTTTTATCTTTTTAACAATGGACATGTCTGGTTTTTGTAGTTAAAACGGCAAGTAACTTAAAAAGTGCTTAGAAAAGTATTTTAATACAAACATTTTGACAAAAATACACAGGAAACTGTATTTCAAAATGTTTTAGAATACATAATATGAATGGGAATATACAGGGTGTTTACGAAAAACTTTTGACAGACTTCGGGATATGGTTAGTTACATCTAAACTAAGAAAAAAGTTCCTATAGACATGGGTCCTAAAATGCTCGGTTATCCGTCTGTCGGTCTGTATGTGTTTTTAACATGATTTTGCATAACTTTGGAACCACTACTTGTGACAGATAGTTGAAATAGGCATTTCTTTTTCGGCTCTGACCCCCAAGGCTTTAATTTATTTATAGAGGGCGCTTTCAACGGTCCAGTGCTGACCAACTTGCTAAAATGTAAATCGTAATTTAATAGCTGATTACCTTCAGACGAATTGTCAACCAGTGACATTGTAAACAAAAATAGATATACTGAAAATGTAAACAAGAGAAGAAACAACTTATGAACAGTGAACAGTCATTTTCACATATTGATTTGGTCGATAAATCACTTATTGATGAGTATGATGACATAGTAAATTATTAATTTTATTCATGTACAGGATTTCAAACAAACATTCATATTATTTTCATTTTCATATGACGATGTTTTTTCTTGAATGTTCAAAGTATTTTACCAGATAGGAAGTAAATTTATAACTTTAAAAGGAAACTATTACATTATTCGTTAGGTCTGATGGAAGACGATTTTTGAATCCTGAAATAGAAAAAAGAAGAATACAAAGAAAATAGAGAAGACATGATTAGAGAGATTAGGGAAAACATGCGTAACCTTCGGCAAGAACAGATAACTGATAAGAGACAAAGATTGAAGATTAAGAGACAAGACAAAGATTCAGCGAGCGAAGCCGTGTAAAAATATCCGTATCTTCTAATGTAAACGTATCAACAAATATATTTTCCTATTGACTACTTAGGAAATGATTTTTTACAAAAGATTTAACGTTCGAACATGATATATTACTTAACAATGGCTTTTTCCAATATATTTATCACATTCAGCTTTGTTTGGAACCTTCGAAAGTAAAATATGCTTTTCAAAATGTCTTCCTACTGCAGCATTTTATTCTTCTAACCATGGTCTTTTAGTACAAGTTTTCCGTCTTTTACTTGTTCGTTCACTTTTTAGTTTACCTTTATTTACTTCCCTCTTTGAGTTCTACATCTTCAGCATTTCTACATCTTCATCATCATTGAATTCTCTGTTGTTTGTCAGAGTTAGGTCAATAGATGTTTGCTCTAGTTCTTTAATTGGAAGAGGATCATCAGCACCGGAGTCACCATCTTGATCCTATGGAGTTTCATCTTCATCATCGGTATCGTCTTCATCACCGAGTGGATCATCCAAATCGATGTTTTCCAGGGTTGATTGATAAGTTTTATCAAACTTTCCCCTTTACATTAGTAACAGCAACTTGCCGTCCTTAGCTACTTGCCGTCCTTAGCTACTTGCCAAGTATTTTCTGGCAGCCTATAATACTCTCTATGAATATCAACGTTTTGGCCCAAATATTTTCATATCGTTATGCGAGAAGTTGAGCAACTGTGACACTGTAGCTACAAGCTTACGGAAATTAGCTGAAGTTAGGAGATGTTTTGCTCCTCACAGTCTAGCGTTTTTATGACATGTAGCAGAACCTCTAATAAAACTATATTTACTTTTAGGGATTGCTAACATATAAGGATTATCCTCGGAGATACCAACAAGCTAATCTAGTTGAAATCAATAAATCAAAATTAGATTTCATCGACGATCTTAGAATGACTGGCACACCTTTTCCAGTTTTAACTGGAACACACACCTTTCCCTCATAACTGACACCTTAAATTTAATCTCAAAGGACAAGTTTTCATAATAATAACCCAGGTTAATCATTAGATTCTAAATCAGAAGATCAATGGGTACAGATGTAAAGTTTTTCATCTTCTCTACAAGCAATATGAGCCCATCTTATTGAAGATGTCTATGTTCCTCCCCAGCGAGATCGTCAGTGCAATGTCGAGGATGTTCGGTCGACCATGAGTGGAAAAGAGAGTGGACTCGGCAGGGGCCAGTTAGTGGTTTTCCAAAAAACCCTGCAGATCAAAGCCAGCGATACTCGGAGTTCATGTCCCCTGCCAGTATTGAAGCAGAACCGGGGCTTAGGCGGGTGTCCAGCAGTTGTGGAGGAAGAAGTCCTCTGGGAGGCTTGTAGGTGGAAGTGATCTGGGTGATCGTTATTCCCGGGTTCTTTCTCCGGTGCACTAGAACCGCTGTTCCTCCACTTGCCTGCCAAGCGTTGGGTCCGTTAGTTTTGTAGTTTTGATAATTTGGTACAGTAAAATCAGTGACGATATTTTGTCTCTTGGGCAATTCCACGGTGTCGGACGTAAAAATCAGACAAGAATTTTCACTTTTCAAAGTTATTATTAACTTTAATAAGTTTTTAACTCTTGTTCAATAGTTTTAAATGAAAGGCCTGGCTTTTGTGAACATTTTTGCATATAAACATGTTTATAGACATTGTTTTTTAGTGTAAAAAAAATATTTGTATGGTGTCGGACGTAAAATGTTAAAATAACAAATTCTAACTTTGCTACACTTATGTTGAAAACTCTGTGAATTGTGTTAAGATAGCTTCAAATTTTTTTTTTACTTAAAAAAGAGAGAATTTTCTTTGAAATAACTCCAATCACAAATTTATAGAATGTATACTTTTTATTATTTTAATTTTTAGGTTTGGTGTCGGACGTAAATTTTTTGGTGTCGGACGTAAAACGTCCAAAGTTATCTTCAATTGGGGGCTAAAATAATAAGATACAACATTGTAAAAGACAAAAACCATTTCTTTTAATGATTTAAAACTAAAAAAATACAAAAATAGCCCAAATTTACCATTACAGTTACAGTAGGTAACAGAAGTATATAGGCCTAGGCCCTACTTGCAAAAAAACTTCAAGGAATGTTTACAGAAAACTTAAAGTGGCCCCTGGTACCACCACATGGGATTGGACCTTCAATTTTCTTAATTACATGTTGCTGGATATAGGAAATGCAGTCCTCTTCTTTAGGCCAGTAGTAATAGGCACCAGTTTTTGAACTATGCATAACTTTGACTTGCACTTCGTTTTGTCCCACTACTTTAACTTCTCCAGGGTAGTACACGTTGTCGTAACAGACAACTACCCAGTCACTTGGTTTTAGATTATTTATTTGGATTTGAGGATAAGCAATAGGAATACTTGCATCATCACAACCATCACTTTCATCCGATGAGGAGTTAATGTTTCTTGGAAGGATCCTAATCTTTCGTTTATTCGTGTCATCACTTGTGTCTCCAACTACAATGTAATTGTTATTGTTAGTTAAAGATACACAATGAACAGAATGGGTGTCTGGAATAGCAAGGGCTGAAGACCACAACGACTCAACTTCCATTACCTTCTTGTCTACTTCATCTTTCGTAACAAAAGCTACCATGACATTTGGATTCTTTTCTGCAGCAACACGTGCAAACTCATTTGCTGTGTTTATAACTATGTGAGGTGTTGTTTTCACATAGTTCCAAACACTCCTTTTAACAGTGCCACCTATCCCATCTACAACCCCTTTGCCGTGGGAGGTGGCAAAAAAGTTCCAAGTCAGCTTAATGTTGAAGTTCTGTTCAAGCATATGTAAACAGGAAAACATAAATCTGTTTTTAAACTGTGCCGATGTTCCATCAGAGAACACACTTACGTTAGCAATGTCTGGATAAGTTTGTTTCAAGTAGTTGAGCAAGTAGTTTATATAGCAGTATATCTGAGTTTTGGTGTGTTCTAAGTCATCGGAAACGATGACACAGCTTTCACGCACACTGTTAGAAATCCATGCATGTGCCGTAAATACGGTAGCTTGGGAGTGACTCCAGTGTGCAGACTGGATTTCATTTTGTGCCAACAGGCTTGCATTTTCTGAGAAATCTAGTTGAATGAGGATGTTGGATCCATCAACAGCAGACTTCAGATTGTTAAAAGTATCAGCCTGAGCCCTTTTTACAAAGGTATGAATCAAGAAGTACTTAAGCTGTGCTTTTAGTTCATCAAAAACCCCTTGAACTGTGCTCAGAATTTCAACTTTCTGAGATTTGTTGTCAACCTTTTGCCACTGCAAGTATTTAAGGGGTTCTTCAAGATTTTCGGGTGTGTAAAAATAAATCTTGTTGCGGCAAATAAGACAGCTTTGTGTCATACAATCTTTTGACTTAGAATTGCAAACTATCTTGTCAATAAATGGTTTGAATTCTACTGGAAGTTCACTGTGGGGTTTCAGAGCACTTAGTATTAGGCGAATGTTTTCATGGTATACACAAACGCATACATTGTGAGGAAGATTTGCAAAACACAATACATGTTTAGGTTTTGCGCTGCAGAATTTTGATTTTCCAATTTTGGAATCTGGGTTTTTCTCTTTAAAGAGTCTGTAAGCCTCTCCTAGGGACATTAAAAGATAACGTGACTGTATATACTCCTTTTCAGTTCTTCCTTGGTCGTTTTTCTTTCTATAGATAACTCTATCCTTTTTGCCAGGTGCTTGCCATGACACTTCATCAGAATTGTAGAATTCTGACACTTTTTCTACGATTTCTGGACTTAGGCTTAACCCGTGATGGTCTTTAAACAGATCGTTAGAAGATTTTATGCCACATTTGCGCATTAAGCACTTAACAACAATTTTTTTTTCCTTGGTGAGCAAGGAAGACTATTAGTGACTCGCTTCATGGCTTTGCCAAGAGACTGCCTTGATTGGAAAGGTGATTTTTCTGGTGTTTTTTGTACTTCTTCTGACCCTTCATTCTTTTCTGACTTCTTTTTGTAATAATAGCTTAAAACTCGCTTACTTTCTTTGCGTCGAAATTCTCTAATATCTTCTTCTGTAGCAAATTCCTTTACTTTATCTCGCTGAGCTTTTTTCCTATTTCGCTCTTTTTCCAAATAAATTGCATTTTGATCTGGGTTTTCTTTAAGCCTTGCTCTCCGTTGAGCCATCTTCTCCTTATTTGTCATCGGCATATCCTAAAAAATAACAAAAAAGTGCTTAGTGACAGTCTTGAAACACAATCCATGTTTGTATTAGTAATAAGGTCAAATGAGTAAGATTAAACCTGTTTTACAGAAACAACCCTAGGTTAGCTTACAACCAAAAGCCTTCTAGGTAAGCTACAATTTACCATTTACCATCCTCTACATTGTTGACCCCCTGGTGAAGGGAATAGATAACGTCAAGTTAAACGAAAACACATGCAGCAAAACAGCATACAATAATAAGCTAACTCCAACAAGCCTAGGCCTAGGCCTAGGTAGGTTACTCTGTGTAGCAAGCTATTGCAATCATTTTTTACTGGTAAACAATCTAAATATGTAACAAGGGAGGTAAAAACTCTTAAACTTAACAATTTATTACCTACTTTTAAAGTTTCAAAGTTTTTAAATGCAAGTTTTCACTATTCAAACAAGTTTTTGAGGTTAGGTTTACTGCTATTGCATATGACATTGTAGAATAGGTACAAAATGTTTTTCAATACATTTTTACTATCCATATTAACCTACTTAAAATAATGTTTTAACTTACCTTTCAATATGTAAGTTGAGACTGAAGAGTTGAAAATAGTTAAGAGTACAAAACCTCAATCAATCAAATAATAACTGTCAAAGCAATCAGACAACTGAGAAATAAAAAAAAACCAAGATCAGCTGTAAAAAAAATCACATTGAAACAACCAGGGCAGTATTTAAGTGATTCCCTATCCTTCTTGCTGGGAAAACAATAGTATTAGTGTATGTTTCTTTAAACTAAATATTCTTAGAAAGCTACCTAAGTTTTTTACAATTAAATTATTTTATTGTAATATAAGTTGGAAATTGAAAGGTTTTAAATTATTTTTATGCCTTAACTAGGCTTACATTTTGAGACAGCTAATTTGAATCCAATGTAGATGCAAAGCCAACTATGTTAAATAAGATGTGTTTGATAATTTCCTTCTAGTAAACTAGTTGGCTACATAAAACTATACCAGGGGTCGGACGTAAGTGTCGGACGTAAAAAAAAGATTTACGTCCGACACCATGTTTTTAAAAAAAGTAAGGAAGCTAATTTTTTGAAATTTTATATTGACAAACTACATAATAAACTCGCTTTGGAAACCAAGTTTCACATTTCTAAAAAAATCATAGGACTTGTGGTAAAACTAAATGTACATTTTTGGTGTCGGACGTAAAATTAAAATTTTGCCAAAACTATAAATTCCTAAAAAAGGTTGGTGCTATATTTTTTTAAGTTATCATATATTAAAATGTTCCTTGGTTCACTGGCAATCTAACCACAACATATTTAAGTATAAATTCCTCATGGTATCTTTTTTTTATTAGTTTGGTTAACGCCCGCAATGTGAAGAAATAAAACGGTAAAAAAGTATCTAATTTGGCCTTGAATACATTTTTTATTAAAGTTTTTTTTTAGTTAAGAGTTGTATTTTCTAATTTGGGGGTTTATTGGCTTTTCAAAAATGTATAGTTGTTTAAGGTTATGAAAAGTTTTTATTTTACATCAGAAGGTGACATTTCTATGGAAATGCCCTCTTGCATCAGTGCGATGTCTGTTTCAAGGTCTTGCAAGAACTGTGAGAGTTCAAGTTTCTTGTCAGTCAATCCGTTTACGTTCCAGGTCAAGATTCGCAACTTAACCATGATGGTGTCGAGTTATCGTCTCCACCAAGGTAGTCATTGTTTCTAGCATGTTCTGTACCGTTGAAAGAAGGTGGGCAATCTCCGCCAGGCTTGATGTTTTTTGTGCCGCAGACTCATCACAAGGTTGCTTGACAGGGCAACTGGGCTGTTGAACAGGGCTGATTGCTGATTGCTGTTGGGCTTCTGGGCAGGGTTGGAGCAAGGCCACACTGGTTGGAGGGTCGCTGGGCAGGGCATCGTGGGTGTCGGTTGGGGCCGCTCGGAGTGGAGGTCGACTGCTGTGCCGACGAGGCATCTCGCGAGCCAGCTGATCCTTGGGAGGCTGTTGGGGTCTCCCCCGGATTCCCACTATCGATATTCAATTAACATTTTAAAGAACCATTTATATATTAAATACTAATAATTAATTATTCAACCATTTTTTATAAAATTTCAAAATTCACCAACCTTTGTTATTCAGCAACTTGTAAATTATAAGAAGGTATTAATTAATTATTTACTTGATAAATTATCTTTATATATACTTATCTTTTAGTTTTACACAAAGAGTTAAAAATATAGAAAGGATGGTCCCGCTATAGTTTATAAGCAGATAAAGGGAATTATATGAAATATACTTTTGATATTTTATCTCCAAGTGCGTTTCTTATTTATGGCCAAGCGCATCTCGTGCGTAATATATTAACGGCCATTATTATTCTCAACTGCGCCATCCTCTAATTTTCTTACATTTTATATTTTCCATGTACACCACTAACTTTAGGGGAAAGTCGTGTAATATCGGTCAGGGGTAGTATCGTGCAAACGCTGTTTCCAGCCTTTGCCGCTAGAGGCAGCACTGACTAGGACATCAGCAGAAGCACCAAGGAGAAAGACTATGTGATCGCCATTATGAGTTTCGTGCCTCAGTAAACGTCTATGCTGAAGCAATTTCTTTGTGATAATTTCTGTGCACGTACTTTTATGTTTCATTACCAGTATTTCATAGTAAAGATGTTGTACTTTGTTTTGTAGGTGAATGGTTAGTTTAGTTTGGTTAGTACGGAGGTGGTAGGCAAACTGGCGGACCATGTCAGTCGGGTAGTATCGGACAAGCTCGCGTCGGGTAGTATCGGACAGAATGGGTAGAATGTAAATTGTTGAAAGTTTTAAAACAACTTAACGTAAACCATAATTAAATCCCCTAATTTATTTTTAGGTTTTCGAACATGGGGAAAATACGGCATAAATGGGATGAGTTTAACATGAAACAAGCAATCGAGCAAGTTTTCTTGAAGAAATTAACAATAAGACAAGCTAACGATAGGTTTGCTGTTCCAAAGAGCACATTGGGGGACAGAATTAAGTCAGAATTGGGTAGAAGGATAGGAGATAGAAATTAAACCAGAATTGGCTAGCTTACAGTTGAAAAGGATATTCACTGACGAGCAAGAACAGATTTTGTACGATCATTCTAAGCCTTTAGATATCCGGCTAATGCTTTTGGGTAAAGACGATTTTTTTTAAATCTTGCTTACCAGTTCGCTAAAGCTTTAAAGATTAAGACTAGGTTTAATGAAGATATAAAAACCAGGTAAAGATCTTTTCTACGAGTTTATGAAGAGGTATCCAGACTTGAGGATGAGGGCGGCAGAATCAACCAGCCTGCAACGAGCGTCTGGTTTTAGCAAAGATCAAGCAGACCTTATTTCCGACAAGCTTGCTGCCCTAGTTGAAAAGTACAAATTTTCGCCATCGAAAATTTTTAACGCAGAAGAAACTGGCGTTACTTGTGTTCACTCTAATCAATTGAAGATTCTTCTTCTTCTGAAGAAGAAGATAAAGAGAGAAGGAGAGGGACAGGGAGAGGAAGAGGGAGAGACCGTGGCCGAGATCCAAACAAACGCGCTGTTAGATAAAAAGAAAGAAGAAACAAGTTAAAAGAAGCATTTCAAGAGCTCGTTTTATGAAATAACTACATTAGTTGTAAACTAACTTCTGTTAATATAACTAAGAAAACTTCATGCAATGCAATCAGTGGGTCTATAAATTGTGTAAAAATGTTTATAAGTGCCCTGGTTTAAAGAAATTACTACTTCCAGGCTTTTCCTGTATTCAATATACTTATGGAAAGAAAAGACTTGAACTTGACAGACTTTTTCTGTATAAATTTGTTTTTAATTTTAAAGAACAATACAATATTTTACTTTTTCAGATTTGAAATGAATGGAATTTTCAAACTACTCTCAGCGCTCTGTCCACCAACCAACCGAATAAAAATGAAAAATGCCAATGGAAACTCTCAATTGTTGAGTCTCAAGAAGGAATGATCATTCAAGTAAATGTAAGTATTTAATTCAGAGGCCAAAATTATTTTGATAAAATGTTATTAAATTTTTGAACAAGACACGTTTTCACCCCAGCACTATTAAAATAATCCAGCAATTTAACGGTTTGCTGGAAAAACTTTCATTGGACATGTTGTGCAGGTTAGGTTAGCTATTGGTTAGCCTATTGTTATTAATCAGGTAAATAATAAGTAACGTGGCTGCTGGACATAAATATAATTTCTATAGGAATGGCTCACTGCAGAAACCAGACATGTCAAAAAACCAAACCTTTCAGGAGAGCATGTTTTTCTCGCAAAAAATGTTTTTACCAAAAATAAAATTATGATGAACTGTAGGTTTGGTATATACATGATGAGGTCGAAATTGAAAAAAAACATATCTTGCATTTATTCATTTTTTATCTTTTTAACAATGGACATGTCTGGTTTTTGTAGTTAAAACGGCAAGTAACTTAAAAAGTGCTTAGAAAAGTATTTTAATACAAACATTTTGACAAAAATACACAGGAAACTGTATTTCAAAATGTTTTAGAATACATAATATGAATGGGAATATACAGGGTGTTTACGAAAAACTTTTGACAGACTTCGGGATATGGTTAGTTACATCTAAACTAAGAAAAAAGTTCCTATAGACATGGGTCCTAAAATGCTCGGTTATCCGTCTGTCGGTCTGTATGTGTTTTTAACATGATTTTGCATAACTTTGGAACCACTACTTGTGACAGATAGTTGAAATAGGCATTTCTTTTTCGGCTCTGACCCCCAAGGCTTTAATTTATTTATAGAGGGCGCTTTCAACGGTCCAGTGCTGACCAACTTGCTAAAATGTAAATCGTAATTTAATAGCTGATTACCTTCAGACGAATTGTCAACCAGTGACATTGTAAACAAAAATAGATATACTGAAAATGTAAACAAGAGAAGAAACAACTTATGAACAGTGAACAGTCATTTTCACATATTGATTTGGTCGATAAATCACTTATTGATGAGTATGATGACATAGTAAATTATTAATTTTATTCATGTACAGGATTTCAAACAAACATTCATATTATTTTCATTTTCATATGACGATGTTTTTTCTTGAATGTTCAAAGTATTTTACCAGATAGGAAGTAAATTTATAACTTTAAAAGGAAACTATTACATTATTCGTTAGGTCTGATGGAAGACGATTTTTGAATCCTGAAATAGAAAAAAGAAGAATACAAAGAAAATAGAGAAGACATGATTAGAGAGATTAGGGAAAACATGCGTAACCTTCGGCAAGAACAGATAACTGATAAGAGACAAAGATTGAAGATTAAGAGACAAGACAAAGATTCAGCGAGCGAAGCCGTGTAAAAATATCCGTATCTTCTAATGTAAACGTATCAACAAATATATTTTCCTATTGACTACTTAGGAAATGATTTTTTACAAAAGATTTAACGTTCGAACATGATATATTACTTAACAATGGCTTTTTCCAATATATTTATCACATTCAGCTTTGTTTGGAACCTTCGAAAGTAAAATATGCTTTTCAAAATGTCTTCCTACTGCAGCATTTTATTCTTCTAACCATGGTCTTTTAGTACAAGTTTTCCGTCTTTTACTTGTTCGTTCACTTTTTAGTTTACCTTTATTTACTTCCCTCTTTGAGTTCTACATCTTCAGCATTTCTACATCTTCATCATCATTGAATTCTCTGTTGTTTGTCAGAGTTAGGTCAATAGATGTTTGCTCTAGTTCTTTAATTGGAAGAGGATCATCAGCACCGGAGTCACCATCTTGATCCTATGGAGTTTCATCTTCATCATCGGTATCGTCTTCATCACCGAGTGGATCATCCAAATCGATGTTTTCCAGGGTTGATTGATAAGTTTTATCAAACTTTCCCCTTTACATTAGTAACAGCAACTTGCCGTCCTTAGCTACTTGCCGTCCTTAGCTACTTGCCAAGTATTTTCTGGCAGCCTATAATACTCTCTATGAATATCAACGTTTTGGCCCAAATATTTTCATATCGTTATGCGAGAAGTTGAGCAACTGTGACACTGTAGCTACAAGCTTACGGAAATTAGCTGAAGTTAGGAGATGTTTTGCTCCTCACAGTCTAGCGTTTTTATGACATGTAGCAGAACCTCTAATAAAACTATATTTACTTTTAGGGATTGCTAACATATAAGGATTATCCTCGGAGATACCAACAAGCTAATCTAGTTGAAATCAATAAATCAAAATTAGATTTCATCGACGATCTTAGAATGACTGGCACACCTTTTCCAGTTTTAACTGGAACACACACCTTTCCCTCATAACTGACACCTTAAATTTAATCTCAAAGGACAAGTTTTCATAATAATAACCCAGGTTAATCATTAGATTCTAAATCAGAAGATCAATGGGTACAGATGTAAAGTTTTTCATCTTCTCTACAAGCAATATGAGCCCATCTTATTGAAGATGTCTATGTTCCTCCCCAGCGAGATCGTCAGTGCAATGTCGAGGATGTTCGGTCGACCATGAGTGGAAAAGAGAGTGGACTCGGCAGGGGCCAGTTAGTGGTTTTCCAAAAAACCCTGCAGATCAAAGCCAGCGATACTCGGAGTTCATGTCCCCTGCCAGTATTGAAGCAGAACCGGGGCTTAGGCGGGTGTCCAGCAGTTGTGGAGGAAGAAGTCCTCTGGGAGGCTTGTAGGTGGAAGTGATCTGGGTGATCGTTATTCCCGGGTTCTTTCTCCGGTGCACTAGAACCGCTGTTCCTCCACTTGCCTGCCAAGCGTTGGGTCCGTTAGTTTTGTAGTTTTGATAATTTGGTACAGTAAAATCAGTGACGATATTTTGTCTCTTGGGCAATTCCACGGTGTCGGACGTAAAAATCAGACAAGAATTTTCACTTTTCAAAGTTATTATTAACTTTAATAAGTTTTTAACTCTTGTTCAATAGTTTTAAATGAAAGGCCTGGCTTTTGTGAACATTTTTGCATATAAACATGTTTATAGACATTGTTTTTTAGTGTAAAAAAAATATTTGTATGGTGTCGGACGTAAAATGTTAAAATAACAAATTCTAACTTTGCTACACTTATGTTGAAAACTCTGTGAATTGTGTTAAGATAGCTTCAAATTTTTTTTTTACTTAAAAAAGAGAGAATTTTCTTTGAAATAACTCCAATCACAAATTTATAGAATGTATACTTTTTATTATTTTAATTTTTAGGTTTGGTGTCGGACGTAAATTTTTTGGTGTCGGACGTAAAACGTCCAAAGTTATCTTCAATTGGGGGCTAAAATAATAAGATACAACATTGTAAAAGACAAAAACCATTTCTTTTAATGATTTAAAACTAAAAAAATACAAAAATAGCCCAAATTTACCATTACAGTTACAGTAGGTAACAGAAGTATATAGGCCTAGGCCCTACTTGCAAAAAAACTTCAAGGAATGTTTACAGAAAACTTAAAGTGGCCCCTGGTACCACCACATGGGATTGGACCTTCAATTTTCTTAATTACATGTTGCTGGATATAGGAAATGCAGTCCTCTTCTTTAGGCCAGTAGTAATAGGCACCAGTTTTTGAACTATGCATAACTTTGACTTGCACTTCGTTTTGTCCCACTACTTTAACTTCTCCAGGGTAGTACACGTTGTCGTAACAGACAACTACCCAGTCACTTGGTTTTAGATTATTTATTTGGATTTGAGGATAAGCAATAGGAATACTTGCATCATCACAACCATCACTTTCATCCGATGAGGAGTTAATGTTTCTTGGAAGGATCCTAATCTTTCGTTTATTCGTGTCATCACTTGTGTCTCCAACTACAATGTAATTGTTATTGTTAGTTAAAGATACACAATGAACAGAATGGGTGTCTGGAATAGCAAGGGCTGAAGACCACAACGACTCAACTTCCATTACCTTCTTGTCTACTTCATCTTTCGTAACAAAAGCTACCATGACATTTGGATTCTTTTCTGCAGCAACACGTGCAAACTCATTTGCTGTGTTTATAACTATGTGAGGTGTTGTTTTCACATAGTTCCAAACACTCCTTTTAACAGTGCCACCTATCCCATCTACAACCCCTTTGCCGTGGGAGGTGGCAAAAAAGTTCCAAGTCAGCTTAATGTTGAAGTTCTGTTCAAGCATATGTAAACAGGAAAACATAAATCTGTTTTTAAACTGTGCCGATGTTCCATCAGAGAACACACTTACGTTAGCAATGTCTGGATAAGTTTGTTTCAAGTAGTTGAGCAAGTAGTTTATATAGCAGTATATCTGAGTTTTGGTGTGTTCTAAGTCATCGGAAACGATGACACAGCTTTCACGCACACTGTTAGAAATCCATGCATGTGCCGTAAATACGGTAGCTTGGGAGTGACTCCAGTGTGCAGACTGGATTTCATTTTGTGCCAACAGGCTTGCATTTTCTGAGAAATCTAGTTGAATGAGGATGTTGGATCCATCAACAGCAGACTTCAGATTGTTAAAAGTATCAGCCTGAGCCCTTTTTACAAAGGTATGAATCAAGAAGTACTTAAGCTGTGCTTTTAGTTCATCAAAAACCCCTTGAACTGTGCTCAGAATTTCAACTTTCTGAGATTTGTTGTCAACCTTTTGCCACTGCAAGTATTTAAGGGGTTCTTCAAGATTTTCGGGTGTGTAAAAATAAATCTTGTTGCGGCAAATAAGACAGCTTTGTGTCATACAATCTTTTGACTTAGAATTGCAAACTATCTTGTCAATAAATGGTTTGAATTCTACTGGAAGTTCACTGTGGGGTTTCAGAGCACTTAGTATTAGGCGAATGTTTTCATGGTATACACAAACGCATACATTGTGAGGAAGATTTGCAAAACACAATACATGTTTAGGTTTTGCGCTGCAGAATTTTGATTTTCCAATTTTGGAATCTGGGTTTTTCTCTTTAAAGAGTCTGTAAGCCTCTCCTAGGGACATTAAAAGATAACGTGACTGTATATACTCCTTTTCAGTTCTTCCTTGGTCGTTTTTCTTTCTATAGATAACTCTATCCTTTTTGCCAGGTGCTTGCCATGACACTTCATCAGAATTGTAGAATTCTGACACTTTTTCTACGATTTCTGGACTTAGGCTTAACCCGTGATGGTCTTTAAACAGATCGTTAGAAGATTTTATGCCACATTTGCGCATTAAGCACTTAACAACAATTTTTTTTTCCTTGGTGAGCAAGGAAGACTATTAGTGACTCGCTTCATGGCTTTGCCAAGAGACTGCCTTGATTGGAAAGGTGATTTTTCTGGTGTTTTTTGTACTTCTTCTGACCCTTCATTCTTTTCTGACTTCTTTTTGTAATAATAGCTTAAAACTCGCTTACTTTCTTTGCGTCGAAATTCTCTAATATCTTCTTCTGTAGCAAATTCCTTTACTTTATCTCGCTGAGCTTTTTTCCTATTTCGCTCTTTTTCCAAATAAATTGCATTTTGATCTGGGTTTTCTTTAAGCCTTGCTCTCCGTTGAGCCATCTTCTCCTTATTTGTCATCGGCATATCCTAAAAAATAACAAAAAAGTGCTTAGTGACAGTCTTGAAACACAATCCATGTTTGTATTAGTAATAAGGTCAAATGAGTAAGATTAAACCTGTTTTACAGAAACAACCCTAGGTTAGCTTACAACCAAAAGCCTTCTAGGTAAGCTACAATTTACCATTTACCATCCTCTACATTGTTGACCCCCTGGTGAAGGGAATAGATAACGTCAAGTTAAACGAAAACACATGCAGCAAAACAGCATACAATAATAAGCTAACTCCAACAAGCCTAGGCCTAGGCCTAGGTAGGTTACTCTGTGTAGCAAGCTATTGCAATCATTTTTTACTGGTAAACAATCTAAATATGTAACAAGGGAGGTAAAAACTCTTAAACTTAACAATTTATTACCTACTTTTAAAGTTTCAAAGTTTTTAAATGCAAGTTTTCACTATTCAAACAAGTTTTTGAGGTTAGGTTTACTGCTATTGCATATGACATTGTAGAATAGGTACAAAATGTTTTTCAATACATTTTTACTATCCATATTAACCTACTTAAAATAATGTTTTAACTTACCTTTCAATATGTAAGTTGAGACTGAAGAGTTGAAAATAGTTAAGAGTACAAAACCTCAATCAATCAAATAATAACTGTCAAAGCAATCAGACAACTGAGAAATAAAAAAAAACCAAGATCAGCTGTAAAAAAAATCACATTGAAACAACCAGGGCAGTATTTAAGTGATTCCCTATCCTTCTTGCTGGGAAAACAATAGTATTAGTGTATGTTTCTTTAAACTAAATATTCTTAGAAAGCTACCTAAGTTTTTTACAATTAAATTATTTTATTGTAATATAAGTTGGAAATTGAAAGGTTTTAAATTATTTTTATGCCTTAACTAGGCTTACATTTTGAGACAGCTAATTTGAATCCAATGTAGATGCAAAGCCAACTATGTTAAATAAGATGTGTTTGATAATTTCCTTCTAGTAAACTAGTTGGCTACATAAAACTATACCAGGGGTCGGACGTAAGTGTCGGACGTAAAAAAAAGATTTACGTCCGACACCATGTTTTTAAAAAAAGTAAGGAAGCTAATTTTTTGAAATTTTATATTGACAAACTACATAATAAACTCGCTTTGGAAACCAAGTTTCACATTTCTAAAAAAATCATAGGACTTGTGGTAAAACTAAATGTACATTTTTGGTGTCGGACGTAAAATTAAAATTTTGCCAAAACTATAAATTCCTAAAAAAGGTTGGTGCTATATTTTTTTAAGTTATCATATATTAAAATGTTCCTTGGTTCACTGGCAATCTAACCACAACATATTTAAGTATAAATTCCTCATGGTATCTTTTTTTTATTAGTTTGGTTAACGCCCGCAATGTGAAGAAATAAAACGGTAAAAAAGTATCTAATTTGGCCTTGAATACATTTTTTATTAAAGTTTTTTTTTAGTTAAGAGTTGTATTTTCTAATTTGGGGGTTTATTGGCTTTTCAAAAATGTATAGTTGTTTAAGGTTATGAAAAGTTTTTATTTTACATCAGAAGGTGACATTTCTATGGAAATGCCCTCTTGCATCAGTGCGATGTCTGTTTCAAGGTCTTGCAAGAACTGTGAGAGTTCAAGTTTCTTGTCAGTCAATCCGTTTACGTTCCAGGTCAAGATTCGCAACTTAACCATGATGGTGTCGAGTTATCGTCTCCACCAAGGTAGTCATTGTTTCTAGCATGTTCTGTACCGTTGAAAGAAGGTGGGCAATCTCCGCCAGGCTTGATGTTTTTTGTGCCGCAGACTCATCACAAGGTTGCTTGACAGGGCAACTGGGCTGTTGAACAGGGCTGATTGCTGATTGCTGTTGGGCTTCTGGGCAGGGTTGGAGCAAGGCCACACTGGTTGGAGGGTCGCTGGGCAGGGCATCGTGGGTGTCGGTTGGGGCCGCTCGGAGTGGAGGTCGACTGCTGTGCCGACGAGGCATCTCGCGAGCCAGCTGATCCTTGGGAGGCTGTTGGGGTCTCCCCCGGATTCCCACGTCCCTCTGTTTCCGTCGCATAGTGGAGAAGGTTCGTGATTTAGGAAATCAAAAGTCCTTGTAGCTAGAATCCAATAACTTTTTACCTTAAAATCAAACTGCAAAACTCAAAAATAATAAAATTATTTTTTGCAACTGCCACCATACCAATTTAATAGGATAGGATGGTTCTGGGAGTAATCAAACTCAAGAGTGAGTGTTGTTGAGTGTTCTTGCTGGCTTTTAGCAATGTAATCATTACGGATTTCCTTCCTCTTTAATGCCTTCTATGTAGTTCATACATGGGTTGGCAAGGATCATTTGGATTACTTTTTAACTTGTTTTTGCATTCTCACAAAAATCGCGCACATCAGTTTTTGGTTTTTGCCCAGCGTATGAAAATTAGTTTTATAATATTCATAGTAGGTCTTATGCGACATTTTTAGATCCCTATTAGTTTGATTTTTGTAGTATGGTAGTCTTTGAACATTGCACATAATGTTTAAATGTTGAGCATACAGTTGTCAAAGTATAACAAGTATGTTTTAGGTTTACAATAATGACTTTCATTATGTGGAATTGATTTGAGATGATCACTCATTAGCGGAATAACATCATCAGGAGTATTACGTGGTCTATTATCATGAGTACCTCGCTTTTCTTCGAAAGAATCATTGGACAGAAGTTTGCCCTGTACAATACGCAATCGTTTCTCTGAAATTTGAAATAAATTTAGTATAAACCTTCTACAAACGGATAGCTTACTTCCCCCGACATAAAGTACACAGTTACATAAATTTTCTCTTGGTCTTTTTAAGTTATAATTCTTTTTTAGGGCCTTCCCTACTTTTCCATACACCGAGCCAAATAAGCATGTTGAAGGCTTTTTGATTGATCGCAATGAAAACCATCAAATACTTCAACCTGGTTTTCAAAAGACGCATTTTGATAGCATTTACTACTACAACAGCTTTCAATTACAGAATGAACTTTAGAATCAACACTTTTACCTTTTCTAGTTGTTTAGCCTAGGCCAAGAGAGCGTTTACATTGCACTTCCTCATGATATTTATTTTTCTGTTTGTTTATTATTTTCCTTGTTCTTTTCTTCTTCATTTGATCTATTTCAATTCCATCACTTTCATCAGAGTCACTAATTTTAACTATTAATAATATGAATAAGCAGCATCACACCAGGACATATCAAAACATAACATAACCACAAAACGACAGAACCTGACTGTAAAAACCAGCTGACATTACTTCACAAAAACAGGTGTAGCCGTGCCGTATGGACCCATACGCCCCTTTCACGTCGGCCGCCTCAATTATGATCTTCAGCAATGTTCTCAATGTCTCGTTTACTGTTAGGCCTAAGTGTTTCTTATAAATTGTCATGTGTTTCTTCTTCATCTTGCGAACATTCAGTGGTATCGTCAGGATTCTGTTCCTCATCCTCAATATATGAGTCATTCTCCAGAAAACATCAAATTTGACAAGGAGAAAACAAAATTATAAAATTCAATTTTTTGGATTTTTAATAGTCAATTTGTATTAAACTAATATTTATTATTTAGCCCGTATAACTCGCACAGATGTTACTTGACCTTTTTTAGCTTAAATTAAACTTTTAATTTGACAGTGTCCATGGACATGACCGCATTGTCCACAGACATGATTTGAAGGAAAATTAATAAAACTGTACATAAAGTTAATATAATTATATATTTAATTTAAGTACAAAGTAATAATACCTATGTTTGTAAATTTTAAGAACAAGAACATTATGTATACTCTACTGGAATAGAACCAGAACCATATAGCAAAGGAAAAATAAAACTATTCAGTCAACTGTATCTTAATAGTACATAACAAACTTATGACTTAACAAACTTATTTAGTTCAACAGTTTGAATTGTTGGGGCAGGTTTTCAAACAAGTACAACCCTCTGGAGTTTAACAAAGAAGGCTCTTTCAAAATAGCTAACACTTCATGATCACCGACACAAGCCTCTGACTCGGTTGAAAAGACAAATTTGTTTTTGGTGTCGGTACACCTTTTCATGAATCTAACTTGATAACTTTTGTCTAGGCATTTTGACACACAAGCTATATATAATTTAAATGATTCCTTTCTTCCAAAGACTTTAACCACAACAAAGTCATTCACTTTGACCCTAAGTTTAGTTGTTTCTTCAGCATCATCTGACGAATCAGTGTAAATGTCGCTATAATTTAGTGTTTTCCTTGATGATCTTGGTTTCATCGCTATAAAGTTAGTCAAGGAAATTTTACAAACAAACATATAGGTAGGCCTACTAATTAGAATTATAAATTATGACTTTTAAAGCAAACATTGTGCTACCCAACATCAATGTAAAATAATTTACCTGTTTCTTTGAGAAAAGTAATAAATTAGCAAATTATAAATAAAAAAACAACAAAACAAAATAGAAAGGATACACTTTGCAGCTAGATCAGTACGGAAATTGTCATCAACATCAGTGTCGGATTCTCCATCGTGGTTTTCATCATCTGAAAAGTTGGTTAAGAAAACACTCAAATTATCATGCTTTAATCATGCTATTATGCGGTATGTTATTATTAGTTTCATGTTTAACTAGCTACCTTTGCTGTTTCAATTTAAGTGTTTTCTGTATTTTGATTTTATTTCTTCTAGTACTGTTTAAGACACTGATAGTTTTATCCAAGCATATTATTAGCATGGTTATAATATGCTTAGATAAAAACTAACAGTGTCTTAAACAATGGTAGAACAAATAATATCAAAATGCAGAAAACACTAAAATTGTAACAGTAAAGGTGGCTAATTAAACAGTAGTTTAAGGCGAAGAAGGTAGCTAATAAAACATTAAACGGGTAAATTGAAAAAGTAAAATCCTATACTAATTTTCACAGGATACGTTTGCTGGTTTGAATCATTATCTTCCCAATCTCATAGTGTGTGCATGTTTTATCAGCTTCACATAAAAGACAAGAGAGTCGTCTAGTTGAGATTTCATGTTTCAAAATTCCCTTAAATTTTTGTAGTTCTAAACCATGGAATTCTGTATCTACTTTTGCGATATCTTTTGTACCTACTTGGAAGAGATTAACTCCTTTGCAATTTTCTTCCAGTACTCGAATCAAAACATCAATATTGGGAATATCTTTACCACGAGCTACTACACAGTCTGCTGTTCGCTTAAGCACCCCACCAACCCCATCTGGGGCACCTTTCCCATGATTTCCTTCGGAGAAATGCCAATGCAAGGTCTCCACATTCAGTTCCCTTGCTGTGAATTTAGCCGCTAAAACAAACATCTTCCTGTTCCTATACTGGTTAGTTGGGCCATCACTCAAAAAGTGAATTTTATTCATATTAGGAACATATTTCTTAATCTCCTTGAATATTGGTACTAATTGGCCACAAATGGCGACAGATTCATGTCTTCTGTTATCAGACAATGTACACAATGTCTGGCTGACAGTTCCGTCCTTTCCATGGTAATAAAGTACTGAAGTATGCATAGAAACTTGGTCTCTACTGCCTCCAAAGTGAAATGATTGGATTTCTTGCCCAAATTTACAGTTATAATTCTCAGAGAAATCCATATGTAGGAAAGCTTCGTTTTCTTTTAAGGTCTTCTTTATTTGTCTAACAGCATGGTGTTGATGAATTATGTTATTAACATGCTGAACAAATTTATCAAACATGCTTTGAAACAAAATTTTAAGTTTTTTCTTAGTACAAGTTATTTCTTCCTTCGTTGTTTTCTTGCACATCATCTACTGCCTTTTAATTGCACTTCAACTTTCTTGTCAACCCTTTGATATAAAGTGACATTGTCCTCTTCATTGTATTCTAAAAATGCTACTTTATTTCCCTCGCATTTAATGCATTTTCTCTCCAAAAATTCCTCCCTTAAATATTCATTTTCACAAGTTCTTTATTAGGTCTTCAGGCGTTCTTTCTCTGATCATCTTCAGCGTGTTCATTTTTGAAACAATAAGGCTCATATTAGTGTGAATTTTGCAGAGGCAGGTCTCTCTTGATCTGCAGTGAGGAATGACGATCCAAAATGGCCTTAAATGGCAGAAATAAGAATAACTTATTTTGTTATGTTCCTCATAGCATGATATACATTTTGTGTATAAGTTTTTTAGTGAGTCGTTAACTCCCTTTTCTGCTTTTTTATTTTTGACCTGGTTATTGTATCTTTTTTCCCAGGCAAACTCTGCTGTTTTCATCATCTTCCAGGAATGTCATGATATCCTGTCGTAGTCTGACTTTTTTTAATAAGTCTCTTTTTCTTACTAAATTAACTCCAGTGGTCCATTCTTGACCACTGATTTGAGTCCTCCAGGAAGTTAAGGATGCTACTTTATGGCACAGCTTGTATTTTTTAACAACTTTCCCACTGGGATATTTTACCATTAGCCTTTTATGGCTGAGTTTTCTTTCTTTGGAAAAATTACTTTTAACTTGCATTTGCAAGACTTCAGAAAATAAAAGCTGTTTTCTTACTTCATTAGAACACTTTAGTCCGTTCAAAAGTTTGTCGACTTTCTTCCTGGGTGTTAAGTCCAATACTTTGGCTTTTTTCAATCTATTTAGCCTCTGTTTGTATTTTCCCAATTTCTTTTGGAGCTTATTATTTTCATCGATTAGAGATTTAATTTCTTTTTTCATTTTTTCTCTATTCTTCCTCCTCTTCTTTTTCTCTATTCCTCCTCTCTTTCAACCCTTGACGTTGTTGATACCTCAACTTCATGTGAAACATTGAAATGAGGAATTGGGTTGTCAGGTGGCGTGTTATTTAAGAGTTCTTCCTCTATTTCTTTATTCTTTTTCAAACGATCCCGGTAAGCCTGGGAACATTTCTTCCAACCTTTTCTCTCTGTTCTCTTTCTGTCATTTCATGTATACTTTTTCTACTATTTTTTTCTTTCTCTGTCTTTCTTCTTCTCTTCCTCATATTTGTCTGCGTCAGTCTTTAATTTTTCCCTTGTACGTTGCATGCTCAACCTCTTTCGCTCTCTCCGTTTTAATAAGTATGCATCTGAAATTTTCTTTTTCTTTTTGCCTGGCATTGTGACTGTTGAAGCCTGGAAAATATAAATAAAAATAATAAAAGAGTAAAAATTCTGTTAAATTTACTTTGAAATTAAGTCATTAAGTCAACATTAAAATTCCTGTTTAGTTATTTAATCTTTCATGTGTTGGTCACAAATAAATTTATTGCAATAGGCCTACCACCTTTCCACATAACTTAAAGTTAAGTAAGTTCCTCTTATACTCTGAATTTAAAAAAAAAAATTGAGAAAATTCAGTGAATTTTGTATTTTAAAATAACATTTAAGAATAATACAACGTAATTTTTACACTTAGTGTTAGTTTAAATGTAAGTTAAAGCAATCAAATTGACTAAGATAGAACCATTTTCTCAGTAAATGTTTATACAATGTCTTTAAAGTTATTCAATAGCTTTGACAGAAATTAAAGGTAGAATTTAAATTTTCTGGCAAAAATAAATGTTTGGATGATCAATAATCAAGGGTACCTGCATCCAAAAATAAAAAAAATTATTATTTCCCAACTTCTCATTTAACATAATGTCTGTGGACATTCCCATCATGTCCGTGGACATTAGTAGTCCACAGACATGATGTCCACGGAAATGATGCCAAGCATGAGAATGACTGTGGACACCCAAAACCTTTCAGGTTATCTTAATGAACTTACTGTTTTGGTTTTAACACCTGTAGTAGGATAGTACAAAAATAAAAATACAATAACAGTACAATTAGGTTTACAGTAATACTGACCACAGATCTGATGGGATGATCTTGACGTTGCCGGGTCGTTCTGAAATTAAGTGGAAATTCGAATATGAAAAAGAAAAAAAATATAAAAAATTGTAATTTTTTTTAATAACATTATGTAAATATTGTTAATGAGTAAGAATAAACATCAAATCGAGCTCAAGGAGAAGTTTTAAGCTTTTTATAGCATTTTTTGAGTTATCGTGAAACGTGGAGGTGACAACACTTCCACGGAGGTGACATTGCCTCTAAATACTTTGTAATTTAACATTGTCTGTATGTTTGAGTTTGGTTAAAATATAACAGACTAACCGTAAATAGAGAAATAAGTGTTAAAAATAAATAAACAGTTTAATTCAATTCATTTTTAACACTTTTTTATTATATTAAAATCATCGGTTACAATGTTAAAAAATGCCCTATTTGAAATCAAAACATGGTTCATATATATTTAGGATTACATTGGACCCAAAAAAACATTCTTAATTACATGTAATAAAAAATGGTAAAAATACTAGGGCCTGTTCTTAAAAAATAAATGGGGATTAAAGTCCAACTTGAATCTACAGCAATTTTGCAGTATCCGCGGGTAGCACAAATTTGTATTGTTGCCTGTTATTAATACATGGTTGGTCTAGTCTGGCAATTACATCTACCATATTAACAAAACAAGAGTCATCCTTTTCTGGATATACAAACAAAGACCCAGAAGACTTTTTCAAAAATTTAACATAGAGTTCATCCCCATCCTTTTCGGTAACTAAGCCTATGTAGTGATGAACTGTTTTTTCCCCATGACACTTTGTAATTATGTAGTCATTTAGTTTAACATTCAAGTTTATTTCATCTTCGTCATCGTCTTCAGGATGTACATCTTCATATCTTACTCTGGAACATCTGCTGAGAACATCTGTTAAAACTGTTAAGGTTAACATGTTTCTAGAACAATTTAAATACATAAGACACGAAACTAATACATTTATATAGTGTTTTATCAAAAGGTGTTGTTTGAAAAAAATTGATTAAAAAGCTATATTTTGAAGCTTTAAACCTGGTAAAGCTTTAATTATTTAATGTTCAGTCATAAAAATTAATTATAAAATTCTAAATTAGCATTTATAGCCTTAATTTTCATTAATACTGGCTACTAGCAATAACTGAAAGGTGTTTTGTGTATACGATAGGTGAAATATAGTAATATCTAAGATGGAAAGGATACTACTAGTTTCCTGTTGCTCTATTGGATTGTAATTTCCAAGGAAGTAGTGGGAACACTTTTTTGTCCCACAAGTGAAGCAACTTAGCCGACGCATTTGAAGCTCCTTGTTTGGGCTTTCCCAAACGACTTGGCGAACTTTCATTGTGCCTTTGAATGTCGGAATGTTCTTCACTATCAGAGCATCAATCTCTTCAATATCTTCCTTTTTCACCAAGAATAGTTCCACAGATTCACATTTTTTTGAAAGAACTTCATAAAAATATCGAACGTGGGTATATCATGTCCTTCAGCCACTGTCCTGTTGGCAGTTCTTTTGAGGTAGCCTCCAATCCCATCAGGGGCTCCTTTACCGTGCCCACATTCTGAAAAGTACCAAGTAATTGACTCAGAACAAAACCTGGTCAATTGCTTTAGAATAAAAAAAAACATTGATTTATTACGGTATTGTGTGGTGGGAGTGTCGCTCAAGAAATGGATTGATTTCAAATTTCCTTTCACTGTTTTTGCATGATTTAGAATGCAGTTTAAATGCACTGCAATGGCACTAGAAGCTCAGCTGGCCTTAAACTTTCAGACAGTGAACAGAATGAAAGAAGTCGAATTTCACCATCACCATCATCATCATCCATGACACCTGTATGTAAAGTAACTTTCTGACGAGATCCACCGAAGTGTACGCTTTGTATTTCTTTAGCGTATTTACATTCATAGTTCTGACTAAAATCAACATGAATAAGAATTTCGTCTGCTTTCATGTTTTTTTTAGATCTTTTACAGATTTCTATTGGTGCATAATATTGCAAATGTGTTGCATTAACTGATGTATTAAACCATAAAACATTTCCACTAGGCTTTTTATCTCAATTTCAAATTTCTCTTTCACAACTTTCTTGGTAGTTTTTTCTTTACCTTTAAAGAAGTATTTTACATCTTTTCTTTTCCATTGTTCAATGTAAGTTACACTATTTTCAAAAGTTTTAACCTCTACACTCAAGTGAAAACATTTTTTACATTTCCTTTCTAAACATTCTCCCCTTGTTTCTGCTGAATCTTTACAATATAAAGATTTAATCATTTCATCTAAATCACCGTATTCCAGCACTTTCAAGATCTTCAACTTTTCAAAAACTAAGGAGATATTTTCATGCTTTTCACATGCGCAAGTGTCCCTCTTTTTCACATCCTGTAACAGCACCCAAAATGGACGGAATGAGCAGAACGTGGAATAAGGAATATTGTATCCATTCTCTGCTTCAAACGTTTTGTGTAGGGTTTTTAGGTTTCCTGCAAGAGTTATGATCTGTTTTTTCACTTTATTCTTGGTTTCAGTGTCTTTACTTCCCGGTTCAAGGCGGCTAACATCATCTTGTTCAAAAAACCTTAAAACATCAATTTTAACCTTTAATTGGTTTTTTGTTTTATATGTAGTTAGTTCTTGAAAAATGAAGGTTGTAAGATAAATAATATGAGACCAATTACCATAACATCTGTTTTCTCAAAGATTTTTGAAAAAATTGTTCATGATCAATTATTATATTTTTTAGATAAAAACTCTATAATGTCAAAAACCCAATTTGGATTCTTAAGAGGAAAATCAACTGTGGATGCAATATATAATTTGATCACAAATGTAATAAATGATCTTGACAAAAATATGTCTTCCCTAGCCATATTCGTGGACCTAACTAGAGCTTTTGATAGCATTAACCACATCGCACTGATTAAAAAATTGAAAAATATTGGAGTTACTCAAGAGGCTGTTGGTTGGATTGAATCGTTTTTGACTGACCGCTACAATTTTACTGAAATAAGAGATAGGACCAACTCTAATTATCAGTCTGATCTTCATGGAACCAATATTGGAGTACCTCAAGGCACAGTTCTTGGTCCTCTGCTATTCATCATTTATATCAATGAAATAACAAAAATAACAGACAATGGAAAATTAATACTATTCGCAGATGATACAACTTTTTATAATTCAAATATCAATAGTTCTGATTTAGAAATTTCTTCTTATTTTCAAATTTCAAATATACTAGAATGGTTTAATAACAATGGGCTATTAGTTAACAACTCAAAAACTAAATTGATGTGTTTTGCAAAAAAATTGTCCAGTATAAAAAATCATTATATGCTCCTTGATGATAATATGATCCATGCCTGTGAATCAACTAAATTCCTTGGGATATCACTTACAGCTAATTTATCCTGGTCGCCTCATATACAAGAAGTGTGTAAAAAAATGTGTTCTGGAATCTTTATGATCAAAGTTCTTTCAAAATGCTGCAATTTTCTTGTAATCAAGCTAATTTGCTATGCATATGTACATTCACACCTGTCATATGGAATTATATTTTGGGGTGGAAGTCCAGAAGGAAGAAAGGTATTTAAACTGCAAAAAAAGGGCATTACGTACAATGTGTGGCATGACAAGAAAAGAATCATGTAAGCCAATATTTCAAAAATTTAATGTTCTTCCACTTCCAGCTCTTTATATATTTCAGGTGGCAATTTATGTTCACTTTAACAAAGCGAATTTTGAAAACAAAATTACTAAACATGGTCATTTTACAAGACGTAATAATTCATTTGATATACCAGCCTGCAATAAAACATTTGGACAAAAAAGTTTAGATTACGTGGGGATCAAAATTTATAATAAAATACCAATTTCAATGAAACAATTACCGAACCTGAAGAAATTTAAGTCAGTATTAAAAAAGAACTATCAAGAAAATGTATATATAAAATTGAAGATTTTTTAGTGAAGATTTTAAATAAAAAATTGTATATTTATGGATACAATTAATTTAAATTATATTTTATTATGTATTAGTCTTAACCATATTTATATGGCAATTAAGACATATATGTAATAAATAAAAAATAAATAAATAACATATCTACCATACACCCTTTGCCGTCTGATTTGTTCAGTTTCTTCCAATATCCTTGTACTGGAATCTTGTGCAAGCTTCTATATTTCTTTATAATTTTTCCTGACAAAACTAAGCCAAATGCCATTTTTTATTTTCTTGAGTTCTTATTTTTTCCCCTCTATTTGAGTGGTCAGCGCCGCGCCGAATTCTAGAAACCTCCTTACTCTTGGGAAAACTCTCTCGCCCCGTAATATTTCAGAATTAACCTTTTGACAGGGGCTCTTCAGATTTTTATTTTTTTCTTTTAATCGGAAAAGTCGTTTTTTGTACTTTTCTTTACTTTTCTGTACCTTAAGCTTGGCTTTCTTTTCTTTTTCAAGCTCTTTTTTGGGCCGAGCAATTTCACGATAACCCTTTGCTTTCTTCCTTCTTGCCACTCTTTTTCCACTTTCTTCTCTACTTGTCCCTGCCCTTCCTAATACTGGTTGATTTATAGGCAGAGCTTCTCCAACTTCTTCTTCACTCTCGGGTGGAGTATCTCGGCAGTTCTGTAACATTTCATCATCTTGCTCTTCTTGTTTTTTCTTTAAGCGAGACCTAGCTGTTTTCTCCACCCACTTTTTCCGTTGTGATCTCTGTTCACGTGGTGTAAGATCTTTAATTTTTTAAATTTCCCCCTCTTCTTTTCTTTTATGGTACCTTTCTCTTTCTCTTATTTTTGCCTCTTCATAGAGCTGGGGATTATTTTTAATTCTACCTCGTCTCTTTTGCTCACACTCTTTCTTCAGTTTTCTTAATTTATTAACATATTTTTTTGTTTTTTCAGGAGCCATAGCAGCTGAAAATGTTACATTTTAATTTAGAGGAATAATTATTTTTGACAAATTTAGTATACTAATATTAGGGAGAGCAAGTTTCAAACTAACCTGTAAAAAACATTTGCTGTTTACAAATTAACCTACAAAAAATAAAAACAACCTGATGAATCAGCTGTTTTGATTAACTGTACCTACAGAAAATGTCTTTGACGATAACTTGGGCACTTTAAAGACTTTTAAGGACTTTAGGTCGGAAACCGAATTTTTCCCAGCTTTGTGACCTTCTCCAATCGATTTCTCGTGGCCAAATACCTCATAATAATCAACAAAATCAAAAATCCTAGGAAGGTAAAAAAAATTGCCCAAACATTACTTGTTTTTAGAAGAAAATAGGATAGGATAGGATTTAACCAAAATCTTAAGTCAAAAAAAAGGTGGTTACCATGGTATTCTTGTAAAATGTTACTATCTTTGGTATTATAGAGGCCAAGGAAAATTTCACTGTTTTGGATGGAAATGGATGGAAATTAAATTAATCATAATGCAAAAAATATGTGATAGTGAATTAACTCAATGTAATTTAACTGGATTTCAAGTAGGCCTATAAGTAAATTTGTTTTTCTTAATTAAATCACAACAATAAAAAGAATTAAATAGAAAAGTTAACCCATATTTGTATATGATTAATACTTAAACATATTAAAGCCATAAACTACATATTGAATTTTGTGTCACCTCCATGGGTATTGGTCACCTCCATGGAATGGATTATCCATGGAGGTGACATTTCTTTTCTTTACTCTTTATACAAACATAACCTGTAAAGATAATGGCAAATAGCACTGGTTCCTTTTAGTTTTAATCCATCGAAACACTTTCCCTATTAAAATACATATTTAAACAAATACTTACAGAATTGTAGATGCCATGGAGGTGACGGTGTCAAAAAATACTCTAAAATTTCGGATGAAAACTGAGTTAAACAAACTAAACCAACTCTTGTTTACTCAACAAACATATTCCACTTTAAAGATGGCTGCCTTCTCCTTCTTCAATACAAAGCTCAAGCTATTACTGCACTCTGTTGGTGTTTTATAGAACTAAAATGAATATTCCATGGAGGTGACTTTTAGCCTAGGGACCTCTAAAGAATTGCCATTTTTTTTATTTACTTAATCATCTTGTTAACATTTTATGAAGTAGAATAGCATTTATTCAGTATTTTACTCAAAATAAAAAAAACAAGAATGATGTTAATGTAGAATTGTTTGAAATACAGCTATAAATATTCTGGCTAAAGGGGGCTGGGGACATCCATGGAGGTGACATTTTCACTCTTTATAGTTATGTTTAGACCATTTATAATCAACTTGCATTCATCTTACTTCTCACAATGATAATACTTAATAATTAAAATTAAATTAAGAGTTTTTTGAAATTTTTAGTAATGTATTTAGTAGAAAAAATTGCAAAGGACGTAAATTTCCTCTTAATTTCAGGACGACCCTGCCCTCTTTTTCTCACAACAACAAAGAAAACAACACTATTTCTTCTTCATAGTACAACTCAAAGAACTGAATATCCAAGATGGCTATCCTTCTTCTTGTGCAAGTACTGTATTAGTAAAGTTCACTACTAGAAAAGTCATTTAGAGACTAAATTTCAATAGTCCACGGACATGATGAGATTTTTGGTGACGAAAGTTTTAGAGAAAACTAGATAAAATGATTAGATTAAAAATACATTTAAGGATATGGGATGATTCCTAACAGTTTATTATTGCAAAATAATTATTTCCATGGGCAAAATTCACCCTTTTTAATATTTTATTCACTTGCAAAGTGTTATAAACATGGTGGGTGACAGGCCACGGACACGACTTGTCATATCTATATTATGATATGACACGACTTGTCTGTGGACAATAAATCTATATCAACTTTTCAGATTGTAGCAAAAATGACCTATATGTTGTTCAGGGTGACACAAAGGAACCGGACGTTTTTTAAATAAATAGTACACTGTAGTTAAAAGGAATAAAATGGTTTTAATACTGTACATAGTGAGGTAAACATTTGCCATTTGTTACCAAACAGTCATTTTTTGAAAATGACGTCACGCATTTGGCGTCCGTGTACTTCTCTACAAATGTTCATTCTGGTCTGAAAATCACGTGAAACTCTGGTCAGGAGGTCTTGTTCAATGCCATTGATCTCTTCTGTGATTGCAAACTTCAAATCCTCTAGAGTGCTTCAATTCCTAAAATTTAAGATTGCCAACCTTAAATTCCCAAAATTTCCTTAAAGATTCGCGGTTCATGTTCAGCTCTTGAGCATGTTATCGCACAGATCTGCTTGGACTTCTTATCAATGCTGCTCTCACTCTGGCGTTGTTTTCGGGTGTTCTCGAAGTTCTAACAAGGCCTGGTGGTTTCTTTCTTGTTTTATTCCCAGTTGTTCGGTACCCTGAAACCCATCTTAATAGGGTATTTCGGCTTGGAATCGTTCCATGGCGTTCAATATTAAAATGTCGACGAAATTCCCGCTGGGTTTTGACGACGGATTCACCATTTTGGACAAAAGTATCGTATGCGAAAACGCGATGGTCTACGCCCCACTGAGCCATTTCAACAAAAATGGCAAGCCTCACTGAAGGTAATGACATAACCTCAATCTTCCTACCACGTGCGACAACAATGGAACAGCTGTTTAAAAAACGTCCGGTTCCTTTGTGTCACCCGGTACAACAAGTCTATTTAAAGATATTTTGTAAATATGAAAATAAAAGTCTTATGTATAACTTGTTTTTCATACGAATACATAGTTTTTTGCGTTTAGTGGAGAATGACTCATATTCGTCTTCTCCATCGATTCGATCATCACACTCTGTAGGCTCATCATTTAGTTCCTGGACCTCGTCCTCCAAAAGATCCAAAGCATCAAATAATGTATTTGCATTGAACGGATCACTGTCATTATCATCATCAGAAAGTTCCTCACACTCACTTTTGTCAAAGTCAAAAAAATGTCAGACTCACTTATATGGTCCTTTCCACCTTCTTCTGATATATATTTTCTATTGTAACTCATATTTCTTATTGATGAATTGATAATATAATTTTACATTGAAAACACACAAATATTTTAAGCAATTTTACTGCGTGAGGCTTTTCACCAGCTATGATGGTATTATTTTGTGATCTGTTTGATTATTTGAGCAAAGCTGGCGAAAGACCTCACTCAATAAAATGATTTAAAACATTGGTGTGTTTTCAATGTAAAAGTATAACTCGTATTTACTTCATTTTAGTTATTACTCTTTGAACTAATGAAAATATATCAATTAAGTTTTAAGTATATGTTATCGGTTTATCAATGTATGATGTATCAAATATACAACACTAAGTTCTTACTTAATTAAACAAATTTAACCGTAACAATGAACTTTTAAATATGTAAAGCAGTATCTAGAATAATCAACACTTGAAATTCAATTTTTGTTTAAGCTGAAAAAAAAACACTTTCAACTATGAAAAAACTATGAATAAAAACTCACAACACCACAGCTCACCTTGCTTTCCCTCCAAATACTGTCCTGGAGGAAAAAATATAGAGATTCAGGACAACCAACGTGAGAAAAGTAACCGTAACAATGAACTTTTAAATATGTAAAGCAGTATCTAGAATAATCAACACTTGAAATTCAATTTTTGTTTAAGCTGAAAAAAACACTTTCAACTATGAAAAAACTATGAATAAAAACTCACAACACCACAGCTCACCTTGCTTTCCCTCCAAATACTGTCCTGGAGGAAAAAATATAGAGATTCAGGACAACCAACGTGAGAAAAGTAATGTCGAGGAGTAACAAATGATCACTAAATGCACAATGAAGTGAAAGAGCTTCAAAATCATTGCTAGGTTACGAAAAAAACTGTAGGAAATCTGCTACAGTATGCAGTGTGTCTGTACCTGCAGCGGTGTTTTCCTGGACGGTTGTAAGGTTGCTAAGGTCCATCTTCAAAAAGACCTTGTTCAAAAAGGTGCGCGAGGGGGATTTGTACAACTACCGTTCGATACACTCCCTCCTATTGTTTCCAAATTTCTTGAAAAAGTGCTCTGTCATTCCATGCCACTTCATCCATGCATGACACCCATGACCTCAGATTTTCCTGATTATTATGTTTATTTGCTCATTTGAAATATAAAAAAGTTCATATTAAACTTAAAAAAATTACCTTAAATACCTTAAAAGTTATAATTTATTGAAATTTGGTAAATAAAAGTAGCCGAGGCCATCACGCCTTGGGACGTTATCATACTCATACCCCAGTAGCACAAATCGTTGGGCCAACGTTGGAAAATCGTCGGCGAAAATGGTTGGCCCACGGTTCGGCATGTCGCGCGGCGCGAGGTTGGCCCAACGGTGGAATAACCAACCATTACCCAACGATGCCAACCAAAATCCAATAATGAGCCAACCAAATCACTTTCTTCCAACAAATCCCCTACAATATCCCAACCATTACCCTCTCACTTCCCCTCTTTAACCCGACCATTTGCTATCAGCCCCCCTACAAAATTCCAACCATTTTCCCAATCCTCCCCCTTTCACATATAATCCCTACAATGTTCAAATCATTTTTACTTTCAAAACTTGTATTTATGATTTTATAAATACAAGTTTAGAAAGTAGAAATGGTTTGAACATTGTAGGGGTTATATGTGGGAGAATTATAGTAATCTAAACCCAAATTACCCAATTTTAAAGTTTATTTTGGTAACATACTTAGGGGACACACCCTGAAGTATCGCTACAGGGTGTGTCCCCTAAGTATGTTACCAAAATTAACTGAAATGATTGGGAAATTTGGGTTTAAATTAGTAAAAATAAGTTCCCATAGGAAAAGTTAACCATACACTCTGCGTCCTAAAATACTTTGTTTTCCATGATATTTTAAAGATTAGTTAAGTAGAAGGTATAAAACTTGGTATAATTAGTAGTATATTTATTGTGGCTGATAAACATAGTACTTAAGGTACATCACAGAGAAGAAACATACAGAGGACGCATTCATATGGGAGTAGTGCTTTGCCTAACCAGGCCTAGCGCTCGACACAGCGGAAGTCAAAGCAATAGGGAAACAATAGACTTCCGGGCGCCCCCCTACCCCCCGCGCCCACTCTACGGCACTGCTCGACACATATTCAGCGCAACATAAGATGGGCGCTCTTCTTATTTCTTCTCTGAGGGTACATCCTGTAGTCTGAACAAAATCTGGTCTCAATGAGAATGAGAATGGATATGTCTTCCACCAGTATATACTCTTTGGAACCTAATCAAGACCAATCTTCTTGTCAATTTTTCGGTACTTATTAATAAAAGTAATGTAAATAGAATAAAAAAAGGATAAATAAATTTTTTCAGTATGATAGGAAATTGTTTATTTATACAGCAGAACATAAAATACATGGAATTAGAAAGCATATAAATGGTTTTACAAACAAGAGGAGATTTTAAGTACATAAGCTAGACTATTACAATTGGTGCCAAAAAATATAACTATATTTACTCAAAACAAACATCTCAACAAAATTTTTTATTTTTTAAAATAGATTCTACTTCTAATTGACAAAGTTAAAAATCTTTAAGTTAGGCTCTATTTCTGTTACAATAATGCCATATGATGAATACTTATAAAAAATTATTATGAAGTTTAGAAATGGAATGAATATGGATGAGTAAATTTAATTGGAGAATAAAATTGTGTTATTAAACGTTAATTTGGTTATTATTTAGTATGAAGATTTGGAATAATGCACGTTGTCAGGTTAATATCGTTGAAAATATCTGCTGAACTTTGATGAAAACAAATGGTCTTATATTTTTAAGCACCATAATACTGTTTGTTATTTTGTGTTTTTAACATTTCTGAAAAAAATACATCATATTATTATAAGAAACTAATACCTTGCAGTAAAAAAAAAAAACTAACTAAACTAAAATTAACATTTGAATGGCAACAAGATAAAAACAGGCCTCCAAGTGTTTATAAAAGAGTGTAAATAAGTCTTCTTTGGAATTAAACTTATCTCCTTTCAACTTTCACTTAGACTTATTAAAGGCATTTCTAAAGTATTATTTGGCTTTAAACTTATTGATTATAAATACAAAATCATCTTTGTTACTCTTTTCAATATTTCATATTCTCTATTTTGTAATCTTTGGTGAAGGCACAACAATTTTTTAGTCCTGGCATAAAAATACAGGAACTGCCTGGCGAAAAAAGTGCAGAATTTAATAATACAAAGGACCTAGCTCAAAAATATAATATGTTTGTTTGCAAGTGTCTAGTATATTTAAGTAAAGGATCTACATTTAAAATTAAAACATGTAACAAGATAATCAAATTTGGCATATGCCATACACTGTAGTAAAAAATAGTTATTTTTTTATCAAATCAAATTTTAATTCAAGAAAAGAATTTGTAACACCGGTCTAATTTTTTAGAAAAGAAGAGTAAATGATTTGTATGACTCAATTTGCATGTAGTGTGTAATAACAAAATAAATGTCGCATAATAAATAGAACTTAATTTAAATATTTCCAAACAAATAATATTCTTATTGTTTTGCACCAACAAGAAATAAAAATAATCAATATTAATAGGATGCAAATTTGTATGTGATCAATATATAGATCGAAAAGTAGAACTACTTGGAGGCCTATAAAAAACTCGCTTCGCTCGCTGGGGGCTCCGCCCCCAGGCCCCCGTTTGTGTTCCCTGCAGTTGAACAATACCCAATATTGAAGGACCCCAATAGGGCGTTAATTGGCAGTAATGAGATAATTTTAAGCTGGAGATTTTGTGTACGTACTTGAAAGAAAACTGATGAAGAAACTACGAATTTTCAACGGATATTGTAAGGGTTGGTGAAAATTATGTGTATGAAGGTATATTTATATTCGAATGTTATTATTGAGAATTAGTTAAGTTGGATGTGAGAAGAGAGCCTATGTATGTGTTTTATTTAGTGCTGTCGGTGATTAAAGCTTTTGATTATGTTTTTATTGGGATGAATTTGAGGAATGCAGATGGGTTTTTGAAATTATTTTTGAAATATATTGTTTAAAGAATAAATGATAAAATAAATGATAAAAATAAATGATTAAAGAAAGTTGGATTTCAATAACGAATAACTTTCATATTAAGGAAGAATTAATGCAATTTTATTTCCTTATCAGTTTACCTAGCAATAGTTTATAGTAGGCGTATACAGTTCCGTCAAGCGGGGAGGTCATGAAACGTAGAAACCATGTATTTACAACACTATAAAAACAAAAAAAAATCAATATTAATAGGATGCAAATTTATATGTGATCAATATATAGATCGAAAAGTAGAACTACTTGGAGGCATATAAAAAATACACCAATGGTTTTCAGGAAGGACATTTTTCTTAAGATAACTTAATAAAATGACTGCATGTTACAGTATGGTAAACAAACAAATGTACCTTTCTTAGAAAAGTTTGGCAAAGGTAAACATTTACATTGCATGTGACTTGACAGTATGCGCTCATTAGACTTTTCTAAGGTGTGAACTGAAAAAATATTCAATTCACTACTTTTCAAAGGCACATCATAAAAGTCTTCTTTGACTTTGAACCTATCACATGTAAACAAATAATCATCATTGTTTCTCTTTTCAATATGTCTAATTATAACTACTTCTAAATCTTTGGTAAGGGCACAACCATTTTTTAGTCCTGGCATAAAAGCACATGAATTGCCTGGTGCAAAAGGCACACGCTTGTCGTTATGGTTTGCTTGGCTCAATGTGACTTCTTTTTTTGTAACGCTAGACTTGGTTCTTTCGCCTAACCTCTTAACAACCTGTTCAATAGCAAGATTGGGTGATCTTACCATTTTCTTTATAATCTGCATGAAATTCTCAAAGGGAAATGCTGAAAAATTGTCCAATGGACCAAAATTTTCAACGTCTTTCGTCAGGTGACTCAAGTTATGAAAATTATAAATTAACAGCTCTCTACTGTACAGTTCAGGAATGAGTTCAAGAAAGGAATCAATAAGTTTTTGAGCATAGCTCCTCCAATTAGACTGACAAGACTTATTACTAGCAAGAATGTATATACTAACATGAAAGGCAAGAAAATGTTCATAAAGTTCATTAGGCAAAATTTCATTGAGGACAACTGGTCCTACATAAAGCATAAAAGAACGGTACTCTGTTGCCTTCCAAAACTTGAACAAATTTAATGATCTAGGATTTCGGGCAAATTCAAGTGGCATGTGATTAGTAGCAATAACCCTCAATCTCTTAGAAATGTTGTCAATTGAACTTGCTCTTAACTTACATTTTTTTGGACCTTTTTCAACCCATACTCTTACGAGCTTCTTCATTACACCCAAACACAGCAAATGTAAATAATCAAGGGGGACATTAGAAACTAAACCAATAGATAAGTCCGATAACACTGTGTCACCTAGTTGATGTTCATGTAAATATTCTAATCTTCTGAAGCCTTCATTAGTTCTTAATGAACTTTTTTCACCTTGCCATGTCATTCTTCTGTTATAATAAACACCTTCCTGAAGACATTTCTCACAAGCATGAGAGGAATTGTGTGACACAATACATTTTAAAGATTGCCGGGCAGGGGCATCGGCTATAAAACAACTTATTCTAAACGCATATTCTACCCCTTTAACATTGATACCACCTACTTCTAACTCAAGACATTCATCAACAAAAGGTTTTAGGAATTCGTTGATACTTACAGGCTTTTTATCACCAGAATAAAGACCGATGACAAAAGGCTCCTTATCAAAGGACTGATCTACAATTCCCAAAATGGGCCAAAACGCTTTCGTTGAGCTTTTAGTAATTGGAAGCCCATCAACATTTATAGATAATGTGACCAATTTTAACCCTTCAGCAGAAAACCCTTCCGCTACTAGTTTCATGATTGGATGATAATTAGGTGTGAAGCCCATACTGAGTTTTGATATAAGATTATCTTTAATACCAAAATACTTGAACTGACCGTCACAACATTGCTGAATTTCGGTAGTTCTTGGGGTATTCAATAACGTTCTACCATCAAGAGGAAGGTCTGGAATTACTGGATTTAATATGTGCAGCAAATCTGTTGTTGCTATGTTACAAACCCTATATTTTAGAGCCCATGCCCTTAACTGTTCTTTTATTGCTGATATGGATGGAATTGTTATATTGTCTTTATTCAAACTTTCACTGGAATATATATTAGAATTGTAACTCGAAAATGAGTCACAATCAGAGTCCATTGCTGAGAATGCATTATTGCTAATAGAATCTGACAACGGGAGTGTAACATTTTTAGAGGTAGACTGATCACTAACTTTCAAGTGTTTACTTAGTGAAGCTGGGCTAGTATGTTTACCAATAGTAACGGCAAATTCATCCTCTAGTTCTTTAGCACGCCTTTTACACAGCCTTTGCTGTTGCCTTTTAGTAATATCATTTACATTCATTTTAAGAGTAGTAGCCTACAAACGCTGAGTGAACAATCATTAAAATGTTAGAAGTAAAGGTACCTCGTAGCCTACGAATGCTTGCTGAACAATCCTTAAAATGTTTAAAGGTAATATGAGTAGTTGCCTATAAATGCTAATAGAATAATAATAAAATATATACATAGATTATTTTTAAAGTAAAGAGGCCAATATACAGATCTGTTCAGCCCAGAAGTCCTGTGGGATGCGCATGCGCAGTGAAGATTTCCCCTACCGCGAGTCTCAGTACAGTAAAATTTCGAAATAACTCATCTGTCAAAACATATGATTCTTTGTTTGCAACAATATTTGTAATGTTGTCATAGGCCATGTGGGATTTTAAGTTGACTATACACAACCGATGAAGGAAAAACAGTGGTGGGGGTATTCTCCATCTCTCTCGCACTTCCACCCCTACAAGACTTCCTGGCTGAATAGATCTGTACCAAGACAGTCTTTGTTACCAAGTTAACACTTAAACGTTATCATTTCTGTTTCTGTTGTGTCTCCTCTCCTCCCTCCCACCATCCCTGTCCTTTGCAAATCGAAACCAGGTGCGTATTTTCGCAATTACGTCACACTCGGTGGCAGCTTGAGTATACTTGTTTTTCTGAACCGCACCTGTAACATTGAAAACAAAGAACATATATATGTAGAGAAAGAGATATAATTTTTTTTTTTTATTAATTGTAACTGACTAGGATTTGATAATATTAATGTTTTTAGATCCATCAAATAATTCTTTCACATTGAGTCACTAATTACTTATACCTAATTAATTTTGATAGTGATTTATAATTATATATATTTAGATATAGAGGGAAATTTTATATTATATACAGGGTGTTTCAGGATAAGTGTAAACAAATTCACCAGGCGATTCCTCACACCAAGACAAGAAAAAAATGTTATGTGAAAATGGGTCCGAAAACTAGCTGTTTTGGAGTTACAGCCAAAAATTGATTTTTTTCAGTTTTAAGTGTATTTATTGCACTTTTTGGCCTCTAGATTAAAATATTATGAAGATATTTTGATGAAATTTTCACAGTTAGATAGATTATGAAATTCTAAAGAAATATCATTACTTTTCAGTGCTGATATTTTAAATATGGCTTAGTATAAATTGTTGAAAAATTAAATTTTTCCAAAAATTTCAATTCTTCAAAAAATATTTTATTTTTGATTGCTTATGAAATTTTTACCATCAAAGTATTTTGACTGCAACTTTCCCAAAAATTGCGGAATGTCATGGAGAACAAAATAATAAGAACTTTTTTACATCTTCGCCTGTGACTTCGTATGTTATTAACCAAAATATTGGAAGGTGACAAAAATTAGAAAGTGAATCATCGGAGGACTAGCCGTCAAACAAATTGCATAGAGCCTGAGGAATTTTTTAGTATGATGATTTTTTATGAAATCTTCCAATACCTGTCGATTGTAAGATTTAAGAAATCCAAAATCCCAAAAAATCCAAGCACAAGACCCGCTACAGAAAATTATTCAAAATGGCGGCATTTTCCCTTCACAGGATAGACCGTGAACAGAAACTTACTCCCTTCCTTTTTATTTATACATATTATGTTTCTCAACAACGTGGGACTTCCTCAATAATTTTTGGTTCGTAATGTACTTTATTTTGATTGATTTATGCATTTACTCAATTAAGGCCGCCATCTTGGATCCGTAATATTTGACAAAAGCTGTACCTTAATAGTTCGATAAAAGTCTGTTTTCATTCCGGATCTTGTAAGCAGTAATTGAGAATTATTACTTGATGAATACAATGCTGAAATCAGTTTGAAAAATTACTTAAGATAAAAATTGAACGTATGCTTGTTGAAAAAGTACAACACAATTGGGTTGAATTTTGTTTAATCATGTTCAATATTCGTGTTTCGTCTTGTATGTATTGTTCCGTTGTTGCTGTTTTTAAGTGAGTTGGCAGCACTGTTTCCGTAAGCCACGAAAATCAATCGAAATGAAGTACATTACAAAGCAAAAATTTGTGTAGTCCAAAGTTGAGAAACATAACATGTATAAATAAAAAGGAAGGAAGTTAGTTTCTGCTCACAGCCCATCCTGTGGAGGGTAAATACCGCCATTTTGAATAATTTTCTGTAGCTGGTCTTGTGCTTGGATTATTGGTGATTTTGGATTTCTTACATTTTACAATTGACAGTTCTCGGAAGAGTTCATAAAAAATCATCATACTAAAAAATTCCTCAGGCTCTATGCGATGTTTTTGACTGACTGGTCTTTTGATGATTTACTTTCTAATTTTTGTCACCTTCCAATATTTTGGTTAATAACATAAAAAGTCACAGGCGAAGATGTAAAAAAGTTGTTATTATTTTGTTCTCCATGAAATTCCGCAATTTTTGGGAAAGTTGCAGTCAAAATACTTTGATGGTAAAAATTTCATAAGCAATCAAAAATAAAATATTTTTTGAAGAATTGAAATTTTTGGAAAAATTTAATTTTTCAACAATTTATACTAAGCCATATTTAAAATTTCAGCACTGAAAAGTAATGATATTTCTTTAGAATTTCATAATCTATCTAACTGTGAAAATTTCATCAAACTATCTTCATAATTTTTTAATCTAGAGGCCAAAAAGTGCAATAAATACACTTAAAACTGAAAAATCAGTTTTTGGCTGTAACTCCAAAACAACTAGTTTTCGGACCCATGTTCACATAACATTTTTTTCTTGTCTTGGTGTGAGGAATCGCCTGGTGAATTTGTTTACACTTATCCTGAAACACCCTGTATACATTCAACTTCAAAGGGTAATCTGATCTTCATATATTTTGGTTATTATTTGTGAACCGTGATATTTAATACAAGCAGTATAAAGCACTCAGTATAGGTAGCCCCTTTAAAACTAACTTCCTAAAACAGGGCTTGTAACATTTCTTGGGTTGAAAAAAAAATTACCTTAAGTAAACCAAAATAAAGCTTTCAATTAGAAAGCTGGTGTTGATTAGGGATATTAAAAATGAGTACGCATGTAGCACGCCGACATAGAGAACCCAAAATTTGAATCGCCGACATAGAGAACCCAACATAGACATAGAAAACCCAAGATTTGGGCCATATGCCGTGCAAGATTAGAGATAGGTAATTATTTGAGCTAAAATACTGGGAGTGGGCTAAAATGTATGTATTAAAAATGAATCTTAAATTTCAGGACAATACCTGGTTTTCAAGTTTATTTCTGGTCAGTTGACACCCTGTATTGATGACAAACATGCCGCACAGAGCAATATAACCTCCTGACCGAAGCCAGGGTCACACAAAAAATTTTCTAGTGTCCATTCATTCAAAATACTTTTTAATTTAAGTATCAAAGGGACATTTTTTAAAGGGCATACATACTAAACTTTATCATTTTTTTATTAATAATGGAGACAATCCAAAAGATAAGTGATAAATTTAGTTAATTACCATGCAACTGAGAACAACTAAAGCGTTAGCACTATTTCTTTTATAGAAAACTTATTTACTCTCATAGTTATTTTAGAAGATAACATAACTTTGGAAGAAAGATGATATCTTTCAATAGGCTTAATTTCAAGTAAAATGTTACTTACGGAAAATCACATCTACAATCTTAAGTCCCTTCAAAGAGTGTTTTTGATGTTTTCCTGTCCAATTATAGGAGAGAGCCAGGTTGTTGGTAAAAATTCGTTCCAACAGTTTCTTTACTACGTATTCGACGGTCTTTCCCCCGATGCGGCTTAAGTATGTTACCTATAACATGTTAAAAAATGGTTTAAGATGAAAGATACAGACAGTGTTGTATACGAGGCCAAAACCAGGCCTACCACCAGGTTTTTACCAGGTGTACTACAGGGTTTATAAATAAAATACTGTACCCAACTTTTCCTGAACACCATTCCAAGAATTCCCTCCAGGAAACTCAAGATTGCACAGCATTAGTTTCAGCCAAAAATAAGAACAGCGTATTATAACCTAGGCTGTAAATGTATTCCAAACACTTTGATTGGAAAAGACAATAAGGTATGTACTAGGGGGGTCCCATTCGCAAAGTGAACATTATAATACTGTTTTCATTTAAGCTGTTTCATCTCTTTTACAGTTGCAGACAATCTTCTTTTGTTTCCAATCTGACTAAAACATGTTTTAAAAGGAAATCAGTTGTTAAATTACAATCCAAATTTAAAACTCTTAAAATAAAAGTTGATAAACATTACATCAACAGCCGCTTTACGTAGAATCAAACATCAAATTACTATATTGGTTGTTGTTTTTTTAGCAATGTTAATAAACAAAAACATTTTTTTGCCAATAGGCCTAAATAAATGTCAAAATTAATAACTGGCCGTCATGCTTGATATTTAGCGAATGACTTCGCTAACCTAACTGGGTAGAAGATCTGCAGGATACCAATTATTAAAGCTTTTTTATTTATTATAATGTTCAAGAGAAATTTAACTGATGATTAACAAACTATACTGATTACTTACAAGAATATCTTGATTATTTATTTCTTGCAGCCAATTTTCCAAATTTTCAACGTCTGCTGCTTCACTGCACGGCAATGTTGGTAAAAGGTCTCTTGGGACATCATTTTGAGTTGAGCTGGGGGAACCAATTGTGGAATCCACTCTTCTAAATATTGCTTGATTCCTGCCAACTCAACTTCGAGTTTAGCAAGTTGGTTTGCTACCACGCTGAAGCCTGGAAACATAAACCAGGAATAATGAAAAAATACTAATATTTTCTTCATAACATTAATGAAACAACACAAGCAGCACATATTTGCTGTCACCAGATTACCACTTTTAGGTATCACAGACAACTCCAAATTTTTTACATTGTCCACCAATGTTAAGGGTGCGCTCTACCTGTTTGTCACTCGCAAATTCAAGAGTTTGCAATCTCTAATACCGTCGGCTTAATTTTTAACCTATTTTAATTTTGAATTTGAAATTTGGCGTTATTTAATCTGTAAAGTCTTAATGTACACTTGCCGTTTTAAAAAATTTGGATAATAATTCAAATTATTTCTGTAGTATTATGCTTTATTACTGTTTCTAATCAGCTGTGATTATACTTTAATGTCACTGCTTACAAACATGTTTTGTTTTTGATTTGATCTTGAAAACTTAAATAAAACTATCTTTATCTTAATTTAATCAGTGTAATTATTGAACATGGTGGCAGCGTTATAAAATGTCAAGAAGAAGGTTGAGAGGAAATCATAATCAATCATCTGATTCATTCATGTATGAAGAACGAATACAAATACAAAAAACTTCCAATGCAGGATTTATTTTTAATCCTCCAGAAACTTTTGAATGCAAACAACCAGAGCTTTGGGAGAAGTGGGTGAAAAGGTTTGAGAGATACAGACTGGCATCTGGACTGAACCAAGAGTCTAAAATAAAACAAATCAGCTCTCTCATTTACTGTATGGGACCTGATGCCGAAGACATCCTTTTATCTGCTCATCTTTCGCCTGAAAATCAAAACTCCTATGAACAGGTCAAAAAGGCCTTCGACAACATATTTATTGGCAAACGTAACACCATTTATGAGAGGGCAAAATTCAACTTAAGGAACCAAGAACATGACGAAAGTTTCGATACATTTTTAGCAGATATAAGCTCAATGGCCGAACACTGTTCGTTTTAAGATCTAAAGGATGAGCTTATTAGGGATCGTATTGTTATTGGCATATCAGACAAAAAACTATCAGCTCAGTTACAAGAAGACTCCAACCTAACTTTAGATAAAGCCATTCAAAAATGCAAACTAAAAGAGACTATAAGTAAACAGTCAGCAGAGATAGAGATGATTGGAAAACATGACAATTCTTCTATTAGTAAGATAAATTCATATCAGAAACAAAATAGTTCAAGAGTTAAAGTAACATCAACCAAAAATATCAGTAGAACGGAGTGCTGGAACTGTGGAGGGCCCAGACATCCCCGTGCCTCATGTCCAGCAAAAGATATTTCATGTAATAATTGTAAAAAAATAGGACATTTTGCAAAGTTTTGCAAGAGCAAACCCAATCAAAATTCTCCAGGACACACAAAGAATGTAAATGGTATATCACATACAACTCAAGGTGAGTATCACGAATCACCTTCTAGTGAAGCTATTGTTGCACATCTGGGACAAGTAAGTAGTAACAATAACAACTTCAAGTCATGGTATGTTAATATACTTTTGAACAAAATATCACTTAGAACCAAAATAGATTCTGGCGCAGAAGTTACTGCCATTCCCCCAAATATCATAGACACAACCTTAATTAAGTCAGATCGTAAATTAAAAAATGCTAACCAGGGAGAAATAAATGTACTTGGTATGTTTATTGCAGACATTATATATGGTAATACACAAATTAAAGAAAATGTTTATGTAACATCAGATTTAAATGAACCCCTGTTAGGGCTTCCCGCGATTAAAGCATTGGATTTAATTAGTATAAGAGAGCCATACCAAACAGTTGGGATTAATTTAATCACAATGGAAAAAGTTTTGTGTGACTATCCTCAGCTTTTCCAAGGACTAGGTAACATACCCGGGGAATACAAAATTGAATTGATTGAAAATGCACAGCCATATTCCGTTCGTGCTCCAAGGAATATATCCATTCCATTACGGCCAAAAGTAGAGGCTGAGCTAAGCAGAATGTTAGAACTTGAAGTAATTGAAAGGATTGAATCCCCAACTGATTGGTGTGCTCCAATAGTACCAGTAATTAAGCCAAATGGGAATATACGACTATGTGTTGATTACACAGAACTAAATAGAAATGTTAAACGTCCCAAGTGTATTCTTCCTGATGTAGAAGAAACTTTGGGTCAAATAGGAAGTTCTAAGATTTTTTCTAAACTTGATGCCCAGTCAGGATTTTGGCAAATAAAGTTATCACCAGAAACAGCTAAACTAACAACTTTCATAACTCCTTTTGGAAGGTTTTATTTTAAGAGATTGCCTTTTGGTATTACCAGTGCACCTGAATTTTTCTCGTATCAAATGACAAAGCTTTTAACAGGAATTGAAGGGGTTTTGTGTCACATGGATGATATTCTCATTCATGGCCAAACCCAAGAGGAGCATGATAAAAGGTTAACACAGGTATTGAAGCGACTAAAGGAGGCTAATGTAGTACTCAATAAAGATAAGTGTTCTTTTTCTCAGACTTCTGTAAAGTTTTTGGGGAACCTAATTGACTCTAATGGTATAAAACTTGACCCTGATCGGATCAGAGCTCTTGAAGAACTCCCACCTCCCCAAGATATTGCAGGTATTCGGCGCCTTAATGGCATGCTAAATCAACTCAATAAGTTCATACCGAATTTGGCAGATAAAACAGAGGCTTTCCGAGAACTTACAAGGAAAAATAAACAATTTTGTTGGACTGAACATCATCAACACGCTTTTTTAGACATAAAGAAACTTGTAAAAGATTCAATAACACTAACCAAGTATAACTTAAAAGCAGATAACATTGTAGTTGCCGATTCTTCAGCGTACGGCTTGGGTGGAATGTTACTTCAAATTGAAGAAGGTACAACCAAGATAGTCATGTTTGCCTCAAGAACCTTACAAGACTGTGAACGACGGTATGCACAGATTGAAAAGGAGGCACTCGCTTGTGCCTGGGCAACTGAGAAATTTTCAAAATTTTTGATGGGTAAGAAGTTCAAGATCCTAACAGATCACAAACCACTTGTTCCGATACTAGGGAGTAAAGATTTAGACACAATACCCACTAGAATTCAAAGATTCAAGATGCGACTGATGAAGTTTGACTTCACCATTGAGCACATTCCCGGAAAAGAAATGTATACAGCGGACACCTTGAGCCGTGCTCCTATTTCTGAAACTACAGATGAGTTTACAAAAGAAGTAGAAGCCCACATCAAAGTTATCACCTTTCCTGCTACTCAATCCAGATTAGAGCAAATAAGGAAAAGTCAGCTGAAATGCAAAGAGTGCCAATTCTTACTAAAGTACATTGAAAATGGTTGGCCCGATTACAAGAAGGACGTTCCCGATTCTATGAAAAAATTGTACACTTTCAAAAATGATATATCAGTCATTGAAGACCTAATTTGTTGCAGAGAAAGAATTATCATACCACCAGAACTGAGAATTGATATTTTAAATAAACTTCACGATGGTCATTTTGGAATCACTCGCACAATACTTAAAGCAAAACAATCAGTCTTTTGGCCAGGAATTACATCCGATATTAGCAATTTTCTTGAGAATTGTACAACTTGTGCAAAATATCTGGAGGTTAAGGACAAGACTGCCTGCTCTAAAAAAAGATCTAATACCACGAAACATTGATCATGAAACATTCAGGCAATGGGACATCAAATATCGCAGCCAACAAGCAGATTATTATAATCAAAGGCATCGATCTAAGCCTGAGAAATCTCTGTCAGCTGGATCAAGCGTGTATATCCCAGATAGAAGAACAGAAGGAAAAATTGTTGAACGTGTAGCTCCAAGATCGTATACAGTAACAACAGCGAGTGATGGGATAATACGTCGGAATCGAGCAATGTTGAGACCACTACCTCTTCAACAACCTAAAACTACAATGAAAACAAGGAACTTTACTTCCTCGTTTGGGCGGCCCATCAAACGTACCAGAAGATTTGATTACTGACAACTAAGGAGAGAAGGAGAAAAGGAGACCTGAGGAGAAAAGGAGATGTAGTATTATGCTTTATTACTGTTTTTAATCAGCTGTGATTATACTTTAATGTCACTGCTTACAAACATGTTTTGTTTTTGATTTGATCTTGAAAACTTAAATAAAACTATCTTTATCTTAATTTAATCAGTGTAATTATTGAACAATTTCTTTGTTTGAAATTCAATGTTGGTGATGGTGATTTTATATTTTGATTAGGATTTTTGCGGACATTTGCCATCACTGATTAGTAAAAAACAAGTTTCACGACGTTTCGGGATCTGGAATCTGATCCCGTCTTCAGGTGGAAGAAAACCTAGAACATAACAAGATTAGTAACACATAGCCAGGACAACCTGGACAAAAACACAGCTAAAACAGAGAACTGTAAAAGCAGTCATGAAAACAATAAGCTGAAAAGAAAAACAATACACAAAATAACACAGGAATCACAAGTATCAAGAATCACCAGGCAGGAGAGAGCACGTCCACACCCAATCAGAGCTGAGCTGAGACTGGTGGGAGGAAAGCAAATGGCGGCGGCAACGGAAATGGCGGCGCCCACAGCCAACCAAATCACGGCGCGCTACCGGTGGCGAAAACCTGAAACAGAGACATGTGATATGCAAATTCCGTGTGTCTGTGTTTTTTTAGTTAATTTTTAACCTGATTTTGCCCCTTGGCCTTGCTACGGGTTAACATGCTATGAGAATTTTGAACAGAATTGTTAGTAATTACCCTATTTGCTGACACTTTATTTTCCCTATCTTTCAATTCTTTGTTTAATATTGGTAGCCATACTGGCCTTATTTCAAGTGAAGATTGACTGATTGGTTGGTCTGCTAGTTTTATGTGTGAAGCTTCAATTAGTTTTCTTTTGAAAAAATGAGGTTCGCGGTGTACTATTTTTACTTCGTCAAAATTCATCTGGTGATTTTCAGACCAGCAGTGTTGAGCAATTTTTGATTTATCCACTAAGCCCTTCCTCGTGTTATCTTTGTGTTCTTTGATTCTAACATTTAAAGGTCTTTTTGTCTCGCCATAATACGGCCTAGAGCAACTATTGCAGTTTATTCTGTAAACACAGTTTTTTGATCCCTGAGTGCCATTTTTTGGTTTGGTTTTTACGAGACATTGCCTAAGAGTGTTTTGTGTCCTAAACGCGGTTCTAACTTTGAACTTCCTAGCAACTCTTCTAATTTTTTCCGATAATCCCGGCACATAAGGGATTGACATAGGAACGAATTTTTCAGTGTTTTCTGACTCATTCTGTTTAGCCCTACGGGTTTTGCACTTTCTTATTACCGATTGAGGGTATCCATTCTTAGCCAAATCTTGCTCTACTTTTTTGATTTCCTGATTTAATCCATCTTGATTTGAGCAAATGCTCTTTGCTCTGTCAAATAGTGAGTAAGCTACCCCTTCTTTGACAGATTTTTGATGGTTTGATTTATAATTTAAGTACTGCCCTGTGTGTGTCTTTTTTCTGAAACAGTTGTCCTAAGCGTGTCCCTATCCTTTTCTAAGCACACATCCAAAAATGCTAGTTTGTTTTGGACTTCCTCTTCCATTGTTAGGCGGATGGAAGGAGAAATACTGTTAAGATGCCCTAAAAAGTCTTTTAGTTCATCGTCTCCATGCGGAAATACCACGAAGGTGTCATCGACGTACCTCCACCAAATCTTCGGTTTGAGTTGAGCCAAAGACAAAGCCTTCTGCTCAAACTCCTCCATAAAGATATTAGCAAAGATAGGCGACAATGGCGACCCCATGGCCATCCCCTCATCTTGACGGTATAATTTACCCTCTAGTTCAAAATAGTTACATTGAGTGCATAATTCAAGCAGTTCCATAATGACGTTAACAGGAAGTTTAGTACGTTCAGTTAGACTTTCATCTTTTTCGAGCCGAGACTCGATTATTTTTAAGGTTTCAGGAACTGGGACATTCGTGAACAGACTTTCAACATCAAAACTAACCAGCTTATCCGTCTCAGCCAGCACTATGTCCTTTGACTTTTCAACGAAGTCTTTAGAATTTTTTATGTACGAGTCAGTTTTTCCTACCAATGGTTTTAGGATGTCCAGGAGGACTTTAGACAGTTCCCTACATGGTGAGTCGCGAGAGCTAATTATAGGCCTAAGAGGTACATCAGTTTTATGAATTTTAGGTAACCCATACATGTGTGGGATTTTCGAGTGATGCGGTGTTAAACGAGTTCTTTGTTTATCAGAAAAAAACTGTTTATGCTTCCTAAGAGTGCTTGCAACTTTACGCTCGAAACTTTCTGTAGGATCTTTATTTAGTTCAGTATATTTACCAGCTTGGAGAGTTTCCAATATTTTCTCTTTATATGTTACTGTGTCCAAGACAACAGTAGCGTTTCCTTTATCCGCGGGCAATATTTTGATAGTATCATCTTTCCCAAGGATAGATACTGCCTTGATTTCCTCTTTCTTTAGGTTGGGCTTTGGGACAGGAATTTTATTCAGTAAGATGCTGGCCTCGCACCGAAACTGATCCCCCTGAGTCTCAGGGAGCTGAGACACAGCGGACTCAATCCCCGTAACAAAGTCAAGCGCCCTCACTGATTTAGGCACAACAGAAAAGTTCAGCCCTTTAGACAAAATGGAAATTTCATTAGAATTTAAATTTCGTGAAGAAAGATTCACAACCTGATTATTTGCATCATTAATCGGTTCATCATTTTTAGAGTTATTACTAATTTCGACAGGTCTTAATTTTTCTAGCTTTGATTGTTGTCTGGATTTAATATCAACCGATTCTTTGTCAAACCTATTTTGGATGCTTTGAAAAATGTTCTGAAACTCAGAACCAATTAAAGTTGCCAATTCAGATTTCTTATTTTCAATACTGATTTTGAGGCTTCTCTTTTCCGTACGATGAAAGTTTATTCTTTCAATTAGGAGAGATTTTGAAGCTGCAGACATTATTTTGCTGGCTTTAAAACTACTAAAAGGAGGTTTAATTCTGAAACTCTGCGGTATTAGATTTTCGAGTTTGCACTTAGTGAGAAAAGTTAAATGGTTGGTGTGCCTAGCCAACTTTAGGTGCATTTGTTCAAGTTCACTTAATTGATTACTTACTCCGGGTCCGTACCGAGAATCAATTCTTTGTTTGAAATTCATTGTTGGTGAAGGTGATTTTATATTTTGATTAGGATTTTTGCGGACATTTGCCATCACTGATTAGTAAAAAAACAAGTTTCACGACGTTTCGGGATCTGGAACCTGATCCCGTCTATCAGATTCCAGATCCCGAAACGTCGTGAAAAAAAAATTCAAATTAATTAGCAGGTAACTGGTAAAGATAAAATTAAAACACTTTTTAAGCTTTTTTACATCGATATAAAAAACAAAAATAAATAAAGTTTAATGTTCAATCCAAATTTAAAAAATAAATTGAAAAATGCTCATAAGATTCAGAAAATGTTTAGACCTAAATCAATTTGGGATTTGATCATGTCAAGTGTTAATTAACAGTCCTCTAATAGGGGCAAAGCCAACCTATCTCACGTATAATAAATGGAAATATGTTACAGACCCCTGAATTTCTCCAAAACATTACATATCTAAAACGTTCTAAAAAATAATGAGGGGTGACTTACCAAGGTTGGAAATAATTGTGTTGTGGTCATCCACTAGACCCATATTCATAGAAGAGGTGGGGGTCGTCACTAGGCCTATATTCACACTAGAGGTGGGGGTCGTGGAGAACGATTCATTTTGGCCAGTCGATGGTGATGCAAGAGGGGACTGGGTCGTTGGTGTTTGGCCTATAGCCGTTTGCCTTATAGGGGCAGTATCAAACAAGATCTCTTCAGAAAATGATGGATAAGGCGGACGATTGTTGGAAAGTATAGCTTCCTGCTTGGAAGCGCAAAACTTTAATTTTTTTCTTGGCCTAGGCCTTTCATTTGCAATATCTTCATCGTCAGAGCTACTTCGAATAACGGGTCTCTTCTTCCTTTTCTTCTCCAGCCCCTCCTCAACCTCTGTCTGGAGGTCTGATTCCTTCTCCGCCTCCTTCTCCTTCTGCCTCGCTTTCAATAAGCTGTCTGAAACAATTATTGAAGTAATAATGACACAATGAAATATGTAATTGTAATACATGGTGCCATGAATACACTAAACTTAAATTTAACAGTACCTGTTTTTAAATATTAAGTTTGGAAAAATTCATATCCTCTATTATCTAGGATTAACATTCCATATGGTACTTTAAATAGTAATTCAAGTATAGTATGGAGCTGTCCATAAATAAATGTATCAAATGTAATGTATGTCGATTGTTGACTACTTTTTTACCCCCCCCCCCCCCCCCCTAAATTCATCCCACCGTCGTGTTTGGCCCCCTTCACAAAAAATAACCTCTTAACTTTTGGAGCCAAAGTTTAAATATCAGAGTATTGAAAAGTATGCATAGTTTAAGCTTGTATTGGGTTTACAAGTTCATTATTACTTTAATTGCACCTTTAAGTATTTTAGAAAAAAAATATTGAGTTGCATTTTACAATTTAATCAATCACAACCTAACATTTTAAGTGGGCCTACTTACAGCACCACACACTTTGTCAATTACAGTAGACACTCGCTAATCTGGCACGTTTGAACTTTGGTAAGTTTAGTGCCAGATTATTGAAAGTGCCAGATTACTGAGTGTCTTATAAAAATATCGGAAATCGAGGTAAAAACAGATAGTCATTAGTAAATGTTTTAGTAAGAGGTCAATAAACCATGTTTTTATGCTTTGTTTGATTTTGGTAGATTTATAATGATAAAAAACAACGCACAAACTCTGCAGACTGTGCACGAAAGCAGCCAATCATGGTTATTTCTCTCCTTAGCCACAAAAATTCCCTCCTTAGGCCTATAAAAATTATAAGTTAGCTTACAAAATTATTAAATTTAGGTTATTCAGGGCACGAGAGAACCAAAGTTAAGCCTACACTTGATTTTGTAACTTACTGTATCATGTTAAATGGTATGAACCACTACCTGTAAAGTAAAGGCACCTCCTGACAGGGTAAAGTGTCCAACTGTCCTCATTTGGAGTGGCCCCTTCAGAGAGGGCTTTGGTAAATTGTGATGAAAGTTTAAAGGGAGGCCAAAATACTTCCTTCTTCTTCGGAGTAAGCCATTCCCTCCTAACCACCGCTGTTTGGTTGACCTCCTCACCACCAAACTCAATAACATAATACATCTGTCATGAAAGGTATTATGTTATTTACAAATAAGATTCAGAGATACATTCATGTTTGAGATAAGATACGAGAGGGTAATTCTTACTTATGTGGGTAGGGAGAGTGAGCTGATCAATAATATGTATACATTTTTAAGATCCGATGGGAGTTTCACGATACCTGGAAAAGCATCAGGAAAGCCAAAGAAAAACTTTATCCAGAATATAGTTTATCATGTGGGTACTCAAATTATCGGTAATTGTGAGTTGAAAACCAATATGAACGATTTATATTGATCTGACATATGGTTTTGAAGATAAATGCAAAAACATAATAAACTTAAAATTAGATAATTACTTTAGGTTGGCCTAGATTAATTTAGGTTATATTAAGATATACTTGTTTGGAATCAGTTAAATTAAAAAAGGTACGGTAATTAGGTTTCATTAAGTTACGTTAGCCTATGTTACATCATGTTAGAATTGGCTTATTAACATTTGGTAATGTAATGATCAGGATCAGGTTGGTAACGTTCAGAGATGACACCAAAAACTTCAACTCATCATTACCTTATTTTATTTTAAACCAATAATGCAACACTAAATAACCTAACATAACCTAACCAATCGTAACCTAACATTTTAATGTATTCCAACCAGGGTGCCTGCTATATTTAAGATAAAAAATTCATGGATAAACCCCGTACATTTAAGGACAGTTTTTATAAAATTTAAGGACATAAAACAACCAATCACCTCGGTGTTTTAACTATGATCTCCAGCACTTTCGGTAATTTCATCACTATCACTGATGTCACATTGAATGTGGCAGCGTAGCAAGATGAAGACTAGATCTCACAACTGACGACAGACAAAACATGATTGTTTGTATAATAAATTCTATTTTTTTAGCCGCTTTAACAAGTCTGCCGGTAATTTAAGGACATGATCAAATATTCATGAACATTTCCCGAACTTTTCAAGGCCATCTTAAATTTAAGGACAATTCCCGGTTTGAAAGGTTTTCATGGTCAGACACCCTATCAAACTCAGTGTGATGTAAAATTACACAACTCAGCCTAACCTACAATACCGTAATGCATAGGCCTACCATCTTAACTAACACAACCTAAACTTAAATTAAGGTATTTTATAATTTTCCCTTTTTTCTAAAGCTTTTCCAGCCATATCTCTGTTAAAATTTAAGTTATCGGATCTGGAAAATTCTTCCATATTCTTGTTCAGCTCACTCTCTTGGTTAATTCGAGTGCCCACATTACCCATTTATGATTAAAAGAATTTCCTTTTCCCTATTTTCTGGGGTTTACCGACGTTTTCCGCGGAAAATAAATATAATTTTTGGAATCAGGAAAACAGGAAGAGCTTAATAGTACGTGTGGTTAGCGTTGATTTCCACCAAAACCTTGCACTTTTTGATACAGCTTAGCCACTTGGTGAGTGTATACAAGATACCAGTAGAAGTATTTTTGTCCGAAGAACCAACCTTGAATTCGTGTAGAACACCCCCATATCAGCCATTAAAGATGGCCGCCACAAAACGCATAAATTGCCCCATAACTCGTGAAAGAGTAATCCGATCGTGATAAACTTTTTTTTATTTGAAAGGTCTTTTATAAACTCAACTTTTTTGTATTTAACTTTTTTTTATAAACTTAATGGTTTTCTTTGTATATACGAAAAAACGCATTTTCCCATATAATTCCATGGGAAAGACAGATTTCTCAATAAAATGCATTTTAATTGATTTAAGAAGGCTAATTCCGGGTGGAATACCTTGAGTAGGCTAAAGACTTATGCATACTATGATTTTATGAATATTAATAAATTATTTTAGTAATAATGGTCTTTTACACATTTTTTAACAGGCCATTTTTTAATTTTTTTAAATTTTTCGATTATTTTATTGAAACAATTTTTTTATTCAGCCCAAAAGTACATTAAATTATAGAAAATGTATTCAAAAATCGAATGCTATCGCTCAAAACAAGAAAATCCAATCATTTAACCTATTTATGAGGATTTGAATGTGTCATTGACGTCCCATAGTAAGTATATGGCGGGGGAAATCGCGGGTACATTTTCAGCGATAAAATTACTACCCGTCGGTAGAATTGAGGAAAACTTTTTGGAAATGTCCAATTACATCATTACTACAGTATACCAAAGAAAAATGATAAAAAAAATCATCGAGAAACCATATTTAATGCGCTTTTTATGATTTTCGTTTAAAACAACATGCTGCCGTGGCCGGCGCGTAGACGTAGTTCCATCAAACTCTCACAGAGCGCGCTCCTCTCGCTACCACACTGAACCTATCTATGGCTAGCGGAGTCCATGGGAAAGCTTTGACATGGCGCAATCGTTATGCTCGTTCTTTGCCGGCAACACTTTTAACATTGACCTCAGGTTAATTCCAACCGAAACTAAAACCGAAAATTGAATTATATTCACTATTTATGAAACTTTAAAATTGATTCCTTTAGTAAATAAAATAAGCATTTCCGATATATAATTGAATTCGTTCAATTGATTTTACGAACAATTACAGGTTGTATATTAGAATGTTTATGAGCAGTAAGAATATATATTCTTCATAAAGTAATGAAAATTAATTGGGTATTGCCTTTGTCGATCAGTAATTGTTTTGATTTCAAATAGCTGAACACTAAATTAGATTAATATTTAAAGAAATCTTAAAATTATTTCTAAATCACCGTCTTCGACTTTAATGTTCGTACAGTATTACTCATTATGTTTATTAAAATTATATTATTGGTTTCATATAAGAGCAAATAATTATATGCCTACCTTTATGATTCAGTACATGAGACCAAAGCGGAAACGCCATAAGGAAAGAACGCTGCAGGATTTTTTTATCGAGGGAATACTTTTTCTGTGTAATTAAGAAGACTACCTACCAGATGTGTATTGGATCAGTACTTTTAGTTGCTGTAAAACAAAGAAACCACTATCAGTTTATTTAATAAAACTTTTAGTAAATTCATATATATTCTATTTATTTGTCAACTACCACTCATCTATAATCGACCAGCCTAAACTGTTTCACCTAGAACCTTGAAACTTCGCATGGACTTTCCCCATAGGGCGTAGGCATCCACTAAGAACGGATTTTTTTAAATTCCCTGAGGACTACGCCTATATCAAAGTTTCATTGTTAAACAGGGAAGCTTATGAAGTTTTCATGGCAACCTAAACATAAAAAATCATGAATCCAACAAAGAGTTTCTGTTTTTCCACGGGTAAAACCGGATTGATCAGCTAGTTGCTTATAATATTTTTAATCGTAATTGCGTTATTGAAATAATAGCCTATAAATAGATCGTTTCTTTCTTTTTATAAGGTTTTTTACTAAGTTGCAAGTTTATATAGAAAACAAATATCCTAACTCCCTTATTGTTAAAAAACATAATTGGCTTAGTATTAAGGCAAATAAATAAAGGTATACCTAATATATATACAGAACGTAATGCAAAGGTTGAATGTACATTCAGCTGGACTATTCGTAGACTAATTAGAAATACTTTAAAAACTACATTATATCATTATGTTTCGTTGCTGAAAAAAAACAAAGTAAACATTACTCTTTGTGGGAATAAAACCTCATAAAATTATATTATGCTGTTTATCATTGTAACCATTTCGTAAACAAGAAAACTGTAACTCTAAGTATTATACTTAACTATATGAAATGTTTGATTTATGTAAACGAATAAAAATATAATTATATTATTATTAAAACATTAAAGCGAAAAATTGGGTCTTTCTGTCCCTTTCTGAGTAAGCAACCGAGTGCCCCACGACCGCCAATGGGCACGATAGGCTAGAGCTACTAAAAGTAATTATATTTACCTTCTGGCAGCATTACATTTTTCGCTGCCCACGCAGTCTTTTAAAACGATGAAAATATTTCAAGTTAGCCTAAATGAACGTGTGTGTACATTTACATTCAACTATTCCATAAACAATCTGTAATAAATTAAAATATTTGCCCTAAAAAATCGTTTACCGGAATCTCCTGCGGTCGATTAAATGAACTTGATTTGAGGTTTATACTGAAGTTTCAGTAGTTTAGCCATAATTTTGCTATTGAATTTAGCTCTTTGATTAATCTTTAAATGTATATAATTAGGCTGTTTATTCTTTATTCTTTTACTATATGATTTTTTGCTCGATTTCGAGCTATGTGTTATCTAGTAATTGGTTAATCGTACAGACCTACCTGATGCTGCACTGGATGTTAAAGTTGGATGAACATAAGGACGTAATGTAAGGTTTCATACTTCAGACACTAATAATATTATTTTTATCAATAATGAATAAGGAATACTTCTTGCGTACTCAATAATACTGTTACTTACGTGGGAAGACTTATGTGGGGTTACTTATGTGAGACCGTTGCGTCATTGCGTTTTCTTGCTAGAAAAATACATTTTTAGTTTGTTAATTTTTTTTAACATTGCTAGCCCATTGTTATATGTTCTCTAAAAATAAGGAAAACTTAAATTATAATAGTGTAATTATGTATCAAAGGAGAGGGGGTTGTCTAACGGACAGCGAACCTACAAAACTATTTAATAATATACTCCTACTAAAGTATAAGGCCTGAACAGAACTGGTGATATACCTACAGGAAAGCCCTTGAGTTTTAATTAGTTTGAAACCATTCCAAGTTTGTATTATTGTTGATGAGTATCATATATGTAGTTTCGTAAGGCGATTCTTTGCGTCAAAATTGTGGGCGCCTGGCAAGTCGTAAAAAGGTGGGCGAGGGCTCAAATTAATTGTCTATTTTCCGTGACGACGGGAAAAATACTAAAATTGCTTTAAATTCACCTGGAAACGATAAATATCGTAAAATATCTGCCATTTAAAAATATTGAGAACTAAAATGTCTGCTTTCTTTACATAAAACAATTGATGCTGATACTAGATTGAAAAACATGCGCTAGATTATGGTAGATCTAAAAGCCAGTTTGCCATGAAGGTATTTTGTAATAAAATAAATAAGGATTGTTTGAATTTCCCCTTATTAAGGGCTTAGCCCCTTCAAGCCACTAGTTATTTTTAAATTTACATTTTTACTTTCTCCCCCTATACATAGTATATGGAGAAAGTATTGTTTTCGTCAAAATTTTCGAATTTGAGCTGTTAGTGGATATATTCGTTTTAGTGCTCCCTGAATCCAAAAAAGTGGTTTTCGGCGTGGTATCTGTCTGTCTGTCTGTCTGTCTGTGTCTGTGTGTGTGTGTGTGTGTGTGTGTGTGTGTGTGTGTGTGTGTGTGTGTGTCAGAAGTCAGAAGAAGTCAGAAGTCAGAAATCGTTTATTCAGCAACATTACAACATTACAAAGAACAAATACCCCATGCATCTCGTAGGATGCGTGCGGGGTCAAATATTATTTTGTATATTTTCAATTATACATTATGCTTCTGGCAGTAGGCTACTTATACCTTATTAACAGTCCATCTTGTATTTTCGATATATCATAGGAGATCACAAACTAAATACTATAGAATTAATATTGATTTATAAATCTATGTACAAATATAACAATAATGAATAAATAAATTTATAACAAAAACAGTCAACAATAAACAGCAATAACAAAGACTATATAGCAATAAATAACAACACCTGCATTCACATAACTTCATCTATATTAACAAATTCCTTTAATTTAATTTTAACCTTAGGTTTTGACTCTACGAGTATTGAATTACCGTATACTTGCAGAAAACCATTAAATATCTTTGGGCCTAAATAGCAGAACTGGTGACGGCTTCTCTCTTTATTTAAGTTTGGTACAACCAAGGATGGCATACCAGCAGCACGTGTCAGTCTGCTAATTACTTTAAAAGGAAACTGTGCAATTTTTTTAAATATATACATAACAACACTATGTACATGCAGTTGTGACACAGTTAACAAACAATTCTCTACAAAGATATGACTAACTCTATCAGTATATTTCAGTCTATATATAGTCCTAATTGCAAATCTTTGACACATTATAACTAGTTTTAGTATTGTTGGGTAAGTTCCACCATAGTGTACAAGGCCATATCTTAGTGTGCTTTCAAACCATGATATGTATAGTTTTTTCAAATGCTTCCCCTGAATAAAATTCCTCAAATGATAAAGGGCATAATTTATTTTACGTAGTTTTTTAGAAAGGTGCTGTACATATACATCCCAGCGTAAATGCTGGTCAACATATAAACCCAAGTATTTTACTGATTCCGTTATTTCTATGTTTGGACATTCACACTTATAAATGCATTGATGACTATGACAACTTAATCTAAACATATTTTGGGGAGAGGTCTCTGGGTTATACTGATCAAAAAACAAAATACATTTGGTTTTGGCCGTGTTAATAAATATTTTATTAATGATTAACCACTCTGAGATCTTTACTAGATCTTTATTGATTTTGTTTAATAAGGACTCTCTGTTGTATGCCGCACAAACAAGAGCGGTGTCGACAGCATATGCATATATTGATGAGTTTAGATTAAGTTGCAGGAGGTCATTTATATAAATTATAAAAATAATAGGGCCCAATACCCCTCCTTGCGGTGTTCCGAAGTTCAACTCCAAAACATCACTTAGAATGCCATTTATTTTTACTACCTGCAGCCTTTTTGTACAAAATGATTTAAGAAATTCAAAAGCAGCGTCTCCTATACCATACATTTTAAATTTATTTAAGAGAATGTCTGTGTTCAATACATCGAATGTTTTTTTAAAATCTAAGTATAAAGACAAGGTGTATTTTTGGTTATCAATTGATTCTGTAATATTACGAATATGATTTTTAATGGCTAGATCTATCCCTTTGCTTGGAATAAACCCATACTGATTATTTGAAAACAAACCCCTATCATTAAAGTAAATCATTAATTTATTTTTTATTATTGTTTCAAAAATATTAGCAATGTTACTGATGACAGAAATTGGTCGGTATGATGACATTTGATCTTTATCCCCGCTCTTAAATACTGGAACAACGGTTGCAATTTTAAAGTAATTTGGAAATATGCCCTGCTCCAGTGATTTTTTTTAAATATAAAGTAAAACAAAGGACTGAATATGTCAATATTATCCTTGATTACAGAAATTCCTATTCCATCGATACCACAACTAGGTTTATTTTTCATACTCTTAATACTACTTATTACATCATTATGGGTTAAATCAAATTCTCTCAAATTTACTTCTTCATGAACATTTACTTCGTGTGTGTGTGTGTGTGTGTGTGTGTGTGTGTGTGTGTGTGTGTGTATGTAAACAAAGCTAGAGACGACACCAGTGGTCCGATTTAAATGAAATTAAGTAATATAGTACCTTAACATTTTATGCCTTTTTAATACCTTAACATTTTCTCCCAAATGGAATACCTTAAAAGTAATAAATACTCTTTAAAGTAAAATTGTTGTGTTTCAATTTTTTTTATTGGCAAGTGAGAGTAAAACTGATAATAACGGCAAATTATAACCTTTAATAAGTTTAATGTAAGTAAATAATTACCAATCTGGTACACTTTACTGAAATATGATTCTAACTACACGTTTTAATAAAATGAAGACTATTTTTAAGGTACATATAACGTATTAATTTTATCTTGATAAAGAGATAAAATTAGTATTTATTTATATTTATGATGCAATAAAAATATTCGGTCGTCTACATTGAAAATGGTCTCGACAAAGTTCGAAACATAAAGATAGAACAAATATTCTGGCATGGGTGCACAGTATGGTTTTTATATACTTACTTGATAAAAAAAATTGCCATTCTTAAATTATGGATTACATAAATATACAATATTCTTATAAAAATCCATACATCTCTTAAGAAAGACGCAATTAGGAATAAATCATTATGCTTAACATGATTTCTAATAGAGGCAAACGTACTAGCAGGCATATAATTGAATGCCAATTATTATTATAATATTATTATTTATTAATTACTCTATTGCTATCGGTATTAATATGATGTCAATGTTAAGTGTTGCCGGCAAAGAACGAGCATAACGATTGCGCCATGTCTGAGCTTTCCCATGGACTCCGCTAGCCATAGATAGGTTCAGCGTGGTAGCGAGAGGAGCGCGCTCTGTGAGAGTTTGATGGAACTACGTCTACGCGCCGGCCACGGCAGCATGTTGTTTTAAACGAAAATCATAAAAAGCGCATTAAATATGGTTTCTCGATGATTTTTTTATCATTTTTCTTTGGTATACTGTAGTAATGATGTAATTGGACATTTCCAAAAAGTTTTCCTCAATTCTACCGACGGGTAGTAATTTTATCGCTGAAAATGTACCCGCGATTTCCCCCGCCATATACTTACTATGGGACGTCAATGACACATTCAAATCCTCATAAATAGGTTAAATGATTGGATTTTCTTGTTTTGAGCGATAGCATTCGATTTTTGAATACATTTTCTATAATTTAATGTACTTTTGGGCTGGATAAAAAAATTTTTTCAATAAAATAATCGAAAAATTAAAAAAAATTAAAAAATGGCCTGTTAAAAAATGTGTAAAAGACCATCATTACTAAAATAATTTATTAATATTCATAAAATCATAGTATGCATAAGTCTTTAGCCTACTCAAGATATTCCACCCGGAATTAGCCTTCTTAAATCAATTAAAATGCATTTTATTGAGAAATCTGTCTTTCCCATGGAATTATATGGGGAAATGCGTTTTTTCGTATATACAAAGAAAACCATTAAGTTTATAAAAAAAAGTTAAATACAAAAAAGTTGAGTTTATAAAAGACTTTTCAAATAAAAAAAAGTTTATCACGATCGGATTACTCTTTCACGAGTTATGGGGCAATTTATACGTTTTGTGGCGGCTATCTTTAATGGCTGATATGGGGGTGTTCTACACGAATTCAAGGTTGGTTCTTCGGACAAAAATACTTCTACTGGTATCTTGTATACACTCACCAAGTGGCTAAGCTGTATCAAAAAGTGCAAGGTTTTTATGCTAACCACACGTACTATAAGTGAGAAGCATAAACTAAGAAAATTAAATTCAATCGAAATACTCATTAATGGTAAAATGACTTAGGGGGCAACATACCGTAAGTAACAGTAAGTTACACTTAAATATGATAACAGCCAAATAAATTTACTTAAGTACCCCCGTTGCAGCAGACCTGTATACTCAGCGAATTTCAAATGCTTAAGTAAGCATCCAAAAATATTCTCCATAAAAATAACATGGAAAGTGAGTATGCAGGTGCTGCTATGTAAAAAATGCTGCCACAGAAGGGTAAAAATGGGGGATAATAGGCAATAAGTAAGCCATAATAAGGAAAGCCATATTTTGTAAACTTAGTTGAGTATTGAGTTATTTGTTACGGTAGGCCTAAGTTTATAAGTTAATGTTTTCAATAGTCCTAATGACTTATTTTAAGATAGTTTGGTTGGTACAGTGGAACATGGATAATTCAAACCTCAGGGGACCGATGAAAAAATTGGAATCAGACCTAAGTTTAATTTCTTTTAAAACGCTTAGATCACCTTAGGTAAATCTCAAAACTTTAATCAAAGTTTTCACTGAAAACTTCGATAGGCCTAGTTATTTATTAAGTTATAATGATCATTTACACTCATCACAAGATAATTATTGATTTAAAACATCACAAGAAAAGAACAAAATCGTACAAGATAATATAGAGATTAATAATTCATCACAGAAGCTTTGGTAATGACAATCGTTACTTGAGACAAAGATAAAAAAAAAACTGCACACGAAACAAGAATGAACATATCAAACCTTTTGCTATGTTCAAACCTTTTTTCAAACCTTTTTTTCTTCAACCTTTTGCTTTGAGAGCACTGTTCATCGCCTTTGTTCGCCCCACCCTAGAATATCTCTCTGTTGTTTGGTCTCCTTACCAAAAGTACCTCATAGACCAGCTCAATAATATCCAGGTACGCTTTCTCCGTCTTGTTGGCATAAGGTTGGGATACCGTTATCTTGATGTCCCTGTTCAAACTATTGCTGCCCAACTTCAACTTCCAACTTTGGAGTCGAGGAGGAACATACAGGACATTGTATTCCTTTACAAGATTATCAACGGACTGATCGACGCTCCGGAACTCTTGGGCCAAATTAACTTCCGTCTACCATCGAATACAAGGTGCAAGGAATTATTCGCAAGGCTTCACCAAGGAACTACCTATGAGCAGAACAGTACCATGATCCGCATTCAACGCCGAGCGAACCTGCTTCCTCTGGAAATAGACTTGTTCTGCACAAGCTTCTTCAAACTACGAAATCAGCTCCTGGCAAATGGTGATGCATTGGTGTTCAAATAGTTTTTTTTTCAATTCCTAGGTTAAGTGTAAGGCATAGTTTTTGATCTTTTGATATGTATTATTTTATTATCCTTAGATTTACAAACTTATTTATCGTTGATTGTTTACTATTGGTTAAACAGTGTAATTTTTGTATTTTTTTATTTGTTTTCGTTACATCCTAGGTTAGATTATTTATCTACTGTTATAGCTTTGTTGTTTTTTTTTTGTTGTTGTTACATAATCTTCTACTAATCTCATTAGCCTTTTTGTTTGAATGATATTTATTGCTATTGTTAATGCTTCTTGTTGCCAACATCTTGTTTTTTTAATGCTATTGTTACTGTCACTCCTAAAGTTGTTATTTATTGCTGATTGTAGTAGTAGCTTTTTATGCACTGCATGAACTTTGTACTGTATACTAGCTAAGCAACTATTTATAGATGAATATGGAACCATGTCATGTGTTAAATCACAATTTTGTATTTTTGTTGTTACTCTAATGTATTATGATCATTTTTGTAAAGGGTTTCCCGTTAAATAAATAAATAAATAAATACTACACAGCAAATGCACGCAAAATCGAACTGGTATCTAAGCAAACATAGTTACAATTATGTCATTCAAGTTGCAAGCCACAGTAACTTATAGATGATTTTGAATATAATGAAACTGGGATTATGTGTTTAGCTATAATTTCTCTGGGCACAAAATTACCTTAGGCCGCCAGCAAAAACTGTACGGTAATCTCAAAAATGTCTGGCTAAAACATATGATCATGGTTTATTAAGTTAACTAAGTTACCAAAATTGATAACAGCACACTCACTCACCCACCTAAGTAATATGGTTCCCCCGAGTATAAGTTAGTAAAATAATCTTGAAGATGTGTAAACTTACTAAAACTTAACACATATTTAGACAAAGGGCGATCAGCCGTGGGTTACTTTTCTGGTTGGGGTAGTGTTTAACGGGCACAGAATAAGTTGGTAAAACAGTCTCATGAAAATATCGTGCTCAAAGTGGATTTTAGTCCGCAAACTTTACGTCTTGTCTCGGGGACTTTTGTCTTAAGTTACAGCTGGTAAAGAGAAGACGAATTCTGTTTTTTGCGGACATTTGCCCTCACGGATTAGTAAAAACAAGTTTCATGTTTTTTGTCCAGGTCCGCCTGGCTATGTAATACTAAGGGTGCAGTTCCACAGACGTATCTACGATATTTTATCGATTTAAATCTCGATATATCGATTTTAACATTGAGTGATTTTAACAGCTATACTCATCCTGTTAAGGTTCTAGGTTCTTCGCCACCTGAGGAAGGGATCAGATTCCAGATCCCGAAACGTCGTGAAACTTGTTTTTACTAATCCGTGATGGCAAATGTCCACAAAAATCAAATTAGGCCTAATAACATAATCTCACCATCACCAACAATGAATTTCAAACAAAGGACTTAGGCCTAAGTTAGGCGTAGGCCTACTTAGACCTAAGAATAAGTTAGTAGCCTGCAGTTCAGAAAAGTGGGATTTCATCCCACTTAAATACAACCAAGCTAATTAGGCCTAAGTAATAATAGGCTTAGGCTTTAGGGAATAAACTTGCAATTACCTACCTACCTGTGCAAAGCCTAGCCCAAGTATCAACCCATATTGAGCCTTTAGAAAAATGCTCAATACAGTATGGGTAATTAAGAATGCTGCCAGAATTAACCTACGAGGGTGGGTTATTCGAAATTTGCCTTATGAAATTTAGGTTTAAGTAGGCCTTGATCTAAAAAACCTAGGCTGATTTCATGCTCAGGATAAAAATTTTACAGTCCCTAACTTAGAACAAATAAACCAATTTAGTTGTACGGAATAACGGGAATAAATCAGGCCTAAAAGTATTTGGCCAAAACTTTGGGGTGGAAATGTATTATAAGATAAAACTAGGCTGATTTTTGTTTTAATTCCGAATGTCGTATGCTACCTACTGGTAACAGGACGAAGGCAACGATGCTAACTGAAATACTACCATCTACACTACGTAACTTGAATAGCAGCATAATTATTCAATTTATGATGAATACCAGATAAAATACTATAGTTGATTCGAAAATCCTTAGCTTAAATCATGTCTTACCTTAAATCAGTGGAATTCAATTCGGCAGGAACTTCACCACAACGAGACCGGCAAGTCCGCCATTACATCGACTTCGTTCCACACGTAACGCATTTTACAAATGGCCGACCCGAAAAGTGATGAGGACTCCCGGAGATACCCGAAAGCCGAAAATTATTGCTTTGATGTTGACAATATTGCAACTTTTTAGAAAACTGTTTTGGATTTTTTTTTCATTATGACCTTAAAGTTATGTCATTGTTAGCTAAATGAAACAGTTTTTTTAATCTTACCGGATGTATGATTTGCCAACCATAGCTTACGATGGCCCAACGTTCGTTATAGTTGGATTAGCCAACGTGGGCCACCCAACGATTTATTCGTTGGCCCTACTGCAATAATGCCAACCGACCATTTCCCTCCCATGCCGACAATAATCGAACGTTGGGCCAACGACCTGTGCTACTGGGGTATCAAAGTCAAGAGAATTGGGGAAAAATATATTTTGTTTCTTACTACTTTTCATTTCCATGTCAACAAATCGAAATTGCTATTGACCAAGATGTACTCCATCTTCGAAAACAAGCGTTTTGACACACAGCCAATTTTAAATTATAGAAAAACTAAAACTAAATTTTCAACACAGAAATCAGTAAATAATTAATACAACTAACTTTTTATACCTAACACTTGGTAACCGTCAAGTTCTAAACAGGTTTTTTGGAGTAAATAATTATTGTATTTACCGATTTTCATAAATTTTGTGTCATTAGATGGGAAATAAAATTGCCAAAACATTGTCATTCTTTATGGTTTTTTATAAAACGTACTGTTTTTTCGTTATTTCAACTTAAAGATTCTAAACGGCCGCCATTTTGAAATTTATTATTTGATCACGCTCATTATTTTTTCATAAACTAACCTTGACTAGATACAGGTGCATACCGAGTTTAAAAACAAAAACTATTAAAAAACTTGAGAGATAAAAAATATTTAGTAAAAAATACAAAATGGCGGATATCTGGTAATCAAAGCATTTTTGAAAAAAAATCTTTATTTTATGTTTTCTCTTTGTTTTGACCCTTGTAACCTATTTCCGGAGTGTGGCACTTTACTTATGGGACACCCTGTATACATACATAAATATGCCTATAAATGTATATGTATATATATGTCGATATATATGTATATGTATATATATGTCGATGATTATCATTTTCTCTTGTATACCAGACTAAACTAGCCTACCATGAATAAAACAAACAAAATATTCTAAAACAATACAGAGAGTTTTTTAAGGCAGTCCTCAACAAAAAATGTTTATCATGTTCTCTTATTAACAAAAATAAACTAACCAAAACATCTTAAACATCAAAATTATATATTCCAAAACAACACCTGAGGGTGTTTTTGAGGCATTTCTCCTAGCCTGTGCCAAAAAATGTTATAATTTTCATTGAAGTACAAGAATAAACTAGTCTACAACAAACATAAAATCTAAAACACGAAAGAATTTTTTGAGGCAGTCCTCGTAGCGTCTGCCAAAAATGGTTATCATTTTCTCTGAAGTACAACAATAAAATAGCCTATGGCAAATATATTGGATACTATGTTGTTACAATAGAAGATGACTGACTCTTGAGAATGTATTAACCGTGACACTCAGTCTTGGAAAACAATGATTTTTTAAGAATGAAAAATACAGGGTGGAAGGAAGTTAGTGTTAAAATATTTTATATGATAAACTACATGGTATTTCTGACAAACCCAGACAGCACAAGAATGTGCCTGGGACATTTCTTGATTATTCATTCGGAATATTGGGGATATGCCAGGCAGGTAATTATGCAGTTTACGGTACTCCTCCCGAAATTGAATTTTTTTTTCAAAATGTAGGAAATAACGCCCTGATTCCGGAAATGATAGTTTTTTCCCGCGGAAAACGTCGGAAAATACCGGAAAATCGGAAAAACCGGAAAAAAATTTCTCGGAAATAGGTAATGTGGGTACTCAAATTAATCGGGAGAATGAGCTGAACAAGAATATCCAAGAATTTTCAAGATCCGATGGATATTAACGGAGATATAGCCGGAAAAGCGGAAAAACGAGAAGGGAAAATTTTTTCCGGTGGGGGGGTTATGTTTACCTTTTTTATGTTATTTTATGCGCTGAATCCGGAAATGGAACTCTTTTTGACCTACGACGAAAAATGGCCGAGTCATGCCCGGAAAACTCACTAGCCTTAAGTCTAGTTAACCTATCATAAATAAATAAATAAATAAATAAAAATGTCTTTATTTACCCAGCGATTTTCAGTAACAACTGCTTTTCAAAATAACTTTCGTCAATCAATCTTATTCTAATCATACAAAAAAGAAACAATATTTACAGTAACAACAAACAATTAAAATCTAACATAGTAAAAAAATAGCAGTCAAACTAATTTTCAAATAAACATTTAATATTTCTTTTAAATGTACCGACTGCGAGCTCTTTGAGGCTCGCATATGGGGGAACCTAAAAGAAATACAAATTTATGTGTCAAACTCAATATATTTTAACACATAAAACTTGGTAACATTTATAGTATGGCTGGTAACATAAGAAATATATGTTTCTTAGGTAACATAAGAAATAAATGGTTGACCTGGTAACGCATCAATAAAAGGTACATGAACGTGTAGAACACTAAATAAACAAGTGCAGTACACTAAATAAATGTTTCTTAGGTAACATAAGAAATAAATGGTTGACCTGGTAACACATCAATAAAAGGTACATGAACGTTACATAATAGAAATAAAAAAATGCATACATACTGTCATTCATACCTTATACAATAGAAATTCAAATAAAAACACACATACCGACATACATACATATACCAATTTAAGAGGAGGCATGTGTATTATAATCATAAGAAATTTAGAAAAATGAATTAATATTGAATACGTCAATGAAAAAAAAACAGAACTTTAAGAGAACATGAATTTACTCAGTAATTGGGTTTGGAGGATACAGGGATGCAACCGCTTTGAAAAAGTGGTGCAGCCGCACATTCCTCTCGTGCCTCCTCTTAAATTGATACTCGGCTAGGTAGCCCACGAAGTGCGCTTTCCTAACACCGTAGCGCGGGATCGTCGAACGCACATCCCTCCATGTGCGTTCGATGCTGTTGGTGTGCGCCCCGGTGTCAGGGTCCACGAAATTCGTACTATGATTCACCGTAAAGTGGTAAAACATAGTTTTGTCAGGGATGGAATCATATGCTTTCCAACAGGTCGACACGATGATGGTGTTGGGAAGCACCCATTCCTCAAGGATGCCAATGAGGGTTTTGGCATCCCTCTTCCCCACGGGGACGAGGAAAGTGTTGTTTGTTCCCCTCTCCACGCCCCCGAAGACCCATTGCCCCTTGAGGTAGCGGCCGGGGCAGTATTTCGATTTTCCAAATTTGGCTTCATCGATCTCCACGATCTTGCCGTGGCCGCCGATCCTCTTGTTTGACTTGAGGGCATCGTCAATGAATACCTGAAAACATTATTCTTACTATAATGGAAACGTACGTACTCAGTGGCCAATCAGATAACAGTTTAATGTGGGCGTTTCCATTGCAACCCTGCGTGTCCATGGTAACCATAGCGTTTCCATGGCAACCATAGCGTCTCCATGGCAACCACAGCTAATAGCAGCATGCGATTGGTCAGCTTGATTAAGGATGAACCTCAACATGTTTTCGGCAATGGCGGTTCTCGTTGCCTTAGTAAAGTTCACATTTACAAAACAAAATGTATTACACTAATTATATTGTTGTTATATACATATCAATCTACGTACCTCCCGGCAGAAAGAATACCAGTCGACTACGGTATGGGCGGAAAGCCCGGTCTCTTCTTCGATGAAGTGCTGACGTGGCGGCTTCAAGTGCAGCAACACAACAACAAGACGCCAAATGTTCACTATGTTCATGTGAGTTTTCTCGAAAAAAGTTCCGATGCGTGCCGATACCCTCGTGTTGCACTTTTGACCCTTTTGCTTCGTGGATGTCACCGACTTTTGGCAACGGTACTGAAGCTCTGTGTTTATCGGTGTTGGATTCCCGCACCGATGACAATTGATTACCGGCTTTAAAACGCCGTGGTCGCACAAAAATTTTATAATGTCTTTGACATTCAGGGCGCAAGCGTCTATGAACATCAAATTGCACTGCTCGTCGCTCATGATGGTCTGTCACCTGTTCAGCACCGAAGATCTAACAGCAATGGCGTTGTTGGGGGTGCAGACCACAGGTGTCGGATGTCAGGTGGTCATAAAGGGATGTGGTGTGAGGTATGACGTCATACAGACGCTTTTCCGGCCGTAGCTCTGACAGTAATTATCGTACGAAAAAAGGGTTGGTGTTTTTGGATTCAGCGTATAAAGATACATTACAATACGTAATTAAGTGGCAGAAAAAAGAAGTTACAATATATTAAAATGTCTTTTTTTTATAAAATTAAGAGTTTTCTTCAATTTTCCGGGTAACAATTTATTTTATGATAAAATTGTGGGTTTATTTGAGTTTCTCGTTGTCAGGCAATGTTATTTAAGTACCCGCTTGACCGGTTTTTAACAACTTTTTTCACTTAATTTTCCGACGCTTTTCCGACCGTATCTCCGTTAATATCCATCGGATCTTGAAAATTCTTACAGATTCTTGTTCAGCTCGCTCTCCCGGTTAATTTGAGTACCCACATGACCGATTTCGGCGGAACAAGTATTTTTCCGTTTTTCCGATTTTCCGGTATTTTCCGACGTTTTCCGCGGAAAAACTATCATTTTCGGAATCAGCGCGTTATTTCCTACATTTTGAAAAAAAAAATCAATTTCGGGAGGAGTACCGTAAACTGCATAATTACCGCCAGGCATATCAGGCATATCCCAGATTGTGCCAAGAATATTCACAGGTTAATCCCGGAATGTTCTATGTCCAGAGTAGTAGATATTCTGGGTACATCCCTTAGGATGTCCCTGGATTATGCCGGGGACATTCCAGAACATGCTGTGATTATTCATCTTGATTATTCAGAGGATGCTCTTGGGACGTTCTTAAGGGAGGTTCTCAGGATATTCTAGGTATATTATGGGATTACCATAGAATATCCAGGATGTCCCTGGATTATGCCAGAACATGCTGTGATTATTCATCGTGACGATTCAGAGGATGTCCTTGGGACGTTCTTCAGGGAGGTTCTCAGGATATCCTAGGGATATTAGGGGATTACTATAGAATATCCAGGATGTCCCTGGATTGAGCCAGAACATTCTGTGATTATTCAGAGAATGTCCTTGGGACGTTCGTGTGGGATGTCTTTGGGATATTAGGGGATTACCATAGAATGTCCAATAACAACAAGAATATCTATCACACGTGCCCAGAATAAACCTAGAACACTCAAAATGAGCTGAGGAATTTAATTTTATTTCTTTATATTCAGAATGTACCTAAGACATTCTTAAGTTTTGGGTTGATGGGGATTATTATTCTAGAATTCTTAGTGTAAACAAAAGTATTAATTAAAACATAGAATTCAACCTGCGTAATGGGCTGAACATTTAGTGTTTAATTCAGTTCACAGTGTGTAAAAAATGCTATGAGTGTTATTTACCTCAAATTAGAACTTTCAACTTATTATAAAACTAAAGACTAAACCACAAATAAAACTTCTAAACTTTATCCAGCTTTTGTCTCTTTTAGACATGAACCTGTTAATGAACTAAAACCAGTTAATGAATAAAAGGAATGCAAAAAGAAAAATAACCAAAGAGTAAAATTTAAATGAATAACTTTATTTACATTAAAATTGTTCATTTACACTGAATATGTCTGCACAAAAACTTGTACATTGGTAGAAACAGGAACATGTTACATCTAGGGAATCCATTCCCGGTTGATATTTTCAATCCTGTAATTCCGGGATTGGAAACGTTAATCCCGGGATTGAATTTACATAGGATTTACAAATAAAAAATGTATATTAATTTCGCATATATACCATGGTATTGTAATTATAGGCAAATACATGATTCAGTTTTACTTTTAGATGGTTTAAAGTTGTAAACTTTCAAAATTTTCCAAAAAAAGTATAAAGTTACAAAAAAGAATAACAATTACAAAAAATTAAAATTAAATTAGAAATTATAAATCAATTAGAAATTAAAATATAGTCATGTTACACTGAATTATAAAACGTCAGGCCAAAACGGAACACATTATCAGATAAATAGCAATAAAATATGCAAAAACTATAGAAGTATTGACTTAAACATAAGTTTAAGAAAGTTGTATACATAACATGAATATGTTTATCCGCTAGGTCAAATAATATTAGAACAAGTAAAACTTCGTTCAGAAAGATGTTAAGTTTAATTTAAAACAGAGGAAACTACGAAAAAAAATTAAATAATTATAAAAGCATCATAATGAAACTTAATAGCACTTTCAATATACTGTATCGGAAACGAATTAAAATTATTTTGTACAATTTGTTAAGGGCTTGAAAATACTGGCTGAAAACCATCACTTACATCATATACATACTATATATACAGTAACAATAAACATACAAAAAATAAGTTTCTAAAACATTTGGGTGAGCTATATAAAAATACATATTAGAGACTTGACGATAATAAAAAATAAAATAATAATAATAATAATGGTTTTGATCTCATATATGTATGTACAAAATAAGCCATGGTCTAGACATAAAGTTAGCCTTATATTTATTGTATGGCATTTTCTTCGTCTTGAACAACGTTGATTCCATCCTCCACGGCATTGAATTAATTATAAATTAAAATGTAGTCATGTTACACTGAATTATAAAAACTTCAGGCCAAAATGGAACACATTATCAGATAAATAACAGTAAAATATGCAAAAAACTATAGAAGTATTGACTTAAACATAAGTTTAAGAAAGTTGTATACATAACATGAATAGGTTTATCCACTAGGTCAAATAATATGAGAACACGTAAAACTTCGCTCAGAAAGATGTAAAGTTAAATAAAACAGAGGAAACTACAAAACCAAATTTAAATAATTATAAAAGCATCATAATGAAACTTAATGGCACTTTCAATATACTGTATCAGAAACAAATTAAAATTATTTTGTACAATTTGTTAAGGGCTTGAAAATACTGGCTGAAAACCGTCACTTACATCATATACATACTACAGTATATATATACAGTAACAATAAACATACAAAAAATAAGTTACTAAAAATCTGGGTGAGCTATATAAAAATATATATTACAGACTTGACAATAACAAAAAATAAAATAATAATAATGGTTTTGATCTTATGTATGTATGTACAAAATAAGCCATGGTCTAGACATAAATTTAGCCTTATACATATTTATTGTAAGGCATTTTCTTCGTCTTGAACAATGTTGATTCCATCCTCCTCGGCATTGGCAACTCTGAAAAAATAAGTTAAATGTAATTGGTTAACAGTTATTATCATATTAACTTTCCTACAACACGGAAATAGTTGTGAATTTTCCGGTGGTGTGCTAAAATCACCAGTGCCGGAGCAGTAATTGGGAGCAGGGGGGTGGGGTAGTTCATCAGTTTTAAACTATAATGACATCATGCAGTGGTGTTTGTGAAGGGCACTTCAATTATATAATTGTTTGTTTACATAATTTTTTTGGGGGGATGGGTCAAACCCGAATCTCAGATCTCAAAGTCACCGTAACTCTGATAAAGAATCAGTTTTCAAAAACCTAATGTAAAACTGCAAGATTAGACTACATGACATAGGCGCGACAGCATTTCGGTATTCGATAACGTGATGACAGTGAGATTAGTTTGCCTGTGTTGCTTTGGCTGGCGTCGTGTGACGGACGACTAGACGTCCTACCACAACGCGAAGATGATAGTCAACCGAAACTCCATGTCGATGTGTTTACCATGACGTGGCGAGCCTTTACATTAACGGTGTGCACAATTACGAGTTAAAATACCGCGAAGAGTTCATTTAAGGCAAGGAGAGTTTTCCTTAACGGCGTCAAACGAATTACGCCGAACCGTAGCGCAATAACTTCAACAAAATCGGTTTCGAGTGTTAAAAGTAGACAACGAAAGGTTAACGTCACGGGTACGGACAACGTGCTATGAATCCGATGAAAAGCATTTGATGTTTGAGGCTGTCTAGGCAAACCAACCTTTACCGCGATGGGCGCGATATGACAAAGAGTTTGTGTTTACCGCAACGCGAGAAAAATTTAATTCACCATGATGTGACAAAATTATACCATAGAGAAAAAAAAACCAAGTTCATGCGATGACCCTTTTCAATCCTCGTTTTCAGGCTGTGCCAGACGAAGCCGCGGTGGAGCGCCACTCCGGCCCCACTACACCATAGGAATTTTCTTGATGTAAATTACTGACCGAGAGATTCTTTTAAGGCATAACTTTCATGCCTTGCCAGAGATGATTATGGCAGGCCCCACCACCTCGGACTGCAGTGAGAAATATGGTAAAGCTTGACGGTGGGGGACCTTATCGCCAGTGATCCACTCTCAAAAATTGTGGGTTTGACGTGCACAGACCGTCAATTTCTTCCATTTTCTGGGCACAGTTTAATGCGTTTAATTTTCAAAAGTCGTAGTATTAATTCTACTGTAGTATAAATGTAAGTGTTATAATCATCAAAAGGGTTCGTGTATGATTTAAAAACTTTATGATTTAATTTTTTTCAATTGACATTTGTTTTAAAAATTTTATATATTATTCACTGGTTTATCTTTAATAAAATGCTAGAAAATTAATTTAGCACAAGAGATTTTTTTTAGCGAATTTCCTTAAAGGAATAAGCTATTACCGTAGGTCTCATGGTAAGACCTAAGCCCGAGACCATGTTAACTTTTCATATTGGGGCCCCCAGAAGATAAAAACACTATTCGTTCGAATTGTTATATACATATATATATATATGTATATATATATATATATATATATATATATATATATATACATATATATATATGCTGTTTTGAACACATCGGTTCATTAATGGCTGGTTCATTTTGAGAGCATGAGGGTGAAAGAACTTTGGATGAAGATAAGCATGGTACAAAAAGCTGCTCCTGTTGAGAACAAAGAGGATGAACTTCATCTGGATCATCAACTTCTCCTGAATCCATTTCCATTGGTTCACACATTTGCATGTCTACACGACTAACCATTCCATTTGAAGAACCAGCCTGAGCCTGAGCAAAAGAATCCTTGGCCCTCTTCCATGCCACATATAGGTCTTGTGTCGATTCATTGCCTCTCCATTTTGGTGTGAATGCTTTATATGTTTGATTAAATTCCATCAGCAATTGTTTACTGATGAATCTCTCAAAGAAAATGAGACAAGATGGTCCTTCCACATGTGCCTGATTAGTCTCAGACACTGTTTGACAGCCCTCGGGTTGATTTACGGTAGTCTTAGGTACATAAGTGTTGTTTAACACATCAACCCTACTATAATCTAGAGCTTCGGGGTCCAGGGGGCAAAGCCCACATTTCCTAAACCCATTTTTGATTGTCTCTTCTTTCATTGCAGCTTCTAAAACCGTATTTAACAATGACGCAAAGTTGTATTTAGTGAGGCGATCGCCATCCTTCGACATGCGCCATTCATGTGTAGCGTTGGCCCATCCCTGCTTTACAGGCCGAAATACGGCCACATCAAGGGGCTGACTCACATGCGTACAGTTAGGTGGCAGGGCAATAAGTACGATGTGATTCTTGGAACAAAAAAGGCTAAGGTGATAGGTTAGATGGGACTTATGTCCATCAAGAAATACAATGATGGGAAAACTCACATTGTTTTTCTTCAGCCATGAGAAAAATATGTTTACGAAATATTAAAAAAATACCTCTCCATTTATCCAGCCAGATTCTGATCTTGCCACAGCCCATTCGTCGGAAACATTAAGTTTCAAGGCTTGAGGGAGTCGCTGTCCGGGAAATACAATTAGAGGGGGAGGAACTTGCCCTGCATTACTAGCGTTGCAGAACACTGTTAAGTTGTCTTTATCATTTCCTGAGTGGACCTCATACATATTTTTTTGGCCCCTTATCCCAAGAACCTTTTCCCCCTTACGCATACAAAAAGAATGCGTTTCGTCCATATTATATATCCGGGTTGGGTCTTTAAAAACTTTAGTTAGATCATTATTGTCCACGTACTCTTTGATTTCCTGGAACCAATTACGGATGAACTCCTCACTGACATCAGCCCTTACCTTGCTCAGTTTTTCAACTGTTCGCCGGGCTATCTCTGAGTGACGGTTCAAAAAAAGAGTTAACCATTTGTTTCCTGGGCACCCGTTTGGGAACAAATGGCCCAAATTCAAATCCTTTGTTATCTGTTTGACTGATATCAACAGGTCCATCTTTGTCACTGAAAAGCCTTTTGCAGCGAGACCTAGCACCCAGTTTTTGATCATTTGCTCCCCTTCCACTCCTAGTTTAGGAGCTGGACCCTTCTTACACTCCACAGGCAGTTTACCGTTGAACTTGTAGATTAGTGTCGTCCTCGGAATGCCATATTTTCTATAAGTAGGGCCTAGTAGACACTTGAACTCTTGATATGAACTAATTTGTTACGCAAATGAGAATATAATCAGAAAAGAGATTAATTATATTTTCTAATGATTCTAAATCATAGAGTTAGGACATTTTTAAAATAACTGAGAAGCCCTTCTTCCAAAACGGAAAACCCAGAAAGAGTGGACCAGTGTCCTAAGGGCTAAAATAAAAAATAAGTCAAGCCTCAGTCTACAATAAAAGTTTACAAAATTTAATTAAAGTAATTGAAATGCATTTACCTTTATCCATCTTCTCTTTGCAGGCCAAACTTCAGTAGTACGGTGGACGGTAAACAAAACTCACAACTAAGTTACGTGTTCCTTTGAAGAAAGTGCGGCACAAAATGGAGGACAGAGGCGTTGGCGGTGTTCTTTTGTTTTAAGTTTTGAATTCCGCCCTGTCGCCGCAAAAAGCACATCGATCGATCGTCAGCCGATAGTGCTCACAACATGACATGTATTCGCCAATTGATTATTCATTGAAGAATATTATCAGAACGTCCTTGGCCCGTTCGAAATTTCTTGATCATGAACGTTCTACAAAGAACGAAAAAAGGATGTCCTGAGAATATTGGACTGGGACATTAGACAATAATATTCACGTGTAATATCCCGTGAATGTGCGCTGAATAATACGAAAATGCCGGGACATTCGACGCACATTGAGAATCACCCATGAATATCCCTAGAATATTATGTGCTGCCTGGGAAATGGCACAAATATAAGTTTCCATAACCTTGTAATAAGTGAATAATGGATAAAATAAGATTTTTTCAACATTTGTGTCCTTACTAATGTCTATAAGTGCATCAAATATTGTGTTTTTATGGATTTCATTCCAATATTTAGAATCCTCATAAAATTTCCAATAAGAATAATACATAAATATTCAGTTTCAATACCCTTACTAACCCTTGTTTTATAATTAAAGTCTAGATTTGTGTTTTTTGAGAAAATTTAAACTAAGTTTGATGCGGTTTTTCTATGTTATACTGGACTGGAGAATGTGTCAAATATCATAGAAAACTTGCGCTTTTAATAAGCTTTAAAATGATTTATAAAAACCGACTATTGCTTATATTCATTATTCATAGATTTAACAGTATGTGGAGAAAAACAGGGTAAGGCTGAAGTTTCTTTCCTGAAAAAAACCCGTATGCCCCTTGATAAAATGGCTATAACTGCACTAAAAAACATGTTTAGAGAATTTTATTACCATTTTCAGAATCTTCATAAAATTATTAAGAAGAATATTAAAGTATATTAAGGACGAGTCATCATTTTGAACTTCTGTTTTATGGTTTAAGTTTGCAATTTTGTTTTTTTACGAACACGAACTGAAGCTTACGACATTAGTTTTATGTCTTATAGTTAAATATTATAAAAAGATTCCTCATTGAATAAGCTTTCAAATGATGTACTACACTTCAGGTTTTATTGACAATGTAACTGAAATATTATGTCATTTTAAATAGTAGGGCTAAAACACATGCTAATGAAAGAAGAACTCTGCCATGATTTTGCCTCTTCACAATTTATTAGTAATACATTGTAAATAACCGGATAGTATCTTAAGTGTAGTAGTATGCTTCTGGCTCATTGATTTTACTGGAATACAGAAGATTATATGAAGCTGCCTTCTTCTTTGCAGCCGCTGCAACAACATCAAATGACTTTTTTGGACCGTTTGAAAGGCAGCAATTGGGACAGCTGAGTTTGAAGTTTTTCGTTCGGCATAAATTAATCTGAAGCAATCATTACCGGTTCTTCTTGGGGATTGTCCATTGCAACCTCGGTGAGTTTAACACCGGAATGTATGTCAAAATCTAGTTTCTTCAAGATATCATCAAGACTGCTTTCATCTTCAAATAACTTTATCAACCAATATTTTCTTTTAACCTTTTCTGGATTCCTCTCTGACGTTTATGGTTTCCATTTGATATACTGACGTTGTTTTCTTCCATCACTAACTCAAGAATGGTTCTTGAAAATTGGTCTTCGAAATTTGAATTCTAGTGCGAAAGGCAACATATCTTGAAAGTAAAAAATGGAGTTTGTGAACATGTTTACAAAGAGGCTGACTGTCTTAGCAATGGTAGATGTGGGAACACAGCCATGAGTGCACTCTATCCTTTTGAAGTACCTTGTAGACTTTCCCTGTGTTAACTGCAGACGTCACTTCGCATGCATTTGAAGAAACTTCTTTCACACCTTCATTTGGTAGCAGGATACCTCTTTGGTGAAGAAAGTAAATTTCTGATTTCTGTTTGATGCCATAAACATTGATCCCCTTTCTACTTCAAGAATCGTCTTCGGCTATTGTTATGAGCAGTTGAATTAGAACATCCAATCGTCTGTTTAGTTTTCTCTCCATCTACGTTGTTTTCAATTTATTGTGAAAAGATTCTACTCGTATTGACACCTCCATGATAAAAAAATCTAAACATCTTGCCCATTTCACCATTCGAGGCTCAGTCATGTATTACCGTTTAAAGTAGCTCACAATATCCGGGACATAAGCTTGATATGGAGAAATAAAAACAGAGCTGTACTTAATGAAATCCGAATGAACATTTGAGTCAACGATTAGCCTAGCTCCATAAACTTCTCAAGGAAAATTGTTGTCTGGCCAAAAATAAATGTGGCAAATAGAAATCCGAATAGTATCGGTTTAAAGAAAGTAAATTAAACTGCATTAGGGATGTCACAATTACAATCAATTCATCGATCACACACAACTGAAACATCAAGCGTAATCTTTATCGAAAGGATGGTTATCCGACTGTTGAGGTTAGGTACGTGCGGGGCAGAAAGAAAAACTGCAGCTGCATCAACTTGATTTAAGGTACTCTATTTGAATAGAAACTTAAATATTGAGATCTGAATCAGGCGTTTTATAATTTTTTTCAAAACTAAAGCCCTATAGTCTACGACAAGCTTTCTCCGGACCGCTGGGGAGGGGCGGGTCTGATAAGCCGTCTATTGTCCACCCCCGAGGCGGTTCGACGCTTGTTAGTGCCGCTCGGCCGCACTCAGTGGGGAACCCAATAGGGCGGTTCTGAGATTATCCGTCATAGATAAAAATTTTTGTTTTGAAATTTGAAAATATGAATAAAAATGTACCTTCCCTCCACCTACTATCTAAAGTCGTCTTTCAGTCCCTGGAGTCGTATTAAATCCCTAAAGTACTAGTTAATACTCCAGGTGACTTACTTACTTACTTTTTCTCCCATGGGACTAAAAGTAATCTCATAAGAAATACATGGGGAGAAATCCGACAACGCCGCGATGGACAGTGAAAAAATTGGCAAAATTGTCGATTTTAATTTGTTTACACTAATTCAAGAACTTCAGTGATTCAACTTAAGAAAACAAAACGTATGCAATTAATAGCCAAATAATAAGTTTTTGTATTAAAAAAATACAACTTTGGCAACACTGAATATAATAATACCTGATTTAGAGTTTGTTGTTAAAAATATGTCGAGCGGCCGAACGTTTTATAAACATGATTGTTACTTACCTACATTTTTTAGAGGGATTTTTTAAAATAAATACTTTAGAAAAAACACTGTTAAAATAGTGTGAAAGTGTGAATAAATGGTTGTTTAAATTGCCTAAGTACCTTATGTTCTATATTTATATGTGATTATATTCTAGCCTAGCCTAGTTTAAAGGAGAAAAGGATATGAAGATAACTTAATTGTCACAGTTATTGTTAATGATGTAGGTGGAGGAAACATTTTGTGTGCTTCATGGGACTAAAGTGCTTTTTCTCCCTCTGGAAAATTGTGTTCCTCGGCTCCGCCGTCGGGCGACAACAGTTTCCCTCGCGGAGAACTAGTTGCACTTTAGTTTTTAGATGCACAAATAACTATTTCTGTTGACCAACAACAAACTGAATACATATACACCCTTTGTAATAATCAAGAATAAACATTTTTACCAAAAAAATAATAATTTTATTTTGTCATCCTTGGAGGTTACGGTAGAATCCACGGATGTTACAACTCGACCAACATTTCATTATTACCTTAAAAGATTTATTCCTTAAAGATTTTACCAAGCAAGGAAGATGTTTATGTTAAAAACAAGACTAGGCAGTATTTTTACCACAAGTATTAGTTGATGTAGTGGTTAATTAAAAATAAAATATAGCTAGACGTTTTAGAATGTTATTTAATTTAATTCAAAACAAATCTTTCTTAAATACAACAAATTAAACAATTATAAAAAATTTTGAAAAAGTTTTTGAATTAATTAGTTTTAGTTTGAACTGCCGACTAGTAATTGGATAAGGAGGCTCTTCTATTTTGCACAGGATAGTGCTGATGGAGACTTGATGGACGTCTGGCGATGAAGGCCAGTGCAGAGTCTCTCCACCCTTACTCCTGTGCATAAAGCTGACAGCTTCAGACCCGGTTTTCTTTTCGACAATTCATGTAAAAAAATAACAGACATAATAGCCCAGTGATAGAATTAACTTTTATCAAACCGGAATATTGGGAATGTGAAATTCAATTTAAACGAGCAGGAAAATTCAATTTAAAGGAGCAAATGCCCTGAGCAATATTTTGAGAAAGTAACTTGTGATATTAATTAATGTAAAAAATCATACATGGGTACCAGAATCTTTTTTCACTTTTTCCGGTTGGAATGAAAGTGGCGTAAGTCCAGGAGAGTTAGTTTTGGGATATTGAAGGTTTTACGATTAATGTTATAAAAAAATCAATTTAAATCTTTTCAATTTTTCACTTAATTTTTTTTTACTGACTGGGTATGTTCAAATTTTTGTGTAATACAACATAGTCATGATTAGTCCCTTTTTGTAAAAAATAAACAAAATCTGCCTTACTCCTCTGTCATTCTCAACGAATAATAGGTATTGTTAAAGAGTTTTTGAGACAAATATTGTAGTTATGAACATTTATTTATTAATTTAGGCTCTAACTAACAAATAATAAGTTAAACAATTATAATTTGTTAGAATAAAAAAAATCATTTTTTGAATTGTGGCTTTTTAATAAAAAAAACATTTAAAACCATAGCTAGGCCCTAATGTTTATTGTTTGCAATGTGCTGAAAAGTCAAATACTCAGTCATTCAACTTCAGATTCCACTTCTTCAACATAGTCCAATGGCCCAATATCTTCTACATAATTTTGAACCGTTGTTGTCAAGTTGGTAAAAAATCCATGATGCACTGGTAGAATAAATTTCAACAGATCTAACATGTCTTTCTTCTTCATTTCACTCACTGGTCTTTTGCCATTGTAGAGCATTTCCATAGGTTTACCATCCAACCATCCAAAGATGCTATTGGTCTACCCTTCTTCTTGCTAGGAGTAACATCTACGATTTCTAAGGGAAACCTTTCTTGTAAGGTTTCCTTATACTTTATATTAAAAGGACAACTTTTCTCTACTCTGATCCATTGCATCTTAAGCCAGTTAACAGAGCCTCTGTTCATATTTATTTTCCTTTTTGTAACAGCATGTTCTAAATTTTTGGTGGAATAGAAATCATCACTGTTCATTTCTGAAATTATAAACTTTTTTTCCTTCGACAGGAGGCCATAATGTCATACCAATGTGTTGGAAAATAAATTACTTTTCCTTTAGCCGCTTGCTCTACAGATCCGAAGTCTGAGTCATTAGGCAAATATGAATGCCCAGATACTAAGAATTTCTTATCAATCACCTCAATACTGGTTTGATTGCTTTGGACAAACTTCATCAAAGCTAAAGTCATTTTTATATTTCGATTCTGTCCGGTGCAGGTGTCGCTGTAAATGGTAATTTGTTTTTTATCATGAGCATGACTCTTTAGGTGTTTTAAAATGCATGATGATACTTCCTGTGATCCCCGAGAAGCTGTAGTTTCATCCCATACATAGAAATATCCAGTACATTTTTCAAGATCATGCACTCCAAGATTATAGCAGTATAAATTTCGCTTGTTATAAGCATCTGACACAGTTAAAACTGGAAAGGATAGTGCCTTTTGCAGATCCACACTACACGTATAGCTTTCGGGGTTGTTTTTCACAAACTCAGTATCCTTTTTCATACTATCTCTCTCTAGCTCCGCCTTTCTTAGGTGAAGTTCATGGTCACTTTTATAATCTTGACTTTTCCCCTTCACTCAGTTCAGGATTGCTAATTTTAATATTAAAAATGTCACACTTTTTACAAGTGTCCTTTTTGGGCAAATAAAAATGTAAATTAAATTTTGTGTTCAAAATGTACCTGTAATAATGTTCTTTCTGTGGGATTTTTCCTTCAGCTGAACATTTTTCCTTGTACAACAAATACATCTTCCTTATATTAAGTGATTCACAGAGATATCTTCTGTCCTCATTGTGTTTTCGAGTGTAGTGACTCTGGTAAGAAGGAAAGGAATAAATATGATCCATTATGTAAGTTGTATCTTCCTCTGATACTTTTCTGGTAGGACAGCCCTTAGCACCTCTTAGGTCTTCGCCCGGTGGCTTACTTTCATCTATTTTACTCAAAGCTCTATGAACTCTTCCCTCTGAAATTTGAAATGTGTTCAAAAAATAATTTTTACACACTTGATAAGATGCATTTTCAGTTCTTACAAAGTATTTATAAGAACCTTTTCTAATAAGACCTTTCTCTGTCCTTGGCCGCCTCCTTTTAACTTCATTTTTTTAACCAAGCCACAAATATAAGAGTTTTGCTTGCCAAAATCACCTATATTCCAAAACGAATCAAACACTGTTTTTCTCTCGTCACATGATATTTTGTTGTGACATTGCATTTTACAACTACATTGAATGTTTTTGAAAACCTTTGCCTGACAAATCTTTCCATTTTTTGAGACATATCGCTTTCCAGAGTTTCTGCATTTCTTTGCAATGGCTTGCTTATACTGTCATGGATTTCTAGTTCGCTTGCGAGTTTTTATTTTATTAATGGGGCCATATGATGATGTTGAATTACCTGATGAAGATTCAGATTCAGACTCCGATGATGTGTAGGATACTAGACTTGATCGGCGACGCAAGTTGGCTAAAACATGAGGTCTCCGACTATTATCCTCGTTTGGTGTGTAATTGGGGTCTCTGTCACTATCATCAAAATATGGCGAAGAACTTGACTCATTTGAAAGTTCTAAATTGTGATTGAAAGACATCTTAAACCTGTTTAAAATAAATTTGATTTAATCATACATCATAACCTCAAATGTGTGTAAATTGAGTAAGGTTGCACCAGTTTTATGCTGTTTAAAAACATTACTCACGGTACATTAAAACACTGACTAAAACACTATAATACCCTAATTGCACTATAATAACAGTAATAACTATCAAACTTGACATAAAACACTTAAATAATACAAATGTTATCAAATCAAAACACTTCAGAATCAACAACTGACAACTCCAATGGACTTACTTCACTCTCACTCTGAACAGAACAGGAATTTGGCTAAATTTACTTGTTTTGTGCTGCTCCTGGTTGCAGAATATTGAACTAGGGACTTAAACCACTTTCATTCTTAACAAAACAGTTTTTCTAGATTAAGAAACTGCATTTATCTCATTTTTTTCTAGTTTTGGACTTACGCCACTGTCATTCCAACCGGCTCAGATGTCGTCATAAATAACCACCACCCAGTCACCAATACCAATAGGCCTATCATTCTCAAATTGGTTATTTACTGCAATAGGTTCTGCTTCATGTTCGTCTTCAGATTCTGAAGAGTAAACATCTGCGTACCTCACTCGTTTTTTCTTGGACCCAGCTGAAATTATGTTAAAGAAAAATGTGCATTTTACCCTGAGGTTACAATATTGGCGTGTGCGTTCTAATTAACAGTTCCAAACATTTATTCAACAAACATTGCAACAGATTTTAAAAGTACCTGATCGTGTATGTTAACATAAATATTTTTTTTGTCATGGAATAGCGTAAAGTTTATTTTAAAGGTTTTATTTAGTACTTACTTACTAATCATTGATTATATAAATACATTGCAAAAACCTGATTTTAATATTAGGCTTAGTAAATAATCAATATGTCGTTAATTATAAGAAATTATAAATTTACATTTTAGGTGTTGAAAATTGTAACATTCGGAGTAAAAAAGATACAGATAAAAATGATACAGATAAAAAAAATGATTAAAAAGATAAAAAATGTAGATTAAAAATGATACAGTTATCTTCATTAGGAGGCTCAGCACTGTAGATTGCAATATGAAAATGTGAGCATTTTGCTTCTGCTGAGCATTTGAAGCAACTCAGTTTCCGCATATTCAATGTAGTGGAATCCTTAGACAGACTTACTTGTGGCAGCTCATTGTGCCTTTGAAAGCTACTAAGTCTGTTTTGAGGAGCTTTTCAACCTTTAAAATCTCTTCACCAGTCACAGTTAAGAAATATATTTTTGTTTGATTTTTCAAAGCTGAAATAAAACTTTGAAAAGATGTCAGGTCTCTCCCTTCAGCAGCAAGCCTGTCAGCAGTTCTCTTGAGAGTGCCAACAATTCCATCGGGTGCTCCTTTCCCATGGCCACTCTCAGAGTAATTCCAAGTGAGACTCTTGGAGCAAACCTTTCTAAAATACTCTGACATCAAGAAAAACATGCCTATTCCGGTACGGCTGTCACTCAAAAATTTAAATTTTCAATCTTAACATTTTCTCCTCTTCTAAGTAGGTTTTAAAATATTTTCAACATGAGCTCCAATAGCCGGTGCATCATGCTTTAAACTCTCAGAAAGCGTTCAGGGATGATTTCAATTTTTTTATCAGTTGGCTTGACGAAGGCCACACCTGTATGCAAAGTGATTTGCTGATGTGATCCGCCAAAATGTACACTTTGTACTTCTTGCGCATATTTACACACATAACTTTCACGGAAGTCAATATGTATTAAAACATCATTGCTTGGAAGCTCTTGTTTCAACTTACAAATGGACCTGTACTGATAAAGAATATTAAATATATGTTTCATAGATGTTGGAATCATCAGTTTTTCACAAAGGCAGTTCATCCTATTCTTCATATTGGCTCTTAGTACCCATAAAAGGGCGAAGTGAACAAAACATGGAGTATGGTACATATTACCCAAATTCAACTTCAAACTTTTTGTGGAGGCTTGACAAACTGTCAGTCAAAAATTGTTTTTGTTTCTTCACTTTTAATCTAGTGATACAATCCTTTTTTCCAGGTTCAAGTCTGCTTACACCGTCCTGCTCAAAAAATTGTACAACGTTACGTTTTATTTTTATGTTCTTTGTTGAGTAGTTCGTCATGGTCTTAAACGTTTCAAATATGTTTTCTCCATTACTAACCATATTTAAGTTCTTGTAATAGTTACCAACATAATCCTTCATTTGTGTAATAACCGTATATTTTTTAACAATCCGTCCTGAGAAAACTAATGAAAATGCTTTTAGAGATCTTCGAGAATTGTTGTTCATTTCATAGTTTTCCTGAATTTAAGAGGAAAAAACATTAGGAAATTCTAATCTTTTCTTGACCCTAGGAGAAAAATTTTCTCCTCTCAAGAATCGTCTTGTTTTTGTGCTTGGGCTGTTAACTTGTTCTTTCAACCGAAAGAATTTTATCTTGTACTTATCTCCTTGCTTCTTTGATTGATTTAACTTTTCTTCAAGTTTCTCTATCTCTCGTTAACACTTCGCTTTGTTCTTCTTTGCTTTTCGTTTCCCACTTTTTTACGGCTCGTGCCCGCTCGGCCAACAACAGGTATGTTATGTACTGCCGGTAAAATGTTGGCCATGTGATTGTTGTCGTTAAGCGCAGGAAGAGGATGTTCAGCATCACTTTCAGGTAGTGAGTTTTCATTTAACATATCGTATAGTTCATCTGCCCTTCTCTTCTTCTCTCTGTGCTTTCTAACTTTTTCTCTGACTTTTTTTCTCTGCGCTCTTTTTTCCTTTTCGTTCATTTGAGAAACTGTCTTTATTTTGCCACTCTCAACTCTTGCTTTGTATCTCTCTTTTTCTTTATGTAATTGTTCTTCATAAGGCAAAGGACTTTCTTTAATATCTGTCTTCTTTTCCTTTCACATCCCCTTTTTATGTCCCCTATTTTGTCTTTCTCAGATTCTGTCATCTTTTTTCTTTTTACCCATTTTCATCTAAAAAGACCAAAGTTAGAGACATTACTATGGCCTAGAGGTTGAAACTGGTTGTGGAAATAAATTAGTCATATTTTCAAATAAAAAATTATTTAAACTATTATACAGCAATGGAACATAAAAAGGGAATAAGCTTAGTTAGGAAACAAAATATTAACCTCATAACAGTAATAGTATAAAGTAATAACCTAACAGGGGTTAGTAATCGTCACTTACTTCTCGGTATTTAAATAACACTACACTTCACTACACTATTTATGTCAGAGGATAGGCCAGTTCATCTTATGAGTATCATGTCAGCACTTTCTTCACCACTGCTGCTGACCAGTGAATCTTCATCGTCTTCAACCAAGTTTACTATTATCCAGTCCTGAACATCTTCGATGATGGCGTCTACTTCCCACATGGATTCTACCCTCTTCACATGGTCGACGAATTTTTTCCGGTTATCAGAAGTGATTCCGTCTAAGGCCCGATCCAACAACATCTCCAATGACTTTAACTGTAGTCGTTGTTTTTTCTGGCGACTTCATTTTTCGCCTACGCCCAAGCCAGTTCGATGGGATTTAATTCGCAGTGATAGGGCGGAAGACGAATTGTATGGCCACAATCCAGGACCAATTTATCTACTTTGTACTGTTTTGCAGCTAGACGTAGATGAGCTAGTATTCTGCCTAGAAGCTCTGCTTTCACATGTTTTGATACGAAAAACACACACTGTGTTTAGTTAGCCAGTCTTTGATCTCCTTTTTATTCCAACTCATGTTTGGAACCTTTAAGATTGTTACGCAGTGATAACTGGCGTTGTCCATGACGATACCACTATCCGGGGGTAGCATGTGAAGGACTCCTTCGAACCAGTGATTAAAGTTCTTACTATTTATTTCGTCATGGTGATTGGTGTTTTCTATTTTTGCTGTCTTCTTTGCTTTGTAAACCCAGCGACCATCTAGAGGTCCTTCAGGATCGGATGGACCTTTTAAAAATCCCTCTTCCCTACCATTATGCACAATTATGAACCGTCCTCCAGGTAACAAAACCTTTTTACCTCCTTCTCTATATCGTTTGATGGTTGTGAGCTATTCTCTCCTCTATCGCACTATTTCTTCACGCTCAATGAGGTGAGAGCGTCTTTTTCTTTTTTCGTATTTGAAACACAAATCTTGAAGCAGTCTTAACGTGGTTCGTACACAAACGTTCGATAGGTCCGGATTTTTTTACAAAATATTAGAATATGAGGCGAGAGGTCTAAAATTGGGAGTGTTGGTTGAGATGGTTCCATTAAACAGAGATATTAACTGTGTTTTTGTTGAATGGAAATCTCCAACTAACTTAGAAATGTTAGCCCAGTCAATAAAGAACCAAATATACCATATTTTGGAAATGTCTTGGGTAAAGCTGATTTTTATTCCAGAGATACCTTAGAGAGGGACATTTTTACAAAAGTCCCCTAAAATCCCCTTGGAGCTTTCCCCTCCAGCCCCCTTTCCCCCCCTAAAAGCCAGAAAATGCAAGCTTTCACTGCAGAGCCTATAACTCGTTTGCTACTTATGGTATATCATTAAATATGATGTTATTTTAATCCTTGATAAATTACTTAAAAATATGTAATAAACATGTGTTTCGAAAAACTTATATTTTTCTTGTTATTTTAGTTCAAACAGTGTTTTTTTTAATTTTTAAACTATGTATTTTAGTTTTTTTTTCTGTATGTTTTTATACATTAAAGAAATCGACAGTATTTTTCCTGGAGGTTGTAGTCCATATTTTTCCGCATCTATTGATATGCATAAGTACACGGTAATGTTTTTATTTGAGGCATCGGGCTCAGTTTAAATGCGTCAGATTCGCGGCCACCGCACGAAGCGACGCGACGCGACGTGACGCGAGGACGAGGCGGCCGGTCGGTCGGCGCGGATTCTCAACAGGCCTTCAGTCCAGCAAAACCCACGGAACCGCTGAAGTTTCAGCAACTGTAGGCCTACAACTTTAATTTATTTAGTAATCTGCATTCACTATGTTTATAATATTTAGGGTTAGTTGCAACATAAGAAGTTCTACATTTCTAACCAATTAATAGTCAATATCAGGAAATAACTTCCTTATCAAATCTGAACATTAATAAGCTATCAAATGAGACATATAAATACTCGTAAAAAGGCATTTGTTAACATTATTACTCATTAAAACCTTGATTAGTGTATAAGTCACTCATTGATTAGATTGCAATTAAATATGGAGGGGAAAAGGTAAAAGTATCAAAAATACGAATATTAATGATGCTTTAAAAAAATTAGCGCTCTTTAATGTATTTTAAAATTAATATTTCCAACCACTTCTTTTTTTACAGTTAACCGTTTTCAACATCAAAAGCAGAACTATTTTGGCATGATCAATTGTGAATTTATTTACTCTATGTTTAATGATTAATTTGAAGTGACATGTCAAAGACCACTAAAATTCATTCCCTCACATACTTCCTGTTAAACAACAATCATTGTAGTTTAATCAGGTGATTCTTGACGCATATGGTGTAGTAGTGAATTAATTTGTTTATTAGAGTGTTTATATGTAAACAGTGATGGCTAATGTTTTATTTAAAAAAATCAAGATGTTATTTAGTTTAGAAAAAGGCTGCAACAGGCCTGTAAGATTACGGTACGTTTAATGGACTAAAAATTAGGCAGAATTCTTAAGGGGATGGCCGTTTTTGGATAATGTGAACTTTAATAATCCGCTTTAAAAAGCATAAAGCCTTAATCTATTTTATTTAACAATGCATGCTTTGCTTTTACATCGTATTTTATTTTTTCAAAATGTGAATGCCTTGTAATATTTATGATTGTGTGTTTTACGGCGGATGCTTAGAAACAGACTTGGCTTGGATTGAGAAAGGCTTAGGTAATTTTAATACACATTATATAGTTTAAAAATAAAGGAAGGCCTCAATGAATGAGTGAAAGTTTGATCCTGAAGATTCAAGATGTTATGGTTCCTTTAATGGACCAAAAATAAGGCAGAGTTTTCAAGGGGACAGACGGTTCAGCATTAATGAAACTGTAATAACCCGGTTAAAAAAGCAAATGGTATGACTATATTTCAGGTAATAATACGGCCATACTTTTATATTTTATTTTGTTAATTAATTTTAGAGAAAGTTTGCAAATTGTTAATGTCTTGTAATAATGGATGCTTGTGTGTTTTGCGGAGCGCGCTTAGAAACAGACGTTGTTTGGATTGAGAAAGGCTTAGATAATATTATAGCTATTAGTTTAAAAATAAAAGATGGTCTTAGTGAACGATTGAAAGATGTAAAAAAAATTGCTGCCCATAAGGAGTGTAGGAAAAAGTACACGAGGCCAACCTCAGTAAAGGCTGTAATCGGGAAAAAGGAAAACATTGATGTAAATACACCCTCAACGTCTTCTATTTGTTTTAAGATCAAAAGAAATATTTGATTTTAAGAAAGAATGTTTTTTATGTGGGAACCCTGCAACTGATGACACAAAGGTACCTTCTCATCGAAGAAAGTCAATTCACATCGTAAATAATGTAGAGTTAAAGGAAAAAATCCTTATAAAATGCATTGAACGAAATGACATTTGGGGAAGAACAGTAAAATTAAGGATTTCCAGTGTTTGTGACCTAGTGGCCCCAGAAGCGAGGTATCACAAATCCTGAAATCCTGCTACAGAGATTTTTTCCGACTGACGAATGACCAAGACTCAACATCTAGTATTAACTCAAAGCTCAACAAATCTATCAGTAAGTTATGTGAACACATAGAAGATAGTGACGAATGTCAGTTCACCCTAGAAGAACTGAAAGACCTTTTAAAAGAGTTTTCTGGAACTGATCAAACTTATATCGATCGACACTTAAAAAATCGTTTACAAGACCATTTCCTGGACCGTATAGTAGTTTCTAAAATAAATGGAAAAATTGTGGTATGTCTGACCAACAAAGCAAACAACCTGTTGAGTCAATGGTACCAAGAAAAACTTTTAGATCTTGAGGCTGAACGCTTACGAATTGTGACGAAAGCCGCCGATATTATAAAAGAGGACATACAAAAAATGATATACGACTACCAAACATACCCTAGCTTAGACATGATAACAGACGGAGGTGAAAATCTCGTTCCTAACAGCTTGAAAGTCTTTACCAGCAGAGTTGTTGAGAAGAAAAATAGCGTACAGAAAACTAAGCGAAAGTGTGCAGTGATAAACCACGCTATTATTTCTGCCACGAGGCCGAGATCCTTTTTGTCTCCAATCCAACTAGGAGTAGGACTAACTCTTCACAGGTTGTATGGGTCGAAACACCTTATTGATCTTCTAGCCTCGATGGGTTTCAGTGTATCATATAATGAGGTTAATGTTTATTTGAATTCACTAATAAAAGCAGGTTCACCAGCAATAAATGAAGGAGTGTTTATTCAATATGTTTTCGACAACGCGGATATTAATGTACGTACTTTGGATGGATTGAATACTTTTCATGCAATGGGAGGTATAAAATGTATTACTCCAAGTACATCTGTAGAAACTCAAGTAGAGGTAGAAAGGATCCCTTCAGGAACATTTAATCCCCAAACTATTCGTATACTCAGCTACGCTAAAAACAAAATGCGCAGTGGTCTTGCAAAAGTAATGGTCGATGACATAAACGACTTAAAAGCGTTTAGTGAAACTGAATTTCAACCAATGAGAGTCATGTCTTCAGTTAATGTTATGTGGCTTGCGGCTTCGAGTATTCAACCTGGATGGAACGGTTTTATGACTTCTACAATGAGTTCAAAAGAAGAATGTGAGAAAACCTGCATACTAGGAGTTCCATTCATAAACATGGACGCCAGCAACCCGTCAACGATATTTTCTGCAATCAGCTACGCTGCGGACCAATGTACTAAGCAAAATAGAACTTGTATAATTACATTTGATCAACCCCTATATCTAAAAGCAGCTGAAATAGTGGCAGCAGCATCTCCCAATACTGATGTATCCAAAGTTGTTCTTAGACTTGGTGGGTTTCACCTTTTGATGCCGTTTATGGGGTGAGTAGGAAAAATAATGGAGGGCAGTGGATTGGAAGAATTATGGGCGACAATTTACGGGCATAATACCGTCTCTCATATGATTAACGGTCATGCTTATGCACGTTGTGTTCGTGCATATAATTTAACAGCTTGCGCACTTGTAAATGTAATGAAAGACCAGTTCCCTGAAGTTAAAGAATGTATTGAAAACCTCAAAGCTTTCTCCATCGAGCTCCTAGAAAAAACACGGAGTGAAAGTGAAATTCTCGAAGATACAAATGTAATCAAAGCATTAGATCAATTCAACGAATCATTGAATAACATCAGATCTCAAAGCAGAACAGGAAAGCTTTGGATCAATCTTTTAAAGTGTATCGACCTTATCTACATGTTCATTTTTGCAGAAAGGACTGGAAATTGGGATCTGCATTTAAAAACAACAATTGAAATGCTCCCATACTTCCATGCAGCAGGTCATCTACCTTATGCCAAGTGTGCTCATCTCTATGCTCAAGATATGATGAAACTTGACTCTAAGCTCAAGCCCAATGAATTGCATGCTTTCAAGGAACAGGGAAACTTTGCAATCAGGAGAACGGGAAAGTTCTGGTCTGGCACGTGGTCGGACATGAGTATAGAACAAAGTTTAATGCGACCAATGAAATCTGTTGGGGGCCTAACTCATGGCCGGGGTCTGAAAGAAACTACCCTATCTAAGTGGATCCTTGGTACTCCGTTTTTTTTTAAAGATACATGAGGCTGTTGAAGATTTTTTCGGGACATCTATTCACTACACAGAACAACATGTCGAACTTCGTCCATCTAGACAAGAACGAGACCTTTCTGATTTACAGAAAATGGAAGCTTGGTTACAGCAACACAATCCATTCTCAAAGCTGTCAGGTGAATTGATTTCTTTATCGTCAGGATTTGTGTGCGACGCCTCAATCAACTGTGATGATGCCTACGATGTCGGGTTGTCCACTATAACAAAAATGAAAGGTACGAATTTTCAAGATGTGACACTTCACAGGAAAGACATGGTAAAGACTCAAGCTACTCAGAAATCAGTGATAGTTCGATCAAAATCAGTTAACATTAACTCTCAACAGCTTTTCAACCGTATTTTGTGTGTATGTGACAGTCCTGGAAAACTGAAACACTATTTATCATATGAACTTGCTCCTCAACCCTTATCCCTTTTTGACGAAGCATCTTTAAGAAAGGACACTAAATCAGCCTTAAGAAAGTATTTGAGGAAGGAATTACCGACAAGGTACAAATGAACGGAGCAACTTATATCATAGACGGAGGATTTCTTCTATACCAAGTACCATGGCCTAAGAATTGTTCTTTTGGGATCATTTTAGAAACATATTACAACTACGTAATCAACAAGTATGTCTGTAAAACCGTGGTTGTTTTTGATGGATATCCCAACGAGCCAACAACAAAAAACGAAGAGCAAAGTAGGAGAGCCGCAAAGAAATCTTCCTGTAATATCGTTTTTGACAACAACACTATTTGCGTGACTGGTAAAGACGAGTTCCTGGGCAACAGAAATAACAAGAGAAATTTATCTCTAGCTCTGGCGGCAGAATTTGAAGAAAGAGGATTGGAAATTGTTAACTCTCCAGAAGATGCTGACATTCATATTGTCATGTCTGCAATGAATCATAATAATTCCAATTCCAATGTCATTGTAGTTGGAAATGATACTGACCTTGTAGTATTGCTAACAGCTTTGGCCTCTCAAAATTCCAACATATACTTTTGTAAAGAGACATGCGGGCTGACTCATTCAAGACAGTACTACTGTATTGACAAATTGATCAACAAATTTGGAGACAATCGCATACTGCTTTTGTTTTGTCACGCCATGACTGGTTGTGACACAACATCATGTTTTTATGGCTTAGGGAAAGTGAAAGCAGTTGAACTAATAAAACGTTCTGAAATGCAAAACATTGCAAAGTTATTTTTGGATGGTTCATCTACATTAGAGAATATTGTATCGGCTGGTGAAAAATTTGTGTTGTGTTTGTATGGGCTGGACAAGCATCAGAACTTGAATGACGCTCGATATTATAAATTTACCTCATTAACAAAGAAAAGTTCACTTAGATCAAGTTTTGATCTTTCTAAATTGCCTCCAACTACTGAAGCCTGTCGTGAACACTCTCTTAGAGTTTTTTTGCAAGTACAAACGTGGATAGGGAATCAACTCACTGCTACCGATTGGGGCTGGAAGATGGAAACAGTTAAAGATAACTGCGGACACAAGAGGACATTAAGACCAATCACCTCATCAAAACCATTTGCTCCTGATGAACTTCTCCATTTGGTATCATGTTCTTGTAAGGAAGGATGTGGACGCTATTGTGCATGTACTAAAAACAAACTATACTGCACGGCAATGTGTGAGCACTGCTGTGGATTATCTTGTATTAACTCCCAATCACACTTCGAGGATGGACCGGCTGAAGTGTCTCCTGCTGCAAATTAACAACTGAAAGTGACTTTAACTTATATGATATATTAACAATTTATTTGAAGATAGGACTAGTTGGGGTTCAAGTGCTAAATTTATTATAGAAACTATCTTGTAAATGTATATAGAAATTTAAATGTACATAATGTTTATGACAAATTCATTATTATTAAAGAGTTAACAATACATAATGTTTGGGTATATTCAATTGATTCGTTAGATTTTGTTTTAATGCAAATCTTGATGACTAAGATTTGTAAATGTTTCAGAGGTTAAACATCGTACTCTCTCTTGCATTATATGGAACTTAAGATATAATATGCAATATACAAGATGTTTGGATGGGTTAACCTGTAACTGAATACTAATAAAAAAATGACAATTTACAGTGAACTAGTCGTTTCCAGTTAATGAAATTAACTATTTAAATGATGAGAGAAAATTTTGTCAACTTTGAACAGGCATAAGTTTATGTTAGCTTAGCGTTGTTATGATTTTAGTTTGGTTTTCTCTTTAATTTTCATATTTTTTCTGATGATTTCTAGAAGTATAATAATCAATATTTGCTCTCCACTGAGGTACAGCATAGTTGTTGTGTTTACAGATTTTCCATGAGTGAATTTCTTCGGGCTGTATAGAAGTGGTCTCGAACCTGGAATGTGAGATTAACTACTCGTATTAAGCCTTTATTTGTTCCTTTTGATTTTCACTTTATCATCAACTTTTCCTCGAACTCCCAATATCCTAAATGCATACTTCTTCTCTTCATATGGTTCACAGTTTTCTTTCTTTAATTTGTTCACATACGCATTCTAATGTCTGCAACAATTTTATTAGGCCCTCTGGCAACCTTCACCCTTACAGGTCGTCTTCATGCAATCCTGCCATTTCCCGGGATTTAGTCCATACTTCTTCAACACTTGACATTTAGGACTTGCTTGTACATAAAAATATTGTTTTCTCTTTACTTATTTTTACTCTTTTAACTAATTACTTCTATCCTAAGGTATATTTCCTTTTTAAGCGAACCAGTAATCATATCTCCCAAGCTATCCTCCTTATTCCTAATCCTTCATATTTCTTGTTGGAGTGTAAAACCCTTCTTGAAGTACCACTTGGAAGTTGGAACACTTTTTTAAATAGAACTTCTTATTCATTTGTCTCCGTCTTTAAAGGACTGATCAGGAATTTCTTTTAGACAGACAGTTTGAAGAGAATATATTTGTTGGGTATTGGTGAAATGAAATTTATTGGTTTTCTTTATTACGTTTTTTTACCCACTTTTAAAAATTATTTTATGTGAGTGATTCTCTACAACAGATGAATATTATATTTTTCAGATGAGTTTTATTTGAATATTATATTTCAATATTAATAATCCCAAGATATGAATGCTTTCACAAAGTAATTGTTGTAAACTAAAAAAATAACCAAAAATGTAAATAAATATCAAAGTGACAGAAGGTAGACATTAAGGTTTTTCTCAAGACAGCTGTTAATTAAAATAAAAAGAGTTATAAACAATATGTTTGGTAAAATATACTTCCATTTAAAATACATAGGAACTTTAAAGTCCAGTGGGGCAAAGCACATTAAACTTAGGATTACAAAAATTATTCCATAACCTCTAGAGAAAATTCCCTTTAATTTGACACCTCAATCATCAAAATCGGTTCATAAATAAAGGAGTTTTGCTGTACACAAGAAATTCCTTAGCAAATTAGTATAATAGATTTAACTTTACTATGAATTATATTACTTTTTTGAAAATTAATTATTTTTCAAATAGCTTGGGTTGAAATAATTTTATAATAAAAATATTTCAGTTTATTTCGTTAAAATTTGCGCTTAACGGACACTTGTTACCTTAAATAATGGAACAAATTAAGTTATGCATCAGACGTCTAAGACTGTTCTCCTTTGAAGTACCTAAAATTAGTTCAGTGTATTAATATACATTTAAAATAAAATAAAATACAGATTTGATAATTATTTATAATATATATCATTGATGATATTTCTTAAATTATATTTAATTCAGCGTTAATTTATTACGACATTTAATGAACCTCAGTTATTTTATATTAAAATTAAAAACTCTTATCCTCTGTTCAGACTCTTTCAAAATAAAATATATCTCTCTAAAACAGACTTAATATTTCCTTTATGTGCCATTACCGACACTGAACTAAATATTAGTTCATCAGTAAAGACTCTATTAACAAATAATAATAAGATAATATGCTAAATATTACTTATTCACACTATATTCGGCAGGCACAACACGCCAGTCGCCGCGCCTCGGCTCCGGGCCGGGCCGCGTCCGCCGGCGCCGCCGCGCGCGCTGCCGAGAACGTCGAACTAGCCTGTTTTTATTCAAAACCTGGAGCGGAATTCTAAGACGCCACTCAAACGTACCCTCACTCAAACAACATTTAAACAACGGATCGACTGTTGTTGTATTCAATGGTGTCACAGCTGGTTCTGTCAAAGTCAAAACAAAGAGTTTTTAAAGGTTATGTTTATTTCTATTGTTTACTTTGAATTTATTGTGTGTCTCTCAACTTCTCATTTTCAGATTTATTTGTTATTTTTTCTCCTTTTTTATATTCCTGAACATTATGCATTTGATTATCTGAGTTTTAATAGCCGTACAGTTATTATTTGTATCATGGAAATATTGGATGAAGATTTAATTGAATGTATAGAGCATATCAACGATGATTTATTTGTGAAGTTTGCTGTACCGAGGAAGAAACATTTGGATCAGTTTCTTTTGTTTGATGAAAGTGCATTTTTGAGACGGTATAGATTCTAGAATGGTACAGTGAGGAATCACATTTTATCCTTGGTATACGGGGATGATGACGACTCGTTCAGAGGACGTCCTATTCCTCGGGAAATTAAAGTGACTACGTTTAAGGCCATATCGTACTGCCGTTGTGTCGCGTCCGTCTAGTATGCGGGTGGATGTTTAAAAAAGTCTCGAACCCTGTTATCAAATAGAAAAAGTCACACTGACGTAACTGACGAGGCGTCGCGTCCGTCTCGTCCGCCGACGCGACGTCCGCTCGTAGTTAGTTGCGGCTGAAGCAACTCTTGAGGCCATGTCAAAGTGCCTTAACGTCGGGTCCGTCCGTCCATCCACGTCCGCCGCGACAGTCTCAAACCCCGTCACACTGCCAGACGCGCGTCTGTAGACCACGCCTCCTTTCCTACTAGGAAGGAGTAAGCTTAATACCTGGGGAGGCGGACGCGACGCTACGCCGGATACGTCAGTGTGACTTGTCAGGTGACTTGTCCTATTTGACAACATGGTTAGCGACTTTTTAAAACGTCCATCCGCATACTAGACGGACGCGACGCCACGACAGTGTGGCATGGCCTTTACCAAATGTCCGCAGACGCGGAAGGTGGCTCGCGCATGCGCATATACGCAGGGTTTGAGACCGTCGTTGCGGACATGGATGGACGTGAATGGGTGGACGGACGCGAAGCCACGGCGCACAGCGAGCGCAGACCGGGCGACCAAATGATATCGGGAAGTGATTTTTTTAATTATAAGGGAAAATTAAAAGTCAAAATCATTGCCCATCATAAATTACATATAAATTTAGGTTGTTTAACTTCTAATAGAATGATTGCAATCACAGATTTTTGGCTTTTGATCATAAGTTGACTGTGCGACCAAGACCCGCCGCACATTGTAGCGAGGCGATGCACAGCATGGGCGGATTTAGGTAAAAATATGTGGGGGTGACAGCTTACCTAATGTTTTAACTATTGTAGGCTCACATTCAAACATCAAACTCCCATTTCAACGGTCCGTTCCAAGGAGGTAGGCTACTTATTTTATTTAACATTAACCATTTGTAATTTAAGCAAATACCTCGATCAAAGTTATGTTGAAAACATTTCCCCCTTCACTGCCAACAAAACCACAAAACATCAGAGGGTGTCATCAGGTACTCGCTGGCACCCCCAGAAATCCGCCCATGATGCGCAGGCAAGGCACAGGCTGGAGGGAGCGAGGACTTGGTAAAACAGACTGTTGTCACCCGTAATATTCAAACCCCGACAAAACACTCAAAAAACATGACTCTTTTCCGGCATGACTCTTCTCAACCAGAATACTCTGATACGTAGTATCACACAGTACGGACTCAGTCAGGAAAGAACAGAGCACGGTAGTCAAATACTGTCGTGCGGCGCCGCATGTACGATTATCGTTAGCGTGTTGCAGCAAACAAATATTATCGTAACTGAATATATTTGCTCCTTAGACGGGCGCCGAACGTCAAAACGGTCGCCCCTGAGTTAAAAAAGTATTTTTAAGAGTATAAGAATTAGGATAATAATAGTTTCATTAACATTTAGATCTAACCATGAGACCTACGGTAATAGCTTCTTCCCTATAGGGGAAATTCGCTAAAATTGGCTCAAAAGTGATTGCGTAACCTTTGATATTAAATACGGATTCAGCGCGCGTTTTTTGAGTTATTTTTACGTAACAAGATCGTTCGTTCCACTAACTTACAATTATATAACATCAGAAAGTTCATTTTAACTAGATCAAATGTGTAAATAAGAATTAACACCTAAATGTAAATTTATTTGATTTCCCTTCCTTTCTTTTTTTTAATTCACTTTCTTTTGTTTATTTATACATATATTTCAAGCGGTAAATCTACAACATGCTTTTTATCTAAAAGCCTTTGCATCACTACTTTTATTTGGTTGCAATTTGAAATCAGCTGTGATACCATTCCCCGAACAACACTGAACATTGAATGAACAACGGATCGTGTTGTTTGAGTGTTGTTTGAGTGAGGGCTCGCTTGAGTGAGGTCTTAGAATTCCGCCCCCTGGTGTTTAAATTACATCATAACCCTATATTTATTCATATCAGTGTACTCGTAATAAAATTCTCTACAATATTTTGTTCACTGTTAATGGATTTTCCCGTGTTTGACCAAGTTACAGCGAAAATAACAAAATTTAAGGTAACATTTTTACAAAAATTTTGATTTAACTCAAAATTGTGAGAAAAGTATTAATTTTTCTCAAAATAAGTGTATTACAAACTTTGTGGGAAATTTATTGAGGAATATAACGAGATTACAATTAGGACTATACAATCAATAACAAGGAAGATATGGGCTCCGCAGTAAAAGCTTGCACTTTCACACTTAAAAAGCGTGTAACGCGGGAAGCTCCAAGGGGATTTTAGGGGACTTTTGGGAAAATACTCCTCTAATAGTGACCTAACGTTGGGGAAAAAATCAGCTTTACCCGAAACATTTCCTAAAAAAAACCTTTATTGACTGGGCTATGTATAGACTTCTCCAAAGGTCGAATGATAAATATTACATAAAATGGATCGGTTTGGTACACACATGCTGAACACTTGGGCATCTAGATGCACCCCTCCAAAGCAAAATAATAGGGAATTAAAAGTTCCCTATTATTTTGCAAACCATTGAGGTTGACTTTGGCCTCATTAGCGAACATAGATTATTTCCGAGTCCAGCAATTGGTTTTTTACTTGAAATGAAGCCTCCCTCCCTCCCTCCCTCCCTCCCCACTTTCTCCTCCACCCTTTGCTATAAAAACCTTGTCAAAGCATAGGTGGTTGTCAGTCTTAACCTCAGCAGTCTAGCTAGCTGGTGTGGTTGAGCTGATCATTTAAGAGTGTTTATTATAGAGTTGGTACCGCTCTGTCTAAACATTCGTGTATATATGTACTTAGTAGTGCATGACTGTTTAATATTGTAACAGCATGGGGTTGATAGTTGGTAGTTTGCTCGTATAAATATAAGTATTGTTGATTAGTTTTACTCGTGGTGGTTAGTCTTCCTGGCAAGAAAACAATTTAGGCACATGGCACTTTACAATTTTTTTTATGTAAAGTGAAAAGTGATATTATGAACAACATTGTATTCCCTTTCAGTTTATGTTTAAATGAAAATCAATCTAGAATGTTTTTTGGGCAGAAAACCAGTTAAACATCTATTTTAAAATTTTCACAAATAAATTTAAATAATGAAATATAAAGTAATTTTAGAAATATATTCATAATTATTGGTCGTTTTGATTTGTAGTTTTTGTCATCGCGTTTTATAGTTTTTTTTAAAATTTGAATTTAATAATAAATCTAGTATATAAATTTGCTTATTGACAACCGCAAACACTATTTTTACTCAAGCAAGAAGGTAGATTGATAGTTGATTGATAGTTATCATAGGGGTTCAATGGCCGCCTGTTAGTGACTATTGAAATGCTTTTATTAAACTGACATATTTTGTTTCTCGCTAAAACACAACATTCCTTCCTAACCCCTTAAAATTCTGGCCAGTAAACTAGTACGTGCTTCCGGTGATTTCAAAACAGTAAAGCGATGTGACCACATCCCGCTAACCTCTGTAGTCCTCAGTGTGCAAGAAACAAAATATTCAGTGTAACAATTTTATAAGTCCCCCTCGACTTATCAAATTTAAATAATGATGTCGAAAGTGATCGTGTTGCTTGATTTATAGTTTCGGTTATCGGGTTAATCGCCCATAATTTGAATCTGTTTCAACTTAACATATAATCATGATTATTAGCAACAGCGCAACTCTTTTTTCACTCAAGAAAATATCGATAGTTGTTATTAGATATATTTTGTTTCTTGAAAAAACACAAAATTCCTTCCTAACCCCTTTAAGTTCTGGCCAATAAACCAGTACTTGCTTCCGGTCATTTCGTCCAGCAAAGCGATTTGACCACAACCCGCAAAACTCTGTAGTCCTTTGTGTGCAAGAAACAAAATATTCTAAGTATCATGTAATAAACTTGTTGTCCCTTGAAGACAGAAAGGAGAACATAACAGTTGATGGTTTACATTGTAACTACCTACTGTTCTGTTCCTCGTTCTGGTAATAATTGCAGGTGACCTTGACCCACTTATGGACTAAGAAGAAGCAACATTGTTTACTGCAGAGAAAATTTATCCCCTACTCCTTTTATCCCTACCACCACAGCAGTTCTGCTACAAATGCAAGCTTGCTGAAAATTTAATTTCATTCTGCAGGCTGTATCGCATAGTGCTGGTACTAAGAAAAAGTCTGTCAACCATGCCTGCAACTAATAAGAAAAGTCTGAAGCTGCGAGACGTCCCGTCTTCGAATACGCCCTTGCTGTTAAGGGCGTTGACGATGCTGACGACAGCTTCTTCCGACCACTCTCTGCCGCCGTTAAAGTTAGCCTCTCCACTCCAGCCAACATCAGCTGGTTCACAACCACCGCCGTAAACTGTTGCCTCTCCACCCCAATCAACATCAGCTGGTTCACCACCACCGCCGTCTTCACCCATCGTTATTTCTTCTGGCTCCTCACCTTAAAGATCTCGAACCTCTTAACCCATCATAATTTCGTCATACTTTTCGCCTTCGAGATCTCGTACCTCTTCAACATCTTCAAACTCATCAACTTCGTCGTCCTCAACTTCTTCATCCTCAAATTCCTCGTCCTCGTCTCTCCTAGGTATTACTCATATACCACAACTTATTACTCCTATAAAAACCTCTACTTTAAAGAACCAACTAACCATTTCTCCTTCAGAGAAATTACAACAATTAAACGAACTTAGAAGAAAGTGTTTCCTTCCATCTAAACAATGTAGCCACACGTTAAGAAAAGGTCAACAATGTGCCAAACTATGTGTTTTTTCTTCCAATTTACGTAAAATACATTTGGAGGCAGAAGCAAAGCGTAAAATACGGAAGTCCTCTAAAGCTAATGAAATAGTGAAACCGGCTCCAACTCGTATCAACAGACTTTCCAGAAATAAAAAATATTTCTTCGTAAGAAAGATTTATCAGACGAAGGTGTTGTCGAAATGTGAAGAGAAACACTTCATTTTAAAATTATCCTGAAGTACGGTAAATCCTGTGATTCCTTGTAAAGATTACTACTTGATACGAGATGCGTCTGGCATCACTGTTTGGAAATCAGCTAAATAATGTGTTTAAAAAAGTCTTTTTCTAAATTTTATTTTCCAATTTTTTTTCTAATCTGTTTTTGAAAAATGTTTTCCTAAAAAAAGGGTTGCAATGGGTCAGTATTTTACATACTGATTTAATTATTCCCACCATTTTTAGGTTGCTTACATCCGCGTGACCTACTTACAGGAAATTTTAGCTCTAATTTGTTTTTCCAATTTGTTTCCCAAAAAAAGGGTAGGAATAAATCAGTATTTTATATACCGATTTATTCCCACCCTTTTTTAGGCTGCTTTCGTCCGCGTGACCTACTTACAGAATATTTGGGGGGGGGGGGGTACTTTATATATAGAGGTAGGTTTTGACACGGCGTTATTATTGTTGAGTATAGCCAAGATGCCTGGTGTAGTCGCTCGCAGAGGTTTTATGGTATGTGTAGACCGTGAAGCGAGTCTTGAAGATTTTCGCTTGGATATGTACTTACATCTTAAACGCACAGTTATGCTGCGGTTAGCAAGATTTAAATTTTATTCGTGCGAGGAACAGGAAACTAAATGGAGACGAATGAAATATGACAAGTTGAAACTGGATCTATTGAAGAAGTGGATTATGAATTTCATACAGTATGAAGGCTCCTTTGTGGAGATGCACGTCCACATATATTGAATTGAACTTAGTAAAAAAAACTTCTACCCAACGCCAAATTGTTCAGTGTACTTTCCCCAGTATTTAAAAATATTATTTGATTTGATTTTCATTTTAGCGTCAAATTTCGGTACGAGCGTATAGATTATTATGAGGGAGACGGTTATTTATAAATTGTTCTTTTGGATTGAATTTATTTTAGCTTAAACACAGCCGGTGTATGTTTTAAAGCTACTTTTTGTATTAAATATTTAACCAAAGATATAACCAAAGAAGGATATTTACTCTCGAACATTTCATTTTCTTACCTTCAACAGCATCCTTTTTGGAATTGTATTCCAAGCTTTTTTTAATCACCATCATGTCTAGAAGAAGGACTGTTTTCGTTTCAACTTCAGTCATACATCCTACTTTCAGTGCAAATTATTTCCTCAAGTTTCACATATGCCGGTTTTCATATTTACAACTTCTAACCATCTATAAATAGATCTTGGAGCTGGTAAAGCGAAGCCGTCGTGCCGCATTTGGTAATGTAAAACTATGTGAATTGTATCTCAATTTTAAGATCTGTTTTTTCCACGGCATTCCAAGATATTTTTTGTTACAATGCTTTAGTTGCATTTGGAAAAACTCAGACACTGCAGGGGGCAAATAAGCTTGCATGCCAAATATTAATTAACGCCTTTCTGCTTCTTTGATGATAGTCGCTTCAAAGATTGGCGGTACTTGTTTTTCAGGGAAACTGCCTGCCTTCACTCATTCATTAGCTTCTTTTTTCCAGGTGTTAAGACTTTTATAGGCGTTGGTTTACGGTCTTTAACGCGTTTTAGCTTCTTTTAAACAGGTGTTCGGATAGGACTTGGTGCCTTTAAAATTTTTATTTTTTTATTATTGAGTCGTTTGTGGGGTCGTGGGGGTGCTTGTTGTTGGGTTGAATTGTTGGAAGCTATTATTTTCTCTTGTTTACAAGGTTGATGGTTCAGCTATTTATAACATAAAAAGTGTCTTTTGTAATACCACTTCATTCTTATATTCCAATAGATTCTCCGTCCTGGTCTTAATCAATGGAGACAATACCATTGGTACCAACTCTAATTTCTTTCCAGGAACACAAAAAATATGAAATTGTTTGCACATCTCAAGCTCTTCGACACTATGTTTTGCGGGTCTTCCCTTTGCCGTTTCTGTTAATTCATCACGCTTGTTTAAATTTGTGCAATGGCTTAAGTTTGCATTTTTGAAACCTACTGGCCTTCTTCAAGCATGATGTGAGCAAGAAGGTATGTTAGAGTATCGAAAGCTTCACATTTATTGCTATCAGTTTTCAACTTTTCAATTATTTTTTTTTTCTCATGATTGTAGCCTCCGGATTGCTGATGTTTCACGAAAAATGGTTTATATTATCTTGTTCCGTCAAGTAATCCAAATTTACGTAGCTGTTGCTACGCCGTTTCGATGCGCTGGGCATCATCATCAGGCACAATAACATAAAATATCACTCATGAAGTTTGTCATGATTGTTAAAAGCTTTACACTTGGGCCTACACTTCTATTTGTTTGTCTCCTTGGATTTTACTTTAGGTTTGGTTTTAGGCCTAGCCTTAGATTTGCTTTTTGATTTGGTACTAGGTTTAGGCTTGACAAAGGGAAGTGCACTAACATTTGTATTATTATTAGCTACCGGTAATGTAGTATTTGCATCATCTTCAGTCTCTTTTTGAATAATAGGTCTAGTTTCATCAGGTTCAGGCACTTCTTCAGTTCCTACTGAACTTTGGCCTTAATTGATAGGTAATAAGTCTAAACTTGATTTGAGGTTAGCTCTAGGCCTGGGTCTAAATCCAAAACATTTGGGTCATCATTCACTGAAGAATCCTCGGGTATACTCTCGAAGTAACCTGCTGGATTGTCTATAATTTCATAATTGCTTACCTCATTCAAAAGAGCACATATAGCTTCCTAACCACAATTCCCCCCCAACATCTTCAGAGTCACTTTCATCTGTTATAATGTCAATGTCCGATATGTTTGGATCCATAAAATCATTGACAATACTAATAATTTTATCCGGTTAAGAACGTCAATTTTCTTCAGCCATATCAAATCACTTAAAATGCACATTTACAACGTAACAACAACACATTCACAACAAAGCACTGTCAGTTTGGTTGTAACGATCTGACATCCAAAGAATAACAAAAAATCCGTAATCTTCAAAAGTGTGCAAAAGTCCTGGAAGAGGCTATGAAACGGTTTTACAAAATTTAATGAAAAACGGTTAAAATACCTTTAGTCCGCCTTATGATCCAAAATTGTCCTTAGGGATTACGATCGTTTCAGCATTTGTATGCCATCTTCAGATCCATTGATAAGAACTTCTTGCCATGGGTTGGTGCGTCAAAAGTTAACAAAATTCCCAAAGGGTTACGCCCTACGGTACTCCAAAGTTTCAATGTTAAACTATAGGGAAACTTAGTAAAATTGTTATAGCAACCTTATGAAGAGTGACAAATTCCTCAAATCCAAGGAAGTTTTTAAGTATTTCCACGGGTGAAACCTGTTTGATCAGTTCTGTAAATATATTGTTAGAGTGATTGCAATCTACATGTATAAAAGCCAAAACGGTTGACTGATTCACTCACTCATTGATCAGTTTCTCAAAAACTATAAGGCTTTAGGCCATGAAACTTGGCACAATTCATTATGAGCTTTAGATGCGTACTAAGAACGGATTTTAAATATATTATAAATATATTCTCTCAAAAGGTTAAAATACGGTATGCTATAAAATTCAAAACGGCGGCCATTTTTAGTTTTCAAAGCTAATTTTCTAAAACAATGTAGGGCTTTGGGCCATGTATCATGACTCAAATATGCCTCATAGGCTCTAGATACATACTAATGAAGGATTTTAAAATGTTTTCTCTGGAAAGGCTAAAAGAAGGTAGTAGTCCTCCCGCCCCTTTAGAACCGGAAACAAGATGGCAGCCGCCGCCCCCGTTTCCCGCGAAACCGGAAACAAGATAGCGGCGACATAACCTCACTTTTTTTCCTACCAAAATGGTGGTTGTGGTCCCGCCACCATGGCGACATAACCTCACTTTTTTCCCGCCAACGGCAGCCGTGAGAGGTGCCCCGCCCCGGGCAGACGGTGATGTCATCCCCCGCTATAGTGTTACTACATAGGGTATGAAAAAGAAGAAGACATATGTTGGGGGGTATGTCACACACACACACACACACACACACACTGTCCTTTGCGTCAAGTCTTAGTGCCCGTCCCTGTCCCCCGTCCCCCGCCCCCGGCAACTGTATGAAAATATTTATAACACTATATGTCATCCCGCTATAGTGTTACTACATAGAGCATAAAAAATACATATGTATATGAAATGGGTTTCGTTTCGCCGCGCCGATGCGGCGTCGGCGCTACCAGGTGGTGTTTTTCAGGGACCCCGTCCCCGCGGCCCCGGACGGCCGGCAGTGGGCAACTGTTGTAGAGAGAATATCTATATAAATAATACTATATATTGTGTCGTATTAGCCCTTTATAGTTTTATAATACTATATTAAGTGTATATAATAATAATATAAGGTGTTGGTTGAATTAAAAATGAAATATTAGTTGATTATTATATATTTATATTATATATATATTTACGGGTTCTCCTTTTCTTCTCCTCCCTCCTTCTTCTCCTCTCCTCCTTCTCCTCTCCTTTCCTCTCTTTAGATGCCTCCTGTAACAAAAAAAAAAAAAAACAATATCAAGGTCAGCTGTTGTTGTGCATGCGCGGGAAGGTGAGTGATGTATTGACAGTGTACTCTTTGCCGGTGGTAACTCGAAACATTGAAGCCTTCCTATTGGTCGAATATAATCAGTTTTCACTAATAAAAATATATGTTTTCATTATAAGTCCAACCGACCATATATTGAGATTGAAAGTTTAAGAGGGTTCCCCTCACTCATGTCTTAAATATTTTTGTGATATTTAATATTTTTCATCATCAAGGATGAACAGTGACTGATCGCTTATTGAACACATAGGCAGTAAGGCTAGATATTTTTATAATATTTTGTAAAAAATTGAGTACCCGACTTAAATCAGATAAATTTAAGCATTTTCTCTAAATTAACAAGTCAGGGATTAGGTTATTACTTGACAAAATACCTTCAATAAGTAGGTGACCTCCAGTTATAAGTAAACATGAAATATACATTGAACAATTATAGAGCATCATAAGCTACAGAGTGAGAAGTATTTAAAAAAACCCCTTGAAGACCCTAAATTGGAAAAACTAAAAGAAATGGTTTTAAGTGAAGTAAAGCAAACATTGGAAATTGATGAAAGAAAAAGATGAATCAGGAGGATTAAAGACCTGAGAGGTAAATAGTCCAAGACAATGATACAGTGCCTTATGGATACAAAATTCAAAAACTCACCTAATCCCACCAATCAATCATGGCGTGGAGTACTTTTTGTCTCTTCTTTAACCTTTCTATCTCATATTCTATCTGCATATATTCGTGGTATGCGTGGTCATCAATATCCCTCACAAGATAACTATATATAGTACTGCCATCACTGAGATCATTTTGACAACTGAAGTTGTAGAATCTCTCTCAAACCTTGGTGAGGAGGACAGCCGCTCTCTCATTGGTTCCCCCCACCCTACAGCGGGTGGAGCCAGGAGGAGGAGGAGGAAGTCCCTCCAACAAGGCTGTGCCTAGCTACTTTGCAATCACTCTTGTTGTTGTAAATATATTATAAAAAAAATTATAATAAAAGAAGTTTAAACTTAAAATGTCGAATATATCTCTTTTGGATAAAATATCTTGCTCTGTGATCGGTTAGTTAGGCGTCTTTTTCTCTGATTTGTTGAAAAATTTGAGGTATACAATTCTTCCGTCAACCATTTTCTTCCCTTGCTCCTGTGCTACTTTGTTCTTTGATATTGCATAACCTAACTTTTTATATTTGAAGACTTTGAAATGTCTAGCCCCCTACCGTTTATGTGTTTAGTAACCAATCAGCCACTGTCTCATTTGACAGTGTTGGTAGCCCATTATTTAAAGGTAGCTGCAATTCTAGGCCTAGAAAAGCAATAAACCAAAGCAATATCAAATTAAAGTAGTGTAAGACAACAACACCAGAAGTAGGGAGAGGCTGAATCGGCGCTCTCTTTGAATATCCAACCTCATAGAGTATTTTTATCAATGAACCTGATTTATATCAGTTAATTCTTTCATCTAAACTGACAATTGTTGAAAAAATTATAGACTGGGTGTTTGAAGAGGTTTTTTACTTTCAATAAGAAAACATAGAGAGTATAAATCGGTGTCTTAAATCCAAAACCTTTGATTGATAATTAGGTTTAAAACTTTGATAGTTCGGAGTAATTCAATCAAAAAAATGACCGGTAGACGATTAAGAATAAAAAGTACAGAATTTGGAGGCGGCAACTAGATTGTTTTTGGAAGGCCTCCACGGGTCATGGCGGTGGTGGGGTCATGACTTAAAAAAAAATTGATTTTTATGCTACAACAACATGTTTTCTCTCTGTCTATTATAAAACTTACTTTTAAACTAGATTTATGTCATTGTCAAAATGGATGCTAAGAGGGCAATAGCTGAAGAGCTCCACAGACCTGCAAGGATACATTATCCTAGACGTAAGGTGACATTAAAAGGTATCAATGTCCTTTACCAGGGAGATCTTGTTGAAATGCAGCCCTATGCCAAAATTAACAGGGGTTTTAGGTATATCCTTACTTTAATTAATTTTCTAACAAAATTTGCTTTTGCTATACCTCTAAAAGGAAAGACCGGGTCAGAGGTAGCTAGAGTTCTAGAACCTATCCTCGTGAAACATAAAATGAAACATTTCCACACTGATCAAGGTACTGAATGGTTTAATAAGCATGTAAATGCTCTTATGAAAAAATACAAAATCAATCACTGTCATACATTTTCTGAGATCAAAGCGAGCATAGTAGAAAGATTTAACAGAACGTTGAAAAATAAAATGTAGAAAGAGTTTAAAGCTAGAGGTAGCTATGAGTGGGTAAGTATACTTCCGGAAATTGTCAAGTCCTACAACAACACTAAACATAGAACTATATGCATGAAACCGAGTGATGTCAGACAAAAACACGGTAAAAATATTTTACAGAGAATTTATGAGGTAAAACAGAAGAAGGAGAGGCAGCAGCAGCAGCAGCAGCAAAACCCGAGAAAACAAAAGTTTAAATTGGGCGACAGTGTTAGAATTAGTAAAACTAAAATGGTTTTTAAAAAGGGTTACCTCCCCAATTGGACAAACGAAACATTTAAAATATACGCAATTAAACCTACAGTACCGGTGACTTATATATTGCAGGACTCTAAAGGTGAAATATTAAAAGGTGGCTTTTATTCTGAAGAAATTAACAAGTCCAAAACAGGTGATGTATATTTGGTTGAAAAAGTGTTACTTGGAAAAAAGGTTCCAAGTTACTTGTAAGGTGGAAGGGATGTGATAGTAGCCATGACACTTGGATTGACAGGAAAGACTTGACTTAGAATACAAAGAAACTGAATAATTTCGCCAAGTGTTATCTGCATACAATAGCCTGCATAAACAACCGCCACCGCACAGCTGATAACAATATGCCGGGGGAAAAAGCATGGACACCGATAATGAAAGACAGCCACAAAGACAAGTGTATCCGGGAAGAGGGCGTGAGAAGCCCCTTGTGTTTTGTACAAGTGACTTTTTTGTACTTTTGAGAAAAACCGCTTTAAAGTTAATTTTCATTAACAAATGTCAGGATTTTTTTCCCAAAACTATTATACATAACAATGTACTACATTTAATAACTTAAACTTTTAAAGTCAAAATGTACACAAAAAATATTTTAAACATGTTATTATTGATAGCATGATATGATGCATTACTTGTACCCCTTGGCTTCCAAAGGTTGATGAGAAGCCAAGGAGTACGAGTAACATTTTTGAAGTCAAAAGGCAATAACAAATTTGCATTTATGTCATAAAAGATAGAATATTTAACATTAAATTAAAAAATATAACGTTTATCGCCCTATCTTCTCTAGAGGTTCCAGCAATTTGGTCAGATTTCATAAACTAATCTGAGTCACTATCTAAAATCATGTCATCTTCATCTGCTGCGATTTCTTTGGCAGTGGTGCTCCTCTCCGAGGCTGGTTGCGTGTTGGTCGAACTTTTAACGCCCTATAGAAGGCGTGATGTTCTGGGGGAACAAATGCCAGTAGATCTTGTAGGTCTTTATACTTGCTAGCCTTTATGCCTGGTGCTCCCTGTTTAGAAGTAAGTTGTGGAGGTAGCCGTTGCCTTGGTCGAGAACCTGCTTTCTCCTTAGGCTTCATGTTATACTCACTGAAAGGAAAATCTGGGTTAAATGTTTTCTTATAAAAGAGTGTGTCTGGATCTGTTTTTTTTAAATCTCAACCATTGCATTTGCCGAAATCCCTTCACTGTCTTCACAAAGTAATCATTCAAAGGTTCTAGAGAAATGAAGTCTTTATCTTCCTTGTTAACAACCATGAACCTATTTGATGACCTTGCAACTGTATCCATCCAATCTTGTGGTACATAAATTGATCTTCCAGAATTCTTCCGCGATCTTTCAATCACACCAAAGTTTTTGTCACAGTCATTGTATGAGTGGCCGGACAACAATTACTTGTGGTCTACTTGTTCTAGGTGGGTATTTTTCACAATGTATAGCCAAAACTTTACAGTAAATCTGCTCTTGTTCTGACCACCCGCGTTGTCGCTAAACATTGTCAGCTTCTTTATCCTTGTTGGAAGAGTGCTCACAAATCTCAACAGGCATGACAGCATTTCTTCACAACCTCTTGAGGCCTGGTTTTCATGCCACATAAACTTGCCAGCATTACCAGTAACGATGTTATGTATACAAAAATTGTATGTCCAAAGCTGTCTGGAATAATATACTTTAGAACAAGTCAATACTGGGGAAGGAAGCATATTTTGTAAATCGAAACAAATCGCAATATGACTGGGATCTTGTTCCACTTTCTTTTTAGCATCTAGTATTTGTTTTCTAGCTGCGTCTGCTTTTCGAAGGTGATCTTCTTTTTGAGTTCGAGCTGCCTCTTTTTCATGTGGGTGGCCAGTTTCAATAGTGTTTTGAAGTTTGTTGCAAGTCCCGCATGTATCTGTATGTGGCTTGTGAAAGCTTAAATTGAAGAAAGTGTTAAAAAGATAGCGGTAGTAGCTCTCTTTTACAGATTCCTTGGAATGCTCATGGCATTTTTCTATGTATAGTGAGTACAACTTTTTTATGTTTAAGCTACCACTCAAGTATTTGTTGTGTGGGGCTTGTAAACGTGAATAATGGCTGCTTTACTTATTGATTTATGCAAACTTAACTAAACTTAACAAGGGTTACAGCTGCCACTTGTATCAGCTGGCCACCAAAAAAGGTTTGGAGCACAAGGGGTACAGCTACCACTTGTACCAGTTGGCCTCCAAAGATTTAGATTTCAGGGCACGAACTGTATATTTTCCCACATCCTTTCCCCAAGTTCTTGCAGGACCCTCAACCTCCCCACATTGCCATCATTAAACGTTAATATTGCATCCCTTACACCCATTTCCAAGGTTTCTTTACCAACAACAACATTTTTTGGAACTCTATTCGTTACAACATTGTTGAATGATTCATTCTCGTTCTGTGTTTTCCCGTGGAGGCACTTTTTCAACAATTCTGGATTTGATAAGGCAGTATAGACAGGTTTTATGGCAATCAAGACAGCTTTAGGGATAGTACCTTTATGCTTATAAGGTTCATTTTTGGATTTGGAAATCTTGTACTTACACCAGGTGTCAGGTGGATTTGGACACCTACCATGCTGCGGCCTCTTGTCAGTCGATAGGTAATGAAAGTACGTTGCCCAAACTGCTTTTGTCATAGATTCTAAGCTATGAGTATTATTTCTGATGGCGTTTCCATACAAATCTTTGTAACTTATCAATCAAATGGTGTGGTAGTCTACCAGCTCTTTTCAAAGGCAAGCCATCAGATAACGGTGCGCTACCATGGTTCTTCTTCAAATTTCGCATGCGGGTTCCCAACCTTTTCATAACATGACCTATACATTCTAACTTTGTAATTTCTTTCTCTCCATAGGGCTTACTTTCCTTTACTGATTCAAATGCTTTGGAATCACCACCTCCCAAAAAGTTTACGTACTGAACTCCTCGTTTACTTTGGGATCTTCCAAACAGGGCAAGAGCCGCAGTTTTTTCCATTTTTCCGCTGGATCCTTCATGATTTATTTTACAATTTTATTCATGAACTGCTTTTTTATCTATATAATTTTTCTTTATTTTAGTGCATGCACTGCAATATTTGGTTAAAACCTCACAGTCTAAAACTTTCTTTGTGTCAAGGCTTGTAACGGTAAAAAACCGTTTTTGGATTTGTACCCTCTTTTTTGCCAATTACCGTCGTCAGCAACTGTCATTTCAGTTTTGTCTTCACCTTCCTCGATACACCTTTCATTTTCATCTGCTTTGTTTTGTAGCATGAATCATTCATTGTTCAGAAACAACTTCTAGGCCCTTAGAAATAATTTTGGTGTAGGTAGCTCGAGCTGAGCTAGGTGGAGGCTAACCTAACCTAACCTAAACTAACCTAACCCTTTTCTTTCGGCTTCGTCCTTGATAGCAGAAATATCGCCTCCACAATGTTTACAAGCTGTTTGCCCAAACATAGACTGTAGAATATCAAAGCTTATAACTAAATTACTGCTATTTCCTTCACTTTCTGCCACTTTATGTTCACAGGATTCTAGTTTAATCCTAGTAGCACTAGGTGGGGTTGGAACACTACCCACAGGGTTAGGCCTAACTGGTTTACATGGTGTAAACCTATCATGAACTAAAATGGACAGTGTAGTACTATAATATCTATTCCCTTTATTTTTGCATTTTGTTAACACACTTTTAGGTTTTGTCATCTCTGAACAAGGCCTAAACTATTTAACTAATATATTCAAAAACAAAAATTAATAAAACTAACTCAACAATTAAAGTCCACTGTTTATTTATTTACACTTTCATAACCTAAACACTACTGCATTCAGTTTGCAGACAGCAGAAGTGTCAACAATGAGTCTTTTTTTTAATCTCGTTTGTCATTGGCAGGATTAGCAAAAGCTATGCAGCCTCGTGGTTCAGTTAATGAAACTTTTTTTTTTTGGTTGCTGACCTTTATTTTGATGTTAGATGTTACATTTTTGACATTTTGTTAGTCACTTTTTTGTGTTATTTTCTGTTTACATTAATGTCTGTAAGTTTGGTCGAAAAAGGATTTTCTAATGGCAGGAATAAGACAGACATTGGGTTTGGGGTTTGGAATGTCTTCTCAGCCAGGGGCCCATCAGGCATGAACCTAACCAAAAGAGGTGAGGTCACGGATAGAAGAACCCAAGAGCCAGGAAAGGTCTTTACACTGGTTAGCGTTTCGATTTGTTTGTCTTTTTTTGAAATGGTCCTGCATATTGCTGCTAGGTATCTGTTTATCTGCACATAACTCTTTATGTCTTCACTTTTTAGGATTGATTTTAGGTCTAATCTGTGTTTGTCTATGATTCCTTTTAGATAATTTTCTCTTAACAAGTTATAATGTGGGCATACAAGTATCAAATGTTCTATGGTTTCGCTTTCACCTAAGGTACAATTGAGGCACAGTGAAGTGAAGTACATATTCTTGGCATGGAGGTACTTGTTCACCAGGGCATGTCCTATTCTTAATCTACATATGTTGATGATGAAGGCTCTACTAAGCCTGGTGTTTTTGAACTATGGATGTCTGGGTAGTTCCTTGTTAATGGATTTATACCAGTTAGCCTTAGGGGAATCCCGAACTTCTATATTAAATAGGTTGATATTTTTCTTTTTGATGTACGCCAGGTAATCTTCTATTGGTATTTGTATGTCTTGTATATTTTGACCTCGTGATACAGCCTCTTTGGCGAGTGTATCTACTTTCTCATTGTAAGGTATACCTACATGACTGGGAATCCATTGGAAGCAGTACTTCTTTGTGCTGTTGTAAATCTCAATAGCAATTTTGAGAACTAGGTCAGCTTGTCTTTTGTTTTGAGTAGCACTTCGTATTGCCTTGATAGTAGCCTGCGAGTCAGTGAATATGATTATTTTCTCAAAAGGTAGCATGTTGGCGTGTTGTACTCCTTTAAAAATTGCATATAATTCTACAGTGTAATTTGTTACAGTACTGCTGAGCTTAAAAACATTGGATATGTTTAGCTGTGGAATCAAGTAGGCCGAGCCTACACCTTCTGTTGTCTTTGATCCATCTGTAAATATTTGAAAATAATCAGAGTATGTTTGCTGGCAGTCAGATTAAAAATTTGTCTGATTTCTTCAACTGAGTTGAATTCTTTGGAAATCGAGTTTTATTCGAAGTTTTCATTGAATTTTAGATCATTACTTCTAAGGTTCTCGGTTGTAGGAGTGTTAAATTCCCATGAAGTGCTTTTGTCCAAATGTTCAGTTATGTGAGGGTCAATTTCGTTTATCTGATCTATGGCATTGATGAACAATGGTTTCTTTTTAATATTCCAAAACTCATTATGCTGTGTCAGGAGGTGAACGTATTGTAAGCTATAGTGAGCAGGGTGGTTTGCATCAGTCATTATTTTATGTGTTATTTTGTCAGTGATTATTTTCCTCCTTAAATTCAGTGGTAACGTTGATGTTTCCAGCTGAAGTGCTTCAATTGGGGATGAGTTTAGTGCCCCAATTGACAATCTTAAAGGATACAGAACTAGGAACAGCCTAGATAGTAAAATAAAGGGAATTCCTTACAAAATTTGAGTTAGGCGTTGATCGGAATGGCGTAGCTGGAAGGGGTACCCCTGGCCTCACATCGTGCTGCCTGTGTCGTCTGCATTGCATGAGTTCTGGTGATCGACTGACTTATGGGCAGCCGGCTTCTCATGGTACCAAAGGTCATGTGACCCTGTGAACTATATCTAGGCTTGATGGAATAGGTAGGGAGGGGGTGAAACGGTTTGATACTTGTTTGAAAATTGAATTTGAATTGTCTAAATCTCATTGCCTGATTTTGTATTGTGTCTAGTTTATGTATTGTGCCTTTTGATGAATGTCCAAACAAATAGCAGCCATAGTCAAGTTTAGGTCTTATTAAACTTTTGTGCATCTGTAGAGAAAGATTTGGGTGAGCTCCTTTTTTGCTACAATTTGTAATCTTCATTATGTTTATATCCTTAAGACATTGTTTGTGGATGATGTTTACATGATTTTTAAAAGTTAGCTTTGAGTCAAAGGTAATTCCCAGAATTTTTATTTCATCTACTACTGGAATTGTGTTATTATTTATTTTGATCTTTAATACGTCTTTGTTTAATCCTCTTTTCCTTGTACAGAGCATAATCTTACTTTTATCCCCATTAAATGATAAGTTTAGTCCATCACACATTGTCTCTAGTTGATTTAGGGCTAGTTGTAAATTCTCATTGATTACGTCAACATTTTTATGTGAGCAGTAAACCACTGTGTCGGTGTTATTCATTTCAGAAACATAGATAGCGAATAGTAAAGGACTGACCACACTGCCTTGGGGAGGACCTCTTGATGTATATCGTACACATGGAGGGTTGGAGTGTTTAAAGGTGACTGGTCGGTTCATGAGCCATTTAGATAGGTGTGATATAATTTTTGGTGGTATTTCAAGCTTTATCATCATATCTATGAGTGTCGGGATGTTAACTCTGTCGTATGCTTTACCTATGTCTAGCGAGGCTGATACAAAATGCTCGTTGGGAGATAGTGCTGTGTAAATCTCTGTTACATAGTGAATCAAATAGTCTTGACATCCTTTATTTCTACGAAATCCATATTGGGTACCTGGAAGAATTTGTTTCTTTTCTATAAACCACTCCAGCCTCTCATTGATCATTGAATTAAAACTTTTCATGAAACATGGGATAAGTGATATCGGGCGATATGACTCTTCTCTGGTCTTGTCACTGTTTGAAAAACTTAAAAATATTTTTTAAATACAGGGTATTCCAAAAACCGGGGGTCACGGGTTCGAATTTCGGAATTTTCAAATCTAAAGATATGTCATGTTATGCATCATTTTAAAGCTCTAAACAAGACAAACAATTTGGTGAAAACAGAATAAATTTATATTTATTCATTTCAAAATGGTGGCCATTTTTGTGAAAAAAGTTTTATTAACGGAATACCCTGTATCTCGAGAACCATAAAACATATTTTTGTTCTGTTTAAAAATTAATAATCCTCGTAAACTCAGCTTTGATTTGATATACGATATGCCAACATTTAAAAAATAAAGGTTTTTACAGTGAATTTTATTTTGTTTAAATGTTGGTAGCCCTGAAAATAAAAAAAATTAAATGGCAGCATAGTCTAATAGCACATCATTTTACAGGTCTTGCAAATACAAACAACTTTTCAATTTAAACCTAACCCCTATCTTTAGTGGTTTTGTAGTTATAAGCAAAAACTCTATTTTACAAAGCCCATGTTAAATGCCTTGAAGACTGTAGATTTAATACAGGCTTTATATGATAAAATGGAGTTATTTGGTTATAACTACAAAACCACTAAAGATAGGACGTAGGTTTAAATTAAAAAGATGTTGGTATTTGCAAGACCTGTAAAATAATGTGCTATTTGACATATGCTGCCATTTATTTTTTTTTTATTTTCAGGGCTACCAACATTAAAACAAAATAAAACTGACAGCCAAAAACTTGTATTTTTTAAATGTTGGCATGTCACATATCAAATTAAAGCTGACTTGAAGATGATTATATTTTTTAAACAGAACAAAAATATGATTTACGGTTCTCGAGATACAGGGTAAACCGTAAATACCATTATTTTTCACAAAAACGGCCGCCATTTTCAAACGAATAAAGATAAATTAATTCTGTTTTCACCAAATTGTTTGTCTTGTTTAGAGCTTTAAAATGATATATAACATGACATATGTTTACATTTGAAAATTCTGAGATTCAAACCCATGACCCCCGGTTTTTGGAACACCCTGTATTTTAAAAAACAATTTCCTGCCAATAAATCTATTTTAATTATAAATTCAGAAATATGTCACTATCAAGTACAATAATAAACATTGGTTTTTAGCGAATTTCCCCTATAGGGAAGTAGCTATTACCGTAGGCGGCACGGTGAGACTTAAGCCCGGGGCTATGTTATGTTTTAATTTTGAGGTCCCTAGACCCCAAAAACACCGTTCGTTCATTTTCATATATATATATATACAGGGTGTCTGTAAAGTCCGTCACCAAACTCCATAACTTGGTTTATTGGGTCAAAATAAGCAAAAGAGTTCCTGTGAAGGTATGTCCTAAAATGCATATTCACCCAGATATCCGCCATTTTGTATTTTTCACAAAATATTTTTTATCTCCGAAGTTTGTGAATCGATTTTTTTAAAACTTAGTATGTACCTATAACTAGTCAAGGTTAGTTAATGAAAAAATAATCAGCATGATCGAATGGTAAATTTCAAAATGGCGGCCGTTCAAAATCTTTAATTTGAAATACCGGAAAAAGGTTACGTAGTACAAAAAAATATGAAGAATAAAAATTTTTAGAAAATTTAATTTCCAGTCTAATGACACCAGAATTATGAAAATCGGTTAATAAATAACTGAGTTATGGTCAAATTTATCTACTGAGGCAGCGTAATTGACCTATGTCAGCGCATGACTCAATGCAACAATGGGCCATACTCCTTCCAATTTATGCTGCCTCGTTGGATAAATTCAACCATAACTCAGTTATTTATAAACCGATTTTCGTAATTCTGGTGTCATTAGACTGGAAATTAAATTTCCAGTCTAATGAAATTTTAAATTAAATTTAAACTTTTTATTCTTCATATTTTTTGTACTACGTAACCTTTTTCCGGTATTTCAAATTAAAGATTTTGAACGGCCGCCATTTTGAAATTTACCATTCGATCATGCTGATTATTTTTTCATTAACTAACCTTGACTAGTTATAGGTACATACTAAGTTTCAAAAAAATCGATTCACAAACTTCGGAGATAAAAAATATTTTGTGAAAAATACAAAATGGCGGATATCTAGGTAAATATGCATTTTAGGACATACCTTCACAGGAACTTTTTTGCTTATTTTGACCCAATAAACCAAGTTATGGAGTTTGGTGACGGACTTTACAGACACCCTGTATATATATATATATATATATATATATATATATATATATATATATACACCTGTCCGTAGGCGCGATAACTTTTGTAAAAAAGGTCCGATCTTGATGAAATTTGGAACAAGCGTGTAAAGCGTCATTCATGACTTCGAGTTCAAAAACCAGCAAGATTGATTTACTCTAAGAAGGTTTTTTTCAAGATTTAACACCTTTTTACTAATTATTTTTAAACTTATTTGTCAAAATTGAATTCAGCATGAAAAACAAACAATTTAGCATTGGAATTATTATTCTACGTCAATCCGTTGCTTAGATATTGGATAATATTGGATGTGCTAAACACAGTACGTTGTCCAATATTGTTTTCAATTTGTCCCTCCAAAAAGTATAGTCACCCTGATTTGAGATGTTTTTTAAAAATACAATTCTGAACATATGATTAAATTTGCAGGTGTTGAATATTTTATTTGTGTTTATTTTGAATAGTTAGAGTTCATTGATCAAGATTTTGCAGAAAGTATATACTATATCAAAAAATACAAATTATTTTTAAATTTAATAAAGAAAGTAAGAGCATTTGGAGGGGGGGGATGTCATGGTCTAAACTGCCTGAAAATGTAGCTTAATATATGATATGTTTACAATTATGAGGATTGATATTGATAATATGTTTTATTGAAAATGGCTGGAGATGTAGGTCTGTTCCAACAGGGATGTTTTAATTACTATAAAACTGACCATATGATTGAATTTAATTTTTTCATGAGATTAAATTATTTGTTTGTTTTGAGTGTTTTGTGTTCATTGGTTATATATTTGTTGACATTTATATTCTATATAACAAGATTACAATTATTAAAAATTAAAAGACTAAGAATTATATAAAATACAAAATTGTATGTATTACTAATGTAAACCAATATGGTCTCTTTGTTCATTTTCCTCATGTTTAAAGCTCATGAATGATTAAATATGCGTTTTTAGTATATTATCTACTTAACGTATTCAAATGATACTTTCCTTCCAACAAGTTGAATGCTCACATATACAAAATAAATCCTATGGAAATTCGCTGAGTACGCAGGTCTGCTGCGACGGGGGTATCATAATAACAAATTGAAACCATAAAACATTATTTTTTCCAAAAATAATATAGGTCTAAATCTTTTAGCCTATCAAAATATATCAAAGTTCTTGAGCAACTTAAATTTAAACGTAATCAGTAAAAAATCAATAATACAGCAGCATATAGTAGTGGGGCGTATTGCTAGCCTAACGGTTAGCGTCATGGACTTCAGTTCAAGAGGTCGCGGGTTCGATTCCTTGCATGCCCACACTAATTTGAGGGGTTTGGACCGCTTTCCCTTAAAAGCGTTTAAGTATCTCTCCTGTAAAAATGCCACCGGCGTAAACACAAAAAAATACAAAGGCCTTGATTTTGCCCTTACTTATGCTACAAATAAAAAAAACTCTAGGCTTGACAGTACGTTTCAAACGTCTTAATAGAGGTGAGTTTGGTAGCCTAACTAGGCTTTTAGGCTTACTACTACACGGTGAGACTTTGGGCGTAGTCTTTTGTAAACCTTTATTGGTCCCTTCAACATTACACGGATTAGGACACGACTGACGAGATGCAGCATTCTCGTTAGAACTCTTTACATCTAAATTTGCATCTTCTGTGTTGACAGTGGGTACATCACTTATAACTATATCAGAGGCCCGTACAGATTTGGAAGCCTACCTATTAACAATTACAAAATTAAAAATATAACTATCAAAAATTAAAACTATAACATAACTAACAAATATACAGTGTGTAAAAAAAGTCCGCCCCCTCTTTAATTTTTTTGTTTGTTAAGGCAAATTATTAATCTTTTGGGAATGATACTAACTCAACCCAAATTATTTGTTGACGTTACCAAAAATGTTGAGTGTCCCCCAAAAATTGGGGATTTTGGGGGCAACTCAAAATTTTCAAACGCTAACCCCTTTTGAGTGAGCCTCGTCATTTTAAAGAACCTTCAAAAAGTAGATGTTTGGTGAAAGGTTAAGGTCTCTAACGTGTTTCTATCCAAATTGACAGCTTGTCAAAGTTTTGAATACAACACAAAGTTGCTTTGGCTTTTGCCTTTTCGGCCTTGCTGTGTTCGTTCAGTTTCAAACGTCTTCACTTAGTGGCAATAGCTGACTACCAATTTTGTTTCTTCGAATGGATCTCAATGCTGACTTACCAGCACTGTGGCAGTAATCGTTTTCATTAATTATAAACCAACCCCCAAATTATTTTCTTTTTACCTTATAGGATGTTTTTAATACACGTTAATATCGATCTATTAACTTAAATGATCTTCCAATTTCTCCATCTAGAGATGGTGATTGGAATGTAGATCCATCAAAACCAGCTACTGGTCTTAAACTTTTCAATACTATGTCATAATGGACAGGAGATAAGGCATTCTCTAGGCATTTCAATTTCAGGTCAAGCTTAATGGATTCTAAAGTGACTTTGGCCACTTAGCTTTGTGCGAATCATGTTTATTAAATGTTAGTCGCGGATGTGGTACATAAATATTCCCCATATTCCAATATTGCACTCTCTTTTAAAACATACACTCCTATCTCATCCGTTTTCACTCTTGTTGATACATTTTTAAAATTCTGGCTTATGTTTTTTACACTTTATTCTACTAGAAAACGTTTGTAATTGCCTTGGTGTTCTTTCAAGGCTTGAACACATTATGTAATGTCTATAAAAATACAATTTCCTGTAGTAGTTCCTACACTTAGAACACGGTTTTATGGCCCTAGGGCTCATGTTTTTTTTAGTGATTCTCGTAACAATTAAATTGCCTTGATTCAATTCATAGTTACTGTTACAGACTAAACTTCATTTTCCTCTAATTTAAGCTATAATTTCTTTCCTTTTCAAAATGGAATTATTACATTATTATTATTAAATTAAAAATTATTATTAAGTTACAAATTATTATTAAATTATTATTATCAAATTATTATTATTATGGAATTATTATTATTAATAATTTGGCTTTAAAATTAAAATTTCTATAATATCACTTTGATTTTCGAGGTTATTCAAAATATGCCTAGCGAAATAGGCCCACCAACTTTGAACAAAAAATACAAAAATACTGTTTGCAGTTTTTAGTCTTTAACTTAGTTGATGGTTTCGCTTTCGGTTGCCCATTCTATGTCTCGAACTGTCTGCTGGCACCATTCTGGATTCCTTTAATGGTGAGTTTGAGTCTGATAAAATGAGAATGAAAAAGTTTGTGGAAGCTAGATAGTGTTTGTAGAAATTAGATATTGTAGGATATTAAAGAATTTAGTAAAGTAATGTTATTCAATGTACTGTAACTCTTTTTTCTTGAGAATAAACAAATTTTGAGTTTGAGTTTGAACTCCGACGCATTCATTAGCAATAATGAAGGCTGCAAGGCACATTAGCTAACGGAACTGATTATTGCCTACTAATATGATTTCGACGGTATTAATCACTCAAGATATTGAAATACAATAAGACTAGGGGGCCCATGCGCAAATTGCGCATTTTAATATTGTTTTTGTTTGTGAGAAACTATAACCTACAATTCGAAAAAAATCATTACCTACTGTAAATTCACAATCATTAAAAAAGTCAACTTATAACTTAAAATTTAAATGTTCTATTTTTTAATAAGCTTAGCTGAGAAAACACACACGCACACTGTCCATCGTCCCGACACTATGTATTTGAATGTCTTTTGGAAATAATTCGCACAGCATATTTAAATATTTAATGTTTATTTTTAAATTTTTATCATTTAAATCATATGACTCTCATGCTATTATTGTATTTAAATTGATAGTTTTACTTGTAGGTTCTTGCTGTTTCACTTTATGTCAGTAATGAAGAACCTACACAAATCATATAAAAGAGATATAATGTCTGATCTACGTTCTGGGAGTAGAAAATACTAGGTGCATGTCGCTGGTCCGGTCATGTTGGAATTTGAGAAAACCAATTGTACCACGATTTAGTACCAAATTGGTACTAATTTGTACCACAAGGGAAAAATAGGTACTTCAATACACAGGGTGTCCCATAAGTAAAGTGCCAAACTTCGGGAATAGGTTATATGGCTCAAAATAAAGATAAAATGAAGAATAAATTGTTTTCCAAAAACGCTTCGTTTACCAGATATCCGCCATTTTGTATTTTTAACCAAATCTTTTTTACCTCCAGAGTTTTTGAATCGATTTTTTTAAAACTCGGTATGCACCTGTATCTAGTCAAGGTTAGTTTATGAAAAAATAATGAGCATGATTAAATAATAAATTTCAAAATGGCGGCCGTTTAAAATTGTTAAGTTGAAATAACGAAAAAACGAAACGTTTTACAAAAAATATAAAGAATAACAATTTTTAGAAAATTTTATCCCCCATCTAATGACACCAAATATATGAAAATCGTTACAGTAAACAACTGAGTTATGATTGTATTTAGCTAGTGAGGCAGCATTTTTTGAAGCAAAATAGTCCATTGTTGCCCTGAGCCATGCGCTAATTCGACCATAACTCAGTTGTTTGTGAATCGATTTTCATAATTTTGGTATCGTTGGAATGGAAATAAAATTTCTTAAATATTACTGTTATTTATATTGTTTTGTAAATTATACCATTTTGTCGATATTTCAATTTAAAAATTTTAAACGGCCGCCATTTTGAAATTTACAATTCAATCATGCTAATTATTTTTTCATAAACTAACCTTGACTAGATATAGGTGCATACCGAGTTTCAAAAAAATCGATTCAAAAACTTGGGAGATAAAAAATATTTTGTTAAAAATACAAAATGGCGGATATCTGGTAAACAAAGCGTTTTTGGAAAAAATTGTATTCTTCATTTTATCTTTATTTTGACCCATATAACCTATTCCCGAAGTTTGGCACTTTACTTATGGGACACCCTGTATAATGAGTTATTCTGTACTAAATTATTCCGGGCCAGCAACATGCCAGCCCGGCTTTTTTGAACTTTCAAAAAAACTGTATACCATGATTTAGTACTAAATTGGTACTATCAATAAAAAATAGGTACCTCGAAGATAACGCTGTAATAGCGATTCTTACCTTGGGGTCAATGACCTCTCAGCCCGGCGAAATTCGACAATCATACGCATTTGCATATAAAAATATAGGGGATAATTGGTACCAATCAAAAGAAAAATTGTACTCCAAGTTAATCTGAATTATAGCCAAAAAACATGTTTTCTTTGTTTTCCGGTCCAGCGACATGCTAGTCGCTTTTGAATTTTCAAACTGTATGCCATGAATTAGTACTAAATTGATACTATATGGTACCATCAATTAAAAAATAGGTACCTCAAATATAAATGAAACTTGAGTCCCTGAAACTTTAATCGTGTGCCGTTCCTTGAACGATCTAATTCAGTAGAGTCCCGCTTATCCGAACTAATTGGGACCGAACCCTGTTCGAAATAGCGGGAAGTTCGGAATAAGCGGATAATGAATAAATAAATTTTTATTGAGGATGATAACTGCATATTTGTGGCGTCACACTCCAACCACTCTTTGATGTTCTCATCGTTGACGTCCTCACTACCAGGGACAGCTTTTACTAACTCGGCTAGCATTGCAGTAGGTATGCCCACATCATCCTTACTCAGGTACCTTCGTCAAGAAGATCTCAAGGTTCATTAAGGACCTTGGGATCTGACGGAGAGTAAAGGCCTGTTGAGCGGAGGGTGCAAAATTAGCTAACTCTGCTGCGTTGCAGCACCATGGTCAAGTGAAGCCATGGCCCTCTTTAAAAAAATCCTAATCCTTGTCATTATTTTCTTCAGTTAGTTTGACGTTTTCTTCAATTTTAGGGAAGAGTTTTCTCCATGACTTGATGGGGGTTGATTCTTTTACTGATTCCCACGCAGACGCAATATCGTAGATGCTATCTAAGATTGTGTATTCTTTCCAAAACTGTTTAAGATTTTGGTCGTTTTGGTCCAAAACCTTCTTAAATTTTGGTCATTTGACCCAGTTAAGTCTTCTACAAATTCATCAAAAAGTTTCTCTCCTCCTGGGTTTACAGCTAGTTTTAGGTCCAGAGATGACAAGTATCGGATGCAATTCGGAATTTCAAAGGGGAAGGGGTTTCAAGTTTGCTGTAAAAGGCTTTGAGACCCCGGGAGGCATCCTTGTGAAGAATTGCTACATCAAAATCTTCTGCTTTTGATTAGGTGATGTTCACATTTAGTTCAAAACCCCAGGTCAATGTTCAACTGGCAAAAGATTTTCTTCTTTATTTAAATCAACACAAACTTTTACTTTGTCAGGATTTACAAATCTCTTCATTACAGAATGCACCATGCTTGAAAGTGCAGGGTGCAAGAAAGGTACGTACAGCCATAGCCAATCTGTCTGAAACTCCTTGAGAAACAGCTCCATGCCTGCTGCTAAGGTCTTGAAACCCCTATCTTTGGTCCCACCCAACATTCTCTAGGGACATCTTTGGCTTTTATACATTCTCTAGGGACTTTGAAGCTTGGAGATTTTTCTTCGGTTTTCTTAGTAACTTCTTCTGTTTCTATGTACAACTTTAAATTAGGCAAGATATCAAGGGCGGTTTTTGCTACTTCGACTTTTTACACCCAGCGAACGGCGCAAAACTTCTTAGGAAACGTTTCACATGTTGTTTTACTGATGAAGTCTCCTCGCCGGAATGGTGTGTTTTTGAAGTAATTATAGCAAGCCCTCAAAAAGTTACAACTGGCAATCCTGTAGCAATAATTTCACTCTTAAAAGCATTATGAGCACTATGTACACCACAAAACCAAAAGTCAACGATTTTTCTCTCTGATCCTTGTTCATTTAGAAAAACTTTTAGATCCTTGAGAAGTCGGATGTTGACATTGGGGCCATCCATTGATACATGTAACAAATTATTCGTGTCTAAACATTCCATTGAAGAGATTGATGCCTTATGAACATCGACAGCACAGCTTTCCTTGAATGGAGAAATGCTGATGTCAATTGTGCTAGTTTCCTCTTTTTCGGAATCCCAAAACCTTACACAGACATCAATTTTGTTGGTTACTCGAATCGTTTTTGTAAGACTCATCAAATAAGGAGCAATACCAAACATAAACATGTAGGATTTTTTTGTACGATGTAGCTCCATCTTTTCAGTATTTAGAATATCAGGGAACATTAATTTCGTGGGCTCTATTCCCACAGCAGCACTTTTGAATGAATTGTATGTCATTACCGTGTGTATAGCCCACATGATTTTAACCAAGGCAAATTGACACCAGGTAAATATTTCTTCAATCCTCTCTCACTGAGTGGTACTATTGCCTTGACAGAATCTGTGGTTGACCTGAGCTGTTACACAAGACGACGGTAGTATAACTTTGGAAGTAGATGGTCCAGCTTATGCTAAGTCTTCTAGGAAATCTTTCGAATTTTTTAAAGGATTGGTTGGCTTGTAAATATTCATTGTACAGTTCGCGCACGCTCATCCCGACCATTTTAAAGACCGTGTGCGAGAGAGATGGATAATGAATGTTATAGACGATTCCTAAATAATCGTTATATCATTGGCTGCAGCTAAGTGTTTTTTTGTGCCTATTTGGTTTCCTTTTGGACGATCATATTGTTTCTTTCTTGTTCTTGAAGTGTTTTTATTATCCGTTACATAGTGACTCTTAAACCTGGACTGAGTTGACAGCTGTCATCAATCAAAGAAAATAAACAATATTTGTTTACTTTTGGGAATATGGTTTTTTAATTAAAACTTATAGAAACACAAACACAATTATTTCAAGTTTAAAATCTTATTTAATAACAAGTACATACAAATTCGGAGAATACAATGCATATTTATAGTTTTACAGGTGAAATAACAAAGATAAAAGTTACATTAACAAAACCTCAAACCATAACCTTAAATATATTTTGACAACTAAGAATTTTACTTTTGTTTTGAATATTAGTTCACTTATTTACAACTCGTAGCAGTAGTAAAGGGGCGGGGCTTGAGTAGGGGAGTGAATTCCCCTCCTCACCCACACCCCGATGCGTCAAAATTCTCGCGCTGGTCGGGATGAGCGTGCGCGAACTGTAGCAGGTTTTACTTGCAGGAATTAAGCAACTGATGGAGATGATGTTGCTGAGAAAGCTTTTATGTGTTTGAGGCCTTTCATGTGGGTGGTCAACGCCTACCGCTTCATTGATGAAAGTAAGATCATAGCGGAAGTGCAAAAGCGGCATTTGGCAGAGTAGGGATCATTTGGTAATTTGAGAATCCAATAGCTTAGTTCAGGATCCAAAAGCCATTTTTATTGAAACGGTAATTTTCCATGACAATACGTCTTGGTAGGCATAGTGAAGCTGCATTACCTGAAAATAGTGTTCAAGGTGGAACACAAATAACTTTTGAAAATTAAAGGTAAATGTTCATTTTACGAAACTCCCTCCGATGATGATTTTTTTCAAGATGTAGGAAATAATGCGCTGATTCCGGAAATGATAATCAATTTTCACGTAAATGAGTGGGAACTCCCGGAAAATCGGTAAAGCAGGAAAAAAATAAAATTTTCCAAAACGCATCATGTGAGTAATTAACCGGGAGAGCAAGCTGAATAATATGCAAGAATTTTCAAGATCTGATGTATACTAACGAAAATACGGTCAGAGTAGCGCTGGAAAAGCGGAAGAAACACTTTGTCCAAAATACATCGTGTGGTACTAAAAGTAACAGAAATTGAGAACTGAACAATAATCTGAAACAATTTTCATGACCTAACATACAAAGATGTATAACAGAGATGATGCCGAAAAATACCAGAAAAAGTAATCAACTTTTTTTGTTGTTTTATGTTATATTAACATTGATTTTGTAGGATTTCAATTAAAAATTGTTTTTTTAGTTAGGTTAAATTAGATTAGGTTAGATTTGGTTAGGTTAGGTTACATTATGTTAAGTTACATTAGGATTGGTTTAGGATTTTTTTGTTTAGGATTGGTTTAAAAATGATTAGTTAAGTAATAAGTATGGATAAGGTTAGTAATTCAAGAAAATGACAGTAAAATCCAAATCTAACAATACCAAACACAAATCCTTCCTTTTAAATGCATCCCAACTTAATTTGACCTAACCCAACCAAACCTAACCTCACCCAACCAGACCAAACCTTTCTCAACCTAACCTAGCCCTTACCTATCAAAATTAACTGCCGAATTAGCTTCTCCGACGCTTTTCCAGCTGTTCTTGCGTATTATTGTTCAGCACGCTCTCCCGGTTAATTTGAGTACCCACATGACCTACTTCCGAGGCAAAATATTTTACTGTTTTTTCCGATTTTCTGGGGTGTTCCGCTCTTTTCGGCGGCACGTTAGTTCCTCCATTTTGAAAAAAAACATCATTTTTGGAGTGAGTACTGTGAAGGGAACATTTATACCAAATTAATATTTAGAACGAGTAAAGTTGACTTTCAAAAAAAGGTATGAAAAAACATAAAATAGTTATTGCCATAAAAGTCTATCGATTAGTAGGCTAATTTTATATCCATATGAAACCCTCCGTTGACAAACAACCTGATATGTAGGCATAAGTGGAGGGATGAGTTTTAACGCTACCATAAATCAATATAACTCGGCATTACTTTGGAGCCACTTGGTGCATATCATTACACACCTTAATAAAGTATATGCCGCTTCTGAAGTGATTTGTCAAAATTCAAGATTAACAATAATTGTGACACGTTTAATTTCAAAGAAATATATTGAATAATGCAGGCTAGTGTAGAGAAGCTATTTTTTCTAGTTTTATTATTTTAGGTTTGGTCATTTTGGTATATATTTGGTATATATTTGGTAGTCTAATACACAGGTCGCACATATTAACAGTCTTAACGTCCTTTTGAGCAAAGCCCCGCGCTATTTCAATTTTATCTAATTTGTTGGAGAGATATGATAAATGAAATTAACAGGAATGCAAATTTGCTGTTTTTTGTGGGGGCGCATTTTTTTGGATCCGGCACCCACAGTGGACGGACCTTGCGTACGCCTATGCATTTTTATGTTCTTGTTATTTATTCATTGTTCGGTTAGTTATGATTTTTAGAATCAAAGACCATTGCAAAAACAGTATGCTTTCCAACTTTATTTGATAGCTAACAAATCCAGATTATCAGGCAAAGGTGTAATGGGAAGCGTAAACTAAAATCACTAGCCTATTGGAAGTTTCATCAGCATGTTAAAAAGTTTACTTCCCAATTACGTAGAAAGAAATCAGTTTCAAGGCCACTGATGCTTAAGATGTATATGGTTTTATTACGAACATGTGGCCTTCTTCCCCCACGCTTTTTTCCTTGCACAAAGGTGAAATGTATTGTTCTGTTATAGTGTTATAATGACATAGTGACAATACTAGAAGATTCAATACTAAAATGATATTCAAAATATAAGAGTTTTGCTACTGACAGATTTTGTGGTTCAGATGAGATTCACAACTTTCCCATTTCTTGTAGGTGCTGCCAAATTAAATTTTCCACAACTCAAGGAGGCCCAATTCGGAATGTTTGTTAACCAGAAGACTGCAAACCTACGGCCAAAATTGAAGAATGTCTCCATGAAGAAAATGAAAAATAATATATATATATATATATATATATATATATATTTATTTATTTATGTTTACATATTTATTAAAATATATTTATGTTTACATTTGCACTGCTTATCTTATATTTTATACTTCAAGAAAATGTAAGTTCGTTTCAGTTCTCGGCACTTGCATTTGAAGTTACTGTAAATAGTTTACTTAAGTGTGGTATGACTTAAAACACTCTGGCACCCACAATGGGATTTGGCAATCTAGACACCACCAAAAAGTCTCTTTTCTACCTGATTTCCCTGTAGAAGCTTTGGTCTTTTCGGAGCAAACTTTACAAACTCTGGTGGGATTTTACTTCTTTTCGGTTGAGGGGATTTTATCCGGGAAATGACGTCCTGCAAGTTTGTTGGATTTTATAGCTGTTGCAGTCTCCTCTTGTAATAAACTTCCTCCTTTGTTGCTCAATGACTTTCCACTAGCTATGATACATTTTTAGAGGTGGCAGAGGGGTCTCAAGTGTGCAGGCCTGTTTTTCCGATACAATATGAACGCATTTACAATTGACATCATAAATAAGTGAAATAACGTTTTTTCCACCATTTCATTTGTTTCAAAAAATTGGAACATCAGTGAAAACAGAATAACGGTTCCACAAATTGTAACAGTAGTATAAGAGTACCACACCTTCGATTTTTACAGTGGGCCACACCTTCAAGTTTCGTTTTATGAGAAAGCAAGTCGCATGTTGCGAGTTGCTTTGTGATGTATTGCAAGCCGGCAGGATGGGAGACCGCTTGTGTTTTTTGTGACGGACGGGTCGCCGTGGCAAGTTCTCACTGAGAGCGCGCGGCTCTTTGAAATTCAGTCTAGATGTACATCGACATTTAATCTGTCGTATGTTTTTTGCAACATTGTTTGAGAGCTATCTTGGGGATTTAACTCGAGTTGTCTACGAAATAGGCATGGGAATAGAATCCTGTTTACGGGTCAGTATCCGGTCAAGGTGGATGCACCCGTCGGTTGAATGATCCTGACCGAAGGACACTGCAGTTGCAATGACATCTTTCAAGGTTAGGGGGTAATGCCCTAACCTTGAAACCTGCAGCCATCTGCTGCAAGTGAACGACCTTAGCCAGACTGAGATGTAGCATACATACATACTAATTGAAACTTGGTATTATTAAATGTGGTCATTTTACCTTCATTGTGATTATAATGGAGGGGGAAAAGTGAATAACATGGTGATTACTATAAACAGAATTTATTATCAGAAAACAATTAACACCAACACCTTTTGTAATATATGTTACATAAATATTGCAAGATTTATAAGAATTACTGTTTTAATGAAATACATTTTTTAAATAAATTTCTCAAAGTAAAAAAAGATGGCATCTTGTTCCTTGGATAAAATATGGAATACAATATAAGGTAATATTTATTTTTAACAAGGAGAGATAGACATACTTGATTTATTAAGCATAGATTTGGTGATTATATGTTTTTAATCTGTTTTTATTGAATATAGCCAGGAAATGTGTTGCTTCAAATCTACTCTCTGTAAAGTTCTTATTTTAGGTTATATTTTAGCAAAGTCCAGGGATGCATTATGACATTGTTGGATTTTCCAGGATATCCAAACAAATTATTTTTCACTTTTACCATTTTGAAGGAAAATATTTTTTTAAGACTCGTCCTTCTTTAAATCTTCCATTTTTTACTTTTGCATTGAATTCAATTGAGGAGTAAGTGATGAATTTATCCTTCGAATTTGCAGTTATTTTTATACTTTATTTACCATCTTCAGACTTGAGTACACATTTTATTTAAAACAAACTAACTAAATAGTCTTTCAATGCTTCAATTAGAGTACATTTATTTGAGAGTAATAATATATTCGCCCGAAGCCCCTTTACCATTAAAAACGAGATGTAGATTCGGTAAACGGTTGTACTCCTCGATCCGTTTCTTATCGAAGATTTGCAGAAATCTTCTAGGTAAGAAGACATCACCAATTGGTGATGATTTTCCTTCATCCAATTTCTCCTCAAAGTCGAGAGATGCAATTATTGCATTGTTGGATTTTCCAGGACGTCCAAACAAATTATTTTTTACTTCAACGATTCTGAAGGACACTATTTTATAAAGCTTATCCTTCTTCAAATCTTCCATTTTTACTCTTGCATTGAATTCAATGGAAGATTTTGCGTTAAACTCCTCTTTCAAATTTCCAGCCATTTTCCACCTGAAACATAAATAGAATATAATTATATTATATGTAAAATATAATTGCAAACATTTTTTATTGAAAGAAAACAGAGATAATTTATACTAAAGATAAATTTTTTTACCTGTAACTCGTCTACTTGCAGACAGACCTACTGCCTGTGGTGGGGAGAGTGGGGGGGCACAAAATGGTTGCAAGCTAGGTACTTGTCTATAAAAGCACACTCTGACCAATTATTGGTTCAGTTCAGCCTACCCCTTGCTGTATTTTGCAACTCTTACGATGTTTAAGCTAAAAGTTTTTTTTCTTGAGCGATCTATCGAGGATGTTTTCCGCCTCTGCCAAACGATCAGAGAACGGTTTCCCCAATCTACATTTGCAGGTAAATAAATTAACGATTTATCCTTCTCTAATTATTATTTTGTAAAATATAATCTTTTTGTATCACTGATTTTTCTTAATACAATACTTAAATTTGGATGATTTTTTGACAATAAATAAAAGGATTGTGGAAAAATTGGATATTTGTACACTCATCTTCTGTGTAAGAAGCTGACTGATTAAAGAATATTTATACTATCGCTTTTAAAGTGATTTATTTATTTTATAATATCCGTATTTTCATTTTGGTGGTGAGTTTAACAGTTAGTTGTTTTAAACTTTTGGTGATACTCTAATAAAATAATTTCATTGGTACAATAATCAATTGTATATAATTTGTTGAAATGTATTTTTATATGAAAAATAATTTTTACTTTGCAAAAAAACACATTTCTTCACATTTAAATTGTGTATTTTACTCATTCAAAATATATATTTGCGATAGTATGTATAATTCCAAAGAGCAATGTATGTACAATATATAGATTCATCAATTTAAATCTGTAAAATATATATTTAAATCAACAAATATTTTAATTTTAATTTTGTTTCCAGACATCGCCGGGTCCGAGGAGAACACTGTTGTACTGGAGGAGATTTCCTGTGAGAAAACTCGGCCAATTGGAGAAGGTGGGTTATTAATAATAATAATAATAATGATTTTCTTTTAACATTAATAATATCTTAGTAGAAAACACGAGAGTAGCTTTCATCAAACAAAATTTTCCTATGACTTAAACGCCTTATTTTTCTAAAATGCAATATATGTACAGTATGTGTGTTTCAATTCTTGTATCATACATATTGAAGGAACTCAAAGAATTCTCTATTGCTAATGTGAATATAAGTGATAATCGATTTAATTGTAACCATTTGCTGATGGATAAAGTATTTTTTGGCTCAGCCAAGGTAAATAGATTTGTTCACTTTATGTATCTATTTGAAACACCTATAATTGATATAGCTAAATAGATTGGTTCACTTCATTTATCTATTCGAAACATCAATTTTGTTTACTTATAATAAAAAGTTAAGATATTATGTTTTAACGAATTTAAAATTGAGAAATATATATATATATATATTTATACCATTAATTTTATATCTAAAAGAAGGCTGCTTATGTTTACACATGATTTGAAGCCAGATATTTTCATGCAAAATTAGTATACATCTGTTACTAAAGATTGTGACAGCTGTGTTGATTTCATATTTCACGTGAGAGAATTATATCTCTGAAATGAGATTACTAAAAACCTTTACTGGAATGTGGTAATTTTAGAAACATACAATCAAGTTTGTTGTCTCAAAATCTGATATTTTTTTGAATATATATCTTTTTTTATAATCTTTGTTTATACTAATAAATATTTTAATTTGTATATTTTCTTCTTCCAGCTAATTTCCCCAGTACGTCGAGGCAGAGTGTTATCACGTTAAGTGATGATGAGTCGTCTCCAGGAATTGATCAAGGTATGTTGATTTAATATATAAGATCATTAATAAGGGGATACAGTAAAAAATATTATGTTTCCACCTGCGTTCTCTTAACAACAATGGTAACTTTTAAATTTGGTGTAGTCTCATCTGCTCAGTCAAAATTGTTAATTTTTACCTCATTCAAAATAACAAAAACATCTGCTCATTGAAATTGCTAGATAATTTTAATTCTCTAAGTGAGTTATAAACTAACGATTCTGGCTATGTGGTTGATGTTGAACCGAATTTGAAAGTTAATATTTGTCTTAAGGGAGAAGCAAATAATCCCGCAAGATTTGAATATTTTTTAAGTTGTGAAATGGGGGAATTTTAAACATAAATTAAATACAAAATCATTTTAATTTTGATTACTTTTTGCTATCTGAACTTAGAGAGGAAAATTAGGGAAGAAACAATAATCAATTTTTCCATTTTCCATCATAGTATATTAATAATCTTTTGCAAATGAAAAATATATATATCATTACTGTATTTTTCATAAACACTGAATGAAAATGTTAAAAGTATTTGTAGTAACAATCATTATATTATGTTTTTGTGGTTAAATCAAGTCTATTTGCAATTTTAAACACATCATACCTTATATTTTTTTTGGGGGAAATTGTTTGGAAAAAATAAATGATTATAGGTTATGATTGTATATGTGTTTACAGTGTAAAACAAGAATTAATAATATGTAAAAAAGATTAAAATTAACAATTTAACCGATTCAAGTAAAAAATGATAAAAATGTGTATTTTTAAATATGTTTGTGCAGGAGGCAGCTTGCTGAGGGAATTCCTGGAGAAAAAATCAGTTCCGGCGGGAATCAAGAGGCGGGAGTACAGGAAAAGAAAATCAAGCCGGGCAGAAAGCTGCAAGGAAAAACCGACGAAACAAATAATGATTGTTAACCCTTACAAACCCCCTACCCCTTCACCTCCTAATCCATCCCCTAATCCTTCTTCCCCTCCCCCCACTATAGAGATTCAACCGCCATCAGTTCCCTCCACAGAAACTCTCACCCTTCCTCAACCTCAATTATCCCTCCCACTTTTGCTTCCCTCCCAAGGGGAATTAACATATTTCCCCTTCCCTACACCCTAACCACAAGAATATTCCTCACCTCTATCACCTTCCATCCTTAATGAGGGGCAAATAGCATATTTGCCCTCTCCAACTCCCGTCATCCCCGTCGCAACCCTTGATGACAGTGATGAAACGCCTCCCCCAAATTTCCTCTTGCCCTCTTCAACCCCCGTCATCCCTGTCGCAACTCTAGCAACCCCTGCCGAAACGCTTCCTATCCCAAATTTCCTCACGATCCAGGAAATGGAGGAAGAGCTGAGGCCGGTTGAATCTCGGTGTGAGTAACCCCCCCCCCCCACCCCATCTACCCCTCCTTCTCTATTTCACTTTAAATTGTGTAAATGTTTATATTTTTCCTATTGTAAAAATTTATTGTAAATTGTAAATAATTTATCTGTTTTAAATTGAAATAGTTTGTTGTTCTTTAGTGTAAATTGTATAATATTTTCTTTATTGTAAAAATTTAAATGTAAATTGTAAATAATTTGTCTGTTTTAAATTGAATTAGTTTGTTGTAAATAGGTTTATAATGTAAATTTACAATTTATTTGTTTATTATTTTTTTAAATCATGTTTTAATGTAAAATATTAATATATTGTAATAATGGTAAATTATAATTATTAATTGGAAATAAATGAATTTGTAATAATTATGGTCTTTTTAAGATAATTATTTCCTTATCCCCAATATAAGTAAGAATATTAAATGAAGCAAATATGAGAGCAACATTTCAAGTTGATGATGTAAAATTAAGTGTTAAATTTAGAAATTTGAACATTTGAAATCAACATTTTTGAAATTTCTTTGATGAGGAAGTTAACTCTGAAATATTATGAAACAAAATTTTTTATTACTGAAGTTGAAATGTATTAGAAAACTATCATATGTGTTATAAGTCAGTAAAATTTAAAATTCAAAAAAGTTTATTTTTAAATATAAGAAAAATAATTATTTTATTTAGTAACATTGAAATATTTGTGAGTAGTGGTAAAATTAATTTTCTGGAGAAAATTTTATTTTTATTTTTTATAATAAATATGAAAATTTAAGTAGTGGGGAAATGGGCGTTCTGGAGCAATGAAAATACAAATTTGGAAAACTTGTCTAAGGAAACTAAAGACAACGAAATAGATAATTAAAAAAAACAATCTGAAATTATATGTGAGTAGTGATATAGTGGGTGTATTGGAGCAGTAAAATGAAAAATATTTATATTATTATTTATAGTATTTAATGATATAAAAATAACTAGAAACACCTTTTTGAACGAGTTTCTCTCTGTATGTACGTATGTGTGCGCACTAAGATAGAATGAATGCACTTTTAAAAGTAATAAAAGCAGATGTATCTAAATAATAAAATTGGTCGATAAAGTATCGTACTTACTTGATAAGGGTTACAGCGACTATGTCTGAAAATGAACACGTAGAACTGGTAGTTACAGCAGCACACAAGCGAGTGAAGATACTCTGCAGCTGTGAGTGAATTTATGCTCCTCCTATACTACGTCACTTTAGTCCTCCCCACTCCGAAATTAGACAATCTACAAGATTCGACCCCTCCATTACTTTAAACTCAAGGTTATGAAGCAATGACCTTGAAAGAATGTCCTTGAGCTTAAAGTATGACCTTGAACAAATGTCCTTGAGGTATGACTTTGAACGAATGTCCTTGAGGTATAACCTTGAACGTGTCCTTGGAACAACCTTGAATATGACCTTGAGAATAGCCTTGAGAGAGACGACCTTGAATATCTCTTTAAGAAAAACTTAGATATGTCCTTGGAAATAACCTTGAAAGAAGACACCTTGAACTTAAATGACCTTGAAAAAACATCATTGATCTTATCATTAACCTTGAGGTATAACCTTGAGTGTGTCCTTGAGAAAACGTTGGATGTGTCCTTGGTAGTGACCTTGTTCTCAAGGACGGCTGTATCGACACATCGTCAAGGTTGTCCCCACTCTTTTCAACCTTGAATGAGGGGACTTATACCCGCAGTTGTTGCAACGATGGTTTAGTCACAACCATCGTACCCTGAGCTTCTCCACCGGTCTGCCAGCCGGTGACACTACCCATCGCTTCACGATCCACTTCGAACTTCACCATCGCTTCTCCTTACTGCGGCACACCTTCATGGATACGTCTTACCAGCTGGCAGATCGAATTACATCACTAGCGGGGTCGGGATTCACATCCCTCTCATACATCCTCCGATATTGAAGAGGTAGATATCTCAGTTTTTTTTAGTAAGTCTCCTTACAGATATAAATATTTTTCATAACAAAACCATTGAAAATATTAATCTGCATTTAACAAGAAATGGGATCATTAACAATTAGAGTAGATGTGCATGGTAGTGGTTAGTGGAATTTCTTAATATTAACAAATAGATTTTTAATTTAATTGTAATGGTTTAACTTCATTTATATTGTTTCATGTGAATTATGAAACTGAAATTAAATTAAAAATAAAATATTTTATTCAATTTTTGTTTTGAAAAAATATAATTCCAAATATCATTGTTAACATTTAAAATAATCTGTATACAAGTAAAATTATATTTTGTTTATTTCTCAACTGAATAACGTTAAAGTAAAACAAATATATATATATATATATATATATATATATTTGAATACATTATTTGTCTATCTATTATTTATAAATTCAGTCATTTATCAAATTTATACAAAGAAAAATCTTTAAAATTATTATAATAGTATTTATTTAAAATTTTTAATTTTATTGTTTGTTTGTTTTTTTAGACCTGGTTACGAGATGACATCGGAAAAAGAAGAAACCTCTAACACTGCAAGAGAATCAATGATCTGCTCTTCCTGCGGACAACAATTTCAAACACCACTCTCCATGGACTTTCATCGATGTGCTGCTCAACTCTGGTTACCTTGTCTACTCCGCAACAAAGCCTACTTCCGAACCAGGTTAGAGTTAATAGAACATCTTAAAAACTCCTGTTTTCGTTGTCAAAATCCACCTGTTATTAAAATAAAAAGGAAAAGTGTTTATTTGGAGGATTCTTCAGAATCAGCTATCAAGTGTTCCCGCTTTGAAGCAAAAACACCACCATTACAACTGTCTTCACCACATCATCCACTGGGGAACGATAGAGAATCACCATTAGAAGATATAGTGTTGGAAGATCGAGAAGATGCATCAGTTGAAGAATCAAAGAAAGAAGAGTATAATAACCTCCAACTAGTTGAAACTGCACTAAACGGTTATGTAAAAACTTATAAACTTACGTGTACCAAAGATTGTGAATCCAATATGGATAATTTCTTAGAAAGTGCAGTTCCCGCTCTTGAGGACACCCTAAAAAAGGAACTTAAAACGGTGCAGGGATTAAAATATTCATTATGGCTCGAGGCGAATTTTAGAAGTCCCACAGGAGAGACTAGTGATCAATTGAGGAACTTCAAGACTTCAACTATACCAATATACCAGACAACTTCTGATGAAGAAATTAAAAGTCATATTTTGAAGAATATTGAAAAGCTCAAGATGGAAATGGAAGAAAACTCAGGACGTGGAAGTGGATGGACGTTTCAAGCAGTACATGGTCTTCAGTTGCGTCTCAGTAAATGTAACTGCTATAAAACTGCTCCAAAAAGGTATGTTCAGCTTCCTAGGACAATTTCTATTCGAAATGCTTGTATAAACGTTGTAAATAATGATGAATATTGTTTTGAATATGCAATACTTTCTAAACTATATCCAGGAAGCAAACGGAAATTGAAGGTAGGGATTTATCATTTATCAGGCATTTATACAACTTTTCTAATATATTTTTTCCTGTTTCAATTAATGAAATTAAAAAATTTGAGCAGCAAAATGAGAATACAAGCGTCAATGTGTTTACACTTGACAGTCAGCAAACAATATTACCTCTAAGAATTGTAAATGAGGAGAAAAAGGATCTTTTTGATTTGTTATTAATTTCAGATCCAAAGGTGACAGAAAATAAACATTACGTTTTCATAAAAGATTTTGAAAAACTGGTTAGAAAACAACTTACACAAGATAGACATCGTATAACCATATGTAAGCGGTGTTTTACTTATAAAAAAATAGGCGTTGTAACCGTTTTGGAGGTGGAAATTTATAACACATTTAAACCAGCACAAGTTTGTTTACCTTCAAAAGAGAGCTGTGAAATGTCATTCAAAAATATTAGTCATCATTATAATATACCAATTGTTATTTATGCAGATTTAGAATCAACACTTGCTCCAATCAGCCGATGTGAAACATCTCCAGAGATGAAAACCGTGCGAACCCATATTCATGAAATTAATAGTTTTGCATTGCTTGTTAAATCAAATCTTCCTGAATCATTGTTAACTAAGTGGGATATCCCTACTTAAGTTATAGCCTGTAGAGAGGAAAATTCAGCTTTTAAACTGATGTCAAGGTTGAGGCAAATAACTCAAAATATTAGCTTGTTATTTCAACAAAATATTCCAATGGTACCTTTAACTATTGAAGAAGAAGAAGATTACAACTCAAGTACTGAATGTACATTTTCTGAAAGAAGATATTCGGAAACAATTGTTAAAGTTCGCGACCATAATCATATAAGTGGAAAATATAGAGGTAGCTACTGTCAGGGATGTAATATAAATCTGAAAGTACCCAAGTTTGTTCCGGTGGTATTCCACAACCTCAGTGGATATGACAGTCATTTTAATACGTACCCTCAATCTATTTAACAGCAGGATATCGATTATTCCAAGCAGTTCGGAAAAATTTATTTCGTTCTCTGTATTTGTTGATAAAATTGAACTGCGATTTTTAGATAGTTTAAAATTTACCTTATGCTCTTTGGACTCTCTTGTAAAGACAATGCCCCATGATGAAATGAAAGAAACCATAAAAATTGTTAATGATCCCAAAAAGATTGAGTTGTGTTTCCAAAAAGGTATTTATCCTTATGATTATATAGATAGTACTGAGAAATTTGAAGAAGAACACCTTCCACCACGTGAAGCATTTTACAATCGATTGACGGATACGCATCTTACTGAAGAAGAATACACTTGGGTGAGTATCATGATATATATTTGTCTTTAGATGTAACTCTTTTGTGTGATGTTATGGAAACATTTAGAAAGATTTGTTTTCAAAATTATAAACTAGATCCATTTCATTCTTACACTGCCCCCGGACTCTCTTGGAATGCAATGCTGAAAACAACAAAAGTATCTTTGGAACTAATCACGGATTATGATATTTATTTATTTATTGAAGCTGCTGTTCGTGGCGGCCTTGTGACATGTAACTTACGTTATGCAGTCAGCAACAATCCTGATCTTGAAAATCCTTCTGATTATGATTCATCCAAACCAACATCATATATAATGTATTTTGATGCAACAAATATATATGGTTATAGCATGAAGAGCTTTGTACCAACTAGAGGATTTAAATGGGTTGAAAATGTTGAGAACATTGATTATCGAAATATTCCTGATGATTCACCTATTGGATATTTGATTGAAGGAGATTTTGAATATGTTTAATCATTACACGACCTACATAATGATTTACCACTACTACCCTTAAATGAGAAACCACCAAATGGAACAACAAAAAAACTGCTGGCTACATGAAATGATAAAAATGGGTACATTGCTCACCATTCTATATTTGCTTTGGCAGATAAGTTAGGTTTGAAGATTAAAAAAGTACATCGTGCTCTGCAATTTGAACAATCGCCGTGGTTAAAACCCTATGTAGAGATAAATACGAAATTACGTCAAAATGCAAATAATGACTTTGAGAGAAACTTCTTCAAACTTATGACAAACAGCATTTATGGAAAAAGTTGTGAAAATCAGAAGAACAGAATCAACATAAAACTTGTTACAAATGAGAGCGAATTTCTAAAAGAATCAGCTAAAGTAAACTATTTGGATAGAACAATTATAAATGAAGGTTTAGTTGCTGTTCACCTTGCTAAAAACCGTATTGAACTTAATCGACCTTTGTATATTGGACAATGCATCCTTGATTTAACCAAAAAACACATGTATGATTTCCATTATAATGTTATGTTAAAACACTTTGAAAACATAGTACTAATTTATACAGATACAGACAGCCTCATATATTTAATAACAACGGAAACCCTCATTGAAACATTGGCTAAATTAGCAGAATATTTTGATTTCAGTTCTTATCCCAAAGATCATAAGCTATACAAAGCGCATATACCAGAAAACACAAAAAAGATTGGTACATTTAAGGATGAAACTTCTGGACGTGGAATACAGGAGCATGTAGGATTGAAGTCAAAAATGTATGCTTTTCGCTTTAATAGCAAGGCAGAGCAGGCTGGAAAGGATGTACATATGAAGGCAAAAGGAGTTCAAACTTCAGCTTTAAAAAAACAATTTTTATTTAATCATTACAAACAAACTTTGTTTGAAAATAAAGTTTTTCACGCTGATTTTAATGTTATACGATCAAAAAACCATCTTGTTTTTACAGAGAATGTGAAAAAGAGGGCTTTGACGTCATTTGATGATAAGAGACATATCTTAAAAGATGGTATCCACACTTTAGCTCATGGACATTATTTAATAAAAATCAGCAGGGAAAGGGCAATTTAAGATTCCTTATTTTATAAATTTTGTTGCTATTGATAACTCATGTAATATTTTATTTATACTTAGTGTAAACATGAATTATATATTATTTCTCTATGTTTCTGTAAAATAAAAATTTCTTCCATTTTGTCATTGTAATGTGCATATAATGTGATCAAGATCATTTCAAAATATACATATATTATAACAGAATGGAGCAAAATGAGTTTTACTTTATTCATACCATTAATCTATTAAAAAACCAGGAATGTGAAATAAAAAGACAGAATTTACCTGTTAATCATTAAAATTTATTTATAATTGAAACAGATTTATCGAAAAGGTGTGTATATTATCAGTTTTTTAACAATGGGAACTCCTTTGATAACTCTTCTATTACTCTTGTAGACACACGATCACTGCAGAGAGCTCGAATTTCTGCATCCAACCATGCTCCAAATGGAGAAATAATCCCTCGGTTGTGATCTGAAGCTTCAATGATTAACTTTGAGTAGTGATGGTTTCGTACTTGAACTGGAAGTTGTCCTTTGATTTCTTCTTTAACACGAAGCTGCTCGCTTTGTTCTTGTGAGTTGGCGGCAATTGCCATTTGACGAAAGATGTTTTTAAAATCTTTTGTATACTGTAGTATTAGGCGGTTAGCAGCTGGTTTACATGAAGAACATAGCTGATAGTATTCATGCATGCTTTCTAGAAAGAGAATCAAATTTTTCCACTCTTCTTTGTTCATTGTGATTTCAGGAGTTGGACGTTCTTCAATAAAATTGAAAATAGCATTTATTTCTGGGTCCTCCCAATAAATTGCCTGCGTAAACGTTTTCCTTGATCGCTGAAGTCTAACAGTTGGATCTGTATTTTTTGATGGTAAAATTTTCATATGTTCAGTATGAAGCGGGTGAAAGTCCTTACATAAACGCGGTGATGCAACGAAATCATCAACTCGTTTTCTGTAATATGCAATAGTGTTCAGACAATCAGGAGATAATGGTATTTGCATCCACCATTTTTTATCTACAATGTACATTGATGGTTCAAAGACCTCATCAATGTCTAGACCAATTAAAATATACAAGGTGTCAGAGAGAATAAACCTCTGCTTGACTATTAATGTGGTTTCAAAGTATCCAATGGTATTATAAGAATGTGATGAGTTTTGAAGAGGAATTGATGAAATGCTTTGAGGACTTACATTGTTTTCTGAATAATCTTCTTGCTGATAGTAATAGTTAACCAATGTTGTGGGTGTCTCTGTTTGACGACATGGCTTCAGTGGAGAAATCGTAGTAACATCTTTGGTGATGGCGGCAGTAGAAGAGGAGACCAATGTAGGTGGTGTAGCAGTAACAGCAGTTGCAGAGGTGGCAGTGGAAGCAGAAGAGAGTGTTGTTGGGGTGATTCTACGACGTTTTTTCTTCTTCTCAGATGTAGGTGGTGGTAGCTTACGCTTCCCGACGATATTTTCCAGTAAGGAGAAATCCATGACAGTAGTCTAGAAGGAAGCTTGTGCACACTTACAACACTCTTACATAAACTAAGGCTGCTGTTCTCACGCTCCTTATATCATATCGTATCCCCTCCTATGAAAAAGCTGGAGGGGAGGGGGTATGAGTTTATTGACCTTAAGAACCAGTTGCATCCTGTTTGAAATTTATATTTTTTCTCATGATATGTTTATTAAATTTATGCAGGTGGATAAATATCCTACTGATATTTATATTTTGTTACATAAAACATAATTTCATAGATTATTTTTTGTTTGTCTGTTTTTTATTCCTGCGGCTCATCAGAAATAGGTAGTGGTAAAGGAACCTTTTTTTGTATGCATATGTTTATTTGGGAAGTTTTTACCCCATTTAGTGAGTTTTTGGTAAGTAAACATTTTTGTATCTTCAACCCAAACTATTTCATCAAATGCATCATAAGCAATCTTGTTTTCAATACCCCAACGAATTGTTCTATGTGAATATATTTCTATATCTGTACCATATGCTGCATAGTGGAGACCTTTCTCTTTAGTTTACAAAGCAGTTAACGCTGGTCTATTTGCACTGGTTTCAACTAAATTAAAGTATTTATTACCTGCTCTAAAGTTATTAACACTGCTGTCATATGTAAGAGTTTGATCAAAAGTGCTTGCATCAGAAGATGTATCCCCAGCCACTACGTTTATAATTTTTTTATTTTTTGCATCCCAAGACGTTTCATCATCATTTAACTGTAAACATTTATGAAGTGTTTTTTCAAGTTTACAAATTGGAGTTTCCAATTCTTTATATTTTTCAATATCAACATACGAGGGTGCAGCCTTTAATTGCTCCAACACATCTACACGCCGTACAAGCGCATTGTAATTTTTCTTTTTAACGTAATATGAATCTAAATATCGACGATTTACTGAATCATCTTCTTCGGGATCAGCAACAAATCGTAACCGTTTATTCCCAACATCTATGTGTGCTCCCTCTTCATAAATCGTTGTTAATGGAGTCCGCTGTAACAACAGCGAGTTCCCAAACTTATCCTTTACGTGTCTAAACATAACTGAAAGTATTTTTATTCATCGGATGTGTTTTATAACCAGCTATTATGACGATTACTAAACCCATACCATTTTGCATAGGAACGATTACCTTTACGACGTAACACCTTTTCAACAAGATATGTATCAGGATACTTGGTTTTTTGTAATTCATATGAATAAAATCCCCCTTTAATGATATTCCCCTCCATATCTTGTAAATAATATACTGGTGGTATGGTTTTGAGTATATGATAAATTTTGAACAATTCTGTTGAATATGACGGAGTAATGAGCAATTGAAAATGACCCTTTTCAAATATGGTTTTATATTTTGATATTCTAACAACATCTTGTAATTTAAATGATATTCTTTTATTAATTTTCTTTTTGAACATATTTATTTTGGGTAATAAATCTTTTTCATTTGATTTTTTAACATCCATAGGTTTCATACCTATTGTTCGGTGAACTCTTGAATTATATTTTCGAATCAAAATTGGTAATAAGGATAGCCATTTATAAGTTCCCTGTATTCCAAATTCTTTCCACATCCAATTCTTCAATGTTCTATTAAATCTTTCAACAACTGATGCCTTTAAATGTGTATATGTGCTGTAGTGATTTATTTTTTTGTTCTGCATAAGCTTTTGAAAAGGATTATTATAAAACTCTTTCCCATCATCTGTTTGGAGGTTTTTTGGTATCCTTGGATGGCTTTCTTTTGATAAAATCTTAAATGCGTCAATAACATCTACCCCTGATTTACTTTTAACAGGTATTCCCCAGGCAAATTTGGAAAGCACATCAATTACTGTAAGTATATATTTCATACCATTATTTGATCTGCTGTAAGACCTCACATCTACAAGGTCAGCCTGCCATAAATCATCTATACCTTTAGTATACACCTTACATCGAATGAAGCTTTTCCTTGGCTGCTTATGTAGTTCATAAATAATTTTAGCTTTTGCAGCTGCATCACTAACGGTGGCTTCCTTTCTTGGTGCCTTCATTGCACTAATGAGTTTAACATCATCTATATGGTTTTAGGAGGATGTTACAATATTATTAGGTATTAAAATAAAATACACTTGAAGTAAGGTAGTAAAATCATATTTATTATTAGCATTTTTCAGTGATATATGTAAATCAGTAATTAGTTGTACATGTTTCAAGCATAACATAAACTAAATACATCAGATTTAACAACTTTCGGAATTTTATAGCATCCACATACATCTTCACCTTCTGGCTTTTCAAAAGACTTCTTCTGTCGTTCCTCTTCACTTTCAATCTTTTTGTTCTTTTTTACTTCCTCTTCTTTTAGTTGAGTTTGATAATGCACAAACATGCAGAATGGTGAATTATGTTCATGATCATAAAAAGGATCATCATTTTCTTCCCATGTCATTAAAATAAGTCCACAATAGACACATTTTGTGTTATCTTTTGTACTGCACATATAAATGAATCCTTGATCAGCTAGATCTTTGACTGTCGGTGATGATATTTTCCAGTCAATGAAAGTTTTTGCCCTAATTTCAGGGTTGTTTAAATCTATTTTATCTGTGTTCTTGCTACACCATTCAGCTAGTGTTTGAACAGATTTTTCAGTACAATAAAAACCTGGGGCATGTATATTGTGGAATAAACATTTTTTATAGATGTTTTGATTTTTTTCTGAATCTTCTTCATTCAGATCAAGTAGCGGATCTCGTGGTAGTGGCGGACATTCAAGTAATTCTAAGCTGACCACTGCACGTTCAAAGTTGAAAATCTCCTCCAAAACCTTGGCTTTTTCCGTTGATGGTGCAAAAAGTACATGTATACCACGACAAATATGAGTAAGCACAGACTGAAGGTTTTCATAAGGGGTAAATCCATTTGTATAATAAAGACCATGGAAATGGGTACTCATCCAATTATTATGATATTCAAAAGCATTATTATCCCAAGTGCTTAACATTAACTGCTGTTGATCCTGCGGTGGTTGAAATATCCAGTGCTGTGTACATTTAGAAGCAATGTCTATAACTGATAGCTCTTTTACAATAACTTGTTTATCCTTGCTAATAAAAGCTGAAAAGTCAATAATACCATTTCTAACCATCTTATAAACACAACAACACTCCTTCCACAAGCACGATCAATATCAAACTGATTGTTCCTCCCGTATATTCATGGTTTTGTTGCAGGAACATAACTGATGGAGGGGGTAACTTTAATCCAGTTTACGAATAAGATTTGTTGAGGGGTCATAAATAAAAGATTTTTCATGTATTATTAAACAGTAGGCAGCTGTATTATCTGGAATATCTTTAAGTGTTTCAAATTCTAAACGAATATCCACTGTTGCAGATTTAACCGATTCGTTTTGTTTTGAACAATCAATTATTATAATAGGTGCATAATCCTTGAATTGTGTCTTGGTTAAAAGTGGTTGTGTTACAGTATTGTAGTACGATCTTGAAATCTGGTATACATATATAACACAGCAAATTGATTTTTATCTATGTCTAATTTCATTTCATCATATGGATAACTCAATGAGTTCAAATGCAGTTTCAAGTTGCTTATTGAACAGTGGTCAAAATGTGCTGTATTTGATTTTATGTTGTTTTCCCGATCAGTTTGAAATGCTATAATTACGTATCGAGGTCTTTCAACTTGTGATGCAGTCTTTACCGTCCAAGAATGCTGTTTCGTTTTTGGTAATACAGGATACTCGTATAACTCCCAAGAGCGATATTCCACTGGAATGCTAGTTCCACGTTTCATCTGTTTCAACAGTGCAATTTGCTGCGTGTTATTTAGTGCTATATAGAGTATTCTATAACTCAGTTTTTCAAGTTTTACTTCGACATCTTCTGGCGTTGTATCACTTGCGTCCGTTGGGATCCACTTTACAGCATTTTTATCACTTGCAGAACGTATAAGAGCAAGTTCATGACGAACATTAACAATAATTTTCTTATAATCTTCGGCAAAACCAAAAATGCTACTTAGAGGAACACAGAAATTGAAATTTCCTTTTGAATCAATGACATCATCATCCAAAGTGCTATTTATTTTACTAGCAGATGATACCCAACCACCATTGCCAAGGGTACCCAAGTCATTTTCATTAAAAGAAGCATATCCTTTTAATGTTGATGTCACTCCGGGATTTCGTACACGGTCTATAACAATTCCATTAATTTCATATCGTGCTTCATCAAATAAAAAGGAAAAAGCATTGTTGACAAATTTGGTCTTTGACGAAATGTTCCCATCTGATTTTAACAACTTTCCTTCAATATACAAATAACTACTTGATGGTAAAACACAGAGATCAGATTGCTGGATTGGCAAAAGAATTTCATCATTATTTTTAAGTGTCATTGATGCATACGGTAGGTGGGTGTGCCATTCCACATGAGATATTGTATCATCAAATGGTACACTTTGTAAAATGTTTAAAGTATCCATTTGTTTTCACCTGAATGTTAATACACTATGAAGCTTTATTCTTGATGTGAACTGAATGACGGATCGTTTCATATTGATGCTTTTGTGGTATTACTGTTTGGTACGTAATGGTTTAAGACTCCTTAGATTACTGCTTCACTGTGATTGTCTGTATTATCTTCTCCCACGGTTTTCTATTGTGGTCACAGCAACAACAGCAACAACTACAGCAACAACAACAGCAGCAACAGCAACAGCACCCACAATAGGGAATTTCTCCATCAAAATATATGCTTTCTATGGTAGTAATAGTATCCATTTTTATTTTGTTTTATTGCAACACTGTTAAGCCAAGTGATCGAAGAAACTGTTTGTTCTTTAATGTTAATCGGGTGAAAGATCGTTTCGTACTGACAAGTTTAAACTTATTGCAATTTGTATTGAGGGATGAGTTTATTCTTGTTGGTAAACCACAACGATTGTTTGCATAAACGTAGCCCATGATGTCTTAAACATGAATGATAAGAATTCCTAAATATATGTCTTCTTTTAAATTCTTTTTAAATGTAGACGTATTGATATACGTTCACCTCGAAAGTTGACAAGTTTGCCTGTTTGATTAACTATTTTCAGTGTTATGTTATCTATTACATGCGTGGTAATGGGGAGATAAATTACCGGTGATGGCACCTCGAGGAGTATATATCCAACTGGAACATTAGGATAAAATTGATGAATAGTATGAGCAGGTTCTCCATTAACATATGACCCTGTAGCAATATTACATTCTATTCTAATGGCATTAATGTTAAATATATCTACAACACCTTTTGTAGTCACCCGTTTCTTCGCCTTAACAATTGTGTCTTCAGTAAAACCCAACAACTTTCCTATAGAATCAGGTTTGGTGAAATCTATATCAAATGTTGCTTTGATAGAAATTTGCATTGTGTTGTTGTTTGTAGATATATCAACATGATATAGTTTTCCAGGTGTTGATATTTTGTTAAATTCTTCTCGAAGATATTGTGCTATATCTTTTATTTCATATGCACCAACCGGTATTTCAATAACTTTTCCTCCATCATAATAGAATTTGTTGTTTGTACTGTCAACATTTGGAATTGAGTTATATGTTTCAAAACTCAAAAAACCTATTTGATATTCACTCTTCTCATCTAACACTATAGGTGGAAAGTAGTCTGCTGATAAAACCTACTCTGTTCCGTCAAGGGCAAGAGTAAGGGACATGACTGAATAGCTCATTGTCTCGATGTCGACTGTTATTTACTTAAAGAAAGAAAAGCCAGACATAGGTGCCCACAAATTTCACTATTCTCATGTATATTTTGATAGCCAGTTCTGTTATAAGAAACATATGTACCACTTAAATATTTTTGAATTTCAAGTGGTGGTCGTAAATCACCATAACTATCGAAATAATCAACTTTCAAACCTTTTTTTCGAAGGCATACCCAATGAGTACCGTTTCCACTTGTAACATCAAGATTTATAATGGTTGACTCATTTTTCCCGGGCTTAGATGGTAGATTGCCCAGCATAAAAACTCCTCTAAAATGTGGAATCCTCAACTGTTTGGCCAAAGATGTCAATGCAAAATTATTAAGCGCCCTATTAGGCAAAAGCTTTACAAGTTTTTTGCCTGTTTTAAATAAGGTGTCATATAAAGTCCAAGACCTTTTTTTGTAAGGTTGCAAAGCAATTGCTTCCATTGTTTTATTATGACGCTGCATTTCTGCTAATTTTCGTTTAGCATCTTTTATTTCTCCAACTGTTTTAGCAACACCTGCTGCTCCACCTGCAAGACTCCCAATTGCACTTAACCCAGCAAAAATTGGTAGTAATGGTAGGACACCTCCAGTTTTTGGAAGTGCTAACACACGTTCTCCTTTTTTTCTATTTAACCATCTGATTTGATTTCTTTTATGGTTTTTCATCATTCTACGCGCACCTTTTAATGCATATAATGCTGCTTTTTTCATTCCAATACCTTGCATCCCTTTTTTTGATTTTAAACCAGCACCACGAATTGCATCCCTAGCATGTTTTATAATCCTGGTGAGTGGAATTACCTTGAGTTTCTTCACTTTCTTGCATTTCCAATTTTGTTTATGTTTTTTCTTCAACCCGAATCCAACTCTTCTTTTCTTTTTTTTCCAATTCTTCCTCCTATTTTAGTTTTCATATTCATTCCTGTCGTAACCAACCAGGAGGCGATTTTTTCTCCCCAGGGAATGTCTTTGGATTTGTATCGTTCCCAAGCTTTGCTAGCTAGTATGCGGTCTGCTTTTAATCGCGAGGATAAATCCTTATTTTTACTATACGCAATATCGTGTTCTAAACAGGCTTCGTCTAATGGGTTGATAGGTTTATCACCACGTGCTAACCGTTCATATAATTTGGTGCCAGGACCGCAGTAACTATAACCAAAAAGATGAAGTTCAAATGGAAGTTTGTTGATAATACTATTAAGTGATCCTCCTTCTCTGACGCGTCGTTTCATACTGACGTCCTTTCTTTACTTGACATCTGGTTAAACACTAGTGAGGTCAGTAGCTTGTTTGATGTCAACAGGATGAAGTTTAAAAAACAGCAGGATTTGTTCACCATTAACAATAATATTGATTCAGTAGCTAACTTAATATCAAAAAGCTCTAGCGAATATGGAAACAAACATGGTCCTTTGTTACCTAACAGTATAAGATGTATTATTTGTGGACCATCAAACTGTGGAAAAACAAATGTTATGTTTAGTTTACTCACAAATTCAAATACTTTAAAATTGAGAATATATACATATTTAGCAAGTCATTACACCAGCCCAAATACATTTTACTTTCTCGAATTATGAATGATGTTCCCGAAATTGGATATTTTGCTTTTGACAATGGTGAAGATGTCCCCGATCCAGATGAAGCAAAAAAAATTCAATCATGATTTTTGATGATGTCGCGTGTGACAATCAAGATCGGATGCGGAAATGTTTTAGTATGGGTCGACATAAGGACGTAGATTTTTTTTACCTAACCCAATCATATACACGAATACCAAAGCACCTTCTTAGAGATAATGCTAATATGCTCATACCTTTTAAACAAGATGATTTAAATTTGAAGCATATATACGATGAACATGTTAATACAGATATGACACTAACAAAATTTAAATATTTATGCAACGAATGTTGGAATAAAGATCGCTACAGCTTTGTAGTAATTTGCAAAGATTTTGATCTAATTAATGGACGTTATAGATGTGGTTTGGACACCTATGTTCAGGATAAATGAAATTTTTATACTCACAAGTGATCATTAACTAACAATGAGTGGTAATGAGAGGAGTAATATGAGGGAAAAGAAGCGAAAGGTAAAAATAAGTATAAGGAAAGGATTAAAAGAAAAGCAAGACAAGATTATTCAACATATGCGTTACAATAATACACAGGAAAACAGACTTTCACGAGCAGTTACTATAAAAGAAGAATTACAAAAGTTAGTTAAGGCAGTGCGAAATAAGTACCGTCAATTACGTCGGTCGGCAGATGAAGTGCGTGATTCTATGGAGATTGGTGCAAGACCTTTTGTTGAACCCCTACAAAAAGCTGTTACAGAAAGTTTAAAAAAGTTTGTTTTACCATATTCCATAAAAAAAGAAGAAAAAGAAACTGTTCTTCCAAAAACTGAACAGGCTGATATTAAGGAAGACGTTATCAAAAGAAAAACAGAAATTAAAAAAAAACATTAGACACTTCGACACAAACTGAAAAAGTCTTTTCCGCAAAGAAATATTTGGACCGCATTGGTGATTCTGCATTTAAAGATAAATTGGATTTTATATATGGAGTGCGTCCAGATGGTGGGGGTGGAACATTAATTGGTGACTCAAAAATTAAATTCACCCGTACCCATGTGCTTATAAAGGATAAATCTTTTAAAATTTCACCTGGTCTTCTAGAATTACTGTTTATGAAGGTTCCAAATCGCTTACTAATCAACCCTAATGATGTGACAAACTATAAGGAAATTCTCTTACTTACAAACGCTCATCTTCAAGGTTATTCTTCTGACAAACAAGTTAATTTAAATAGAGGAAAAAAATATACATCTGTTATTTCACCAATGTTTTTATCAAAAAGTTCATCAAACGATCCATCAGAAAGCACAAGGTTTCAAACAGATGAAAGTTTTGATATAGTTGAGGGAAGCGGTATTTATACAAATACACAGTTCACAGCTTACAACGCTTATGTGAACACTCTTGTTAAAAGATTAAGACTTCTTATTATGTCACGTTCCGCCGGTCATACAGGACACAACGAAGAAATCTCACAAATCTTCACCACCTTACGCGAGAACAGAATAATACTCTAATTTATGGATACTAAGAAGAAAAAGTCTGTGATGTTTGATGATTATTATGTTTATTGGAAATACAAACCCCAAGTTGACAATGGAGAAGAATTAACATGGACACAAATTGCTTTGGATGAGATACGTTTTAAAAATAAAATAGAATCTCTATTGCTGAAAAAAATTAAACATTTAATCACTTGTAAAAAGGATGACCACCATGAATGTTCATTCTATGTTTTCATAAAATAAATTTTGTATATCCTACTACATTGTTTTTCATTTCAAACTTCCTCATGTGGAGGAAGAGGTGATACAAACCATCTCCTCCACGGTGACCCGTCCGTCACAAAAAACACAAGCGGTCTCCCATCCTGCCGGTTTGCAATACATCACAAAGCAACTCGCAACATGCGACTTGCTTTCTCATAAAACGAAACTTGAAGGTGTGGCCCACTGTAAATATCGAAGGTGTGGTACTCTTATACTACTTGTAACCTTCACAATAAATAGCTAGGCTACAGTTTGACCAGGTTGCTCAGAAGGCAGGTTGGGTGTGGTTCGTTAAAACACAAATAGGCTATCTAGATAATTCTCAAAAGGGCGCCAGCCGCTCAGAAGGGAACGGCATCATAACTAAGTACCAGCAACTCAAGGATTTAAAATCAGACAACTGGATACAACCAACCTTGTTTATTGACAAGACAAAAAAATATCATTATTTCTGGACATATGATTATAAATCATAAAATATGTGGCTTATTTGCCTTAGGATAACCCTTAAAGATTACAAAAACTAATTCCTATTCGGCTCGGGAAAATTCCCCAGTTTGCTTTGATCCGAATACTAAAACAAAACTACAGCATAGGTTATTAGGCCTATAAATATTTAAAAGTTGAAAATCATATTTTTGCTCTATATTGACAGCTAAATTTGGCACTAAGGTCTGACTGAAATCAGTCTTGATCCTTAGGCCTAACATAACAAAACACAACATTGAGCAGATGTAGAATGAACTGAAATCAGTTAAAATAAATCTGAGAAAACTTAACCTAGCACAATTGTTATCAATATCTTGAGAGTAAATTTTATGCAAAGGCAGGCTACGGAGGCAGGTAGGCTCCGTAGCCCGAGCCGGCGCGGCGGCCGTAGTTGCGTTTCTGACTTCGATGGGGAAATAGGGGCAAACAAACAAACTAAAGAGGGGGGACGGACTTTTTTACACAGTGTATATCCTATCACTGTCGCGGCACTTCAACGATACCTGTACGCTTTTCAGAACTTCGTAGGACATTTCGGAAGTAATAATCATTCTCGACCACATATTCAATTAGCAGTATTTCATATGCATCTTCTCATAAAATAAATTTAAATTTTAAATTTTAATTGATATGAAAATGTGTAATAAGCCCAATGACAATGAGGAATTTTTATTACTTCGTTCTTAACTTACAATTATAACGAATCAACAAGTTTACATGTTACAAAACAAAATAGTTTTTGTCAACTTTTGTCTATTGCCTATATTTGTTTTTTTTACAGTGTCTGATGTATTTTTCTTAGCAAGATGGTGAGATAAGATCACTTTATTAAAATAATTTTCTGATCTCCCTGCAATTCATCATTTGCTTTGTGACCTGTGAAAATATTACCTTTAAAATGATTACAAACTTGCAATGTAAGTTTGTGGTCGTTAAATTTGGCATTTGATGAGTTACATGAGTTTTAATGTTATAGACATATTTAACTACTCTAAATACATCAACATGAGACCTGATAATTTTTCAAACTTGAACCACTCAACTTCCTCTAAAATGTTATATAATACAAACTTTAGCTATTGCAAAACTTTTTCAATCAATAACATTTTTTCTAGGCCCATACCAAACCCATTATTCTACCTTAAAAGCCTTTAAACAGAAACAACTACCTTAAAAGCCTTTAAACAGAAACAACTACCTTAAAAATAGAAAAATACGTCATTAAAAATCTGGTGCAGTGGTGTAATATAAATTTTAAGTAAGAGATTATATTATATACAGAATTTAAATGCAGTTATGTTACTTTAATTTGCAATTAACAAACCTACCTAAAAGTAGATGATAACAATTTAAATAGTCATTTGCTTAGTTGAAGCTTGCAAAATCTGTTTATTCACAAACATCCCACTCAGCCTTGCAGGACCTTAAATTATCATTAAGTAAATGGTTTCAAAAACTTCCCATGGACACAGGAATGCCAGACAGAAATAAAACGGTGGCAAGGCTCTGTCATCAATCTTTTTATGAAGAGATATTTTAGGTGTCTGAATCCAACTTACATATGAACTTCGTTAACTTCGTTATAGAATTTTCAAAAATTTTAAACGTTAAGGACATTAATCCTATCAACCAAAAAGTCCAAGAGGTAAAATATAACTCATTTTGTATCCTAATACAGTTTAAGTTCCAGGAAATGCCAAAAATGTATACTTTAGTTATTTGACCCTAAACCATAAACATAAAAAAACTATTATAAACATATTACATAAAATTGGCATTTTTTGTTCATTTTAAAATCTCAATCTGTTCTAAAGGCTCTCTGTTAAATCTCTGTTAAAGGCTCTAAGAAATATGTAGAGAAGGCCTATTCGAGATAAGTGTCAGCCCACTCAGTTTGCTAATAAATATTTATGATAAAACTATTAATCAGGCACTACGTTACACTGTGTTACACCTGATTGAAATTTTATGAAGAAAGAATGAAAATGGTTCGTATAAGCACAGATGAAGAACTATACAGATTGGCAACCCAATGACTTTTGCGTGCCCGTTTTTTCGCGCGGCGTCAAGTTTGTTAGGTCGTTTTGCCGCACATATTGCATTGGTATCAAGTATAATTTCGTCAATATCAAATCTTCAGGTCCCAAAGAACAAATATAGCCATTAATAACGTTGATACGAATGCAATATGTGCGGTAAAACGAACTAACAAACTTGACGCCGCGCGAAAAAACGGGCACGCAAAAGTGCATTAGGTTGCCAATCTGTATAGTTCTTCATCTGTGGCATACGTTACGATTAAGGGCAAAGCCTAGTGATTGTCTAGCATGCCTGGGTTTGATCTTATTTATCTTGTAATCATGTTTCAAACATCAACCATAGGCAAAGAGGAAACCCTAGCAATAGCCGCCTTTGACGTGGGGCTTTAACTCGTCAGAGGCGACTATGCCCCAATATGATGAGGGTTCCTCCATAGGTCTCCCGATAGAGTCGGTTGATATTGGTGTTATATGAAGAATGGTATTAATAGATTAGTCATTTGAATGAAACAAAAAATATGTCAATTCAAGCATTTATTGTGATAAGTCAGAATAATTTAAATAATATTTACACAATCCTCTAAGACAAGACATAATGCAGGACCAAGTGCCAGTAAATAAACTAAAAGGGTTAGACATTAATACTAACATTTTATAACTCCGATAAGTTATAAAACTAACTAGTCATAAGACTCTGACGAGTTAAAGCCCCACGTCAAAGGCGGCTATTGCTAGGGGTTCATCTTTGCCTATGGTTAATGTTTGAAACATAATTACAAGATAAATAAGATCAAACCCAGGCATGCTGGACAATCACTAGGCTTTACCCTTAATCGTAACTTATGCCTCAGATGAAGAACTATGCAGATTGGCAACCTAATGCACTTTTGCGTGCCCGTTTTTTCGCGTGGCGTCAAGTTTGTTACAATTACTAAAGTATACATTTTTGGCATTTCCTGGAACTTAAACTGTATTAGGATACAAAATGAGTTATATTTTACCTCTTGGACTTTTTGGTTGTTAGGATTAATGTCCTTAACGTTTAAAAGTTTTGAAAATTCTATAACGAAGTTCATATGAAAGTTGGATTCAGACACCTAAAATATCTCTTCATAAAAAGGTTGATGACAGAGCCTTGCCACCGTTTTATATCTGTCTGGCATTCCTGTGTCCATGGGAAGTTTTTGAAACCATTTACTTAATGATAATTTAAGGTCCTGCAAGGCTGAGTGGGATGTTTGTGAATAAACAAATTTTGCAAGCTTCAACTAAGCAAATCACTATTTAAATTGTTATAATCTACTTTTAGGTAGATTTGTTAAATTAAAGCAAAATAACTGCATTTAAATTCTGTATATAATATAATCTCTTACTTAAAATTTATATTACACCACTGCACCCTGTCCACAACTACTGCTCCGAAGTGGGGTGGTGATAGAAATATTTAACAAAAAAAAAGAAATTGTTTGAATGAGTTTAAAAATGTTCAAAGCACCTTTCTGTAACACGTACTGCGATTAGTAAAATCACATTTTGATTGATAAAGCGTTCTTTGGTTCTGTAACTTTTGGAGAGGCCTTAAAATTTGTGTATTTCTTTTCTTTGATACAAAATATTTAAAAATTACATTTGGGGCATATATGATAATTGCGACGTTACACACGCCGCAACCTAGGAGTATTTTCATGAACTATCATTTTAGCGATGTACCGCTACAGCGGCCAAATTTCGTATTTTATTAATATGTTATTCGATTTCTCCACTGTAGCGCCAGAGTTGATATTTTAATCATAACGAAATGATATTCTATCAATATTAATATTCATGATATTAAAATACGAAATACGATATATCAAACTTTACTTTCGAGGAATTCGTGAATTAATTGTTTGATTTCGATCATGATACACATATCATTAGTCGAAATTCAATTATATATTCTAAAACCGCGTAAAAAAATTAATTTCTCGATTTTTTTGAATTGTCATAATTCATAGAAGTTTTTATAAAATTCAAAGTCCCACACTACCCTCGCAGGAGTGAGGGTGTGCGTAAATGCATTCACACCTTCCTACCAAAAAAAAAAAAAAAAAAAAAAAAAAAAACGACAAAAATAAGAGAAAGGAAGACGGATAAGCCAAAGACAAAAACCCCGTCGAGTTGATCGCCGAACTGTTACAGAGCCTCCTTACACACCTTCAAGATGAATAGACGATTAAAGGTTATCTTGGAACTCAACGGCGTTATTCGTCGACGGAACGAGCTTCACTTTTTTCTTACCGAACAGAACATTGACATAGCCCTCATTAGTGAAACGAAACTTCAGCAGCGGCACGCTTTTCGCATCCCTGGTTACACGGCCTACAGGACAGATCGCCCACCATCCCAGAGAGGCCACGGGAACCCAGGAACAGGCTTCGAGCACGATGGCGACGTGGCAGACACCCAGTTGACAGGCGACAGCTCAACAAGCAAAACAGGCGCATCAAACAGCTAGTCGACGACTATAGGGGAGAAATCTGGGGGAACTTCCTCGACTCCCTAGACGTCGAAGGCGGCAGTGTCTAGAGAGCTTCTAAACAGATCCGTGGCACGAAGCCTGCGGCGCGCCCGCTCCACGGCCGCGGAGGTTTAGTCTATTCTGCGAGAGACAAGGCAGAAGCCTTTGCCAACGCGATGGAACTGCAGTTTCAAAAGAACCATGGCATTTCTGACGCTGAAACGGAAGCGATGGTTGAACACTTCATGGAAACGTATTTTTTGGAGCCTCCGGACGACGAAATCGAACTGTTCACCGAACATGAAGTACGAGCTACAATAAGATCACTTAAACTCAAAAAGGCAGCAGGACTGGATAAGGTAGGAGCCAAGGCACTTCAATCTGCTCCTCCGAGGATTGTTGAAAAAAGATTAATAAAAAAGTCAATGCGGACAAAAGCAACGCCATCTGCTTCAAGAAACGAAGGAGAATGCCTAGAGCGGCTCCCCCTCCGGTGCAACTGAATGCAGTTCCAATACCCTGGACTAGCACCGTTAAGTACCTTGGCGTTACGCTGGACGGCAGGCTCTGCTTCCGACAACACGTCGAGCGGAAAGTCACTGAGGCGACAAAGATTCTCGGTCTGATGTGGCCAATGCTCAATGCAAGGAGCCCCCTGCCACTGAAGACGTAATAATAATAATAATAATTTATTTGCCTTAACAAGATTTTGCATCAGCAACGTTTGTGGGTAGGTGTTTTAATGATGTTTTTTTCTATAAGAAGTTCTCATAAAAAGGAAGATGGAAAAATGGGCTCATCGTGTGAAAAATCTTGCAAATATAGCTGAAAAATATCCACAATCGGCACATTCTGTTCTCACTAAGTCTATACAAACTGAATGGAATTTTTTACAAAAGATTTTTTGAAAGTGGAGACTTTAATTTTCATCCAATAAAAATGCAATTGAACTAAACCTATTTCCTGCTATATTTGGATCACATTGAAACCAAGGCGAACGAAAATTACTTCTTTCGCAAGTAAAAAACGGAGGGATTGGGATTACTGACCCGACCTCTTAGGGAAATACATTGTTCCGGGCCTCAAAGAACGTTTGTAAGTTCATTATAGACTTCGTAAAAACTAAGAAGAAAATAATTATTGTAGAACATGAAGACCACCACCTAATTATAACAAAAAACAAGTCGAAAGAGGAGAGAAGATTAAAAGAAAAAACATTTTGAAGATAACTATTCAAAGTCTTCCTCCGAAACAACAAAAAATCATCTTGCGTGGGGCAAATCCTAATGCGAAGCACAGTGCTCTCTAAAATACAAAGAGTGAATATTCACTCTTGGAGACTGCCTTTTTCACTCTTTGACATAGCTCAAATTGTGTCACCCTTTTAGAGTGAAAACTCTCTATTTGGAAGAGTGCACTGTTACCACTCCTAAAAAGAGTGAACGATTGTCACTAAATAAAAGAGTGAGATTAGTTCCTTTGAGAGTGAAAATTCACCCTTTTGAAGAGTTAAATTATTCTTTTGGTATCTTAGAAACATTGATATCGCAAATAATGAAAATAATGAAATTTGAATATTTAGGAGTAAAAACATCAATTGAATTAGTGAATATTTTATATTTTGACTTCTAAAGAGTGTAATTTCCAACTATTAAGAGTTTAAATCAACCATCTTGGATTGGAAAAGCACTAATTAAATCAGTGAAAATAAAATATTTAATTATTGTAATGAGTAAAATTAACTATCACTTCCCAGATATCACAACAAAGAAAAAATCACGTTAAAATAACGTTTTCTTTTTGTACATTTTGAACTTAATTATACGTGCCAAAAAATACGTTTCACGTTTTTTTCTCTTGAAAATACTGTGAAAATTTCACAACTTAAGCCGTGATTATCACATGAAAAATATACAAGAACATTACGTTGTCATTCCACGCACATAAAAATAAATAAATATTTTACATTTATCACGCAAAAATCGCGTTTTTATATCATTTTATTTTGTAATTTTTCACATTTTCACGAAAAAATTACATTTTAATTTTGTTTTACCTTCACATAGTTGACATTTTTTAGTTACAATTACGTTTTATACACCTTATACTTTCAACTTCTTTAACACTTTTTACATTAAAAAACACTTTTAGCGAATTTCCTTAAAGGAATAAGCAATTACGGTAGTACTCATGGTAAGACCTAAGTCCGAGACCATGTTAACTTTTCATTTTGGGGTCCCCAGAAGCAAAAAACACCATTCGTTCGAATTTATATATATATATATATATGTGTGTGTGTCTGCTAACTCGATAGCGGCCGTAAATATGGTCCAATCTTAATGAAATTTTGTGCAGACGTGTAAAGTGGTAATCACTCGGACGAGTTCGTGAACCAGCCCAATCGGACCGCCGGAAGGGGGGGTAAAGGGGGGTAAACCCCCCCCCCAAAAAAATGGGGTTTTTGAGTTTTTCACATAGAAAAATAAAATTTATCAAATTTTTGTTGGCACCATTGAATTCAGCTAAAAAAACAAACAATTTAGTATTTTGAATTACTACTCTATGTCCATTGGTTACCGAGATATTGAAAGTGGTAAACACAGTACGTTGTCTCAATGTTAACCTTATGGGAAATAAGTAAAATTCTATATTTCGCTTATTTCTCAACATGTCTTGATAAAACTTGGTAAATGGCTTCTTCTAGTTCAGATCTACCAAATATTGAATTAAAACCAACCAGTTTAAACACACCTGTAGCAGCAAACCTGCATACTCATTCCCCATGTTATTCTTGCGGAGCTTACAAAAACATGTCAAATCTCGCTATGTTGGATTAAAATATGTTGTTTTGCATTTGAAATTCGCTGAGTATGCAGGACTGCTGCAACGGAGGTATTTCATCTCTCTGTATACGAAAAAAAATTGCCCGTTACCGTATTATCAGCGGATTTTTCGGATGTCGAATTATCCGAATAAAAACATGCAAATTCCAGACAGTTCTAAATAACCATGTTTTTATTCAGAAAAGTTATAGTTTCTCTGTTATTATTAGTCCTATCATCATAGTCTTAATACCAGCGTTATTTGGATTAAATATTGCAGTTTTTTTGTCTCTTGAATAATTGTTCTAAAATTTGCGGTTTTTAAGATATTTAGCTTTGAATACAAAAAACAGTCGCCATTTTGAAATGGCACAAAGTAAAAATTTGATACAAAAATAGTTCTTAATAGTGGTTATCCATATACCAAGTTTGAAGTTCATAGGTTGAGACGTTCGTGAGATATAATTAAATATGTAAAAATCACAAACAGACACACAGACGGAAAACGAAGCATTTTAGGACCTAAGTTTATATAAACTTTTTTTCTTATTTTTACCTCTACTATTATATACTAAAATATTTTACCATAATTTCCGGACACCCTGTATATAATTAATTTTTATTTTTATTTTTACGTATTATTTAAAAAAGTAGAACAAAATACCACCCTTACATCATAGTTTTATTTCATCCTAAGCTCAAATAAAACCATGAAATAAGGTAATTTTTGTAATAATCATAATAATATCCCTTACCAGTGAATCTGCCTATAATATATATATATATATATATATATATATATATATATATTTATAATCAAAGTAAACAGTTATTTTAACCTATTCGTGACAAATTAAGGCCTTGTGAAATAAATGGAACGATGATTAAATAAATTTATGTAATGATATGAAAAATCATAACAATTAACTTACTCAATCCAGTATAAGTTTTTTAAATTAAACCTTAAATAGGCCAACACAGCATTAGTTTGTACGCTTCCTCATGTTCCATTTTCAACCCCATCCTCCACATAATCTTGCTTCCTGTATATCAAACAGATCCAATTAATATAATGAAATATACTAATATATCACAGGTAATCAAAATTTATTGGAAAACCACACTGTAAAAAGAAATGTTTACTTTGCCCTATCAAGAAAAGCCATGCATACTTGCTATAGCAGACATGAGGTTGCTGGGTCAATGAATTAATAATTATTGTTTTATGGGGAAGAAAGGCAGGAAATAGAGAAATAAAATGCTTTCTGAGGTCATAAATACGTTAAATCGGTTTAAACTGTTTTGCAGTCAAATACGTTAACGCTCTAAGGTACTTTTAGTTTCACCTAAGTTTATTTTGAATTGCTGTTTTAGTAAGTAGACCTAATGGCAGGTTCCCTATGTTAGTTAACAATGGGTTTGTAAGTTATCGTGGGCTATTTATATCCAATTTATTTTTATAGTTTTTCACTCCAGGAAGAAAGCTTGTGGTTACAATACACGTTTGCTTACCTACATTAAATGCAAATTAGTTAAAAATTAGCAAAAATGTCTAAATACCAACAATATTTGCTACCTGACATTATTTGTCAACCTCGGAACAACAACATTTCCTCCAAGAGGAAACAAAGCTTTGGATCATTATATCATATTTTTGAAAATTCCTTTCACACCACAGGAGGATTTCCGCAGATCGATGGAACATCCAAATGAAAATATTCTTTATTGTAATATCGATTAAAAAATTACTAGCCAATAAGGAATCTGAAAAATATTGGGGAGTTGTCCGTGCGCCGATCGTAAGACATCATAAGAAATCATAAAAAAACAAGGACAAAAAGGAATCATAACACACCCACAGAAAAATGTAATAAAAACCTACCTGAATTTTTTCTCCTTAAGTTGTGGTTTGAAGCCAATCCATAGACTGAATCGATTCTCACAATTTCTCCAATAAGCCCAGAAACTTGTAATCTTTTCTTGATGTTAAAAAATGAAGAGCAAGCTCCTTCCTAAAAGAAACACAAAACAATCCAAAAAATCTAACATTATCAAAGTGTAGAAAAACAAATGTAAATTGATTGAAGGCTACTTTGATTTAAAAAATTAAGTTGGCTAAGGTTAACTCATTACCGACGTTTCCGAACAGGGGGGTGCAGTTTCGTACGCGGTCTACATTTTATTGGAAATAGGCTTTCAATCTGAAACTTTCATACATCTGTAACCGAAATTTAGATTATTCGATTTCATTGAGAACCAAACAAAACACTTCAAAACATCAATATCTAAACTAAATATGATAAAACTGTATAAGAGTAAAACAAATACAACGTCATAAAACTAGAAAGATATCTTAAACACTTATTATTGCCTTAAAACATTGCCTACGTAATACAAACGAAACAATGAACCCCTTATTTCACATCCTCCGCCATTTTTTACTAGTTTTTGGTTTCCCATGTTAACACTGTTATGACACTGGTAGGGATCTATGATGTAAAGTTTGGTAATGGTTACGGTTAAGATAGTTATAATAGTTATAAAGACTATAATTTAAGTTACCAATGCAGGCAAAATTTCCTACAGTTTCAAAAAAATATGATTTTTGATAGAGTACCATAAATTACATAGATAACCTTTTTTGTAATTTCAAAACATTGAAAATGAAAATTACTTTTGGTTAGTTGTGTTGATGTGTTGAGTAATATGTTTTTAATTATCTTATACAGTTTATTTGCATGTTCAAATAAAAGGGAATTTGTATAACAAAACCTTCAGAGTGAACGATGATATAATTTATATGTGCCTTGCATGCAAAAAATCAAAACTGCATTTCTTGTAATATATTTTGTTAATAATAATTTTGTTTTTAAAATTTTCATGGTTTTTATTAAAATTCTCTAAATTTCAATTTGACATTCACCCATGCGTTACGAGATGCATGTGTAAATATAACTAGGATTAAGTTATCGTCAAAATCAACTATGTATTATTATGTATAAAAAAGGTTGCAATTTCTTTCATTTCGAAATTAAAAGTTAATTACATTTCTTATAGGGTGCTAAAAAGTAAAATTAACCGAATTTGGCAAACATTCATGACAGCTGAATGTAAGGGATGAAAATACTAATATGTTGGAGAGTGGAACAAGCTATAAATTAGTCCGTAACAACAATTGAGCAAGCTGGAAAGAAAATTCAGCTCCCTGAAATAGGCCAATAAACATTACACATTGGCAAAACAACTTTATCTGGTTCAAAACCAAATTGAATGTTCAATTCAACTAACCTTCAGAATGTTCCCTGCTTCCTCAGAGGCTAGCCTGTAGTGCAGAAGGACTTAAGTCCTGGAATTGTATTTCAGTAACTTCAACATCTCCCATGTCCTACAAAATACATTAATGCTATATTATCTACTTATACAAAGACATATGTATGTTGTAAAACACAAATATGAAATTATAATTTATTCAGGAATATTATTAATTATAAATTGTAATAAATAATTTTTCATTCAAACCTCCTTTTATAACATTTTGGCTAGTAGGCCTATACCTATAAATTTTGTGAGGTTACGTTGGCTTTGGTTATAGACTTAGTCCCAAAACATGTCAGTCGCATAGTGTAAAATATAATTATGTATAAAAAGGAGTTTTGTTAAAAAAATGTAAATTATACAGTACACCTCGGCTTATCGGGACTTCACATTAGCCGGGTCATGGATTAACTTACCCGGACCGGTCTATCCGTAAAATGGAAATTAAAATCACGGTCATAACGTCATTGTCAAAATGTTTTACGAGTGAAATGCACCTTCCAAAAGTAAGATGCAACTGCAATTCTCATTGTACGCTGTTTGAATTACAACGTTTGAAGTCGCAGGATTAGCTGTACTGTACAGTATAGCAGGGGCTAGGTTCGTAATCGCTTAGGCGATATTATTATGACATCGGATTATCCGGTTTTTTTTGTTAAGTTTATCCGGATCGGTGTTCCACCACATGAATCAGGATAATCCGAGGTATACTATAGGCATGTACAGTACACCTCGGATTATCCGGACCCCACATTATCCGGACCGGCCTATCCATGAACAAAATTAAAATCACGGTAAAAATGTGAATTTTACGCTTGAAGAGCACCTTGTTATAGTGAGATGCAACTGCAATTCATAAAAAATAAAATACACTAACGTGTTGCACTGTTTTGATGCGCTGTTTGCAGCATCAGTATAGCAGTAGCTATGATCGCGATCGCTATTAGGCGATTAATATGACCTCATATTCTCCGGATGTATTGTTATCCGTTCCACCACATTAATCCAGATAGGCTTAATCCGAGGTGTACTGTATGTAACTCAATGGACCTAAAATTAAATTCAAGTACTTCCTGTATTAAAATAAAATTTCTGTAAATTCCTCAAACGTTAAAATTGGACCAGAAATAAGGAAAGAGTAATGTTCACTAAACACAGCTTTACGCATTAAATATAAAGTAGGCTAATTAAGAAAGAATGTGTGACTCTGTTATGTTATTCAACAGAGAAAATTCATCATTGATCAATTTGATGAATGAATCCTTAGGCCTATTAGTAGAGTTTACATTAAAACTAGAATTAAAACGTGATTTCACCCTATGTTTAATGTCAATAACCCTCTGCCGGTTATACGTCTTCCTGCATTTTTATCTGCCCCAAATGCCAGCAGATGATTTTCTTAACTAGTCCTACCCATCGATGTAAATAAGTACACTGGATTGGTAACTCAGGCTCCGCAACGCGAGCCGCCGGCAGTGGTTGCGTTTAAGATTTTGCAGGGGAATGCATCTTTTGCCGGCAATGTAGGCCTAATGTATCCACTTGTACTGACCGTCTAGTTAAATAGTAATTGTAATTACCTAGTAGTTATAGCAATACATCTATTATAGCAAGCTGTACCCGTTAAACTGCTCCCAAATCCGTCTGGTTTTATTAAGATTAACAATACAGTTTTGCGCTTTTCCCCCAACGCCCCTTCAATTCGGCCCGGGTGCAACCCCAACGTACAGCTGTGTTGGCTCGGAAATCACTACACGAGCGTTATGGGGAGCGCGCTATCCAGTTGTATTAATTTATATCGATGGTCCTACCTAATTGAAAAAAAACATTCAGAGTTTATAAAACTCATAATTGGCATTTTATTAAAAAAAGTATAACAAAGCCTAGCCTGAAATAGATTTAAAAACATTCCGTAAATCGTTCGCAGATGGCAGTACTAAAACTCATGTGCAACATTTCAAGTCCGGAAAGAGTCCGGATCTTTCGAAAGAATTAAGGGACGACCTTTTGTAAAACGTACATTAAAAACTGCCTTGAGTCCGGAAACGTTATAAATTAATGAAATGCTTCAAAAACCACTGCTTAGTTATTATCTTATAGTTAAAAAGTATTTTTCCTACAACCGCGCGTATAAAGTGTCAGTTTAGGCACCGAAAACCAATCGTAAAACAGCTGTTAACTGAGGAGCTAGGGATTAAGCCTTTGAAAGTCTTTGGAGCGTGCGCAAAAGTCTTTTGCGCTCGCCACGTGATTACTTTCACGCTCGCCAGCTGATTTTGCATTGTTACTCAGCGCGCTATAGCGCGCCTTTCCGCTTCCGACTGGGCTCGACTTGTTTATAACCTCAAACTGGCGCATTGAGCTACAATGGATGTAATAAGTGATGACAAATTCAGACTTACTCCACCTGATATTAGTGAATTAGTGAAAGAAGTTTCATGAAACTTATTACCTCGTAAATCTAGAAACCTTTACGAAAATAAATATGAAGAATTTATGCAATCATAATGGCGCTCTCAGCTACAATGGATGTGAGTAACTGTGATGGTATTTATCGTTTGAGAAATTAAAAATGCAGTTGTAGGAAAAATTTAGAATGTATTTCGCGTGTAAAGCGTCTTTCTCGCTTTCGCTAAAATTACCGCGCTCCGCAGAGCGCGGTATTTGTTTAGCTCAAGCGAGAAAGACCTACTTTACGCTCTTAATACATAAATAACTATTTAAGTATAGATTTAGCGGCAAACTTTCCGAAGTCGTCTCCGCTGTAATATATCGATTGTTTTATTTAGTTATATCGGTCGAATAATAGGTAAGGTTAGCTTAGGTTATGTTTGGTTAGGTTGTCGATATCGAAAACTCGATATATTGCTGCGGAGACGAATACCGAAATTTGGCCGATTCAGGCCACCTTTTCAAACATTTAGCACATTGACATACTAAATTCAAACAAGTTAGTAAATACGTTCTTGTTTTGTAAATAACTAAACAATCAAATGAACTTTTTATTGAAGTAACTTAGGCTACTATCGAAACATTAACTCGCAAAACATTATTTAAAATCTATGTAATAATCTACTTCTGTTCCAATTCAAGTTAAGCAGCATTCTTAAAACTTTATTATGTTTTTTACCTAATAGGTATAGGGTCTACGTGGGGTAGACCTAGGTGTCTAGGTAGACATCCAAGATGAGGAGCTTTTATTTCTTGACGCACCAAGAGGTACGGGGAAAACCTTTGTGCTTAATCTCCTTTTAGCAGAACTGCGTAAAGATAACAAATAGCATTGGCAGTGGTTTCTTCAGGCATCGCCGCTACCTTGCTCAATGGCGGAAGGACCGCACACTCTACTTTCAAACTATGACTATAGTCAACGACAAGCTATCTCCGGACCACTGGGGGGTTGGGTCTGTTAAGCCGTCTATTGTCCACCCCATCGATGTATAAACATATACATCGATGGTCCACCCCCGACGCGGCTCGACCCTCACTAGTGCCGCTCGGCCGCACTCAGTGGAAAACCCAATACCATGAATCATTTTTTTAAATGAATAAAAATAATTGAAAATAATTGTTTTATTGAGATTCGCCTAGAAATTTCAATGAATTGTATGTGTAATTTGACGTAAATCGGCCAATTTTTACCGATTATTTAATTACCAATGTACTATGATTCTAATCTACTTTTACATAAAATTTATTGAAATTTCAAGGTGAATCTTATGAAAACAATTATTTTCAATTATTTTTATTCATTTAAAAAATTGATTCATGGTATTGGGTTCCCCACTGAGTGCGGCCGAGCGGCACTAATGAGGGTCGAGCCGCGTCGGGGGTGGACAATAAACTGCTTAACAGACCCAACCCCCCCCCCTCCCCCGGTGGTCCGGAGATAGCTTGTCGTAGACTATAAACCTGGAAAGTGAAGAAGCTCCAATTTGCAACATCTGCAAAAGCAGAGACCGAGGGGATCTTTTGCAACGTTTCCAGTTATTCGTCTGGGACGAATGCACGATGTCACACAACCACGCTATAGAAGCGTTGAACCGAAGCCTTTAGGTTATCCCTAGCAACCAGGCTTTGATGGGTAGCGTGGTGCTCGCCGGGGATTTCGGGCAGATACTGCCAGTAATTGAGAGGGGTACCCCCGAAGACGAAATCAACGCTAGCCTAAAGGCCTCACCACTATGGGAGAAAGTTGAAAAACTTAACCTTACCGAGAGAGTACAGACTTGACCTTACCTTATATGAGAGTACAGCTTCATAATGATCAGGAATCAGGGGCATATGCAAGAAAACTTCTACAAATTGGAGAGGGTCTATTGCCATCAGATAGAAATGGCAAAATCAAATTCACCAACGTTTTTTGTAACCCGGTATCATCAGAAAAAAATCTGATACAAAATATTTTTCCAGATTTGAAAAACATAATTCAGAACTCGGAGTGGTTGTGTGAAAGAGCTATCCTCTCCCCAAAAAATGAATACGTTAATAATATAAAAATAAAATTTTGAATACAATAGGTGGGGAGTCAACAATTTACAAATCAATAGATACAGTAATGGAAAACTGTGACATCACTACATATCTAGTGGAATTTCTGAATTCTTTACAACTATCCGGTCACGTACTATAGAGTTGAAGGTTGGAGTTCCAATTCTACTTTACCTTCAGATGATCCTTTGCTTCAACAAACTGCATTACAATTACATAGCCTATATAAATAAATAATGCAAGGTATTTAGGCTTTAATTTTAACCATTTTATTCAAACTCTTCTTTAAAAATTCTCTAGGCCTAACTTATTTGTTCACAAATATGCAGGAATATAGCCTAAATTACAGCAAACTCAAAATGGATACGCTGTCCTGTAGGCAACGGAAACGGATGCTCGGATACTGTGACACTCTCTTCAACATAGAGAAACAAATTAAAATCGACAGTGTTGCCATATTTACTCACTGTCCACCGCGGCGTTGCCGGATTTCTTCCCATGTATTTCTTATGAGATTACTTTTAGTCCCGTGGGACTAAAAGTAAGTAAGTAAATCCCATGGAGTATAAACTATTTCTTTGGTATTGTATTCCAGGGACTAAAAGACGACTATAGATAGTAGGTGGAGGAAAAAGTATTTTTTTATGACTGCTCAAAGGACAAGCATCTCACTCTTCACCGTTTGCTAACATAGCAGTCTCCTTTCTTAGGAGTATGCTATATATTTGCTTAGAATCATATAAAAAAACTAGCTGTTACCCGTCGCGGCTTCGTCAGCGATTGTGATTTACCTAAGGGGACTATAAAATTGTTACGGTACGCACTTTATGTATTAAAAATTCTGTAGCATTTTAAGTTAAGTAATTAAGTAACTTATTATTATTAAGTTATTATAAATAAATATAATGCCTTAAATTCATAAAAGCTGTTTGAATTTAATACATCTCGATAAAAAATACTGTTTGATTCATTATTTTCAGCCAAGACGTGCAAATTCTTTTTACTTGACACCCTAGAGCAAGCAACATAAAGCTGTCCGTTTGTAAAGCATGGTGTTCCCAAATGGAACCCAGCCACTTTAAGTGTCTGTCCCTGTGCTTTGTTTATAGTCATGGTGAACGCCAGCTTGAGTGGAAATTGCAGTCTTCTGAATTTAAAGGGAAGGTTGTTGGGCACTATAGATATACGTGGGATTAAAACCTCCTCTCCTTTAGATGCCCCTGTTATTACAGTGGCCTTGACAACGTTACGCCCCAACTCAGTCACACGTAGCCTCGTACCATTGCACAGTCTTGGTGCATTTAGATTGCGCATGAGTAGAATTGGAACTCCAACCTTCAACTCTATAGTACGTGACCGGATAGTTGTAAAGAATTCAGAAATTCCACTAGATATGTAGTGATGTCACAGTTTTCCATTACCGTATCTATTGATTTGTAAATTGTTGACTCCCCACCTATTGTATTCAAAATTTTATTGTTTATATTATTAACGTATTCATTTTTTGGGGAGAGGATAGCTCTTTCACACAACCACTCCGAGTTCTGAATTATGTTTTTCAAATCTGGAAAAAACATTTTGTATCAGATTTTTTTCTGATGGTACCGGGTTACAAAAATCGTTGGTGAATTTGATTTTGCCATTTCTATCTGATGGCAATAGACCCTCTCCAATATTCTGCAGTCAAACCGCGAGATCCGCTAGTTTCTCGAGCCCAACTACGTCATACGCTTGAACCAGCAACCTTCAGGCTATGAGGTGAGCAGTGAACAGTTTGTCCACTCGGCTCTCAAGTCAGTTTGAGTTGTCAAGATTTTTTTTCTAGATGAGGGCCAGGCTTCGAAGTATTCATGGACATGCACTGCAGCTTAATTAGCTATGCACCCTCGAGGTTACGGCATTATCACATAGCAAATTGCCATTGGTGATTGGCGGGTTTTGAATGCGGATCTTGGGAGCCGAAGTCCCATGTTCTACTTCTACGCCAGGCCGCTCCTGAGCTGTAAGATGAGCTGATTCCCAATTGTTGAGAACGGTCAACTCGTGCACCATTCGACTTGTTTATCTGTTTAATCTGGGGGAATTGACTGTTGCGTACTAACTTGCCTTCCTTCTAATACTTCTACTCTACAAACCTTAAACCGATGTTAAAATACTTCGAGAACCGATTTGTTGAGAGTTGATTGTATAATCAAGGATCATTTTCACCAAAAATTTCTTTTTAATAAAAAAAATATTAATTATTATAGGTTTGTAAAAGAAAATCCCAATATGTTTAAAAGAACAGCAGGGATGGGGTTATCCCTGCCATTTACAGCCAGCCAGTACTTTTTTCCTTGGATTTAAATCTTGGACTGGGCCACTGCAAATATAATATAAGAGCGAAATGCAACATCCAAAGCTCAGGTTACATTTAGTTTAAATTAATGTAAAATTGCCAATATTTTTAAAAATTTATTTGATGTATTACCAAGCAAAATGTTGTTTTCATTTTTTGTAGCTGGTTTTGAACTATATAATAATATTATATTTACACCTATTCTTTTTATTTACTTTTAAAGTAACTGAATTTTTGATATATTATGTACATTCTGTAAAATCTTTATCAATAAACTCTTAACTATTCAAAATAAACACAAATGGAATATTCATCACCTGAAAATTTAATCATATGTTCAGAATAGTATTTTAAAAATCTCTTAAATCAGGGTAGCTGTACTTTTGGAGGGAAAATTAAAAATAATATTGGACAACGTACTGTGTTTAGCACATCCAATATCTAAGCAACGGATTGATATAGAATAATAATTCAAGATGTTAAATTGTTTGTTTTTTTAAGCTGAATTAAATTTTAACTATTAAATTTAAATAAAATCTCAAAATTTGTAAAAAGGTGTTAAATCTTGAAAATAAATTTTATTTCGTGAATAAACTTTCTTAGAGTAAACCAATCTTGTTGGTTTTCGAACTCGTAGTCATGAATGACGCTTTACACGTTTGTTCCAAATTTCATCAAGATCGGACGTTTTTTACAAAAGTTATCGCGCCTACGTTCTGATATACATCCCTATATATATATATATATATATATATATATATATATATATATATATATATATATGAAAATGAACGAACGGTGTTTTTAGGGTCTAGGGACCTCAAAATGAAAAGTTACGGTGGTCCTGCGCTTAAGTCTCACCGTGCCGCCGCCTACGGTAATAGCTACTTCCCTATAGGGGGAAATTCACTAAAAGTAATCTAGGGAAATATTGTAAAAATTTTATTAGTCAAAAAATAGCTCTGAACATTTCTAAAAGTCTAATCATCTAGTGGCAACGCAACAGTGCCAAAATTGTTGTGCAGTAACATGGTGGAAGGAAAAAATGCAGCAGTAAATTTTAGCACCCCAAAAAACTAATAAAAATAATAAAAAAAACTTATTAATTTATTGAATTGAAAAATTTGTATGACCTAACGATCAAAGGAGAACTTGGAGTACCGGTAGACACTCCGATTGCTCTTGGATTCAGCTTGGCAAAATCATTACTTCTGAAGTAGGCTTAACTACTTTACGTATCAATAACTAGTAGACTTGAAATAGTAAGATTTAATCTGTATTACATTCGGAGAAAAAAGGAAAAAATATTTTTAAAATACTGATTTATTTTAAGCAGTGTATTTCAATAACATCAACTAAACAGTTAACTTAGGTAGCCCAAACAGTTTTGATATTAATTTGTTCGCTGAAATCTTTCACTTCCTTAGTACCACTAAAGAAGTATCTGAAACAATAAAAATATCATTTTCATCATACTAACACAGAAACGGTACTTCGGTATTATACGGAGGCAACTATTTTTAGAGAGATTTTTCTAATTGGATACCAAATATAACTACTTAGTTGGAAAGAATATACTTAAATTGACTAACTGTCCAAATTTGACATAATTATGATGAGTGGTCTTTGTGTTCTGCCTCACAGAAGGCAGCGATGTCGGCGAGGATTGAGTTGAAAGCGTCACCACCGCTAGCGGCCACACCCGATCGCCAGTCTTATACAGCGCGCTGCGGCGGTTATGTTATGTTAGGTTATCATAAATATGTTACTAGGACTTTACTCGATTCGTTACGAATCAAACGATACCGGATGAGTCATACTTTAGCCCACCAAATCCTGTAGGCAAGTGATGCACACACTCCGGTCAACAACCTTACCTTGATCTACTTGGAGGGGATTTGGCAGGCGAAAGTATGACTCATCTGGTATCGTTCGATACTTAACGAAACGAGGAAAGTCCTTTTAACATATTTATGATAACCTAACCTAACATAACCACCGCAGCGCGTTGTATAAAGGTGGCCTCCGTACAATTCCGGCCTAGGACGGACAAAACGGAAGTAAACAATCAGCTGATTTGCAGCAAACCGACGTTTAGTGCTTGTTTATTGGTGGTTTATTGGTTTCTTTTTAGAGAAATGTAGTGGCAGCACTGCATCCGTAGCAAATGTTTGTTCTGTTTGTTATAGGTTAAGTTTTAAGGTTTGATAAACGTAAGTTTATGCAAGGACTACGTTATGATTGAAAGTATTTTTTTCTGCGTAGTATGATGAAAAATGTCGTGCGTTACACGGCCGGGAAGTTTTGCCGTACTCGCATGAAAAACCCGCACTTGCTTTCGCTCGCGCGGGAACTATCATGCTCGTCCGGCAAAATAGTACTTCCCGGCCTAGTAACGTCTATACTATTGTAGGTTGATGCGAGTGAATGTTTTCAAATAAACTTAAACATTACAATATTTTTTATTGTTGAGAAAAGTTGTTAAAATTAATATTTGACCTTCTTCCAAAGGCATAAACAACAAACCTAATGATTAGGATCTGGGGTTTAATAAAACAACTAACACTCAATGCTTATTTGGTTATTTATTAAACACTGTTTAAGAAAGTAATAATATAAAATAAAAACGATCCCAATTTAATACAAAATATTTAAACAAATATTAAGATAAAGTCAATTCTAAGCACGCTGGGCTTGCTTAGTATAGCAAACATTACTCCAAAGTAAAAAATAAATAAAAGATAAATACTAAGAAAATATTAGCCTTTTTGCTAGACCTGTATTGTGGAAAACCCCGTCAATTGTAGCTTCCAAAATAATTTCAGTAACAAAAAAAAATATGGCTAAGCACACAAATCAATACTATAAAACTCTGTGTTCTAGAATGAACCGTGCTAATGGATAAAATAACACATAATTTGTTATTCATATACCTTAAAAACAACTAACTGTTTTGTTATACGTTTTCTAATAAAAACAATACCGATTAAATACAAAATATTTAAACAAATATTAAGATAAAACAAACTCAAACTTGAGCGCACTGGGCTGGCGTATTATAGCAAACATTACTTCAAAGTAAAAAAAATAAAGTAAAAAAACCAAAAAATATTACTTACTAGACCTATATTGTGGAAACCCCCGTTAATAGCTTTCAAAATAATATCAGTAATAAAAAATATGGCTAAACACACAAAATAATATAAGCAACATTAATAAATTAATACAAATACAGTTTTTTTATCTATATATCTTAAAAACAACTGTTTGTTTTACTTTGTTAATGCTTTTAACTCTTCGTCGATTTCAATAACTTTCCATTCACTTTCATCCATAACTTTTTGCTTTTCAGTTTTTAATTGTTTGGCACGAGCTGCCGCAATTTTCTTTTCTTCTGCTGCTTTCCTTCTCTCTTCATTTTTTTTCTAGTGCAAGAGCTTCATCCTATCTCACTCGACTGTTCTTGGCTGCATGAATCTTTTCTTTCGTTACTGGTACTTTACCAACGCCGCCTAGCATATTAACTGTCTCAATAACATGTTTTTGGGCAACGAGGCACTGTTCATGCTGATTTGGAACTAGACATTCTTTATTTAGAGGCATCGAGAAGCCAAGGGAGGTATGTGACTTTTTCATACTTTTGAGAAAATTGAGGTTAAAGTTTAGCCTTCACAGAATACTTAAAACATAATATTTTACATAGTTATGTATATATATCTCTTTTTTGGGCTTCAATTAACTATACTGCTAAGTTTAAAGCCAACTTTGTGATTTTTTAATAAAATAACATTTAAAGCACCACATAACTCCTTTGGCCTCCAAAGTGTTTCACTTATCTCTCTTGGCCTCCAAACTAAATCAGGAATATAGTAATAATAACACATTGTACCTGTCCAAAAATTGAGCTCTAACTTTATTAAAAAAGTATAAAAGTACAAAAAAAATCCCTTTTTAAATTAGGGCTTACTCCGACTCACAATCTGTAAACAATACGTTGTCAGGTTCCACTTCTCCCTCAGGTTCTTCTTCATCATCCTCAGGAACTGGCTCTTCTTCAGGTGTCGGAACTTTATCTTTCAGCCTGGCAGATCTTTTTTTGGTCTTCTTTTTAGGCTTTGCTAGTGTCAAATTGATGGCACGGGGGAATGAAAAGTAATAGGTTTTGCAGATCCTTGTACTTTGCAGGTAACTGGACACCAGATTGTAACTGAAGGTCTGGAAACTGAACAATATCAGCAGTATTACCCTTAATACGAAGATTCCTTTGAAAAAATGGAAGGTGCTTGCTTGCTGAGTGTTTGTAAAGTAACATTTGTGGGTATTTTCGCTCAAACCTGAACCACATCATTTTTTGGATACCTGGAACCTTTTTTACCAGGTATTGGTCCAAAGGTGAACCTTCGAGTAGCATAAAATCAGTTGATTTCATGTTAACAACCATTAACTTCCTTCTAGCTTTGGCAACGACTCTGTGCCAGTCTTCTGGAATAAAGATTTCTCGTTCTGCATGTTTTTTAGCAGTTTCAATGACAACAAAGTCGTGGTCACACTCCATGAATGAGTGGCCAGGAATAAAAAATTGATGATCAACAGACTCAATTTGTGTGTTTGTAACAACAAACGACCAAAACCTGATTATGAATACACTTTTGTTCTGGCCTCCACAATTGTCGCTAAAAGCAACAATTTTTTTTGACAGTTGGAGGTAAGCTTCTTATGTATTTTAGGAGGCAAGATGCTACTTCTTGGCTTCCTCGTCCTGCTTGGCCCTCATGCCACATGAACATTGTAGGTGTTTTTGTTTTTAAGTAATGCACACAGAAATTATATGTCCACAACTGTCTACAGAAGAATACTTTGCTGCAGGTCAGATTTGGTGTGGGGAGGGTCTTTTCTAAGTCTAAACATATAACAGCCGTAGACTCATCATTCTTGAACTGCTCAACAGCGTCACCTTTTGCATGTCTAGCAGCTTCTGTTTTTTTTCTGATGAAAATCCAGCTGAGCTGTTGTTATTGCCTTGATCGTGTTTGATTAGGTTGTTTAACCTATCGCAAGAATCTGTATGGGGTTTTTTTAATTTGATATTAAAGTGGGTATTAAAGATGTGCCTATAAAAACTGTCAGACACTGGTTCTACATTTTTTTCACTACAAAACTCTTTGTACAAAACAATAAGTTTCTGAATATTTAAATTAGAGTCGAGATATTTCTGTGTTGGGTGTCTGGCTCGTGTGTAGTGACTAACATATTTCGGTAAACTGTTGATGTGCTCTTTAACTAAATCTATTTTTGCCTGGGGAATTTTGTTAGTTGGTTCTTTTTTCCCCCTCATATCCCAGGAGAAACAGCAGAAGCTTCAGCTTTAGCCTTCTTTTTAACAATATTATCGATCCTTTTGTATGATTCATAGTCCTAGGACTATAAAAGTCAAAAAGTTTAAAAAACTTTTTTACGTAAAACTTGACCTTGTACGAAAAGCGTCACTTTAGGTCCTTGTAATGAAATATACTATTAATAGCTAATAGACAGTTAAATTATCGCTTCTTATTTATTTTAAAGCTTAATTATACTGAGTGGAGTTACGGGATGTGACTAATTGTTGGAGTTACGAGTTATGCAAGTCAGAGATACATGGTTTGGAAAAACATTTTGGAGTTAAGTGGTCCTATATGATTAATAAACTACAATTTTAAACTTCTAAAATGGATTTTCTAAAATGGTTTAACTTAAAGGAACTAAATAAAATTAAACTGGCATAATATAAAAAGTTTTATTAAAACACGAACCTTATAATTAATTACACTATTTAAGTGATTTTTCATGTATACATTCTACATCATTTAGACAATTAAACAATAGTCATAAGTTCATTCGTTTTTCAAGTCTTGAAGTAGGTAAAAACAGTCTTTGAAAAAAACAAGATAATGTAAAAGATATACAAATTAAGTATTCATATTAAGTATTTGAGACTCTATTATTAAGGGTACTAGTACCGCAAGAATGGGGTACTTAAATTACACTATAATATGTTACTCATTGCTCTTCTTTAAGAAAACTTTAAACTGTCATAAAATGAATATGATAGTCTTTTGGAATCGTGGTTTTCAATTCTTGGAGGTGCTTGAACTTTCCACCATCAATCATTAATTTTGTATTGTAGAGATTCTGAAACACGCTTCTCGGATGGCTCCTGTGGAAGATGGCGCTTCGCTTACTGGCTCTTGAACACTGGATTTCGGCTTGATTTTCTTACTGGAGCTGAGCCGGGATGAATACGATTTGACCTATCCCCGGGCAATGCTTCATACCCATCAGTATAATTTAACTTACAGTGAATTTTCCCATCAACAGTGTATTTAAGGCATCGGTTCGACCACTGTGGGGTCACCCTGTTTTGATCCCGGTCTGATGAACTTGTATATTATTGGTTTTGTAAAGTCTCTGAAAAAGGTATGATCTAAATACTTAACTATGTAGGGTTTTTTCCTGGCATTTTTGCACACCTCCACATAATCAGCGGGTACATTGATCTCTCTGTTTCTCATGTAGCGCTCTATTCACTGTATCCCAGTTACCCATAGTTCCGTAAGTACCCATAGTAAGTCCCATAGTACCTACGCTATTGTTGCGTGCATGGAATCGCACTCCATCTGAGTGTTACCCTTTTCAAGATACTTGCTCTCAATTGTTATGTAGTTCTAAACAGCTAAATGCAAAAGTGCATTGCTCATCACAGCACTCCTGTTCTGGTAATTGCATCCATCGCTGTAGATTGTAATTTTGTTTGAATCGTTCCGAAGAGGTAGTTGTGATTGAAAAAATCACTCATAATACTCGCAAACTCATTGGCTGTTAAATCACCTTCAGTTTCATTCCGTAAATAGCAATATCCATCATGTGTTTTCAGATCAAAGAAAAGAAAACCTTCTTTGTTTTTTTTTTCAAAGATTGTGTACAGAGAGTTTTCTTTTATAATATATTGCAGATATGTTTGACTTCGGGCATGTCAGCAGAGATTGTAAGTCGAATCCTATTGAGCGAGGTGAATAAAAACTAGAGAACTCTCCCACTTGTATTATTTTGAGTCAACACTTGGCAGCAAGTGAATAAAGGAAGAGTTCACTTCCACAACAAGGGAACCCTATTCCGACACAAGACAACTCTTAAAAACATGTGAATAAAGAAAGAGCAAACACTTGTCTAGGAAGAGAACACTCTTAGATTTACAAGTCAGGGCCAACCCACACTTGTTACTGTTTACTTGCCTAAAATGGCTGCTTTTTTGCATATTCGGGAGCGTAAACAATACGGAGTTAGAAGAAGTATAAGTCTTAACAGGTCTAAACAATTACTTAGATTTGAAGATGAAAGTGTCAATTTCATTTCAGATTATTTTTTGAATGATGATGTCGAGAATCGTGGTGGAGCTCTCACGAAAAGGGAAAAGATAGAAATTTTCTTAAGATACTTGAGTGACCCCGGTTTTCAAAGTGGGGTAGCTGTCGATATTGGAGTTCACCGAACTACTGTGTGTAAAACGTTCTCAGAGGTAATGGATAAGATTTTAGAAAAATCACACTAGAACTGTAGAAGAATTGAATAATGCTAGGAATGAGTGGGGTGCTAGATTTAGAATTCCGACTGCTATTGGTGCTCTAGATTGTACACACATAGAAATCAAGAAGCCAACTCATTTCAGAGACGAATACGTCAATAGAAAAGGCAGGACAACAATAAATGTACAAGGCACTTGCGACGCAAGTGAAAAATTCACATTTGTTGATGCACAATGGCCAGGCAGTGTACAAGACTCAAGAATTTGGCGTCAAAGTGTGATTCAGCAAACATTACGGCAATATGATGGCGCCTACTGCCTCATTGGCGACAGTGGTTATGGTATTTCTCCATGGCTAATGACACCATTCAAACCACCACAAAATCCTGCAGAAAGATATTATAACTTGACCCATGCTCAAGACCGTGTTATAATTGAGCGAGTTTTTGGCCAATTAAAACAAAGGTTCCCTATTTTGCAAAGCAAAATTAGAGTTTCCCTTGACAAAGTGCCAAAAATTGTTGTTTGTTGTGCAGTGCTACACAATATCTCTAAGCACCTCAATGACGGTTGGGATTTTAACTATGATGAAAATGATGAAATCTTTGATGAGGTAAATCATAATGCTTACATGGATAATGAACTAAGAGTTCGTCTGCGAGGCCAAGAAAAACGTGACAACATAACTCAAATTATATATCAGTAAATGTAAATATGTTTGTGTAAATAAATATATGTCAGTTTTGTTTATTAACAATAAATTTATTTAAATTTTATACCAAACTGAAACAAAATTATTTATTTTCATAACGAACTACAACTAAATATGTTCTCTTTAACGATAACAAACCAGTATTTTACATAAGTAAAAAATATATATATATATATATATATATATATATATATATATCTTCATTTTGTTGTTCCAAACTATAACAACAACGTATGTTCTTATGATAAAAAACTATAACAACATCCTTTCTCTTCTTAATTAACAAAAACATATTTTACATAATTATGCTATATTCTCTTCAAACTAATTTCCTTCTGATTGTGTATTTCGAAGGACTACAAATTCCACTAAGCCATCTCCGCCACCTTCAATTGCAATTATTTGTTGATTATTCTGCTCTTTACTCAAGAACAGTTCCTCACGTTTCACTTGTAGCTGGGTTAGTTTAATTTGCTCCAACAACAACCATCTCTGGAGTTCTGTAGTGGTATATTTTGCAGTATCCTCCGTTTCACATGGTATTATTAACTTTTTTACCTTTCCTTTAGAAGTTTCGGAAACACCACGTTTCATACGACTTACTGTTGATTCTTCTGGGTCGTCAGGGTCTTCAACGAAAATACTATCAACATTACTTTGCGTTATTTTTGGGTTTACACCAACTGCAATAGCTCCTGGCACTTTTTGGAATACAGGATTTTCATCACTATTCAATAACTCTAAAAACTCTCTTTCCCAATTTAGTAATTTTATTGGTCTATTACCTGTTGCTGTTGCATCTGTTTTCTTTTTGACAGCAGTTCTCATGTTTTGGAGGAGTTTCTTTAACTGGTCAACAGTGATCAATTTCCCTGTGGTTTTCATGTAGTCAGTTTTGATTTGTTCCCATGCCAATTCCTTGTCGTGCACACATTTAGGTAACATTGACTTATTTAGAACTACACTGCGTCCTTTTAAAAGTGTAACTAACACTGACCTGGTATTTTCAAAAATTTCCTCTTGTGTTACTTCCATGACGGTTATGTTCAAGTAAGCAAATAAAAAAAATTTTAACTAAATATAAACATATGCTTTTTAACAATTATTGTTAAATACACAGAGCAATAAATAAACTTATAACTTAGTATGCAAATATCCTAAATCTGATTACTTCCACAGAATAAAGCTTTTTCAAAAATTAAAAATGCCCAATGTGAGATTGTTTGTTTTTATCATGAAAAACGAGTGTTCTCTTGCAAAAACAAGTGTTCTCTAGAAGTGATCTCTTGCCGGCGCAAGAGGGAACCCTCAGTACCACAAGACAACTCTCACGAGTGAACTCTTGTGTTTATTCACATGTTAGTTAAGAGTAGACTAGACTTGCTTAGTGAACACTCTCAAGTCATCACTTGTTTTTATTCACCTCGCTCATTACTTTAAATGAGCAATGAATGTATATATATATATATATATATATATCCTGTAAGATTCTAATAAGCATCACATTGCCTATTAACTTAACTATTAACAGCTGCAGGCAACACAATTAAACACTAATTTACTATGCAGCACAACAATTAAGTAACCCATAAAGCAAGGCCACACTACACTACAGGCCGGAGTCCTTTTTTGGTGACGTCACATTATCAGACGGAATCGCAGACGCTTTTATAATGTACTCTTATGGCGATTCACTGTCGCACTCTTAAAACTATCGTGCCCTAAGTAATTCGTTTCAGTTTTCGTGTAGAAACCATTATTTTTTCAAATCTGCATTAATTAATGAATAACCAAATGCGTTAGAAAATATTTTTAAAGAAAACATGACTTTATTTCATAATCTTAAAAACCTGTAAACATTACAGGCAAGTAATTTGTTTACTTTTAATCAGATGTTTTATTGAAAATTTGACAGTTTTGTTTCTTATTGTTTACATTTCAATGTTCTAATGCCATAATTTTTTGGTAAATGTTTACGTTTTTCGTATGATTTTAGTTGTTGTTTCCAACACAGCGCTAGTAGTTCGGCCGGTGTTGTGACGTGGCATCAGGGAGGAGGGGGGGAGACTCCGGCCTGTAGTGTAGTGTGGCCTTGCATAAAGCTTTGAAGTTAACCTCAAAATTTAAAGGTTTGCTTACCTGTAAGTCAGTTGTATTTTTAACTCGTGTATCGCCTTTTCAACGATGTGATATGTTCTTGACTTAAAACGGTTAGGATCCATTAAAACTGCTATTGGTCTCCTTTAATGACATAAATAAAATAATTAAACACATTTACTAACAATAAGAGTAAACACATGGCTATGAACAGGAAGGAGTGTCATACTACAATGTTTCATCTTTTTCATCAGTAGAATAAGCGCCACCAACAAAGACTGCGCACACCGCAAACCCTGAAAACTCCTGGTGTTTGTTTTGGATAATCTTGTTGTCTGGGTGATCCTACCCAGTTCTGCAACACAAGACCAAGCACCAGCTGATTGCTCTTGGTCTTGTTATGCGTAACTAAATATTCATTTTGTTACTTAGACTAGTGATGCAATTCATGAAATCCTTCATAATAGGTTGGACGCTTGGTTTTTTCTCGTTTCTTAATAGCAAAGGTTGGCAGTAGTGGGCTGAGGATTTTTTATAAATAGTTTCGATGTTTCTCCTCCAGATTGTGCAGTTATCTCAATTTTTTTTATATTTGGCGCTTGGTCTACTGATGCATAACTCGGTCCCTGCATATTGTACTGGTATTATCGAGGGGTGCGGCTTTTTTCGTTTCCAGTCTCAGAGATGATGAAATTTTAATTCAAAAATTTTCAACAGTAATTGTTTGTCAAAAACATTATTAATATCTTGTATTGAAGCTGCTTTAGTTTTTAAGTAAGTACTTTCATCACTTTGTCTCTCACTGGGAGAGATTATGCCTTGATTGGTAGGTCTTTAGTGGCTTGTTAATCTTCAGAATCGTATAAAGCCGTAATATTTACATCTAATGTATCGCCTCTTCGAAAAAAGACAACTCTGAGTGAGTTGTTTGCATCCTAGTCAAACTTGGACTTTTCACCCATCACGGTCAAGTCCCCTAGCAGCTCTTTAACTTTTATGTCCGTACTTGTAATGTCCGTATTGGTTCCGTTGGGATTTCATGGCCTCCTTCAGCTCCAGTAGGGATCTCCTTTTTTCCACCCATTTTCTTTTAGACGTTTTCTTCAAATTTTCACACTTATTTATTAGAGTTTTTGCGTCTCTTTAGAGAAATTCACTATTGCGGTTGAAATCTGCTTCAATCTCCTTCCATGCCCTTTCCTTTTCCTTGGAAGTAAAGAGATCCGTCTTGTTGGTTTCTAGTATACTTCTTTGTGGCACATATCCAAAGAGAGAAGGCAATCAATCTCCACTTCTTTAAAGTTCTTACTTCTTATTATATATATTTTTTTTAATTTTGACATCTTCTCTTCGAGTTTCCATACTAGGCCATTAAAAAAAAAAAAAAAAAAAACTAAAGGAATAATAATATAACTGTGTTATAACTTTCTGTTTTATGTTACACAAGTGTAAAAGCAGACAACATAATAAACTATGCCTCAATAAAGTCTTAAGCTTACAAGTAAATAAACAAACATCATAAAGTCACATAAGTAACATGTAAAAGTAAGACTTAACTGAATTCACTCACCCTTGTATCAGATGGTAAAGCACTTGCCGGTCGAGGTGCGGGCAAGTGAGATTCAAGTTTTGTTATCAGTTCTCGAACTAGAGGTTTTGTTAAACGAAATATTTTAACTAACTGGATTTCCCAGGGCGATAGTCTGTTTTTAAAAACAACAGGCACTCTGTCTTCAATATTTCAGCATCAGTGTAGTCAATAGTCCAATCCAATGTGTGGAAAGAAATCCGTAGCCTAGTTTCAAGACAAAAATAATTAATATTAATAATTGATTCATATAACCGAATAATATATAAAAATAAATTAATTCTTCAGAAAAAGAAACTAGAATAAAGTATTGAGCGCTATGACAACAAATACCGAACTTCTTATCGCAATTAGTAAACAAAGTTATCGCAATATGGTGTCGACTCGAAAAGATCACTTTTTTCCCAATAGAGGAAGAAGAAAATGCACTCAACCGTCCATTCAACAGCCCAGTAGGTAGTGGGTAGTTTTGGATAAGTCAACTGTAAATCGTTTCAAAAATACAAAACGATTGGAAAGTGGGTGCCTCTGATCTCAACATTCAGCCATTTTGTTTGCAGACGATGTTTCAGTTTTAGTTAAAAGTCACGACTTAAATAATATTCAGGAAAACTCTTCATAAATAATGGATTCTTTTATTGTTTGGCTTAGGAATGAATGACCTTCTAAATATAAATAAAACGCAAAGTCTCAATTTTTGACTTTAAAAAAACAAAATAAAAAGGATGAAACTACTTTTAAAAAGTCGATATCTAACTCTCATCTACTCCAAAATTCCTGGGCGTAACCATTGACAACATAACAAAATGGCAAGGCCAGATTGGAGTATTTCTAATAGGTTGAGTTCTGCCCTATTTGCTATACGATTCCTAAAACCAACTCTAAGCAGAGATGTTTTGATTAACGTTTATCGTGGATATTGTGAGAGCATTAAGCGGAACGATATTTCTGTTTGGGGATGCTGAACAGGTCTAGAAAGGTTGCTAAAGTTTCGAAAGGAAATCCTGAGGCTCACCTTTGAGCATTATGCTATGTCCACGTCACACATGTAAAACTCTTTATACTGGCCGAAATTCGTACTGTTCCCTCCTTGTACATTCAGGGAGTCATCGTACAACATTAAAAAATAAAGATAGTTTTCCTGAATTGGGCAATTTATATGAACATGATATTAGTCACGCTAGTGATCTATTATTTTCCCGACATGTAACTGCAGTATTTGAAAGAAGTCCTTACTACAGTGAAATTACATTTTTAATAAATTACCTGCCATGATAAAAGATTGCACTAATTTATTCTGTTTTAAAAGAGCACTAAAAATTCTTTCTATTCAATCTCTGAGCTTTTACACAATCAGTAACTTGTTTTGAGACTTACCGCAATAATGCACGTGATTTTAGTTAGTTTTAATGTTTTTTACTGTGTACAATATTCATAATTTAGGAAACGCATGGTATTTCTATCATTAAAATGTACTAGAGGCTTGAAGGGGCTAATAGCCCCTAAGCATAATCCTTCTTTACTATAGTACAAAATATCTTCTTAGAAAATAGGCTTTTGGATCCACAAAATTATGATTATTTCTAGCATTTGGTTTTAATCAAACAAAGCAGACCTTTTTATATCCCAATGGTTTTTAAATAACAGCTATTTTATGATATTTCTCATTTTATAGTAAGCTTAAAGCAATTTCGGTATCTTCCCCGAGTCCCTGAGATGGAGACCTTCAGTTTCAGCCCCCCCCCCCATCATCCTGCGACCTTCCAAACGCCCACAATTTCTTCGCAAAAATTTCGCTTACGTAATTATATATATATATATATATATATATGTATTGATCATTTGGTATTAAATTAATCTGCATTATAACATAAACTAAACAAACGTAGGCCTACTTAACTTTTTGTAATTTTAAATTATGAAAAACTCAAACCCTTAACTATTATAAAATCAGAAAATCTTAAATTTAAAATATATTTTGTTATAGTACATTGAACGTGCATAGTTAGCTGCATTTTGAAACAAATCCCACATGTCAACATCTACCATATGGCTTTGACTCAAGCATTAGCACCACATGTTTAATGTAAACAAAGCAGACGTTTTTCAATCTTTTCAATCCCAATGCATTTTAAATGGAAGATAGTTTTAGTTATTTCTTATTTTCTGGTATATTTGGACATAATCTGCTATTTTTCCCGACCCCCTGGGGCCGAGACCTTTCATTTGAGCCATCTCCTGTCATCCTGCGAGCTGGCAAACTCTCACAATTTTGATTTAGAAAAATCGCTTACAGAATTAATAATATAGATAGATTACAAATGTTGTATGCTAATAAAGGACTTATGACTTACAACAAAATTGTAATAGAAATTATTTTTAAATGACTAAACCTATTTCCTACAACACATTAAACCTTTTCATCCCTGAAAATAAACCTAACTTATGAAACGAAGTTTTTTTAACAGAAATAAGTGCTTCCAGAAGAACCTTCAAACAAAAGTTTGAATTGTTTTCAGTGCAAAGTTCAATAACAGAAACTCGGGTAGTAAAGTACAAAAGTAATTGTTAAATAAAAATTAATATTTCCTCGATTACATTTTTTTAAGTTTCACGAGTAGTTTAACTATTTAGTCTACACATATTTAAGGATTATTTTTAGCAATGAAGTTCAGCTTTCAAAACTTGTTTTCTTAAATAAGCTGTTAATAATTTTTTAAACAAAAAACTAATAAAAATGATTTTTCAAATAACGTTTAATAATACTCACAGTTTATAAAATGATTTAGTTTTCAAACTAATATGCTCCGTCATAAATGTATTTTTTTAAATGGTCAATAATATAAAGTTAAAATCATTTCAAAATAAAAAACCAAAAGAAAATTTAATTATTGTAACATAGAAATTCTGAATTATTTTGTAAGTTACAACGGAATATTTGAAAAGCCGTATTAGAAGTTTGTGTCAAAAAAACTTCTTGTGAAAATCACATTATAGCGTTATAAACGTTTTTAGAAATTAAAAAATCATGAATAAATATGTATGTTTAATACCCCCGTCGCAGCAGACCTGCGTACTCAGCGAATTTCCATAGGATTTATTTTTTAGAAGAGAGCATTCAACTTATTTGAAGGAAAGTATTGTTTGACTACGTTAAGAAATAATATACTAAAAACGTATATTTAATCATTCATGAGCTTTAATCATGAGGGAAATTAACAAGGAGACCACATTGGTTTTCATTTGTAATACATACTCTTTTGTATTTTATATAATTCTTAGTCTTTTAGTTTAAAAAATTCTTGTTATAGTATATAAATGTCAACAAACATGTAATCAATGAATTCAAAAGACTCAAAACAAACGAATAGAGTAGGAGTCACCTAAGTTGGCCAAAACGAAAGTAAACAAACTATTACCTTATTAAGAACTTTAGCAAAAAATCCAGCTGTACTGAAAACATAGCTAACGAAAATCTGTTTTAGTGTAGCACTTGCAGTAAAGGGAAAGTTCTAATGCAATGTTGTAACTGGAAGTTCTCTTGTGCAACTTAAAATATTGCTGATGGGCTTTTTCAAATTAAGTATGTATCAACACGGATAGGGCTTGTCATGGATGCGGCATGATTAATAGTCTTAGGTTTTATTATTAAATAAAATGTATAAAGAAATATAGGCGAGCTTTTGAATAGCCATTGCTGCAAGTCAGCATCTGACAAGAAAGATTGTTTCATATTGCCTTCAAAACTTATCAAAATTGAAAAATTAAAAAAAACAGCTAAACTAACTAAAATAAATGTCAATTAAGAAATAAAAAAATATTAAACTTTTTAAAATTTTAAACAGGTTGAATGGGAATAGAAAATTCTACAAAATGGTGATATTGTATTTTAAAATTTTAAACAGGTTGAATGGGAATAGAAAATTCTACAAAATGGTGATATTGTAAGCAGATTGTCACGAATGAAAAACAAAACTATATTGTAAACAAACGCAACGTGGCGATTTGACAGTTCGGAGAGAATGTAAACAAACACCATGTGTAACCAACAATGTTTTCGATGTTAATTATAGTACATACTTTGGCCAACCTAGGTGAATCCTACTCTAACTTAATCTCATGAAAAAATGAAATTCAATCATATGGTCAGTTTTATAATTAAACACCCCTGTTGGAGCAGACCTCCATCTCCAGCCAATTTCAATAAAACATATTATCAATCCTCATCATTGTAAACATACCATATATAATGCTACATTTTCAGGCAGTTTAGACCAAGACATCCCCCCTCCAAATGCTCATACTTTCTTTATTAAATTTAAAAATAATTTGTATTTTTTAATATAGTATATATTTTCTGCAAAATCTTGATCAATGAACTCTTAACTATTAAAAATAAACACAAAGAAAATAATCATCACCTGAAAATTTAATCATATGTTCAGAATCGTATCATATATTTCATATCAACTGGTCCAAGTTGGCCTTCTCCTGCTTCTTCCTCGGGGTTGTTCACATTCTAAACTAATGTACATTTTCTGTATTTAAATAAGATTGTATGATAAAAATCGATTGCAAATTATAATTCTTTAATACCATTAAAATTTATACATTTAGTTAATGAAGTACTCTATTCATGAATTTATGTAGTACTCGTGTTCAGACGTTAGGAAAATCATGTTAGAAATTTAAAAGCTTGAAAAATTAAAAGCGTTTGTTTGAACGGGTAAATTATTGAAACAGATTTCTCGGTGTTCTAGAAAATCAGCCCTTTTAAGTCAATTGATAATTTTCATACTTAAGAAGTTGTCGTTAGTATACCTCCATTTATTAGCAGAGGTAGTTGGGCTCCTCCTCTGCGACCTCTGCATTTGCCTCTGCTTCTGCCACGGCCACGAGGGATAGGAGTCAGGGGCTGTACAGGGATGTTTTGTTGGGCGGCGTTGATCTGCTGGGCGGGGTTGTTCTGTTGGGCGGGGTTGATCTGCTGGGCGACGTTGATCTGCTGGGCGGGGTTGTTCTGTTGGGTGGAGTTTTGTTGGGCCGGGTTGTTCTGTTGGGCCGGGTTATTTTGTTGGACCGGGTTTTGTTGGGCGGGATTGTTCTGTTGGGCTGGGTTGTTCTGTTGGACGGGCTTTTGTTGGGCGGGGTTGTTTTGTTGGACGGGGTTTTGTTTGGCTGGGTTGTTCTGTTTGGCTGGGTTGTTCTGTTGGGCTGGGTTGTTCTGTTGGGCAGGGTCGTTGGCTTCGGCGGGGGCAAGGTGTAGCTGTGGCGCCTATAACACATTATGATATGGTTACCTTTACAATGATGAGTAAGTAGTAGCATAATACCCAACAGTTAAATCCCAAGCTTAGTATGTTAACATCTCCCAAAAATCTATAATCCAATCCCTTAGGTTTTTTTGCCTCATCTTACTGTTTTGTTTAGTTTTGTTGGCAATATATTACTACATATTTGATCTTCTATATTATCAAATAAATTTCATGATTTTTGTCCGCAGCATATTGACCTCTAGATTCTTCAAGACGTATTTGGTATCTAATTGATTGCTTGGTTTCCTCCTGCTCTGTCCTTGGGGTCATCGACATTCTAAACAATTGTTATTAGTGTTTTATTTGTATTACGATATACTGTGGAGTTAACAATATACAGTATAGCATCAAAAACAAGATGCTTGATAACACAACAAACTTCTTTGTGTGACGTGGGTTAATGTTGGAGGGATGTGTCTGCTTTGCATTTTGGGCCAAATAAACATATTATCGAATATACCCTGACCTAGAAATTTTGTTTAACACACCTCAACATCCATGGGTGGTTGTGCACGGCCTCGGACTTGTTGTTCAGGGATGAACGGCATTTTATTAGCTTCACCTGGTGGAGCACTGGCGTCAACTTGCTGCAAACATTGATTCAACCAATTGATCGATTATTTAACTGATTTTTTTTTTTACAATGGCGATTCATGGAATGATTCATGATTGAATCTGTATTTAGCTACCAGTCATTATTGGGCTACTTTAAATAATTAAAAAGAATCAGCCGGACTTTGTTAGTAACATGGCTATCATCTAACCCATCCTAAAATCATCTTTCAGTCATAACCTCCTCACACCATTTACAACATCATATATATAAAATATCGCATAGTACGATTAGTACTTTAGTAGCCATAGCCGGAGATAAAATGCGCAAACTGTAAAATCCATTAACATAAACAAAGGACGTGAGGGAAAAATTGTAACAATATAGCTTACCATGTTTTCATGTTGTTCCTGTGGTGGCATCACAGGCACAGCAGGCCAACGTTGATTTGCTATTTGCTGCGATTTGCTAGTTTATCGCAACATACCGTTGGAAATAAAGTTAGCAGAGGGTGGCAGCGAGGCTAGGTTCAAACGCCTTGTTACAAAGTGGTTGCTGGACATTGGCCCTGATGCAGCGGAGCGGCTCGTTCTGTCTGTCTGTACACATAACACCATCAACCCTCAACCCTATTGCATAACTATTTATTTATTTATTTATTTATTTATTTATTTATTTTTATTTTTTAGTTTAAATTATTCTCAACTTTCTTCCAGGTTTTTTTCATCCTGATTTCAAGTATTCATTGCAAATATAATAAAAATTAAACATCTTCTTTATTTGAATATTTTTATGTTTTTTTCTTTGTATCGATGTGTGATGTACACGGCTCACTCCCACACACGAGCAATTTGCTTATGTGGGAATTATTATTTCATGCAATGTCGTATGTGATTGTAAATATTTTCTGGAAATAAACGTAATTTTGAATTTGCATTTATTTCAGCAACCACCTGTCCACGATTCCGGTACTGCTCTGCCAGGTTTTTAGACAGATGAGCCATTCTGTCAAGAAACTGGGCAACATTATACCGATTCGTGGCCAGGTAATTGGAAGCCTGATTAACTGCCCGGTCTGCTTCCACACAAACTCGGCGACCCAAACCGGCCTTCTGGTGGGCCGGTTTGGGTTTATGCGGAACTGTGAGTAGCCTCTCCACTCAATGAGCTCAATTTCCCTCAGGTTCTCTATGGAAAAATAAATTAATAGGAACATGGCAATGTATATGTAATAATAATAAACTATAATCAATATTAGAAACATTTCATTAACGACAAAATATAATATTGATGATAACACTGGATTGGTTCTTTGTCTCCTTGTATGTTTTGTATTTGAGCAAATTTTTTGGATACAATTTTTTTAATACAATTTGAAAACATCTGAATATTTCATAGAAGATCCCCTATATCAAACAAGCTACTAGTGTTGGCCTCGTGATATTGTACCTGGCAAAAATAGGTTTTTCCAATTCTTTGCATAGCCATATGATAATATTCAAATTTGAGTGGGATTTTACCAAATTATAAGAAACAAACTATTAGTTTGTATCAAATGACTTGAGTCATGTTGCCCATAAGTCCATTTATTACAGGCGTGGCTGTTACTCTAAGCTTATTCGAGCTCTTCAAATTCGCTGAGTATGTGGGTCAGCTGCAATAGGGAAATACCGAATTGTTTGTTACTTAACCAAACCAGGGGAGACAGCTCATGCACATACTTACACTTTATACTTATACAAACAAGAAAGGTTTGGATGCAATTTGTATGACTATTGACCTTAATATAAAACCCAAATAACTTTTTGATTCGAAATTTTATCAATCAGAGTCGATATAATGGTACCTTTTGTACCTCCTAAGGCTTAGTGGGAAATGCTATTTACCATGGAAGTCCCACACAGAGAGATTAGGCCCCATTTTTTGGAGGAGTCGGCTATGGAAGCCCTTCACCGCGTTGTTGGTGCGGTGAGACTCCCCATACACAGAGAATTCGGTAAATTACCTGATCCAATAACCAACCATGTACCTGTAAATATTTTTTCCAATAACAGCTATCATTTCAACAGGGATTTTTCCAAATTTAAATCGAAAAACATGCTCATTTAGTTGTATTCACAATTACTTACATTGTGTTTTATAATTACCTCATGAGCCTAGCAAAATTCTCATGAAGGTTGTACTGCCTCAAGTAGTAGTCAACTACTTGCAGCCCTTCAGCCATCTTGTTCCCAGGCAACAATGCCAGCGCCATCAACATTTCCAGGGCCTTTTTTGCCTCTGGATTTTTTTGAATCAGGTCTTCCATTCCGAGTTGGTGCGTCATTCGTAGGACTGCCTGTAATATACCATAAGACTATAACATTCATATGCTATTTAAAAAAATTTCATTCGGTAGTTCTCTTTGTTGTTGCTGTCGCAATTTTTTTTTTTTAATTTTGTTCAAATTGGATCACGTGGCAAAATAGGATATAGCACTATTTTTTGAAAACTCAAAGCTTTTCAAAATGCTGGAGTCAGGAAAAGCAGATTTGCCTGAAGATCAGCCACTGCTAGAACGTTTAGTCCGTCCATGCCATATACATGTTTGATGGCGACGATGCATTTTTGCTTTCGAACTTTGTCTTACGACCTTACGTAGGAACCTTACTTTGCAAGTCAAAAAGAATTTTTAACTATAGAATATCCCGTGCCCGAAGGTATGATGACCTTTGGGATATTAGGGCTTAATATCACAATATCCTCCACTTATTGCTTAAAGCAATAAGTGGAGGATATTTTACCGGCCAATCGATATTAAAATGAATCTCACTATTCAAATCATCAAGACTTGTTCTGCCCTCCTAAGGCAAAAGGCGGTAACTGACAAAACTGAAAGTCGTGGCTATCCCAGTACTTGTTAAACGTTCAAATTTTGTTATATTTAATGATTATAAATCAATATTTTTATTCTTTGTCAGCTAATTTCACCATCTCAGTCGAACTAATTTTCTGTTAAAGGTGGTAAAATACTCATATTAACATTTACAGTTACTGCTACTAGAATTTCTTTTTACTAAACCGAAAAGCAGTAAAGTGCACTTACGTCTTTTTCCCTTAGTACCTTGCTTAGGTCAAATGTAACAAATACTAAGGAAAAAAGCAGTAACTTCAAGCTACTGTTTTTTTTCTTGGTACACACAAGGGGTCTAAATATGGATACAATAGGAAGTTTAAAATATACACGCAATTATTGTAATTACTAAACGTTGCTTTCAAGTCAAACAAAAAAATAGTAAAACCACTGGTAAGAGTTAAATAAAATGTTATTATTCAAAAGGTGTTAAATTACAAAATTAATTATGCATTCAAATTCCACATTGTAATAATTTTATCATTTATTTTAGTAAAAAGAAAGAACTATTATAAAGGTAACAATCAAATGAGATTATAGTGAGAAGTAAATTAAGCTAATGCAATGAGTTATACACTACATTGTAATATTAAACCAATGCATTTTTACTTAAAGAAAGGAGGATGTGAAGGTATGAGATTATTGGGATTATAATGAATGAGAAAATAAACTCACATTAAATAACTTATAGCATAGGCTTACAGTTAAATTGCACAAATTATCACATTTTTCCATATTTATAGACAGTACACTTTTGTACTCAGTTAAATCACAGATAGCCTAATAATTGCAATATTGTAGAAAATCAAACAGACTATCACATTTGCTTTATAATAGATAATGCACATTTTGGATCAACATCGCGAAAACAATCATTCTTTTTAAGGTGAGTTTCCCAGTTTCAGTTTAGTCATCACCAATGTCAGTCAAGATCAGGTACATCAGCCACTTTTAGGTTAGACCAAAAGTGTCGGTGACTTTCAGTCATCAGTGGAACTAGTTTATTTATGTCTTCTTGTTTTGATTTGTTTATTCATCTTGATGATGTTGTGAAAGAAGGCTTTTTCAAGCTTTCCTGTTCCAGGAACTTTACCTCAAAATATTTTAGTTCAATAAACTCCTTATCACTAAAGGAATTTTTGTGTAGAAAATTCAGTGATCCTCGTTTGAAAATAATTTGAACCATGTCCCTGACTTGAAGGATGGACCTGGTTCGGTTTTGCCAGTGGTGTGAAGTGAACTGAAGTCGAATCAAATCAAATCAAATTTCTTTATTGTCAAAAAACACAATAATGTGCATAAGAATCGTCAGTACATAATACATATAAAATGCAGCACAACATAACAAAAATCAAGTAAAATATTCATTCAAGGTATAATACTCCTTAAGAACCAGAAAGTCTTTTAACATTTTTTAAAATTTATTTGTGTTCGTTTGACTCTTAAGGGACATTGGCAGATGGTTGTAAATCTTTATTGAAGTGAAGTAGGTTTAGTTTTCAAAAAAGGATGTTTTGTGTTTTGGGATAGGCAGGCTGTGAGATGTTCGGAGATTATATTTGGAGGGAGGTTGTTTGGGAAGAAGACTAAAGTTGTTCCTAATAAAAATTAAGCATTGTATATATAAATTGACGGGAATGTTAACATATTATTGTCCTTAAATACGCCTCTACATGAAGATGCTTTTCGTAGGCCAAATATAATTTGCACAGCTTTCTTTTGGGCTTTGAAGATCGATTTGATTTTGGAACTATCATGACCCCAGACAGCAACTCCATAAGCAAGGATAGGAAAAAACATCCATAATAAGCCGTGAGGAGGATTTCACGATTTGAGAAGTATGTGAGCCTGCGCAGAAGAAAGAGAATACGACTTAACCTTTTTGATACACTGTCAATGTGCTCATGGAAATTGAGATTTGAATCTATGATTATCCCCAGAAAGTTTGTGCTGGAAGATGAAGTCACTTCAAAATCACCCAACATTAGTTGGGTCATCTCTGAACCTTCCCTTTTCCTCAAGAAAAAATTTACAACCTTTGTCTTGGAAGCATTTACACCTAGACCATTTTCAGACAACCACTGCAAAATTGAGTTTGCTTCAATAAACATTTCGACCTCTAGTTTCTTTCGACATTTGTTTGAAAGAGAAAGAGAAGTATCGTCAGCGAACAAACAAAGATTCCCTTTAGAAACACTTTTAGCTATGTCATTAATGAAGATAAGGAATAAAACAGGGCCTAATACAGACCCTTGCGGTACTCCAGACCGCACTTTCAAACTTTTTGAATCTCCTAACTTGAGAAAACCTCGATCATCAATGAATGGAACCAAAACAACTTGTGATCTGTCCTGTAAATATGAAGATATCCAGTCATATGACTTTCCTCTGAAGCCAAGTTTTTCCAACTTCATAAGCAAGATGGAATGATTTACAACATCAAAGGCTTTACTCAAGCCATGGAACAAACCTAATGAATGACTTTGCTGGTCGAGAAATGAGGACAGGTAAGATACAAAGTTGAATAAAGCATCAAAAGTTTAAGTGTTCTTTCGGAATCCAAATTGATTCTTAAAGAGGATGTCATGCTCGGCCAGGAATGAAGACATGCGGTTTAGAAATACTTTTTCAATTACCTTGGAAGAGTTTGATAAAATTGAAATCGGCCTGAAGTGTTCAGGAGTGCGGGCATTTTTTATTTTGGTCAAAGGCTTGATAGTAGCGGTCTTAAGCAATGATGGAAACTGTCCACACGTAAAAGAGGAATTAATTATGTGGACGAGAGGACCTGATAGGTGATGAGCACAAGCCTTGAGGATTTTGGATGAAACACCTTCAAGGCCAGAAGAATTGCTTGACTTCAGCGATTTCATTGCTGTTGCAACCTCTTCCTTGTTTGTTGGTGGCAAAAAAATGCTTGGTCCAAAAGGGGCAAAAGAGTCGGAAGGCTGTGTCAATCTACAATGTCAAGTGACACTTCTTGAATTAGATTTTGCACTGCCTCTACGAAATATTAAGGCTCTCCCCTTTTGGCGCAGCTCTTTGGTGACTTGGTGGTGGAAATTATCCGCGCTCATAAACATATGTCCAGATTCTAGATAATTTAATTCAATGGTTTTAGTTTTAATTTCTGTGGAGTTTACAATTCAGGATGGGTATGAAAACATTGCCCAATTCTTATTTTGGCCAACACAGTTATCCATTCTCAAATTAATGTTCGTCTAATCTCTATTTTGAAGTAAGAAGCTGTGCAAAGCACTTATGTGCCTTTCTTCTTCCTCCCGCTGCAACCTTCATGCCAAATAACTGCAATTGGCTTAACATTTTTATTTCTTGTACCAACAGGGACAAATTACTTATGAAACACCTCAGTCCTTTTGGTAAAAGGATTGGGTAACATAAAGGTGGTGGCAACCTAAATCGCGTGAAGAGTAAAAAGAAACATCGATATGCTAATAGCAGTGGCAACGAAAGCAGCAGCGACGGAGACAAGCTGCCAAGTTTAGATTTATTTCCTTATTGTCGACTTTATTGCTTCCAATACTGTGGAAGTGGTGCCAGCGAAATGGTAGACTAGTAAGAACAAGAAGCCAGGGTGCTACTGGCCACCCTACAAAGCGGGAAGACTAAAAAGGCCGTAATGCTGGAGGAGGAGCCTGGCAACACTTGGGAGCTCTACGACATCAAACTCCTAAAATGTTTTGGTTAGTGCCAGTAGTACTTATCAGTATGTGATTAAATAATTTCTTGATTAGCATGATACGTGCGGGCGCCGGAATCATTAGATCGAAAGTCATTAGATCGAATGGCACTGGATCGACACTTTTGTCGGTCCAGTGCCCTGTCGATCTAATGCCTGTCGGAGCAGTGCCTTTCGATCTAGTGGCTGTCGATGCAGTGCCTTTCGATCTAATGACTTTATTTTGTGTCGGTCCAGTGCCGAGATATATGCAACTTAATAAGATATATCTGTATTAAGTTTGGAAAATCGTGATTATTTTAAAATTATTGTAAGCAAATTTTCGTCTTTTGAAAGTTTTAACGTCGAACGGCACTGGACCGACAGGCATTGGGTCGAAAGACGCTGCATCGACAGTCGCTAGATCGAAAGGCACTGCATCAACAGCCACTGAATGAATGAATGAATATAAAGATTTATTCCAATAAAATACAAAAAAGTTACATTGCAAAATAAATTATCTGTACTTGCATTTAAACAGCAAAAAAAACCTTGACGCATCTTCATGTATTATTAAGAGTAAATAAATAAATAAAGTTACATGCTATGAATATAAGTACCTTATTAAGTATAATGTAAAAAATTACAGACTGTAAGAAGGTCTATGGAATAAGCCGACATGGGCACAAATGCCTGAGCGTCAGCTTCGAGATGCGTCCTTAATAAAATTACCTTAATTTAGATTAGAAAAAAAAATTGCAATGAGGGAGAACTGGAATAAAATTTATTATACCGGTAAAACCTAATTGTAAAAAGAATGTAGAAAACCAGAAAATGTAATTGAAAACTTAAAAAAAATTGCAATATGAAAAACGTGATGAAATGATGGCAACACTACGACATGAAGCAGTGCAGGCATGGCTGGGGAGGAGGGCGGAGAGGAGAGGCGAGCGGGAGTCGGTCAGTGCAACGGTCAAGTCATGGCGGGGGCCGCCGTCAGAGTCAGGCTCGTCTGTAATCTGGCGCGATGATAATCTCGGCCTCGTCCCTATCCAGACTTAGCAACAAGTCATTGACACGCTTTTTAAAAATACTTGTTGATGGTGAATCAAATAAATTAAGGTATTGAAAGTTATTACATATATTTCGATACAAAATATGAGTAGGCATAATGTACAATGAGTTAGACAAAGAAAATGTTTTGAAAATTTGTAACAAAATGATCCCGACTCTAGTCGAAAATCTGGTGTTATGTGAGTGAGATATGCTATGAAAAATGCTACTGTAATTATTAAAAATGTGAACTAAAAGGTTTTTGACAAAAAGCTGTCTAACAGTTAAGACGGAGGTTTCTTGAAATAGAGCGTCAGACGGGTAAAGTTTGCATTTCCCAAAAGCTATTTTTAAAATCAATTTTTGCGATACGTTGAGTGGTTCCAAAGTACTTTTAAAACACCCGCCCCAAGCAATTATTCCAAATGTCAAAAGAGACTGAACGTAAGCATAATACACAATTTTTAGTTCTCTTTCATTAAGAATTTGATTAAGTTGTCTGAAAGCAAAGACGTATTTTCTAATTTTACCGTTGACAAATTGTATGTCTCAACCTTTTCAATGGAAACACAAGAGCAATTGATATTCTGATAATTTCCACAAGAATGAATCAAAAGATCGTGTAAATTATAATATGATATCTTACTTAAAGAAATAGGCATAACTTGGTTTTTGAGGTATTTAAAGAGAGAGTATTTTGGTCAAGCCACATTTTTGTCATCGTAAGATAATGCAAAGCTTTATTTCTTACCTCGAGCCATGTCTTTCCTTTAATAAAAATCAAACTGTCATCGGCAAATAAGAAAAATTTCCCAAATGTATCGACTTTAGATATGTTATTTATGTAAACTAAAAAAAGAATTGGCCCTAATGTGCTACCCTGGACCACTCCGTAATCTACCGGCTGAATATCACTATCAATGTTACAAATTGAGACAAACTGAGATCTATTTGACAAGTAACTTTTGAACCACTCAAGCGCAACGCCCCTAACACCGATTGCTTCTAATTTAGAAAAAAGTTTTGTGCGATCGACTGAATCAAAGGCTTTTTTAAGATCTAGAAAAACTAATAGTGACCGTTCATTGTTGGAAATTGAAAGGTTTAATTCTTTATTTATATCAAACAAAGCATCTGAAATATTCTTATCTGAACGAAACCCGTACTGACACCCACTTAAAATATTATTTTCCTGCAAATAGTTAACAAATTGATCTTTGACAATTTTCTCAATGACTTTGGGAAATATACTTAAAAGCGATATTGGTCTAAAATTATTCATATTTGAAATTTCATTTGATTTGTAAAGAGGAAAAATCTTAGCTAGTTTGAAACAATCAGGAAATGAACTAGAAGTAATGCTTATGTTAATTATATGTAGCAATGGCTTACCAATTACATTAAAGTTTAATTTAAGGGCCTCGGCCGTGACACCATCGCAGCCAGGGGCCGACCCGCCACGTAGACTGTAGACATAACGTTTGAGTTTCGTTTCAGTAACAGTTTTGAGTGAAAATGTGCAGTCCTGTGAGAAGTCGCTGTCATTCACAACTGGTTCCCCGCCACCATTGATAGCATTGGCTAAATTGGTACCTACTGAGGAGAAAAACGCATTAAAGTCATTGGCGACCCTTTTACATTCACCCGCGGTCACGGTTCTATCTGGGATAAACTTTTATCTATCGGAAATGCCTCTTTTTTGCAACCCCTCCCCGAAATTTCATTGATGATACCCCAAAACCTTTTTGGATTGAAATTGGCCTCGTTTAATTTGTTACAATAATAACTATTTTTTGTTTGTTTTAATGATCTGCTTAAGTTATTCTTTAAATTTTGGTAAAAATTGATAAGTTCATAGTTAAAGGGTTGTTTTTTAATTTGCTTACTTAATTTATCCCTAGCTCTTATTTGCTGTAACAATTCATATGTTATCCATGGTTTTAATTTTTTAGATCTTGTACTACGATTAAAAATAGGTTTTCTAGAAGCTGCAACAGAATTAGAGACTAATCTAAAAAAATAATCTGAGCAAAAATTTACATCGTCGTTTCAAGTCATAATCGGATCCCAGTTGGAATTTGCAAGATAGTGAGAGAGTAGTGCGTGGTCAAGGTAAGTGCGTGGAGTGAATGAGTCACTGTCAGAGTCGCGGTGAGGAGTGGGGGATGCGATGACGATGCCGGTACTGTAGTGATCCGTCACACATGTCTGGAACACTGCTGATTTAACCGCATTCAAGTCGTTATATTTAATAAATATATGATCCAGACAGGTACTAGTGTTTTGCGTCACTCTGGTCGGTTTGTCGATACACTGAGGGAAACCCGTTCCTAATAAGCAGTTAAAGTATCTATCTGTCAGTAAGTCATTGTTTAATATGTCAATATTTATGTCTCCAAGAAAAATACAAACATGATCCTTATTAATGTTATTTACGTAAGTCTCAAGTTCATTTAAAAAATTGATAACGTCGCAGTCAAAAGTTTTGTAAACGGCAAGTTTATGAAAATGTTTATTAAAAATAGTAAATTGCAGTTCGATCCCATAAACGTCCCCAATAGTAATTTCAGTTGCAGTGGCTGATAAATGTTTGTTTACATAAACAATTACCCCGTCATTCTGGTTGCGGTATGTTGTTGTGTGATAAAGGTCAAAGCCCTCCAAGGTCGCCGCCCCCTCCCCACCGGAAAGCCAACACTCTGTCAAAACAACAACATCAACATTGGAAATAAAATTGTTTAAATAAAGACATAACTCATCAAAATTTTTGCTGTAGCTTCTTATGTTAGAGTGAAACAAGTTTAAAGAACTAATGCCATCATCTCGCTTATAAAAATCTGAATACTTTATGATTGTGTCTAACTAGATCGAAAGGCGCTGCTCCGACAGTTATACTTCTAAATTCAGTGTGATATGAATAAGTAATTATAACACAAGTTTACCTTGTTTTATATGCCCGTAAAACAACCGTGAGGGTTGAATAGCGGGCACAGAATAATCTTTATTATGTGCTCGCTGGGTTGAGGCTTCCGATCCTACGGCAGTGCCTTTCGATCTAATGACTTTCGATGCAATGACCGGATTGCATTACGTGTTGTTGTATTTACTGGATGTAAATAAAAACGTCTTACAACACTTAAAAATATATTTACACTTAAACTGTATTTACATACAAGTTGGTAAATAACAAAAATGGTGGAAATTGGTGATCGATTTCGGTTGGTCACACCAGCCATCATCAGGCCCAATGAGAGACTGGCAGATCCATCATGGCGTCCGTCCTTATATCCTTTTAGTAGCCGGAAGTTCCGCTGGAAACAGGTTTTTAAACGTACCACCAGAGTCAAAGTTCAATTGCTCGTTAATCAGTTTGTCTCTATCTTTACATTTTTCTTTAAATTTGTATAATTCTTCGCATGCGTTCATTACATTTCCCTTTTTACAATATTTCATTATTTTGAGGGTTTCTTCTATGTTTCCTATGTTGTGTCCATCTTCTAACAGGTATTTGGCGACACCTATTGGTGTTTCATCTGGTATGTAAATACAGTTTAAGTGTAAATATATTTTTCACCACTACCACACTACGACGAAATCACCTGTTTTACAAACGTCAAATGCGGACCGAAACACAGTCTTTGCCGCCACAGGACCGAAAACGTTTGGGGCCTTAGGGCCGAAAGTCAGCTGATCGTTTATTTGCTCGAAACAACGTCAGAACATCACATAATTATACGGCATTCAATAGGTTCCAAAGACAGGATATTTGCGATCATATGATTTTCATAGCTGTGTTTTGTTTTCAAGTGAGTCATATAATAACCAGTTTTTTTAATTATTTAGGATATATTTCATTGTGTAGTGTGGTGAAAAGTAGTGTTCGCACCTCGGCCAAAAGGGTTTTGCAGCTCTCGATCGTTTCAAATTCTCGACTTCGTCTTGAATTTGAAACACGATCTCGAGCCTGCAAAACCTAATTTTCGGCCCTTGTTGCGAAATATACTATTTAAGTGTTGTAAGAAGTTTTTTTATTTACATCCAATGAATACAACAACACGTATCATGCTGATCAAGAAATTATTTAGTGATGCCAGTCAAGCATGCTTAGCAGTGTCTTATAGAGATGTAAGGATCAAAGTTCACACTAAGATTGCAGATATTTACTTAAAAAAGGAATGTATAAGAAATAAAGTAACACCACACTACGCCAAGAACAAGATTAACTCCAACTCCATCGCTGCCCGAAGAACAAAGGATCAAGCAGAAGAATTATTTGTTTAAAATATGATAAAACAACTATATCGTGAAAAAGAAGAACTCATAATGAAATCTTATAGTATCCACCTTCAATTCAATAAGAAATATGGCTGTATTGCATGGAATGTTTTGTATGAATTAGTTACTGAAGAAGTTGAAGAGGTTATGGGCCGAAAATACGAAAGAATAAATCGAAAATTAGATCAACTAATCCAAAGTCAGCATAAAAATGAAGATCCTTTCGAATTGAATCCTCAGCACAACTTCCAGAAGAGAGTTATCAATCTAACAATTATGCAGTTAACCAAAGAAGAAAATACTATCTTAGAATATGGTTTGAAACACAATTTCCCTATCGGCAAGAAAACTGAAGTCGACCTAATTGCAACGGACATCGAAGCGAACGTAAGGCCACTTAAAGATGTTGATCTATGTACGACAAGAAATCACGAAAAACCTGCCTCCTTCGAAGAAAGCATTCAAGAGCCAAGACGGAAAAGAAGAAGTAAAGATTTGCGTTGGAATAAAGAAGAAGCTAGAAGAAAATAATTCTGTTTCTCTGAAGGCAATAAAAGCAACGCCTTAGAACTGTTGGGAAAGGAAGAATACATTAAGAAGACAGAAACTTTCACAAACGGAAGTAATTTCAAAGAACTTCCAAGAGATACTACTGAGAAATACCAGAAATAACTAATAGAAGCCATAAAAAAAAGTCCTAACGTGATACCCGAAGGATGTAGACAGAAAATGAATATTACAAATTCATAAGCACCAGTGATGAAGGGAATCCCGAGGATACATAAGAAAAATGTACCTATTAGGCCTTTAGTTAACTTTCAGTGTGCTCCAACATACAATGTTTCGAAATTATTATCAAGAAAGCTATCTGAAGATTTGGAACTTGAATATAAATATAATGTGAAGAACAGTTATGATTTACCGATAAAGTTAAGAATATTAAGTTAAGTTCAAATAGTAGGCTTGTTTCCTTTGATATTTCGAAATTGTACACAAACATACCTGTAAATGAAACAGTTGAATTAATTAAAAGAAGACTCATGAAAAATGGACAGGAAAGAATGTATGTAAATCAATTTGTAAAATTGCTCAAGATTGTTTTGAAACAAAATTATTTCAGGTTTAACAACAGATTTTACGAACAAACCGATGGCCTAGCTATGGGAAGTCCACTATCAGCTATACTATCAGAAGTTTTCCTACAGCATTACGAAGAGAAAATCCTATAAAACCTAAAGAAAGATCACGAAGTCCTGAAGTATACAAGATATGTAGACGACATCCTAATAATATTCAACGAAAACGAACAAGATGAAAAGGACAAAAGATGGAGAAATTCAACAGCCACCACCCGAACCTGACATTTACAAATGAATACTAAGAGGGAAACAAGATAAACTTCTTGGATCTATATTAATAAGAAGAAAAGATCACCTACAATTCGATATCTACAGGAAACCCACATAGACAAACACTACAATAAATAGTAAATCAGTACACCCGAACAGCCACAAGACTGCCGCCTTCAGATCGATGCTTTACCGAGTACATTAGATTCCACTGACCGAAGATAAGAGAAAGAAAAGAAATAAATAAATACAATAACGGCGTTAGCGAAAAATAATGGCTTCCAGTCAAGAACCATAGAAGAAATTTCCATGAAAATAAGGAGAAAAATAAAGAATCAAGAGCGCCTTTGTGAAACCATAACATTAGACGGAAGAAAAGAATAAACTAAAGAAATGAGTGGTGTAGTTTCAAAATCGCCCACATCACAAAAAGTTTTTTTTCCGGGAAATCAAGAAATACTTAATACTCTTAAGCCATTAAGAGAAAAATTTTCAAATTTTTGGTATGAGTACCTTTTACACAGTAGAACTCATATGCATTTTATGAACACTGAATTTTACACTTTTTAATAAAAATACATATATATTTTGGATGTGGGTAGTTTTGATTGGTGGATGTAAGTACTTTTGAAATTAACCTAACAAGTAAAACAGGGGCAAATATCAAGAAAACTTAGTTAACTATAACAATACTTTATTGTTACAATTAATTGTTTTTAAGTAAAAAATACATTTTACACAAAATTATTTTAGAAAGTAATATGTATAAAATGTGTACGGGGATAATTTGTATGAGTTAAACTTATTGTTTTTATCTCAGGGTGAGTTCTTTGCCATTGCTTGATTCACTTAGGCCTGTATAATAATCCCCTGAAATGTGTGTTTAAGGTCGCATCTTCAGCCTGAGACCGAGCAACGCCTTCGTATGTTAATGTTTATCCAGCCGCAGCATCAATTAAGATGCAACAGCAATTGCTGGACGTGTTCAGTGTAGATCAAGGCCGCAGCATCAGTTAAAGGGGAGACCGCCCGCCATATCCCTTACATGTTAAATTCAACATATAAATGACCCAAAATTTACAAAACTATTTGAGCTATCACCATCAAATTTCTACGGATTGTTTATGGATGCATATGGTGTACACTGATCTAATCTCAAGCTTCTTAAACAAGTTTAACACCATTTTAAAATTTTGTTATTAATAGTTATAATATTTTTCATGAAAATTACATTTAAAATGATATATTTTCCAATTTACTGCTTACAGGGACACTAAAGTAGATCCACAGCATCACCTACTATATGTAAATATGGCATAAAAGTTTCAGGTCCCTGACATAAGTAGTTTTTTTTTATAAAAAGGGGTTTTAATATTAAAAAACACTGTTTTTGGGGAATCGGAAAAATGTAAAAACAAAACATGTTCAAGAGAAAACCATCACAATTACCTTAAAATCCTCCAGATTTGTAATCATTTTCTTTCTCCAAACTCTCCTTGACTAGTTTCTTCTTTCTTCTTTCAATTCTGGCTTCTTTTGTGATGGGTCGGATGGCAATTTCCGCTTTTTTTACACGTTGCCTATCAAGAGCAAACATCGCTTCTTCTGTGTTTTTTTCCTATGTCCGGTAAGCCACAATCTCTTAAAACTTGCAGCCTGGATACACAGCCATCATTGAAGGTGATTACTGCATCCCACACTCCCATTTCCAAAAGTTCTTTACCAACAAAATTATTTTAGGGAATGCGGGACCAAACAACGTCGTTGAAAGACTCGTTGGTATTTTGGGTTCTACCATGTAGGCATTTACGTAACAAATCTTTATTGGCTAGATCTTTGTAAATGGGCTTTATAGCTTCCATAATGGTTTCTGGAGTAGGCTTGTGCTTGTACAGGCTTTCTGTTCCATTATTTTTTGCCTTTTTGTAAGCGCACCAGTTGTCAGAACTACTTTTTAAAAAAGCCAAAAAGAAATGTTTTTCTTAAACAGTTGGAAGTAAGATTTGGAGGTTATGTTGGGGATTCGCATCGGTGGATAATCTATGAAACCAAGCAGCCCATACAGCTTTTGTCATAGCTTCAAGATTGTCACAGTTACTCCTTATGGCATTCCCATAATAGTCCTGGGGTTTATCAATCAGGCTGTCTGTCAATTGGCCTGCCCTTTCATGTTTTTCCCATCAGAGAGCACCACACCACTCTGTTTCAACTTCCGAAGGCGAGTCCCCATACGCTTCTGAACATGGCCCACACACTCCAATTTAGTTATATCAATATCATTGTAAGGCTTGGCATCATGTACAGTTTTGAAGGCTGAAGAGTCACCATCACCTAAAAACTGGGTGTATTGTACACCACGAGTCCTCTCAGAGCGGCTACAGCAGCTGCCGTTTCCATTCCACCGCTTGACCCTTCATAGTTTTGTGAGCAGTGATGTTGAGTTGGATTCGGCCTTCCTTTCTGTAAGGCACATTTGTGGCAATACTTAGGAAGTACCTCAATATCAATAACTTTAAGTATCAAAGTTAGTAATTGTAGCTACAGCATTTTTAGAGACATGGCCTCTCTTTTGCCAAGTGACATCAAAGGCAATCGGAATGTCTAAGAGTGAATATACTTGTTTTTCCTGTTCTGCATGCTCCACTGCCTCAAAAACTGCCCTTTTTCATAGATGATTCGGCCACATTCTGTAGGGAATTCCGCAAAAGCTGCTTGTACTTACAGTATTAGTTTTAGTAAGCGGAGGGTGCACATTCAACATACCACATAATACCTTGGTAGCCGTTGGACCTTTTCCAATACATCTCATGCCATATATTAATCTGGTATTTATTTCAAAAACTCCACTTGATAATACCGATCCCGTACTAAGGATAAAACTGGGCAGAAAAACTCATTACTTGCTTTAATAATAACACACATGAAATTTATTTAAAGAAATTAATTTAACATATTACTTGATTCATAACTAACTTATAAAAACTAAAAGAAATCTGTAATTTTCTTTTGCTTTTTCAGTTTAAAAGAGTGTTTTTGAAAGCATAGTCACGCCACTTTCTCATAAACATCACGTCGACAACTGTTGCAGCAGCTTGTTGCTCTACGTACATCGTCGCACGTTCCAGTGCGGCCCTTCCCTCTTCGTGGCTTAAATTTCCCTCACTACTTTCTTCTTTCCCATCTTCTTCCTCCCCATCTTCTTCCTCTTCCTCGTCATCGGCTTCTTGTCTTGATTCATTACGGCTTGAACAATTTCATCGTCGTTTAATATTTCATTGCCAAGCTCGTCATCATTGCCTAGGATCCATTCCGTAACATCGCTCTCTACAAGGCCACTAGAATTACCTGCAGGCAGGCGTTGAAGATCTGATAACATTGATAGGTTGTCATCTGGTTCCAACACCTGAATACTGGTTTCATTTGCTTTTGGGGTTTCTTGTTGGGCCTTATCAACGATCTCTTCTACGTCTGGCCAGATTTTTCTCCAAGACTTGGTAAGTGTTGATGAGGGAATCTCATCGTATGCCTCAGCCACCATATAAATGACATCTTTTAAGTTGATTGACTTTAGGGCCGGAATTAGGCCTGTGTCACCATCACTTTCTAATTTACCTAGGATTTCAGAGAGAAGTTTCCTGCGATATTTTCTTTTAAAGCACTCAATAACCCCTTGGTCCATTGGTTGGGAAATACTAGTGACGTTTGGTGGCAAATACAACAGCTTAATACCACTGTCACCTTCACATTCTAAGTCTTCTTCAGGGTGTGTAGGTGCATTATCAAGCACGAGAAGTGCCTTAATTGGCAACTTCAAAGATGTCAAATGTTGCTTTACCTTAGGCACAAACTCGGCAACGAACCATTCTATCAATAAATAAGTGTCCATCCAAGCAGATTTTTGTGCCCTGTAGTACACTGGTAGACAACTCATATTCAAGTTCTTGAATGCTCTCGGCTTTTTAGATTTGCCAACTACAAACAGAGGCAGCTTATGTGACCCTGACGCGTTCGAACACAAAGCAACCGTAATTCTTTCTTTGTTCACTTTAAACCCTGGGGCTGACGTTTCCTTTGCTGTAGCGAAAGTTTTCCGTGGCAACAGTTTATAATTTAGGCCCGTTTCGTCGATATTATAAATTTGTTCTGGACTATATTTTTCACTATCAATAATACTCTTCAGTTTATCTGAAAAGTCACTCGCTGCCGGCTGATGTGCTGACATTATTTCCCCACAAACGCTGATAAAATGAACTCCGTGGCGTTTTTTCCACCTTGACAACCAGCCATCACTTGCTGTGAACGTACCTTCTCCTCCAAGTTTTGCGTGAAGAATGACTGCCTTCTCTTTTAAAATTGGACCATTTATTGGAGTGCCTCGCCTGCGCTCCTGCATAAACCAGAGCCACAACGCATCGTCGACTTGCTCAAGTTTAGGCTTTTTTAAAGTACAACGAGTAGACAGCACTTTTTCAGCTACAATTTGTGTACAAAAAGTCTCAATAGATTTCCGGTTCCGACGCCAGTCATTTACAGTACTTTTACCGACATGAAATTCTCTACAAATACTTTGGACAGATTCACCTTTATCTAGGATACTAAGTTTTTGTTCCATCGTCACAAACGTGTGTTTACGTTTTTCACTCATTTTCGAAAACATTGTTCTGAAAGTAAATTTGCACACACAAAACGTACTTACTCACAACGTTCACTCCCGAAACCAATTCTAATACTAAACAAGAAAAAAACACACGCACGCGAAATCGCAGATAAAATCACACTGTACTTAAAACTTTTTTTAAAGGACAACAAAATCGTTTGATGGGGTCAAGTGCACCCGATCAATTACAAGCCCTCCCGCAAACTAAACAGACATAAATATTTTACTTCTACGGCCGGAAACTAAACAAACATTCAGGTTGAATCCTGTCGAAGGTCATTCCCACGCGGTGCAGCGTGGTGATAAGGCGGATATGACTCACCCTCCTAGGGCCGGCCGAACCATCCGGCGGCCGATCCAACCGAAGCCGAACCAGAGGGCGGCTACTGTACAATCAACTAATGAAGAGCGCTGGAGGTGTACTAAAAAAAGTAAGTATTGCCATTACTTAATAAGATGTTACTAATAATTTTACTATTGTGTTGGCTGATCAGGATCGTTTAAAATACTTTTTTTAATAATTTGTTATTTATTTGAAATATTTGAAATCTCAAAAATGCGTTATAAATAAATCCCTCTGTCACAGTAAAACTGCATACTCAGCGAATTACCAGTGTATAAATAATATGTACATCACTACCAGATGGTGTGTTATTATGTTTTGTTGTAACAGTATATTTTAGTCTTAACCTATTGTAATTTTGTTACCGAATGGCCCAATAAATTTTTCAACTAAAATTTTATAGTATTATAGGCTATTCATAAATAAGCGAGATATAGTATTTTAATCTCTATATTTATTCCCTATGAAATTAACATAGGAACCGACTACATAGGTTTGCTTTATGGTTGCTAAAAATTGGGTGTTTAAAATAAATATCAACCGAGCAAGACCAGATGAAGCCTCATACCAAGATACATTGATAATATGTTGAGGAATAAGCGAGATATAAAATGTTAACTCATTGTTGAATGTCTCTAGAACTGTTATATGACAGTAACATGTAGGTTAACGTGTTGGTTTTTAATATTTAATTTCAATGTTAATTTTCTACAATATAAAAAATACATTTTTTAAAACCCTGATGTCGAACAGGAGTTCCGAAACATAAGTAATAATTTACTGGAAATTGATACTGATAAAATGATCCGTGTAAAGGTTAAGTCAAAAAAATTGAAGGAAGATCGGCCCATGGGAAGGGTTTTTTTGGAGTTCAAAATTCTACAACATTCTGTTTTTTTACAGTTCCACCCCACAATTTATAAAACACTTAATTTTGGTTCTAGCCATAAGATAGAACTTTAACAAAATAATGTTGTACAAAATCGTTTACAAGATTTTTAATTATTAACCAGTTAAGTGGTTGCGGGGAAAATCCAAAAAACGCGTTCATAAAATTTCTCACTGTAGTGTTATGGTATAAAAGGGTTTTTGGCTTTACCTCAGTTAATGTTACTGAAAACTTCACATTTGATTTTACCAATAAGTTCAGCTCTACAAAACAATAATTTCGGTGATTAAATTGTGATTCTACGTCCAACCGTTACAGAGATATACAAAGTGCTATATTCAGTACGTTGCCCAAAGTTATTCTTAAGGAGTATAAATAAAATTTGATATTTCGATTAGTTATGAATGTATATTGATGTATCTGGCTTCACCTGGTTCTGGTATTGATACTTGCACAGACAATTGCTTTGGACCAGAAACCCTGAAAAATTATGGGTTTCTGAAAAAACGATGCATGATGGTTCTCATGGGTAATTATTTGTTTTTGTATAACATGTGTTGTTTCTGTAAACTGCCCTTTACTTATAATATTATTAAAATCAGAAAAAATATAATGTTGAGTTTTCCCTAAAAACATTCAAACCCCTGATCCTTGAAAAATGAACAACAAATATGAAACAAAATGTACAACTGTTTGTTTCAGCCATTAATAAAGATGCATACACAATTCAAGCTTTCTATCTCTTACAGATTATTTAGTATAGTTGGGACGTGTAAAATATTTTGTACGTTAACGTGTAAACCCCTATGACTCAAGTTAAAATGACCACCCTGTACATACAGGGTGTTTTTAAGTCTCTGGACAGATTTTGTAAAATTATTATTTGGGTCGAAACCAACAAAAATTTCGTATTACTTAGGGTATTTAGGGATCCACACTACTATAGCTCCGTTTACTAGGTTAGTGTAGGTATATGTTTTTCAGTCAATACATCATATTTGATGGCCATTTAAGTACTGACTAAAACGTGTTTTATCCTTTGTTAGGGCTGATTGGGTATTGAATTTAACGTTTCTAGCTTCCACCGTTTCAAAATGGTGTCCATTTTAAAACTTTTAACCCTAATATTTCAAAGGTTGCATAACTTGCATGTAAACTTCAGGGGTGGAGATTACTCTCAATGCCACTTGTTTATGTAAAATTATTTTGGCTATTCATGCAATGCATCATGCATTATCCAAATCATGAATACATGACTAAAAAAATGTACTGCATTAAGTAGAATAAAAAAATAACATTTAAAATTAACAAAGCAGTTTGGTGAAAAATGCAACTCTACAATATTTACAATGGCTAAGTATGAAGATTTGCAGCAATTAAAGTTGAAATAACGTGATTTGAGAGACCGGAGTATAACTCGTAAATTTTGTTCCAGAGTGCTCAGCAACTCTGTACACGCTTGATGATGGAAACACTTTCTCAAGAACGGAGAAGGAACACGACCACGTTGCATTGGAAGATCCCGTCCTCTGTCGTAGAACGGTTCGAAATGCTGTCAAGCGGAAAGCCTAAGAAGACATTAGTGGAAGGCCGTCCATAAGGACAAAAACCAAAGCATCAAAGAGGTGCCGACGAATTTTTAACCAGAAAAGACATCAAATTTATTAGGGACTGCATAACTGATTAACGTCTGCGGAAGTATCCTAAATTGCCTAAATGCACACTTGAGGTCCAAGTTGCTTTGGACGTTCTAGAAATAAATACCTCAAGAGACGAACCATTCCTGCTTAGAAATGATAGGGCTAAACAAACTTCAATTTTTTGTTAAACAAACCTTAATTACTTGTGTGAAAGTGACGTGATATTGATGGATGGAACATTTGAGTACTCCCCAAAGTTCTTTACACAGCTTTTTACCATTCACGGTTATTCGAATGACTCGTACATTCCTCTAGTGTATTGCCTCCTCCCAGACAAGAAGAAGGAATCTTACATAAGTGCTATGTGGATTCAAGAAGAGTGTAGTAGAAGACAACTAGAGCTGACTCCAAAATTGATTTTGAAGAGGGAATCCACGGAGCTGTCACCACCATATTTCCTGAGGCTGTGCTTGTGGGATGTCGATTTCACCTGGGACAAGCATGGTGAGTAAACTCATATTTTAAAATTATTTTTCTGTTTAGAGCGCCAGTGCAAATAACAAAGCCCAGTACTGTTATTTGTTTGGAAGGTTTTGGAGCCACAAGAAAACATTGTTTAACTTAAAACGTGATAATATATCCTTTATTTGATATCTGCTTTTTTACCATTTGACTTCTGTCTCTGTACAAATTTTTTGAAAGGCTTGGCTCATAAACATACAGACAGATAAAAAAATTGTAACATTAATTTAAACATCTCCGCTGCACACAACTTTTCACTGCTCAAAGCGATGTAGAAAATAAACGTAATATTTAAACAGGGGGTCACAAAAATGCGTAGCGAGCTATGCACAACCGGATTCTACATACAAAACAAGTCGAAAAAAATAAATAATTCAAAACCCCTTGGAGATATTTGTACGAAACTTTACATAAACTTTAAGTTTTATGTTTATGTTTGTGTTCTGATTATGTTTATTATAGAAAGTGTTATGAATAGCCTATATCATTCAATAGCAATTATTATACTGTACTTCTGTATGATCACTTCTGTATTCTTTGTAATAACCCATTTCTGCTTTTTGGACTGTTACTATTTACTTTCTTCGTATTGCATTAAGCTTCCCACTTTTTACTAGGACCACTTCATCATACATATTAAAATCCAGTTATGTCTAGTTAATTTCTTATGACAGGTTGTGTGTAAAATAGCGTTCGCAATGTTAAGTCATCTTGGTACCGGTAAAAATCGGATCATTTTTACGAGAGTTGTGATGACCGACACATACATATACAGTGTGTACATTGAGTATTGAAACAAATATGTATTTTTTAAACTAAAATAGATAGAAATATTTTGTTTGTGACATTGACTGTTAACAAACGGGATTTTTGACATAAAAAAAATTGTTTCAATCCTCCAAGGGGATGGTGGGTAGGGGTTAACTTAATTTTTTAAATAGCAACCCCTATTGAGTGACCCCTCATTTTATAGGTCTTGTCACACTAAAATAAATGCTATAAAGATAATTAAAATCCGTTGATCCTAAGCAAAATGGCGGCCAAAACATCTAAGTATGAAGTACAGTTTCTTCAAATTGAGTTATTATCGAATTTAAACAACGTTCCATTATTAAATTTGTTTTTAAAAGACAAATCCATGTTGTTAGTGGTCTTTCATATTTTTCCGTATTCGGATTTCGTATAAAAAGCACTGTTTGTTGGCTCTCAAAGTGAAACATCTATGTTGTTTGGTTTCTTAACAAAATCATAAAACTTTTTGAGTAGTATGAGAAAATTCATGTAATGCGTAATTGTTGTGGGAAACATTGTAAATACCCAAAATAATTAAAATAAAGGGTGTTATAAATTACTAGTAAATTCCCATATTATCGTTGACAAAATGTGTTTGTTCAAATATTAATACTTAAATTATTACCTAAATTTATGTTTATTAGTATTAAAAAAGGATTTCTCACCTTAAAAAGACCATATTAATTTTAAATTTGTAATAAAACATATGGGTCTTGGGGATATCTTTCTAAAACACGTATTAAAACATTTCTTAAGTAATAACTCCGTTCATAGTGATAGTTCAAACATAATTGAAGTTTTTGGCCGTTTTTTTTTTATTTTAGGACCAACGGATTTTAATTATCTTTATATCATTGGTTTTAGCGTGACACGATCTATAAAATGAGGAGTCACTCAATAGGGGTTGCTATTTAATAAAATTAAGTTACCCCCTACCCACCACCCCTTTAGGGGGTTGAAACAATTTTTTTATGTCAAAAATCCCAGGACCTTTGTTAACAGTCAATGCCACGATCAAAATATTTCTATCTAGTTTAGTTTAAAAAGTTCAAGCATAATGCGCCAAACTGCGACTTTCTACGATTTAACAGACATCTTTCCGCAGTGTGGGGTTAGGGACCATACGCAACTGATTTCCTGCCACGCCTAATAAATAAAGATCATCTGGTTTGATTTAATACTTCATTTGTTATACAATACTTATTATATATATGCAGTTTCGAACGAATGGTGTTTTTGGGGTCTGGGGACCTCAAAACGAAAAGTTATCATGGTCCCAGGCCTAGGTCTTACCATGCCGACTACGGTAATAGCTTCTTCCCTATAGGGGAAATTCGCAAAAAATGACTTGTTATAGTTAATATACCCTACAACTTTACTGTATTCTTTCAGGTGGAGAAAGATCCAGAAACTAGGACTGGCAACAGACTACAAAGAAGATGATTCTGAAGTTGGAAAGTGGCTGCGGTATTGTTTTGGGTTAACATATTTACATCCCGGGCAAGTGGGAGACGCTTTTTGCCTCTTAATGAGCATCCAGCCGGAAAATCAAAAACTCGTAAGTTTCAGTGATTATCTCGTTGAAACATGTATCAGTGAAAGCGACGCCAATTTCCCTCCACACATATGGGCTCTAAACTCTTCTGACCTTTGGCGGACTACAGACGCCTGTGAAAGCTTTCACAGTAAGTTTAAAAAATCCTATCCATCTCCCCATCCGAACATTTTCGTCTTTCTAGACACCCTCAAAGAGGCCCAAATAGACACCTACATTGGTATGAATACCGGAAGACCCACACAGCGAAAGAAGAAAACCCGTAGGCACCAACAGTTCGTCGAGAGGAAACTCCTACAACTCAAAAACGGAGAAATAGACATTTTAAATTTCTTGAAGTGTGTGTCTGTTAAGGCAGCCTGATTGTACATATAGATTGCAAATTACTGTTTAAATGTTATTGTATTAATATAAAAATGTATGTTTAAAATAAATACTGGTTGTAAATAGCTGATTGTTTGATTTTTAATGCCTTAATCTCATTAACTCCTAGTCTACCGATTTCAGATAACCACAATAAGTATGTTCATTTCAAAGCACATGTAAATTTACATTAAAGCAAAGTGAAGTTAACCCGATAATGAAGGGAGAAACTAAAGTTGAACTGTGGTTTGAACTGTGAATAAGAAGCGGATACCATTGTTTGCAAACTGCTGGGGTAGTATCTCAGAAAAATCTCTGACAAAAGAAATGCCGCATTGGCGCAATAACGGTGCGTTTTGGGGGGGGGGGGGGGTAGTTTTAACAGTGGCGCTTTGCCGGTGTCTACCTGGCCCTAGTGGCGCAATCCCGGTGGACCGTCCAGAACATGTTTGTAGAAGCTGAGCAGCTCCATCTCCTCCCAGTTACTGCCAAAATGTTTAGCAAGAAGTTTAAAAACATCTCTTAACTTAAGTGGAGCTATTTTCACCCCAATGTCAACTGAATCAGGGGAGGGCATAATGCTAATCTTCTGGTTCTTGAGACAAACACTTTTAAATTTGCCTATGTTAGTTCTATAATGAGGCTCCCCTTTCATCAAAACACTGTCATGTTTTGAGTTTATTTTAAAATAAAATCGTTTACAAGGGTTGAACTGAAAGTGCCATTTTCCAGGAGGTTTGAGTATTTCAGAGCATCGGGTTTTCCAATCAAGGACTTTACCAGCCAGTGGCCGAACAGTCCCAAACTCTGCAAATATCTTTGAGTAATCTTCCGGAGTAATAATGACATTTTTGCGCTTAACTTCCTTCTCAATTCTGGCAAAAACCCTGTCCGAGGGTAAAAATGAATGGCCTACAACTGGAAAAATATATTCAAGCCTTTCTACACTGACAGGTGCATTTTTTTCAGCCAGTAGCTCAACATACCCATCATAAATGAATTTTTATTCTGCGCGCCGCATCCGTCAGACATTATTCGGATAGTTTTACATGGTTAGGTACTGCAAGATTGTTTAAAAAATCATATACAGCTCATTTCATTTGCACCTTTTTTCTGCTGTGTTTCATCATACTCATAAATAAAAACATTCTCTTTAGTTTGCTTAGCCTTAGAATGTCCAACTACTATTGTTACATTGTATTTATATAGCTGCCTTGAGTAGTAGGCTGTCTGATCTGGTACACGAGGCAAAATTTGATTCTTCTGACAATCAAAAGAAAAGTCAACAGGTCTTCTCTGGTCTCTTTTAGCATATTGTAAAAAGATTTGGCCTTCAACTTATGACTCCGTTATTGAGCTAAAAGGTTTTGTTTTGCATTTGGATCCTTGCAGTTTTTTATTTCTTCTAGTAATGAGGTACATGTTGAACATTCGTCAGTTCTTGGGCTTCCGAAACCTATGTTGAACTTTGTTCTAAATACATGCCTAAAAAACTCTGCTTAACTTGTAAAGCCTCTTCAGATTCCTCATTGTACAATTTCCACATTTTCTTTATGTTGAGATCAGATTGTAAGTACTGACGATTACAAGTTTGACTCCTGCAGTAGTGGTTTTCAATTACTTAAAAATTTTTAATAAAGTTTACAATGGCATTCCTTTTGGATTCTTAGGCTTTCAGTTTCCTATCTCCTCCTCTGTTTTCTTTTGGTGTCAACCCAGTTTCAAAATGTCGCTTAACAACGCCCTTCACCCGGCCTTCTGACAATCGTAAAGTGTCAAGAAAAGCTTTACGACGAACTGGAATTTTAGTTTTCTTATTTTTATCGTAAATAATATACTTAACAACCATTGACTTTTCGTCTCTTAGATCGCTAACAGGTCTTGCCCGTTGAGGTTCCATGGCCTCAGTATACTTTAAGATAAAAAAGCCTTGTTTATTTTTTAATTCGCTAGGCCTAGCTGAAGAATCATAAAACGTTTCATGAAATTTTTCCTGAATCATTGGGGTCGTTTCTGAGCAGCGGTAGGCTTTTCCTTTTTTCCCGTGGTTACATTGGAGTGGAATGGGTGGACCCACAGGGCTGTACCTGAAAATACACCCCCCCCCCCTTAGTACTTGATATTAACTGGGAATAAAGCAGTTATGAAACTGAAGCCTTATGCCTAACAATATTCACCTAAGTAGTATGACTTAGCTGTTTCTGCGGGTGGTGGGATGTGGTGGGTGCTCATTTGCATAATTAGTCCCCCCCCCTCATTTGCATAATTAATTGATTTTAAATGGAGATGATTAGCTCCCCCCCTAATTTGCATAGTTAATTGATTTTAAATGGAGACAATTAGACCCCCCCCAATTTGCATAATTAATTGATTTTAAATGGAGACGATTAGCTCCCCCTTCCCCTCATTAGCATACTATGCCCACTACCCCATTCCCTTTGTTTGAACAACCGAGTGTTTATTTAACAACACTCGGTCAATTCTAACATTATTTTGTGATTGGTTTTGTTTTTTTGTTGTTTTCCCGTTTATTTACAATATATTTCCTAATCTAATATACAATATAATTCCTAATCTAATATACTATATAACTTAAATCTAATTTTTTATACAATTTATTTACATTCCACGTGGGCGGTGTCTTCTTTGTACTCCAGTCACCTCGACCTCAAAGAAACGGTTCGGTGACTGGAGAGGGTCTTCCGCAGCATGCATTTCCAGTGTGCGGAAATGTTCCGTCACTGGCATATGCATACTCCAGCTGCCGCTCGAAGTCGAACGCCTCCACGTGGGATTCCATCCGCTCCTCCTGAACCTGGCCCTGAAGATGGTGTTGTCAGTGACCTCATCGTAGTACTGATCGAGGTCCAGGAGGTTCTCGATCATGACGATGTTGAAGGGAGCGAAGAGGCTGCGGTATACGACAGGCATGATGGAGAGGCTGCAGTCGAATGACTGCTCCCCTTGGCGGAGACCGTATTCAATTGGAGCAATTGGAGCTAATCAAGGGAAGCGTGGTGAACATTAGTTTCCCACGCCACTAATGTTATGCAGCCCCCCCTCATTTGCATAATTAATTGATTTTAAATGGAGATGATTAGCTCCCCTCCCTTATTTGCATAATTAATTGATTTTAAATGGAGACGATTTGCCCCCCCCCTTCATTTGCATATGGTGCAAACTAACCCGTTCCCTTTGTTTGAACAACTGAGTGTTTATTTTACAACACTCGCTTTATTCTAACACTATGTTGTGATTGTTTTTTTCAAATTTATTTTATTTATAAAACAAGGAAGGATAGGGATCGAAATATTTAATCGATTATAATTATCTCGATGTCTTCCTTCGGTGAAGATGGAGGAGGAGCTCTGCGACGTCTCGCTGGCCGTGTGATACCAGTGCTGGTTGACGGCACTGGATTAGCATAATCCACCTCCATCGCCGTTTCTACTTGCCGCACTCGCAGCCGGCACTCCTCCAGTGCTGCCCTCCCAGCCACTGTCGTCACCTGCGTCTCCTCGATGTCGACCAGCTCGCCGACATCTCTCGTCCGCAGCAGATGCAACTCCTCCCGGTCGACCTTGAGCAGCTCCTCCGCCTCCGCCGAAGCTGCCATCAACTCGCTGTCGGATATCTTTGTACCCCACGGGCTTGGCGTAAGCCACGTGTAGAACAAATCTACAGCGAAGTCTCTGCTGCTTTCACCACCTCCTCATCGCTCAAAGCAGTCCCCCAATATTCATCGGGGACAAATGCCTTCATGGCGAGAACTAACTCCTGCTCGTCAAAAGTGATGTTAGGCATCGACATGATGTAAATGGAATTAAAAAAGGAAATAAAGTTAAAAAGTAAATGAAGAATACAGAGCGAACACTGGTTAAACTTGGGAGGCTACTGGCAGACTGACAGTGGAGCGAGGGTCGGGCGAGCCTCCTTTGTTGCCTTCCCCTCCACATGAATCAAGGGAAGGGTGCATTATTAGTGGCGTGGGAAACATTAGTCCCCCCCTAATTTGCATAATTAATTGATTTTAAACGGAGACGATTATCTCCCCCCCCTAATTTGCATAATTAATTGATTTTAAACGGAGACGATTTGCCCCCCCCCTCATTAGCATAATTACTACCCGAATACAACGCTGGTTTACAATGTGTTCAACTCACCCTGCTGCACCCTCCCAGACAGTCTGGAATGCGAGGGGAGCAATTGAATTATACTCTCGAACCCCTGCTTTACTATGCGTTCGACTCGCCCTACCACACCCTGTGCTTACTCAGTCTTCACTCTGCTTCCCTGGCGGTTACACGCGTTTTCCGAGTGCTCCGTTTCTTTACCATACGTTACGTTTCGTGAGCGCTTATGGCGACGTGCTGTGCTGACAACTTACTGTGTTGGATTACCATTTTATTAAAACGTAAGAATTTTACTTACGTAGGTACCACCAATCTACTCGTATTGCGAAACGATGGATTGAAGTCTCAATAAATTGAGAAGTAAGAATTTAGATATTTGATTTCTTTTATTAACCTTTTATAAAAATGAAATGTGTATAATATATTACCTGTGGAATGAACTTTAACTGAATATGAGTCTTGATAATAGATAGTGACATTAATAGTCACTAATAGTGACAGTGATAGTGATAGTGATAGTGATAGTGATAGTGTATTTGATTTAATAGAGTCATAATATATTTCCAATCAGAAAACAACAGGGATAAGTAATCACTGAAATGAATATCTTAGAATGGGTATTGTGTTAAGTATTTGGATCGTAGACTGAATATGAGTCTTGATTATGGTAAACTGACAAGACAAATGTTTGATTTTACGGAGATATATTTAGCCTTACCTTCATTTTACTAATTGATCTTAAAAATAGCATTTTATTAAAACGTAAGTTATACTTATTAATAAAATTTTTAATTTTACTTACGTAGGTACCACCAGTCTACTCGTATTGTGAAACGATGGATTGAAGTCTCAATAAATTGAGAAATAAGTATTTAGATTTTCGATTTCTTATATTAGCTCCTTATAACGAGTCACAATATATTTCCAATTAGAAAATAACAGAGATAAGTAGTTAGTGAAATGAATCCCATACAATGGGTATTGTGTTAAATATTTAGACCGTAGACTGAATATGCGTCTTGATTAGACAAGACATATATTTGGTTCAACGGAGATACAATTTGACATACCTATGAACTAGTAATCGACCATAAAAATACCTTTCGTATTACTGTTTGGTACGTAACTGACCTATCAAAAAATACTAATCAGAACCAACAAAATTCAGTGAAACTGTATATTATACCACGGTCTTTTTCCTTTGCTGAGGAATCTAATAAGTGTGTTATCCTTTTATTTATAGATCTATCATGAACTGCGAGAGACGCTTTACGTACGCCATCTGCTTCGCCGAATTTAAGCACAAGCAACACCTTCAGCGTCACATGAAGCTGAAACACCGAGATGGTGAGGAGATCTTCTCCTGTCCTGAGTGTGAGAAGACGTTCACCCGTAAGGACGCCCTACATCGTCATCAGCGAGTAGTCCATGCTCCGACGCCTTCAGCCCCTACGCCCGGTCCGTCATCAGCCCCTACGCCCGGTCCGTCATCAGCCCCTACGCCCGATCCGTCATCAGCCCCTACGCCCGGTCCATCATCAGCCCCTACGCCCGGTCCATCATCAGCCCCTACGCCTGGTCCATCATCCGCTCCAGACAACAGACAGGTAAATAATAGTAATAATTTTATAATAACGTAATAAATAAACCAGTTCAATTTCGGTTTTAAATGAAAAAACCAATTTCTGTTTTAAATGAGAAAGAAAACATTGATGGTTAACACCGAGTATGCTAAACCTCGAGCAGTGTACGTTTATATCAAATCAAAAGCAGGGGAATGAGACTATCTGATATTTTGCACTTTAACACTGAGCAAAGAAATCTAGTATTTTGCACTACCTTTTAGTCTATCTATGTAATGTCGGGGTGTAAAAAATCAAAAGTGTGAAAATAAACAAATAAACAAGTGTCCCTTATTTTGATCACGATTACTATTCATTTTTATTAATACCCTTTGTGTATTTTCAGGTTGCGTGTGTCCTCATTGTCGCAAGACCTTCATGTGGAAGGACGTCTTGATGCGACACATTCGAGACCACTGCAAGGTTGTTCGAGGTGCTGTATTCGCCTCATCTTCGACACATCCGGCTGCTCAAGCTGTGCCTGTGACGGTGCAGCCTACCCCCTCTCCTGCTCCGTCTACATCCAGTAGCGACAGCAGCAACACCGGTGATGAAGATGAGGTAGCTATCCCTAACAACCTAGCTCCACAACGCTTTGTTGAAATAAACAAACATTGGTTTACCTCTAATAAACTGCTCATAAGAGTGACGGCCGTAATAGGCAATCACGGATTCATCATAATCCAGTTGCTGAACTGGTACAAAATGTTCCCTTAAGTTTGTTCTGAGTTTCTCAATAGGTGGGCGAAGTTCCCAAAGTTTATCTTGACAATTTTATTGTTAGAAACAATTAAATTGCAGAAACACTCACCAATAACAGTATCTAGCAGTCCCCTATAGTGAAAATCAGTGACTTTCACTGACTTTTCAGGGTTCAAGTTGTCAAAAATCCGTGACCTTTTTGCGTCGGCGCGACCTTGTTTGGCTAAAAATCCGTGACCTTTTGTGGTGATATAATCCTAATGCTATGTAACAAATGTTAGAAGAGATTCAGTTTACTTTGTAAAGCACAGATACTACAGGACAGAATAAGACGAGTGGGTTAATAAATCTGAGAGGCTTTAATACAACAGAAAAATTACAAATTGAAAACGTACCTTGTTCACAACTGGCTAGATGGCCTTTCAACAGGATCTAGGACTGCTTCCATACATAACATACAGGCCTACAACACATTTAACTTATAATATAAAAAACCTGTATAAAATGAAAAATTAATAAATTTATAACTAATTTAATGTTTATGATTCTATAGGCCTACACTCAAAAGTTTAGGTTAGGCCTACTTCTTTTTCAAAAACTTTAGTTGGTTTTCAATCTGAGAAAGTTCCTGCGATTTTTCTTCTAAGAGTTTTAGTCTCTTGTGCTCTAAAGCTCGAATTTCTGTAGCAGCTCTCTTTTTGGCCTGAACTTCTTCTTCCTCCAAGTTCTTTTTCAATTTTAACGCATCCTTTCTTCTTGAAGATGCGTTTCTAAATTCAACTAACATATTTCTGTTTACATCCAGCGATGCAATGCCCTCTGAAAAATGTGTTTTTGAGTTAGACCCAAAGAAAAACTTGTCTTCCTAAGCCTTATCTCTATATAAATTTTGAAGGTTCATAAAAATATTATGTTGCAAAGTGAAAAGTAGTACAACCTATTTATATTATTCATTTATATATTCATTGCTTCGGAAGGCATGTAAAGCTATTTGTCCCAGCTGCATAAGTACCGGTAGTCGATAGGTCTTGTCAGAGGCGCTAGTGCGACCTGAAAACTCTGACACCAGACCTTGGCCAGAAGGTTACACAAACTTTATTTTACCTTCATTGATAATTTTTTTGAGAAAGTAACCTTGACTCTCAAATAGGCTAATAACTAGGCTACTTTTAAATATTATTATATTATGCATGTTTAGGAGTAACAAATATTCATGTGCTTATATTATTTTTAAGGTAAAACCCTAAAAATCTAGGACTAGGCACATATAGACAATATCTTAAGTTAAAAAAAAATTAAGGCCCTAAAAAGCACATAAGCTACCTATATAGGTTTGTATGTTTACATGAATATAGTCGAATGTGTAAAGTCGAACTACTATAGCCTAACATAAAGCAAAAGTAGTACAGGTACAACCTATTCATTATCTTTAGGCCTATTAATTATTTTTTAAGAAAGTTACCAACCATTAATTTTAAACTAGGCTACTAACTTATTATAGCCTATATATGTTTAGGAGAAAAATAGAAATATTCACGAGCTAAATTTATTATTTTTAAAGAAGAATTAAGGTAAAATCTAGGCATATATAGTTCAATCTTTGAAGTTTAAAACATTTATTTATGGCCATATAATGCACAGGAGCTAAATAGGCTGATAGGCCTAGATGTGTATGCATGCCTACCTACTCGTGATAATTTGTAATGTCGAACTACAGTACGGTAGCCTTGGCCTATACGATAATGTCGACAATAATGGTATTACAACATTAAAGAGCAAGAAATGCCTAAACGTTTCTATTTGGATAACTTGGGCCGCACTTCAAAGGGTTTTGGCTTAACTTGCTAATTTACATCTAGGTCTAACTGGAATTTTTTGCCAACATAATAGATTATTAGTTTTACTAACCTGGAAGAGAATATATGTGGTCATGAAGATGTCTCTGTGCAATTAGGGATTTTTCCTCCAGGTTTTCCACCAAAAGGTTTTTATTGAAAGAAAAACTTCTTTCTACTGCCGCGTTTCCATGAAAGCACACAAGAATTTTCTTGATGAACATCTTTAGTTTACTTTCTTCATCTTTCAAACTGGTAAATATTTCAGCAAATAGACAGTCTAATCTATCTTTTTTCCAGTTAAACTTTTTCAGCTTTTCTTTGACAACATTATTTTCACAAAGCCTCAAGTAACTTCTTTTAACAACATCACCGTCAGCAGGAGATAACTGATTATGGGCAACAAATTGTTCTATTGCAACTTTAATCCTACTTTCTCTCAGTACTTCACTATTCATTATAGCTGGATTTAGACACGTAGCACCTAGTACAATTTTTTGTTTAGTGAGCTTTTTTCCATCAATTTTTTAAACATAGCTTCAAGAAACTTTTTGCAATCCAATCTGAACTTCTTTGATTCCAGCTCACCAACATTTCTCAGTTCTGCTCTTGCTCCAAATCCAATGTCAATATTGTCGATGGATTTATAGTTAGAATCTAAAGCCAGATCCACATGTTTAAGTTTTGACGCAGACGTCCCCTTGTCCATGACAGATTTTTTTATGAAACGGCTTCCGAGGCTTTTCATCAAAAGGAATATTTCTGCATGTAAAAATGGCAATAGCGTAAAAATGCTCGTAAAAATTGATTTAGCTTCCAGTTGACTTTATTATGTCCCGTCTTATATGCTCCATTAACAATATGAAGGGAGCAGGTTCCTACATCAAGAATTTGTGATTCACTTGTAAGGTCGTGCCGATTTTAGCCTTATAGCTCGTCTAGCGGTCGTCCGACTTTAATGATCAATAGCTCATGTAAAAGCCGTTAAATGACTGAGTATTTTAAGACCAAAACGAACTACATACCTTGATTAGAACCGGAGATGTAAGAGATAATTCTTAAAAAATCTTAAAAACATTAAACGTCCATAAGAAATGTATAGGGATGAATTTTTTTTGAGCATATCTTTTTAACAAATACATATTTTCAAAAATGTATTTCAGCATTGAGTTAAGGGTAAACATCTAGTCCATAATGATGCGTCACAACACCATCTTTACATTTGAAAAAAATTATTTATGTCCAATATGGCGGATCCAAGATTGCGGCCGAAAATGTAAACTCTGTCAAAATTTAGAACCAGTCACCCAACTATGATTGGTGGCGGTCCAAAGTCAATATCTCGAAAAACATTGATACAAAATGCAGTTGAATGTATTTTTTCAAAAATGTTTGTATGGTGGGAAAATCCGCGATTTTGAACCGTGATTTTAGTGAGGTTCCCATGGTCAGATTTTGGTCAACTTTGGATATGTTAAAATCCATATTTTTTTAAGTAGAATTCCATAATAAAATGTTTTCTTGCAGTTTTTTTGAGGTCATTGCGTAAATTGACTGGACTATTTCTCTTTCTGGATTTTTATTTTTTTCTTTAAGTTTTTCTTTTTTATTTGGAGGTTTTCTAATGTAGTAACACAAAATGTAACAGACTCAATACTTGTACAAATCTGTTTCGCCTCATACTATTGTAAATAAGCTCATTTCTCATATCATCAGATGTTTGCCAATAGAAACGCGCTCCTGGTAGTTTATTATAACCCGAAACCGTCAGAACTCCCAAGAAGCGTTTGAGGTAGGTCACCTACTGAAACATTGGGGTCTTGAATATTTTTGAACGCTGCATAATTTTAAATTTCTTGTACCATAAGCGTTGAAATTTCACGGTCGATCAAAAGCTCAACCGGTGAAAAATCTGCATATCTAGAAAAATCAGTTTCGGGAAAACTTGGAGAAGTGAAGCTGAGAGATCCGCATTTTTCCATGAACGTACAGCAGGAGTTTGCTTTGCCTGACTAGCTTTGCTTATTTTTATAATTTTTATTTTGTATAGCAGGACTCTTTGTTTGTTTTGATTTTTTAGCTAGTGGCTTTTTACTCTTATCAGGTTTGTTTGTAACATTTTTGTTTGTTTTTGTTACCGGTTTACGTTTTTTACGTTGGGACTTTACAAGAGAGTTTGATGGTGTAAGGGATGTATCTGGCTTTGTTGAAAGATTGGATGTTTCCGAGGATTGGTTTGCAAAAGTGGGAATAACTATCCGGCTTGGTCGATAAAATGTAAATTGGCTAACAGATTGAACAGGCTGTGTTAGGCTGAGTTAGGCTGATTGTCCAAGATGTTACCTGAATGTAACTTGACATCATTGTCCACCATCGTAGTGTCTTGATCTTCTCTAGGACCTACAGGTCTATTGTCACCAGCAGTTGAAGGCAGCTGGTCAGGTAAAGTATTAAAAGGTAAATCCGGTGTAGGCTGATTGTCTGAGGTGTTGTCTAAAACTAACATAGCACTATCGCCCATCGTTGTATTGTTTTGGTTTTCTCTGGGAGGCCTACTGTCGCCAGATGTTGATGGAAGCATCTCGTCAGGTAAAACATCAAAAGGTAAGTCCATGTCCATATCGAATCCTGTGCGACGATCATTTGTGAAAATCACCTCAGCATTAGCTGATAGTTGTCTGCTGCTAAGGTTGTCAATCATTCCTCCATCGTCTTTCTTCGCCGAGTCTTCGTCAGAAAGTGCATTTGGATCAGGAAGCTCTATTGAAATGTCACGGTCTTCAAACTCTTCTGATTCAGTTGCTTGAAGTTCCTCGAGTATTTCTGCTAGATTCATGGACCTGAAATCAATTAGATGATATAAGGAAGGAATGTTGTGGTTTTTGCCAAAAGTATTTTAAAAGACTAAAGTCTCATATTAAAGCAACTTACAAATACGATGATCAAATTTTCAAGAATGAAATTAAAGGACATTCAAGCAAAGTTATTAATGATTTAGATGTGTTTAAAGAGATGGTATTGAAGATTTGAAATTAACCGTAAAAAATATCTAAAAAATATAGCAAAAAAAAGAAATGTATGCTGTAAAAAATATAGCAGAGTGGCATCTATGTTAAATGAAACTCAATATTATGAGACTCACTAACTTGAGTCTCATAGTATTGCTCATATGAGTGGTGATCAGTTGAGAAAATATGAATTATGAAGATTTAATACTTTGGAATATGAAATATTTGAGTTGTCCAAAATATAGTTACATTTTTATCCAGCAATTAGTCAGTTGATAAAATGTGGAAACAATAGTACAGTTATTTATATTATGAAGTCATAACTAAAAATATTAACTTCATTTCAATTCCAGTCAACAGTAAAAGGGAAGAAACAGTAGAAAGAAATTGTCATTGGTCGTTGTTGGTTTATCAATTAGATACACATTCTTTCTTCCATTTCGATTCTTTGTCCACTTTAAATTACACACATGCAATGAAAATACTGTAGCTGAGAATTTCAACTCTCAAATGAAAGAAATAAATCAAACAGTTCAAAGATTTTGTAATAATTAAGGAGGTGATATGCCTTAGACAAAGTTCTACTTTGGAATGTGGAGTACATGTGTTACACAATTCTCAAAGTATATATAAACGCATCCTTAAACAACTACCTATAAATGATGACACAGTATATAATAACAATTTCTCCGTTGACAAATTTTACAAACAGATCAATACATTGAGGAGAAATATAAGCCAGAAATAAACCATAAATTGGTACAACAACTCAATAAAGAAAGCGCACACAAAGATATAATTGAGGCTGAGATAAATAGTGGAAAAACGGATGAAGAAATTTGCAACGAAAATCAAACAAATAAAAGTAGTGAAAAATATTCTGAATGTGGGAAATATGTCAAAAGCCTTCAGATTCACATAAGCCGAACTCATCCATCAACAAATAGAGATAATAAAAGTAATAAATACAAAAATGACCAACAAGAGAAATAAATTCAAGAACCAGAAGACCAATCAAAAATAATACAATTTCAAAATATGTTAAAAGATTGGGAAGACTAATTTAACAAAATGACAAACCTTGATGATCTAGATGAGTTAAATAATAAAATGAATGAGTTTACAATATTCCTAAGTTCTGCTGTTAATAATTTGCCTGGACCAAAACGCCCAGCAATGAAATATTATAACCTAAGAAAATCGAAAATAAATTTAAATTGTGAAAAGCCATGTAAACAATCAAGCAATCCCATGCGGTCTTCAAATAGAGGAAGATCTAAGAGGCAAGAAAAATATTCGTAAGAAAAAGCGCAGTTTCTTTATTATAACCAAAGAAGGAAAGCTTGTCGATTGGTTATGGGGTCAGGAGACATATCATGCAAGATAGGATCTAATGAGTTGTATAAGGAGTTTTCCAGTCGTTTTGCCAACCCTAATACAGCAATCAGGAATGACTATACGAATACCATAACTGTAAGTAGTGAGTAAGTGGAAATGGATGAAGCCTGAAGCAGTTATTGATGCAATGAAGTCAATTGCCATTGATACATCTCCTGGAGTACATAAAATTTTAATGAGAGTTATGAAATGTAAGAAAATGGCTGTTATTTTAGCGAAAATATGTTCTCTTATGTTGCTTAAAGGTTGGGTCCCAGATTGTTTTAAAGTTGAAAGAACAGCGTTAATATACAACGGAGGGGATGTAAATGATGCAAAGAATTGGAGACCAATATCCATTTGTTCTGTTTTACGGAGAAGTATTGAAAGAGTTTTGAACAAAAAATTGAGAAAACATATTCATTCTAATCCAAACCCGAGAGGTTTCGTCAGAACAACAGGAACTAAAATAAATTTAGATATAGTTAATTCCATTTTAACAAAAACTAAGATTAAGAAAGTTGATGCTACATTAGTTTTCCTGGATATAATTAAAGCATATGAGTGTGTAGGACATGAACATTTAATTAAAATTATCATGTCCTAAAAAAATATGTGTTTGAGTAAAAAATGTGTTTAAGTAAAATGTTACAACATGCCTAGAAAACTCAGAACATTAATTTCTAATCTCCAGATTGGCAATAAGATCGAAACAGGAGCCACTAGAAGCAAATCAATCCCTTTTAAAAAAGGATTGCTCCAAGGTGCGCCACTGTCCCCAACTTTATATAATTTGTGTACAGATTTTGTTTCAAATTAATTAAGTGAAAAAGAAGTAACCATTATATGGGTATGAGCTTTCAGCAGACTTGGATAAACTTACAGTTCTGGGATTTGCTGATGACTTGGTAATAATTTGGCAAATACAAAATTAGTGATGTGACTCTTACTTTAATGGCAATAAATTTACTCAATACGATTGGCTTAGAAGTAAATCCTAAGACATATTTTCATATTTCATTGAGTTAAATGAAAATATGACTATTGGAAGCATATCAGAAAATGAAACAATAAAATATTTAGGTGTAAATTTTTCCAGGAAATTGTTTTAAATCAAGAAAAAATAATAACAAATTTCAAAAACAATTAGAAAAATTGACTTCAACAACATCGCTTTTATCGAGTCAAAAGTTCAATATTATCAATCAGTGTACATGGGCTTCTTTAGTTTTTCCTTTTCATAACGCTCCTCTTCATAAACTACCAATAGGATTCTTAACAAACTTAGGTAAACTGGTAAAAAGTAGTGTCAAAGAAATAATAAGTTTACCCACTTACATTCCAGACTGTATGTTATATAGTTCATAAAAATACAAAGGGCTTAGTTTGATTAAGGCATAGTGAGAAGCTTATATAGAACAACTTAATTCTATTGAAATTCTTAGAAGGATTCAAAATAAAAACACCCCGAATGAAGAAAATTTTAACAGAAAATTTGTTTCAAAAAGTTGAATATAGAAGAAATAAACGTGGATGGAAAACTAAAAAATACTAAAAAGGTGAGAAGCTACCTAAGAGAAAAAGAACTTGATAGTTGGAAAACCCTGAAACAAAAAGGTAAAGGAATTTTTTAGTGAGTACACGCAAACAAATCAAGGTGCCATAAACAAAGAAGGTCTGACTGAATCAGAATGGAAAGATTGTGTCAAAATGATTGCAAATGTGGTGCCTGTACGAGTTATCCACGGCAGGAGTCAGGGCAGCAACCGCTGCAGAGGACACTGCGACGAGATTGAAACCCTTGTCCGTTTCTGTCCGGCAACGGCGTCTGTCCGTTTAAGGAACCCCTCAGAAACACCACGCACCATGATATGAGTAGCCCCGTACGTTCCCGGCACCCTGCTAAAAGCCGCTCGAGGCTACACACTACTGTGGTGCGGCGTGAACTGTATAAATACTATGAGAGCGATTTGATTTATTCTCTTTAAATGATTATTGAAAAAGCGTATAAAAGGATGAAACAATTTTTTATGATTTATAAATACTTTTGTACAATAATAACATTTACGAGTTATATTACTTTTATTAATTTAAAAGGTTCTCACGCTGCTAGCAAGGTCTACCAATTCGCCTATTAGGTCTCTTTTCCTTTTAATTTATTCGAACTAAAATTATTAAAAATAGTAGAGTTAATCGTAAAAAATCAATATTGAGCTACAGTCACATTTCCGCCTAAAGCCAAAAATAAACACACGTCCTGTGTCATGAACTATTAACTGACTTATTATTCCCGTGACGATCGGCAGATTTCTTGCTCAAATTTTCTAACTGGAATATTCACTCTCGCTTTGTAATTTTAACTAACTAGAGATGTTAGTTCCTAGAGATGCACCGCTAGCGGTCATAGTTCCGAAATCGTCACAAGTTACGCTTACAAAAAACAAGTTAGCGTTTTTTTATGCATTTTCCCTTAAACTCGTATTACTTTTAAGACCAATTGAGAGATCATTCAACAAATTGTGGTTCTAAGATTGAAATCTTTTGTTATTAAGTAGTTACTTTTCAAGAAAATATATAATTATCAAGCTTATAGAATTTTAATACACATTAAAATTGAAGCTTCAGTGAATTATATATGTAATTTTCATTTTACGTGTATTTTCATTGATTTATTCTATAATGATAACCTTGAAAGTGTTAAAGTTTAAAAGTGCGTTAAAATAATTTTTATTAAGCCAAACTTTTTATACTCTTCAAGAATTTTATGACTTCTGCAAGCAACCAAATATCCTGACCACCTAGCCTATCTGCCTGGCCCAACCAACATACCATGCCCAACATAACCTGTGTTCCTCTTGGGAACAGCTTGACGGATCCAACGTCGCCTGCGACTAATTGGATGACTCACAAAGTAACAAGTAAGTACCAAAAACGTGATTTTGTTTGTAGTCGTATTGTTTATAGGATTGACCTTAACTGAAAATGAAAAATATATATTGCAGATATTTTAGACTTAAAAAGTTTATCGAACAAAATCAATATAGCAACCACAATTCAAGAACTTTATTATTTTCTCTATCATTAATTCTATTTGGCCATACTACCAAATAATCAAATCAAATGGGTGTTTAATATTGAAGGAAATGAGCTATCGACCTAGTTTTTTTATGAAAATGTTCGTAATTTATTGTCCTTTAACATAGTGTTGCACGATTTTTTGCAGTTTTCCTTTTTTTACCCGAGCGCCTTGATTTAATGTAACAAGTAAAATGATTCGGCGTCAAGCGCTGATTCAGCGGGGTAACAGTTTGGCAACCTCGCGGGGTGCGTATTGCTTTATTCAAGGTCACAGCGACTGCAGGCCCCGCCTCCATCGGACTTCTCTGCTGCCGCCCAGTGTACACCCCGATTATCGAAGGAAACGATTTGCCATAGTTGCCGCGCCCGTGCTGCAACTTTCTTCTGAACAATAACGTTGTAAAAATGTAAAACATGCCATTTCAATTTGTCCTAAACTTTATTCTAATTATTCTCTGTTTACTTTTTTGGATAAACTTTCAACAATTTGTTCTTATTTCGTTTATTTTATATCACTACTTACAAGGTCGTTTTTCATGTTTGTATTTTACACGAATAACAACAATTCATTATTTTGCATTAATCAATACCGTTATTAAAAATAATCATTAGGATTTTAACTTTTAATACTTAGGGCCAAGCGATTGCAACTGCGTATGAGTGGGTGTGTGAGTGTGAGAGCATGTCTGAGTGAGTGAGGGTCCGTCCGTAAGTCGAGCGCGTGTTTCTGTGTGTGAGTGAGCATGACTGGTCCGAGTTCTCGGTTATCTCAATGGCGTTTTATGCTTTTATATTACTGTATATATTTTTACTCATTAACTTCCGTCCTTAGTGTAAACTACTGTCCCCGTGGTATTTGCGTGCATATTTGTTTAAATTTATCTTTGTATTTTTCTGTTTGACTAAAATTTACTATTTTTCATTCTGTAACTAAAAATTCCTCTACAGTGGCTGATTATTGACTCGTTCCCCACCCACAGGCTTTGACCAATGTGGGGAACTAATTCCTATTGTGAAATCAAGTTTTTTTTAATAACATTGCAGACTGTTATTGAAAGGAATAAACAAATTTCATTTCATTGCTTCTTAAAAAGTCGAGTGCAAATTAGATTCCCTGAAATAAATATTTTCCAATGCTTCCACGCAAAGTTATTTTAAGTCTAAAATAAGAAATAAAATACATATAAACTCAACTAAGAAAAAAATATCATAAAACTATTTAAAGTAAACAGACCATTTAGCGTGAAACCAATTTTACATCTAAAAGGATCGATTAAAAACTACCCTAATTAAAACGACCTAAGAGTTGGTTAAGAACTTAATTTTTCTATTTTTCTCTTTTTACAAGATTTTTCTTTGGAACTTTACTCGCTCTTAGAAAATTTCCCAGTGATTTTCTTTCTGTAATTGTTTAGCACGATGTTCAAAAAGTGTAAGACACACTTTCTGACGAGTGGTCCAAGTGTTGTTTCACAATCGTCGTAGGCCTACTTCTCATCTTTATAGTAGACGTCCAGTGCACTTTCTATTGCGTCAAACAAGACACTCCTTTGAGAGAAAGTTCTTAAAAAAATCTGTCTCGTACCTCTCTCCAATCATCACTAAAAACACCTTAAAAACTAATGGTAAAATGTTAATTATAGAATGTGAGGGTTACTGTAGTCCTCCCCGGTCTATTATGTTAAAATAGAAATTGTTTTCTTGGGGAATCACGGTTGATGAAATATCTTTATTATAAACTAATTTGCTCTTGCATTTGTCTCAGCTTATGGATTTACAAACATATTTGCAAACGTAACCCCCAATGTTCGAAAGACCGAGTAAAGTTTCATCACTAACACTTTATATCATCAGCTTCGATCAATACATTTTCAAATATTTTACTATCTTCAACGTTAGTTGTAGGCAAAGCAATTTTATTCATATCATTTTCTGAAAATTGAAAACCTAATATATCTTTCAAAGGAATGTCCCTATACATTGACGAATACGCACTTATAATACTAATGGCTTTTTAATATTTTTCTGACTCTAATACTTGCTGCACACTAATATTGTAGCAAGCCCCACTCATTTGTCTATGTTGCCCAAACTTTTCCTCCAAATCATCGGTTTGAAATTTTCCTAGTAGTACATATACATTTTTAATTATTCTTTTAGGTGAATCAATATTTCTATAAGAGTTTGCAATGTATGGCTTAAAGCAAGATGAGTTTGATCAGAAAGTCTACCGTAATTCTTAGAATTTTCCGGGTGGTACTGGTCCCCTTGATGAGACATCACCCTCCATTATGACTGTCAATAAACTCAGAGCAATAAATAGAAACCTTTATTACATGCGCCAATATTTAAGAAGGGATGATCTAAAAACTTTGTATTTATCCTGGTTTGAATCCACACTGCGATATGGTTTAATTCACTGGGGCGGCACTTTTACAACACTGTTGGATCCAGTTGTTGTATCTCAAAAAATGGCACTCAGAACGATTTTTGGGGTAAATAAATTTATAGTTCAAAACCGTTGTTTAACATTTTGCAGGTTTTAGATTTTTACCAGCTTTATGCGTTTTGCTGCATGAACTACTAAAAACTGAACATCAACTCTTTTACCATTCAACAAAATTTGAGGACCACCAGAAGCTCATCTAAGATTTTATTAGAAGTACAAAAATTTATGAAAGTAACCAGTAGAAAGCAGTTTTATTATAACTCTATTTCCATATATAACAAAAATAACACATTTATTGACTTTAATTTAGATTTGATCAAATTTAAAAAAGTATTAAAGGCTAATATTATTGAGGGTAGGATTGTTATTTAGTTTTGTAAGTCTATGTTTTGTCTATGGGTATTTATTTATTTAAATTATATTGTTCAGGGTATAAATGTAATGGTTCTAATTTAAATGTTTGTGTCAAGATAGCCCAGATCGAAGATAGTAAAGTGGAAAGCAATGGACTGTGAACACTTCATATAATTAACAAAACAATGCAAAATGCTTCAAATCCACGCGTGCGATTTGCACTTGGATTTTATTTAATTATTTAATTTAATATTTAATTTTTGTGAAATAAAATGAATTTTGAATTTGAATTTGAATTTTTATTTCACCCACTCGAGGACACGTTTTAAAAATATATAGTTTTCTAAACTGAAAATAGCATCTTGATTTGAGTCTCTTAATCTGTCTCCTTTGAACACATGCTTCACGTTGACAATTTTCCACCTTTAAGATAATCTCTAAAAATACTATTGTACCTAAGTAAAAATCTCTTTCTCTTTCCCTTGATTTTTCCCTAAGTGCGGCTTTATGCTTTTCATCAGAGAGCCTACAGCACAGGTTATCATTTTGTCTTTCTAGAGAGGAAGGAAACAATCTTTTTTGTTCAAAGCAGGGGCAAATTTTATTACGTTGTTTCTTCCTATCTGTTTAATGCTTTTAAATGAGATAGACATGAAAAAAATATATATTTTCAGAATTTAGGTTGTCAAATTCAGGAATGATAAAGGTTTGGTTACCCTCGATTTGATTAAGCCAATTATTTCTTATATATTTAAATATATGCACTGTGTCGAAACGAATAAAAATGTGTTGTGTTTCGTCGTATGGATTTTTGAAATAGGTTTTTAGGGTGCCTCCACAAAGCAATTGAATCATTGATCTATTTACCCTGTTATTATCAGATATTATGGTAAATACTCTATACCCTATCTCTGTCAACATTTTCAAAATGTCTATTAGTACAGTTTTGTATAAATAAGGATTTGACAGACTTTTACAGGGGAAAAGCCCTACGATTTCTTTGTCTTGGCTTAAAGCAAGACGAGTTTGATATGAAAATCTACCTTGATTAATTCTTAGAATTTGCCGGTTCGTACTAGTCCCCTTAATGAGACATCATCCTCCATTATTTCACCCACTCGAGGACACGTTTTAAAAATATAAAGTTTTCTAAACTGAAAATAGCATCTTGATTTGAGTTTCTGAATCTGTCTCCTTTGAACACGTGCTTCACGTTGACAATTTTCCACCACTTTAAGATAATCTCTAAAAACATTATTGTACCTAAGTAATAATCTCTTTCTCTTTCCCTTGATTTTTCCCTAAGTGCGGCTTTGTGCTTTTCATCAAAGAGCCTACGGCACAGGTTAACCTTTTGTCTTTCTAGTGAGGATTGAAACAATACTTTTTTGTTTAAAGCAGGACTTACCATAGTTGTTTAAACACAAAACTTTTATAGGGAAGGAATTCCAGCTTTCTTCGGGGGCTGCAGCTTTTTTTGCCAACTCAGTGACGTTTTTGGATGGCCAGTAACAAAAACCTACACATTTTCCAATGTCTTTATCAGAGACTACGTCGTGAAGCCATATTTTGGGCACAGCTTCAACAGACTCATCAGCTCCTTGTTATAATATATGTTACTGATTATTAAACTCTATGTGTTTGCATGCTCTGTGCTACAAGAGATTAAATCAGCCTACTTCGGAACACCTTAAAACCGTGTTGTCACTTAGCCCGTGTCGTCTCTCTTTATATTTACTTTATTATCTTTATATTAATAGACAAGCATTTTTTCCATAAGGTTTTTGTACTCCTTTTTTCTCAGCCTGTATGCAACGCAGCAAAAATCTAAGCACACCGATAGAATTGTATTTTTCTGTAGATGTGCTGAATCCCATTGAAATTTATACTAGTCTTTTAGAAATGTAGAAAATTCAATTTAAAATTTCAAAAAAATTAACATTAGCCTTATGAGTTGCTGTTTTGGAGATATTATAACAACCAAATGTAAACAAAGTTAGCATCATATGTAGCTGTTATCACATGCTATTTTTCGTATAAAGATTTGATGTAGAAACATTAAGCCACAGTTAATTGGGGCATGGAGTGAAAATATAGAATTTGATTGAAATCAGGACTACTTAGAGAAGATTAGGGATATCATACCCAAATGTGTTCAATTTTACATTTATATTGAAAAATAAAGTCTACTTGCTTAAATAAGATTAAGAGATAAAAATGTTCTGATAAAAAGGGAAGAAAAAAGTACATTAAGTTTCTACCATCCAAAGTACTAACTGACATGCAACCGGCAGGGCCGGCGACGGGGGGGGGGGGGCAAATGCACAGGGGCCTGGACTCACAGGGGGCCCGGATCCACGCGAGATTAGTAAAAATTGGGCCCAGAATCGAGATGAGTAAAAAAAAGGCGGGTTTCTCAATTGCACAGGGGTCCGAAAATCCTGTCACCGGACTTGGCAACCGGAGAATAAATGGACACATTATATTCAAATTTTGTTTTTATTGGTGGATAATGGGTAATATACAGGGTGAGTCAGACCACCCGTCCACCTATTGTAGCGGGAGAACGGTTTGTCATAGAAACATCAAATTAAATTATTCCCCACTAATTTGCATATGAAGAATTCATTAAAAATATTTTCATCGCGATTCATGTACAGGGTGTTCCAGAAATGAAGGTCATGGGTTCGAATCTCAAAATTTTCTTAAGTAAACCTATAGTAAATATTATATCATTTTAAAGGTCTTCTTAAAAGAAACATTTTGGTGAAAACAGAACTAAATTATCTCAAGCCGTTTCAAAATGGCGGCCATTTTTGTGAAAATTCTCGATATTTACGGAAACCCCTGTATTTTCCAAACCACTCAACATTTTTCAGTTCTGATTCAAAATTCTTAATCCTTGATTACTCAGCTTTACTATGATATGTCACATGACAATATTTAAATTTGTTTTTAAATTTTGAAAAAAATTAATTTTTGAAAATATTGGCAGCCCTGAAAATAAAAAAAATCAAATAGCAACATATGCCAAAAAGCATGTCATTTTAAAGGTCTTCAAAATTCCTACAACTTTGTAATTTACACAAGTATTCTATCTTTTTTAGTTTTTGAGTTATGGTCAAAAACCCCATTTTCCCATATGAAGTGCATGTTGTTTGCTCGCCTATAGCAAACGGTCTGTTGGTACCCATTGGTTATTATGAACTGCATAAATAACATACACTTCATATGGGAAAATGGAGTTTTTTGACCATAACTAAAAAACAAAAAATGTTAGAATACTTGTGTAAATTACAAAGTTGTAGGAATTTTGAAGTCCTTTAAAATGATATGTTTTTTGGCATATGTTGCTATTTGATTTTTTTTATTTTCAGGGCTGCCAACATTTTCAAAAATTAATTTTTTTTTTTTAATTTAAAATCTTTTTAAATATTGTCATGTGACATATCATAGTAAAGCTAAGTTACCAAGGATTAAGAATTTTGAATCAGAACTGAAAAATGTTGAGTGGTTTGGAAAATACAGGGGTTTTCGTAAATATCGAGAATTTTCACAAAAATGGCCGCCATTTTAGAACGGCTTGAGATAATTTAGTTCTGTTTTCACCAAAATGTTTCTTTTAACAAGACCTTTAAAATGATATAATATTTGCTATAGGTTTACTTAAGAAAATTTTGAGATTCGAACCCATGACCTTCATTTCTGGAACACCCTGTACATGAATCGCGATGAAAATACTTTTAATGAATTTTTCATATGCAAATTAGTGGGGAATAATTTTATTTGACGTTTCTATGTCAAACCGTTCTCCCCCTACAATAGGTGGACGGGTGGTCTGACTCACCCTGTATATATTAAATTTTAGTGATAATTATAATATGTTTTATATGAAATGTATTTTGAAACACATTGGTTTATGCGGGGATTATTTATAAAATTAGCTATCCCTATTTGTCACTTTGAAAATTGGTCGAATTTTCGACCACTGGCGATCTCTAGTTATAACTTAATTGAGTAGAGCACTGGAAGCTGCTTTCAGTGAATTTCCCATTGGGGAATATAGGCATAAACCATGTTGTAGTAAGTAAAATAAATGCTTTAATAAAATTAACACTGGCCGAAAATGGCATTCACTCCTGCGGAGTTCTTCTTTTTCTCCCCTCTTTTAACTGCTTCCCAGTAAGTGTGCAGGTTGTCAGGGAGTTGTCATCGAAAACAGCACATAGCAGGGCCCTGGTGATGTTCGAGTGGCTCTTGGCCGTAATTTTGATTGACTGTATGGTAGAGTTGGATACAGTTGTTTCTAGCTACTGAAATTGAAATACAATTATTCACCTTCTACTTAATAAAGCCTAAATATAATGTGGAACATTACAAACCTCGCAAACGAATCTAAATATGGCCTCGTAAGCTTCCGTGGTCCTCCTGTTCATTACAGCATACACTACCGCGAACACCTTAAACAATTTAGTTTATTGTTACTTCAGACAAACAATTTGGAAAAATAATTAGTAAATGCTTATCAATAACGCAGTCAGAAATGTGAGAGTTATTAAAAAAGGATAAAATATTAATTATTAAAATATGGTTTAAAATACCTTCAGTCAACAATTCTATAATCCTGTAGATTTTCCTACATATGTTTTGAAACTACCGTTTCATCGTCTGGGAATGATACAAAATTGTCATAAATATAAAACTGTCGAATGACTTAAATAATTTAAAAAACATTTTTAATAGACAATTAATAGTTCTGGAGGCAAACAACAGTGAATAAAATATTAATTACAACATATATACTATTTTTTTTCAAAAGTATTTTTTACAGTATCCTTTAAAAAGTGTATATTTCTGTTTGAATAACCCTGTATAATTTAAAGAATAGGCTTCTTTAATTTAGCAATTAAAAAAGATCATACTACACGTGGATCCATGAGACTCGCATGTGTCATAATACTGTATTTATAGTCTATGTAAGTAAACACTCGCATTTCATAGTGGTTAAGGTGGGTTCCGTGTATTGAAAAAACTTGGTAGCCACCCACACTCACAGGAAGGGTCCTAAAAGTAGCGTCCATGTGGATTGTTTGATTACTTTGCAGGAGGTCCAGGCCCTCGTTTGATGCAAAAACGACGCGTCGACTGTTGCGGGTTGTCGGGCTGCTTAGTCAAGCCCAGGTGGGACAGTCTCCCACCTAGCAGATTGCCGATTTCATCAATTGATCCGGGCATGTCGGGTCGGCCGCAATGTCGTTCCCTCCGCATCATGGAGTTAACAGATTCGAATCCAGTATGGACAGCGACCTTTTCGGGAAAACTGAAAAAGAAATAAAATGACGTAAGAATTTAGACATAAACGTTTTACTTATTAAAAGATTTAAAACTTATTTTCTTTTTACATGCGGAGTGATTTAGTGGCAAATTTTCAAGTATGGGAATGCTTAATATATTTAGACGAAATAGCAGTAGACAATTAATTTTCTCCGTAACCGATTAACGGATTTACCAATCATTTTAAATACAGCATTATTTATTTTTATGCCAAGTTTAATGGTGTCAAATTAATGTTCATTAAATATATTTTTTTTATTTGAAAATTTGATTTTTAAGCACTCTTTGACATTTCTACACCGGAATTTTGACAAACATGCAAATAGTGTCAGTATGTTTGTCGTCATAAGCACTATAGACCTCCCATCCAATTTTGTTTTTGTTTTTGGAACAGTTTTATTTTCAACAACTAGAACAATAAGTCGATTTTTTAAACAGAAAATGACGATCATCTGATTGTAAAAAATACCTTCCCCAACCTGAAAATTCCTACTTTATCCCTCTATCATAAAACAGCACAATCAAATATCCCGTTACATCCCAACCAGCATTGACAACCAAACATATGATTTTATAATAATAACAATAGGCTATTTAATAATAATAATAAATATTATTTGCTATTTTCCCAAAATTTTCCCTGAATGGGGCACAGACATTTTTCTGGATTTTCGAAAACCAGTAAGGCAAAGCTCGCTGTAATATCGAATGGGTTCACGCCACTGGCGGAGTAGGCCTACCAGCAAAGTGCTGTTACTGCCTTCCGAAAGCGAGTAGGCTAGCCGCACTACGCCGCGCCGTTACAAACCCACACAGCGCTCACACAGACGCGCGAGATCTCAAGTTACTCATCCCTACCCCTCGCCACCGCGTGCCGCCGTCCCATCGCTAGTCATTGCCACTAAAGCCACGCCTCCTCAGACGCCTGCACTCCAACTATTAAGGTATCTTCATTCAAAGCAAAATGACTTGGTTCTCAACCATTATATCACAAGTTATATTATTGAAAAATATATAAATGGCGGAAATTTAACTACTACTCAACATGTTACTGGTTTTCAGGGGTTTTAACTTGGTGTGACATGTCATTTCAATCCTAAGGTCACAATTAGTAGCACATTTCAATGGAGAATAAATATTTGTGGTTTACAAGATACAAGGTATTTCGTGGATGCAAAAAATAGGAAAATGGCAGCCACTGAAAAACTAGTTGAGATATTTAAGTTCTGTTTAAAAGTTTCCCAGCATCCACCAAAAAGTGTATGGAGAACTAACACTGGACATCCTGAATATTTTTATTAAATTCTTAAGTTAAGCGTGAGATCCGAGAGTTTATAGACATACTATACAAATATTGATGATGGCTTACCTGCCCCTCACGTCACCAAAGACGTTTCGCAGACCCCTGCGATCCTGCCGCGAAGCACCTCTAAGCTGTTGTCGCATCCACATCTCTTGGCTGACCTCTTCCTGGTTTGCATGGTCGTGCTCACCAGACAATATGGTGTTTTCACGTATCACTTTGGCCGAAGCCTGGCACTCTTACTCGACATTTTAAGTAGGTGGTGCCACCTAGTATTTTGTTTTTCAAAATCAAAAAGTTTTGTTAAGCATAAACTACCGTGTTTGCCCGCAATCCACTTCCTCCATTGCTCGTGTAGAAGAAACAAAACACTTGACACAAACTTTTCAACTACAAAAACGCCAACTATCAAAACACTAAGCATCCGCTAGGTTGTTGAGTAAAAATGACAAATCAGGTGCTTCAGAGCTTCTCAAATTCCACCCCTCCCCCACTACACACGCGGCAGCAAGCATGTCATAGGAGATTCCCCCACCACCGAGGCCACACCCCCTCCCTTCATTCTAACACTCAACGCCTGCAAATATGATTGTTGAATTAAGAACTTAAGATGTCAGAATATAGCATATTTTGAAATCTAAGTCCGGGGGATGTAGGTAAGGGGTGCATTAGGGGCTCCAGCAACCCCCGAAAGTCTCAATTGTTGAAGAATATGGCGCGGTTTCTGGAAAAGACATGGGTAAAACCATCGTTATCAACCTTCCTGCTAGTTTCAGCACCCCCTAAAACAAAATATTTGTTACGCCTTTGTATACATGTGTATAGCGATTTTTCTTTGCAGACAAACAAGTATTACGTTATTCCTCATGATAAAATCAAAACCCGGGACAGTCATAATTGATAGTTTTCAGGCCCACAGATGAGAAAAAGACCAGTCGTTTTAATCTATCTATTATTATCATCATTATATTAAGTCAAGCATGATTCTTGAAAACATTTTTTCTCAGCTTGTGTGCATCGCAGGAAAAATGTAGGCCTACGCATACCGTTTGAAATATACTTTTCTGTACATGTGCAAAATACTGTACCTTTTTTTAATTTGAATTAGGGTAAAAAAATTAAAAAATAACTAAAAAAAACATTTGAAATGGGGCGTGTGAGTTGTCATAAATGTAAAGACATAAAAACGAAATAGAAAAAGTGAATGACTTATACAGCGTAGGTTGAAAATAGAGTGTCCAATAGACTTTATTAAAATTGACTGTATATATACTATGTAAGTTTGAGATTATACCGAATTGGTACAGTTTCCAGATCGAGCGTTAAAAAAAGTTTCAAAAGTTTCAGATAGTTAATGTGAGGTTAATATATAATAACTTTATTCAGAAAGAATAACAACTTCCCTAATGTATAGGGTTGCCATTAAAACAAAGTAGAATAATATCAAATTACTGTTAAATTTTCTAATACTTAATTAATTTTTTGTTTGTTTTTGAGTCCGAATAAATGGTTTCTTAGGATATAGACACAATATTTTAGAGTAGTTATCACTATTTTATCTATTTCTGAATTTGTCATTTTGAATTTTTTGAAAATATTTGCTGAGAATTTTGGTATGGTTCCTCTGACGCTAATTAAAATCCCAAATATTTCAATGGTTTTTAAATTGTATTTTTCTTGGTAGTATTTGATGGTAGGTTCATAAATTTTTCGTTTTTCGTCGTGAATTTTGATCGGTTGATTTTCGTCTGTTTCAAATCTTATTGTAGCGTCAAAAATGAAGCCAATATTTCCTTTGATTGCAATGATGTCTATTCTTCTGTTGCTGCCTCCCTCTGCTATTCCATGCACCTCTTCGTGGGTTGTATAACCTTGCTGGCTGAAGGCTTTCGCTATAATAGATCGAACTTGATGGTGGCGAGTATTTCGCAGTGTTTCGCTGTACTCGCAGAAACCCAAGACATGGCCAAGTGTTTCAATCTCACTGTGGCAATGCCGACAGTGGTTATTATCTTGGGTTCTACCAGGTACGGCTCTAACTGCTGCCACATTTCCAATCATCTTTAGGCTGTCTCGCCATTCACTCGATGATAATCCTTCATGATGCCTCATCCATTTGTTGCATTGGGGGTATTCTTTAAAGAGTAACACTCCTTTTCCTTTTTGGGGATATTTTGTCCATTTATCAAACATTTCTCCTCTTAAATGTGATCTTATTTTGTTACTGCTGAGGGTATTTGTTTTTTTATCCATGAATGAAAATGAATTTTCAATATTCAAACGTTTTAAGCATTGTAAACTTTCTTGTTCTAGATTTCTGGTTGACTCGATGTATTTGTTATTTTGCGTTTTTAAAGTTGTTATGCAGTTAAGCTGTTGCAGTACTGCTTCCCATTTTGCATTGAAAAGACCCAAACCCTTGTATTTCTTTGGTGAGTAAATCATGCCATTCGGAGTATTAAATGGTAGATTCAGTATTTCTTTTAAGGATGATTTTATAATTTTGTCAAGGTCATTTAAAAAGCCATCTGGAATAAGCCTCAAAGGGGTAATTTGGAAAGTATAAATTGTTGAGGGACAAATAGATGAGTTCAAGATGCAAAACTTTTGATCAGGCTGTAAAAGCGGGGATGTTATTAACATTTGTAGTTTATTTTGGACATTATTTATAAAATTTACTTTGTTTAAAACAATGTCATCTGAAAAGTTTGCTCCTAGATAACGAATAGATTGATTTTCTTCTATTGATTTGATATTATATTCATCAAGTGACAGGTCTTCATAGTGAAGTCTACCCTGTTTCATATTAATAATTGACGACTTATCAAAGTTTATAGATATACCTATTTCCTTGAATGCCTGTACTGCCATTTGGGTAAGTTGGGCTGCAGAAAATATATCTTATGCTAATGTCACTGTGTCGTCTGCAAAGCCCATTATTGTTATTGGTTTGAGGTCTGTTTTCAGTGTGTAACCGTACTGGGTGGCGCGATATTGTCCTCAGATATTTCGTACATTATATGGTCTGTTGCCAAATTGTACAGCGTCGGCGATGATGCTGACCCTTGCATAAATCCTTTCTTAATTGGTATGCTTTTACTGGTATTAAAAGAAACCTGTTAACTTTTGTAATGTATAGTGGTGCCAACAATGTCTAAATGGTTTATATATTTTTCAAATTACTTTACTTTTTACCTTAAATGTATTTTAAAGTAAAGATAAGGTGATTAACAATTAATTGCAGTTAATTGTTTACTTTTTTATTTAAACAGTATAACAAGCATAACAAACTGGTTTATTCGTTCTGACTTAAGGCAATTTACAAATGACATTTACAAAACATTTTAGCCACGGCCAGGGGTGTCGCTAATGGGGGGGGGGGTGGAAGTGGGGAGCCTCCCCCCAGAATCTGGAAATCAAAAAGTTAGGAATTTCCAGCCTGACAGTTGGGAAAAATGAATTAAAATTGAACGTAAATTGCAAAAACTTGAAAAGTTGAAACACTCTTTATTTCGTATATTTTGCTCTAAACAAAATTGAAATTAGTATAACACAAATCCTACTTCAAAATTAATCAAATAACCCTACTCGTAGCTCTCAAATTCCCAACTATCTATTTGGTAAATCAACATAAGTACAACTGGTCCAAGTATATATAATTTTAGCACCTAGAATTTTGAAATAAAAAATTTGGGATTTCCAGCCTGACAGTTAGGAAAATTAATTGAAATTGAACGTCAATTGCAAAAACTGGATCAGTTGAAACACGTATTTTCTTCGTATATTTTTCAGTAATAACAAAATTTCCCTCATCGTAGCTCTTTAATCCCCAACTATCTTTTTGCTAAATCAACCTACAGTACAACTGGTCAAAGTACATATAATTATAGCATTTGATAACATTAATGCACTTTAATATTGTGTCCTATTAAATTTGTGGTTGTCAAGATTCAATTCGGATCCATTAGTTGGGAAATGTTTCCTAAAAAAGATGCCTTCGGTGAATAAAAATGTAGTGTTAAAGTGAATCTTTTTCATGAAATCTGAATTTCATTACTTTTTGAGATTTTGAGTTTTTTAATTTATTCAAGAGGAATTCCAAAGGGTAACCACTAAATTAGTTTCTCAAGACTGCCTCCATGTCTTGGCTAATGGTGACTCTTCTCTTCAAGTTTCAATCAAATCAGTAAAATGCTAAATTTTTCTTATCTCGCCTTTGTAACTTCTTCTGAATAGTTTTATTTGCTTACGAAGTTCTAGTTTAGTTGGAGACACAAATATGTTTTCTGTCTGCACCGATTTTTCCCTCCGTTCAGGATTAGAAGGGAATGGTTGGAATGAAGCAGGAGCAGGACGTGCACTTTCAGGAGCAGTAAGGTTCTCCACAGAAAAAACAAATGAAAAGAAACAAATTACTGGACTGTATTGGATCAAAAGGGAAAATAAAGAAACCTTTATAAAAACTTAATACTGTCTTTATTTTTTTAACCTACTGTACATTTAACTTGAATTTTTCTTAACAAAGTTCTGTACAATAAATTTACCCTGGAGTATTGAGCATCATTAATGTTTTCATGCGGCAGACCTCACTTTCTAATCAGGGCAAGTAAGTGCTTTGAAAGAGCACAGTCTCGTCTAGAAATATTGTCAAACATTCCAACACGGCAAGGGGGATCAATCCGTATGCCACTGTTTCTACCTGCTAAAGGGGAGCAGTCCTTGCTCAGCCCCGAGTACCTGCCGAACTTAAATCTATACAGAGTAGAGCTTGCACGCAGAATATATACACTAATGAACACTTGTCCTTATGATGAACACTGTTGAATTAATTTGAACAGTATTTTTTGTTTGTCTTTTAAAAACCAGATGGCATTGATTTTGTTCCCTTTTGTTGTTGTTTTAAATTCAAAGTTTGTGCATGTGACCGACAACGATTCGTTGACGCAGTGGCAAGTTAGATGAAGCCTCAACAATATGAAGATCCCTGTTCCCTGTTTTATTAATATATGTTTTTGTAATTTACGATAAAGTTCCATTGTACAAAAAACAAGACTACTAAATATTTAATATGTTCCTCCTGCGCCGGATGGTTGAATTAAAGCTCTTTTGGATTTTTGCAGTCTACGCACTCAGAGGTAAAACTGTAACGATTCTTTCAAAACATCATCATTCAAAACAAGAAGTCAGAAGACAAGAACTTTTGAATATCGAATAAACATTTATGTACTTAAATTTTATTCAGACTTTATTAACTTTGTGAATTTTTTATTTATAATGAAAACAAAATACTTTCTAGTTCTCAAATCCACCACTGAGCGCTATTGTTACAATGCCATATGTGTTAGTCATTTTTGTATTGCAGACGAAAACTATCGAAACTCACGTAAACAAAGTAACCTCAAAACCAAAACTTTACCTCAAACAAATTAAAGATTTGCAACTTAATATATGATCGTAAGTAATATATACTGTTTATTTTGTTTTACACCTTCTCCAATTTGAATCATCACTTTCCTAAAGGAGGGTAATATAACCTAGCCTTTTCATATTAAAAGCAAGTTCTTCAACAATTAATTACCGTACAGAATGAAGTTTGTTACTATTTCAAGACAGGTTAGTACCATCTCAAATCGTCTATTTAAGATTAAAACCAACATTGAGGCCTTAGAAACAGTATCTGAAGGTAGTACCTTGTCCCCAGAACTGATAAATAAGTTGGAATTGCTTAATGCTGAAACCCACAAAAAGTACCTAGAATTTGAAACTTCTCTCGGTAAATTATTTAGTAGTGAGGATCTACCCGATGATTATGATGAAGATACTCTCTCTCAACTGCAAAATTCTATCTCTGACCTGTATGTAAGGATCCAAACCCTTGTTAAGAAACAAGCGACAAGGGGAACAAGGGGAGGGGGATTTCGGGTTTTGTCTCAAAACCCGAAATCACCTAGTCCTAGGCCTGTCCCAAACACTGACTTGACTACAGATAGCACCCAATCGACCGACCGCCCACAAACGAGTAGCCTATCTCATAGGGCTAGCACCTCTTCTTCTAACACAAATAGCCACTCATTAAAGCTCCCTCCTAATCTCTCAAAACATTAAATGGTTCACCAGAACAATGGTTGTCCTAGGTCAACCTATTACATGTAGGGGAAGGGTGGGCATAGTGGCCACCCTAAGGAAAACTAATTTTTTTCAAGTAGTTATAATTATTCAAAAGAAATGAAAATTATTTTAAGATATCATTTATAGTTATACTCATTAAAAAATTATATTTAACCGATCTTAGTTACTTAAAAAAATATATTTTTTTTGTCACACCCTACCAAATGACCACTTTGCCCGATGGGGCAAGGAAAAGTGGCCAAAAGGTGGCCACATTGCCCGATGTCAAAAATAATACTACAAATGCATTTTAAATACCAAAGTATGTATATTTTGTTACAAATTTAGTTACATTGTCTAAATATGTTGTAACGTGTAAAGTAGAAAATTAGATGATTAAAAATGACTTTAGGCCTACAACTTTTTACGAATTTTTTGTATTTTGTTTGCAGTCTATTTACATAGGTCACAAATGAATTCATCATCATCCTCTTCGCATCCGGCACACACTTCATGTGCCCATTTGTGGCAACTTGAACACCTTATCCACCCTTCATTTTTTGGATTTTGAGTACAAGTCCTGGCAGTACAAACAATCCACGTCACTGTCATCACTATCAGATTCGTTCAAAAACAAAGCACGTTTTGCCACTTTTGGTTTTCTTTTCTCTTTGACAGGCTTACTTTTTTTGATTCACCATCTTATTTTTTCTTCTTTTTCTCTAGTTTAATTTTCCTCAGTCTTTCTTTATTTTCCTTTCCTGCCTTCGCTGCCTCAAGTTCAGCCTTGTAAGGGCTTGAGGTTAACACTGCAGCCGAACCCTTTTTCCTCTTATTTTGTCGTTTGATGATGTTTGTTTTTGGAATCGGGATAATTTCTTGAGGACTTACAGCAAATGATGTACTGGGTATGGCGGTTGGACTTACAGCAGATGAGGTACTACGCATGGAGCTTAAGGCAGATGAGGCATTGGGTTTTAATGGACGTGCATTACTTGAGGTATTTGGGCTTGAAGATACGAGAACAATTAATGTTGTGAGGTCTCCGGAACCAAATATAGGCCCTGAGGTTGTGCTTGCATTGGGATCGGGATCAGCAGGCCTTGATATTGCACTTGCACTGGGATCGGCATCAGCAGGTCCATCTTTATCAGGGTCCGGTGAAACTGGATTGATGTCAGCTGTTGGGTGTGACTGAGATGGATTGGGAATTTACGTTGTTGAAGAAGCAACAAAATCTGCAACAGTGAACACATCTCGTTGATTGGCACTATGCCACACCTTCTAAATCCCTTAACTGCAACAGTAGGAGTAGCAGCACTTAAAAATGCTTCCCCTAGACGAGACGAGACACTTGGTATTGAGTTACTTGCCTACCAGGGTTATTTCGCAAAAATCTCTCGATTGCTTGAACACAATAGGTGTTGAATGGCCCCATAAACGCTACGTCTAACGGCTGGGGCTTGTGGCTGCAATGAGGGGGGATGCAAACCACAATTGTATGATTTTTCCTAGCCTTTTCGATAAAGTCAAGGTTGCTTGTGTGAGTTGCATGTCCATCAAGTACCAATAAAACAGGGTAAAAACAGGGTTAGCAAAGCGCAAAATGTGCTCAAACCATTGAGTAAACATGTCCGTTTGCATCCACCCTGATGGATGGCAGGCAAAAACTGTCCCTGGTGGAGAACCATGTTGCAGTTCAACTTTCATTCGCTGCCTTGGAAATATGACCATAGGAGGTATAAAAGTCCCCCCAGCTGACATTGAAACTACAAATGTCGAGAGAACACCTCTTTCAGCAGATATGAGTGAGCCAACTTGTCGTCTGCCTTTAAGTGCCTTTAAGTCTGCCTTTAAGTACCTTTGACGATTTAGTCTGGACAGTCATAAGTTCTGTTTCGTCTACATTGAAAACCCTGTGTGGAGGATATAAGTGGTTTTTATGGACATCCTCTAAAATGTCAAAGAACTCTGCAACATTTACTTTGTTAAAAGCCTGGGCTCTTGCTGCCGAAGTAGCCTCTGGTTTTCTCAACACAATTTCAGGGTGGCACTGTCTAAAGCCCCTAACCCAACCTTTTCCAGCTAATTTTGTTTCGTGTTTGAAATTATGTGGGATATTATTTTGCTCTGCAAGTTTGTATGCAAGACTAAGCAAATAATTTAAAGTGATTCCAAAAAAGTACCTCCATTTCTAGAAGATATTGTACAAGATGCTGTTCTTGTTCTGTATTTAAAACCCGGCGTTTCAACGTGTTTCTTGGCACATTGAAGTTTTTTGCAGGTCTGACCTTAAGCCCAAAAGCAATTCTCCGAACCTCAAAGAAATGAACAAAGCTTCATTGTCAGTTTCTGATCCCTCTTAGCCTCCCTTTGTAGCTGTTCCCTCAAACTCCAGTACCACTATATTTAGCTACTGCTTTAGTACACTTGAGATCTGATAACGGTAATACAGTAGTAGCCAGAGCCGTTATTGACTCTGCATCTATGATAAGTTGCATAACCGAAAATGTTGCTAGTCTACTTAAGGTAAAACGAAACTTTCTTTTTTAACTCCAAGCTAGATGACCTATCCTCAGTAGAAGTAAGATCTAAAGGATTGTCGAATGTTGACATCTCATCACTTAGTGGAGACGTTAGGCCTCGGATACGATAAGGCAGGCCGCACACTACCGAACAAAACGTCGGAAGCAAAATGTTGCGCGTCATTTTGTCGCAAGCATTTTGACTATTTGCTTTATTTGTGTGCGGCGACTTCCGTCATGGCGCATCTTGACGTATACGGTTGCTAGTCTAGTTCGTCACTGCCATCATGGAGGAAGCCAATGTAGCGATTTGTTTAGGGGAGTTTGTTAAAATGTTGGACTCAGGTCCTAAACGGAACCATTGGGTCCACCCTATTAACACGAAACGAGATGTGCGCTCGTTTATTGAAGAACTTAAGAGTGACCCAAATAAAATTTATAACTATTGCCGCATGAGCGTGCAGAGCTTTGAAGCGTTGTTGGGAATAGTGATTGAGAAGATCAGCAGGAAAGACACCAACTGGCGAAATAGCATATCGGCTGAGGAAAGGCTATTCATTACTCTAAAGGGCAAGGGTAATGTATACTCATATACATGTGCAGGGCGGTTTAAGTTTCCTTTCAACTTCAATCAAAAATTAACATCAATCTATCTTGATGTTAATTTTGCCGGGTTTTTTATTTTGTGGCGTTTATGTGTTTTTCGTGTTTCGTGACTGTTTTTGTAATATTGACAAAGAGGATTGTACCTACGAAATCTTCACCATAGGACCAACGCCATAAATAGCCTGAAGGTGGTGAGTTGCCCAATAAATATACAGCATAATTCAGACACCCCACCTAAAAATGTCTTTTAAAGAAAGAATCAATCTATATATACTATTATAAAAAAGATGTGGTTTCTGTATGTGGGTATGTATGGGATAGGTAAACTCGAAAAATACTGAACCGACTGGGTTGAAATTTCATATGGAGGTAGATCTTGAACCTTGGAAACATATAGGCCTATTCACCTCCTTAAAATCCCCTCGAGCTACGCCCCGTGAACGTCCTTAGCTTCAAAGTTTACATTATATAAGGATGTAAACATTCAAATACCGAAATGTTAACAGCTGTGAATTCTATAATTTGACATGTCAAAGAGCAGAAGTAATTAAGATCAGCTGAAATTTTTATCGTGAGCGAAGCCAACAATATATAATCCAATTAGCCTACTTCAGCACTTTTCATTACTATGAAATTTGTCATGAACAATGCAATCACTAACTCCTACATTGCAATAATTTTAGTTTCATAAATTAACAAAATAGGAATTGCTCAAATTTCCCTGCACATGAATAAAACTTTCATTTAATGAAATGTGTTAAAGTACTTTATTTTGAAAACAAACCAAATTGTAATAAAAAAGGTTATTTTAGGGTCTATGTGCATGTTTGAAAAACTACTACTTTGAACCAAAATGTCTGTACAGTACAATAACAAAGTAGGAATAGCCTAAATTTCCCTGCATAAAAATAACAAAGATAATTCATTGAATGTTTGAAGTCCTTTTATGTAGAAAATAACAAAATTAATTTAAAAATAACTATGACTTGCTAAGTACTTTATTTAGAAAGTAAAAAAAATTATAATAGCAGAGGTTATTTTAGGCTTATATCCATGTTTAAAAAACTAATAATTGGAACCAAAATGTCTGTGCAGTACAATAACAAAGTAGGAATGGCCTTAATTTCCCTGCATAAAAACAATAATAATTATTCATTGAATGTCTGACGCCATTTATGTAGAAAATAACGAAATTAATTAAAATTTAAGTATGTCTTGCCACCGAAATGACTTGGCATTTCTTGAAGACTCAATTCATTGGGCGATTGGATGCCGGCTGTAAGGCCGCTGCTGCTTGAGGGTGGCAGAGAATAAGAAGCATAGTTGTACCGAGTCGAATCGGCTCTTTCTTCCAAGTCTATGTAATGATTTATGTATTTATAATATCAGTTTTGAACTTCCTTTGTGAAGCCTGCGATAGTTTGGCAATACCAGGCATCAAACCTTTAAAAAAATCAGGACTTGGTGTTCCTCGGGTTCTTTCTTCTTTGATTTTAAGTAGGCTGACATAGGTTCAGCTACTACTTCTGCTACATACCAAAACTTTCTTAATGAACGTTTCCAGCTTCTTGTTAATTTATTTTCCGTTTAAAGTAGCAAATAACTCTTCAAAAACGTTGTCTAATCTATATTTTTTCCAACTGAAACCTTGGAACTTTTCTTTTACAAGAACACTGCACAAAATCTTATGTAATTCCTTTTTACTATATCCCCTTCAGTCGGTGATAGGTGGTTATGAGCCACAGAATTTCTTCAGTCTTTCTTTGTTTTCCTTTTCTGCCTTCGCTGCCTCAAGTTCAGCCTTGTAAGGGCTTGAGGTTAACACTGCAGCCGAACCCTTTTTCCTCTTATTTTGTCGTTTGATGATCTTTGTTTTTGGAATCGGGATATTTTTTGAGGACTTACAGCAAATGATGTACTGGGTATGGCGGTTGGACTTACAGCAGATGAGGTACTACGCATGGAGCTTAGGCAGATGAGGCATTGGGTTTTAATGGACGTCCATTACTTAAGGTATTTGGGCTTGAAGAGACGAGAACAATTAATGTTGTAGGGTCTCCGGAACCTAATATAGGCCCTGAGGTTGTGCTTGCATTGGGATCGGGATCAACAGGCCCTGATTTTGCACTTGCATTGAGACCGGGATCAACAGGCCTTGATATTGCACTTGCACTGGGATCGGCATCAGCAGGTCCATCTTTATCAGGGTCCGGTGAAACTGGATTGATGTCAGCTGTTGGGTGTGACTGAGATGGATTGGGAATTCCCGTTGTTGTTGAAGCAACAAAATCTGCATCAGTGAGCACATCTTTGTTGTTTGGCACTATGTCACACCTTCTATACCCCTTAACTGCAACAGTAGGAGTAGCAGCACTTAAAATGCTTCCCCTAGAAGACGAGACACTTGGTATTGAGTTACTTGCCTACCAGGGTTATTTCGCAAAAATCTCTCGATTGCTTGAACATAATAGGTGTTGAATGGCCCCATAAACGCTACGTGTGCTAAAGCTTGTGGCTGCAATGAGGGGGGATGCAAACCACAGTTGTGTGGTTTTTTCCTAGCCTTTTCGATAAAGTCAAGGTTCTTGTGTGAGTTGCATGTCCATCAAGTACCAATAAAACAGGGTGTCTTTTGAAGGCTTAGCAAAGTGCAAAACGTGCTCAAACCATTGAGTAAAAATGTCCGTTTGCATCCACCCTGATGGATGGCAGGCAAAAGCTGTCCCTGGTGCAGAACCATCTTGGAGTTCAACTTTCATTTGCTGCCTTGGAAATATGACCATAGGAGGTATAAAAGTCCCCCCAGCTGACATTGAAACTACAAATGTCGAGAAAACACCTCTTTCAGCAGATGTGAGTGAGCCAACTTGTCGTCTGCCTTTAAGTGCCTTTAAGTCTGCCTTTAAGTACCTTTGACGATTTAGTCTGGACAGTCATAAGTCCTGTTTCGCCTACATTGAAAACCCTGTGTGGAGGATATAAGTGGTTTTTATGGACATCCTCAAAAATGTCAAAGAACTTTGTAACATTTACTTTGTTAAAAGCCTAGGCTCTTGCTGCCGAAGTAGCCTCTGGTTTTCTCAACACAATTTCAGGGTGGCGCTGTCTAAAGCCCCTATCCCAATCTTTTCCAGCTAATTTTGTTTCGTGGTTGAAACTATGTGGGATATTATTTTGCTCTGCAAGTTTGTATGCAAGACTAAGGAAATAATTTAAAGTGATTCCAAAAAAGTACCTCCATTTCTAGAAGATATTGTACAAGATGCTGTTCTTGTTCTGCATTAAAAACAGGACGGCAGTGGCCAAGAAATTGGTTTATTTCCTTAGTATGCTGGTTCTTAACGTGTTTCTTGGCACATTGAAGTTTTTTGCAGCTGTTTGCATTGGCATACCATCTTTCACGGCGTTGATAGCTCGTTGGATCGCCTGAGGGTCCCAAGACTGCTGCTCGGTTTCCCGTTTGTATTTGGACACCATGACTCCAACTAAAAAAAATACATTGTAGTTGCATACAAGTGAATACCGTTCTAGGAACCTAATTTGGATTTGGGCACATCGACAATAAATATATTTTAGATATAAAACTAAATACTGGGTTTGGGAACAGGTAAAACAAATATATTTTATATTAAAACTCCTTGGACTCCTTGGAGAGCGTCCGGTTTGTCAAGGTTTTGGTGATGATAAAACAAAGAAAACGCGACCTATACTATCCACATATACCTGGTGGGGTAGTATAGGTCCATTCGTATAATATTTACCACTCTCGTTATTTTTTGCCGGACAATTATTGGGAAATAATGGTTTAAAGTCTTGTTGTCAGCCCCGTGGAGAGCGGCCGATATGTGATGATAAAACAAAGAAAACGCGACTGAGCAGGCATTATATATACATGGGGGGATATTAAAGGTCCAGACCTATAAATTTTACCACTCTCATTTTTTTGGCGGATAATTTTTGAGAAATGATTTAAAGTTTTTTGTCAGCCCCATGGAAAGCGGCCCATATGTGATGATAAAACAAGAAAAACGCGACCGATATACTGATTTTTTATACCAAAATATTTATCCCCAAAATTAAATGTTATTATATGTATATTGTTACCTTTAGTTAGATGTTAGATTATTCAGTTTTGTTGTGTTGGCATCATGTGGGTCAAGTTGACTAATTTATTGTAAAAATCGAAGTGTAACCGTCTTTATTCTCATTCTTAAAAGGGGCAGCATGAAGCAATAATTAAAATTACCACTCGTGAAATACGAGTTCGTGTAATTATTAAAATGGTGCAGTGCTGGAAGTCCCCGTCTGAGAGTAAGATCCTAGGCTATTATGAATAAGCAGATCATTGTGTAAGTGGGCGGTCAATAAAGTTAAAATTATTATATTATATCAACTATCACTATAACTTTCACTCCTACCTCAAACACAAATTTATAAAATCTGTACGCCAAATTGGCCTACGTTGGCCAAGTTTGGAACCTTCTGACATGCACTATTGTGGTAGCGTTTTGATGCTTTCAAAGGCTTTGCCATGGGTCCGTCTCAGAAAGACCCATGGGTTTTTTATAAAGTGAAAATTATAATGTGTAAGGAGTCATGTTCACCTTTGTTTAAAAAATATAATTGTGTAAAACAATTGCCCTGGAAAAGGTAAAAAGTTAGTTTTTTTTAATAAACTCTAGAAATTTAACATACATTACATTTTGACATACGAAAATTCAATACGTTACTGTAATATAACATGTAATTAAATTTTTATCCAAAAGCTATATATAACAGGTGTTCAGTTTTTCACATAGGCCTACAGTTAACTTCTGATTATCTGAGTTACGGTTATCCAAGACTCCAGGTTATCCGCGTTAGCTCTAGGCTGAATAGATTAAATTCACAATCAATCAATCAGTCTGTTTAGGGGTGAACTCACAGTGATATAGATTACTTTTAAAGGTAATAATAAAGAGGGAATAATTAACAAATTCATTTAATAGAACGTTTAAAATTAAAAGTAACAATCTACTTACCAGTTTCTGTTTGATGCCCGGTTCTTGTATTTTTCCCTCAAATGTATCCACTTCTTCCACTTTAATTGGGAGTTTTGAAAGAAGCTGCTCCTCCATGCAAGCTGCTGCTTCATGATCTGTAGGTGGAACACCCTGCCCTCTCAAAATTGTCAAGGTATCATCCATCTTTCCTTCCAGCCTCCCGGTTGTTGTGGCCAGCTCCCCAAGCACGGCCCACATAAGTTTTTGGTTCCGTTTCATCCGAGTAAGGTCACTGCTGTGACTGCTGCTGCTACCTGTAAAAAAATGAAAATTGTAATAATACAAATGATTAAAAATATAAATTAGGTACAAAATTTACATTTTAATTGAGATTTTTTCATTACTTTAAAAAATACCCCCGTTGCAGTAGACCTGCATACTCAGCGAATTTCAAATGCTTTAATAAATCATTAAAATGGAGCCTCACATCAAGTTTTGTCAACGTATGTTCATAAATAAGCGTGCAAAAATATTCTACATAAGAATAACATGGGAAATGAGTATGCATGTTTGCTGCCCCGTAAATACAAAAATTTGGAATTTTAGGTCATAATCATGTAAATCTCAACTAGATGAAGCCATATACCAAGATTTATTAGAATGTGTTGAGAAATGTAAGATATATAGAATTCTGTTTATTCTCCATAAGGTTAACATTGGGACAATGTACTGTTTTTACCGCTTTCAATATCTTGGTAACCAATGGATATAAAGCAATGAATAAAATACTAAATTTTTTTTTGTAAGCTGAATCCAATGGAGTAAACCTAAATTTGATAATTTTAATTTTTCTATTGACAGAATAAAAACTAATTTTTGGGGGTAAAATCCCCCTTTACCCCCCCTTCCGATGGTCCGATCGGGCTGGTTTTCGAACTCGTCTGAATAAGTACCACTTTACACCTCGATACCAAATTTTATTGAGATCACACCATTTTTACGTGAGTTATCGTGCAAACACACATCGTGCGCGCGCGCGCGCGTGTGTGTGTGTGTGTGTGTGTGTGTGTGTGTGTGTGTGTAAGATAAAATTTAATAAAGGTAGAAGAAATATAACAAAATGTAAAACCTTTATACAGTTTTATTTAAGATAAAATTGGTTTTTTAAGATAAAATTGAATAAAGATAAAATTGATTTTTTTCTGATAAAATTTAATAAAGGTAGAAGAAATATAACAAAATGTAAAACCTTTATTCAATTTTATTTTTTTTCATACTATCTGAAGAAGTTCACAAGATGAACGAAAATTGATAAAACTTTTGAATATAAAGAGAAGTTTTGTAATATATATATATATATATATATATATATATATATATATATATATAGATGTATATAAATTTCAACGAGTGGTGTTTTTGGCTTCTGGGGGCCCCAAAACGAAAAGTTATGATGGTCCCGGGCTTACGTCTTACCATGAGACCTACGGTCATAGCTTAATTTCCTATAGGGAAATCCGCAAATAAATTAAAATATCTAGAACACGGATTTAAATCAAGCATCAATGCCTTATGATTTATTTTACATAAACAAAGATTTATTAAAATAAATAGTGGTAATTTTAAGTGATAGTTAAATTACATTTTTTGAAGTTATTTAATTTCTTTCCACCATCTTCAATACCTATTGTAGCTTTGAATGAGCCATTGCCTAAGGCTGTCGGTGAAGTATTAACAGCTTGCCTCTTTCTGAAATACAATAGGACTTATGACTTTATATTATTATAATACGAACTAACCAAAATACTCTTACCTGAAGATGGAATGTCAATATCCAGTTGTTGGGGGTTGAGTGCTGGCCAGGGAGATGAAGTGGAAGAGCGTGGCCATGAAATTCCTTTCGGTGAAGCATGAGTTGAGGGAGCTACACGAGGGGATGGAGGATCAACATAGGGAGTATGAGGAGATGCGGGAGCAGCATGGGCATGAGGAGAAGCAAGAGCAGCATGAGCATGAGATGTCAGAGCAGCATGAGCATGAGGAGCTGTAGGAGGAGGTGGAGGAGGAGGAGGAAAGAGACCGATTTTGGCTGATTTTACGGTCGCCTTTCCCCGACGAACGATATCTTCATCACTTTCATCAGATGCATAATCCTCTTCTCCTGGCAACTGAATTTTCTTTTCTTTTCTGTGTCGCTTTTTCTTTTCGCCTTCTTCTTCTGACTCAAGGTTAGAAGTCAGTTCGGCCTCACCGAGATGGTCTTTTGCGGCCATGTAAGTCGCTGAAAAAAATATAAATATTAATTGCCCTTTACTAACCATCAACCAACCACTAAAATAAATTTCAGTAACAAATAAGTAAAAATATCTTTTCATTTAAGTCAAAACTTAATAAATTAATTGATTTAGAGAAGTTTAACTCCTAGTTTAACATGGGCTTGAAGTATAAAGTCATCGTCGAGAAAATATTGTTTTGTTTGTTACTATAAAGTTTCAGAATTTTATCTAAGCTCTATTTATTCAGGCGGTGGGATTGAAACGATGCTAATTAAAATTCGTTCTCGTTGCGCACGGCGTTTGGCCGGTGGGACCTAGGCTTAGTGAAGAAGTGGCTTCAAGGACCACTGTGTATTGGGTATAGGGAAGGCCAGACTCTATTTAGGAAATTTAAATTGCAATGAAAGACAAACAAGTGTTCGACAAAATATAAATTAAACCAACTTACCATATTCCTTCAGCAATTTTATTGGACACATTGTCCAGTCGGGCTTAGGTTCAGCTCTCGCAATTACTAGTTTGTTCTTCTGATAAAAAAAATCTTATTCCTGTCAATCCAATTAGAAGCGACTACACCCGGAGAGTCGTGTCTTCAGTAAAATTGACTATTGCAAACATTTCTCTGCAAAATGAAAGCATTATTGAGTACCGTTGGTGACAAAATTTAAAATGTTCCGTTTCTTTAGTTTCGGATAGTATCAGTCTTTTAATTTATCAGCTTATAAATAATTTGTATATCTACATTCTTTTTTTTTTAATTTCATATGGGAAATATCGGTAAAAATACAAACATTTTTATAGCATTACATTTTGAACCAAAATTAAAATAATTTTAAGTAATAATAATAATAATTTAAAAAAATTTTTACAGGTACAAAATTTTCCTGTAGACATTACATTTTACATTACACGCCGCGCAAGGCAAAGAGGGCAGAATATCCCCCACCAGAAGGGCACAAAAGAGAGAAAGGTACAATTTTAAAGATCTTTGTATACATTTAAAAAAAAAGCAAGACATACAAAACACGCCGTGCAGGGCAAACAGGGCAGAAGGGCACATAAGAGTTAAAAGATACAATTTAATTTCTAGGATTACTGTAGTTGAAATATTCTTCCATATATAGAATGAAAAATTTTAAGTGTCTTTTTTATAGTGTTTTAAGGCATTTTTGTTTCCAATTCATTCGGTAGCTTATTTTAAGTCTTAGCCCAGTGAAAAATGGTAATTTTCTAAATGAAGTTAACTTATGTTGAGGATATGGTAAACCATTTTTAGATTTAGTCCTATTATAAGAATGTAAAGTTTATAAATAGGTGTATGATATGGGCCTAAATCAATAAGCCTTAATAGTTAAGTGAAACTTGTTAGACCTTTATCAAATGGGGTTGTCGTGGAAAAAGGGGTTAGGTCGTGGAACAAAGGGGTAGTCATGGAAAAAAGGAGTTAGGTCATTGGTGAAAAGGAGTTGGGTACATTTAAATTATGTAAAACAATATCAAACTTTTAAAACATTTTTTAAGTTTATATTTTGCTATTAAAAACTGTGTGTAAAGTTTTATACGAGTTGTTGTTAACAGTTAATGAGTACCGATTTTGTAAATTCTAGCGTTTCCTTTGTTTGCTTGTCCTGTAAAGTTGACCTATCAATTTTAGATGAACGCACTAAAGAGAAAACAAAACTGTAAATTGGAGTTTCTAGGACCAGGTGAAGATTTGAGTTAGGCCCAGTTCAGCAGTATTTTCAGAAGTTAGATAAATTCAGTTAAATGTATTTTTGAGTCGGTGGATCTAAATATTAGCTCAGTAACCTTTTGGGACGTAGTAAATTTGTATTTGTTGATAGTAAAGCATACTTATGAATTGTACGAAGATAGCTAACGAGATGGTTTGGTCACTGATTTCCAATTGGAAGGCTAATGTGTAACCTTCATTCTAAAATACACCTGGAAAATGTTTCTATCTATTATGTTACTAAAATAAAGAATAGGTAATAAAATTTAGGATGAGCCGAGAACCTTTATGTTCTTAACCTTTAGCCTAATTGATTTTTAGTTTAAAAAAACAATAGGGCAATTAAAATTACTCAAACAACGTTTTGTAAGTTTTTTTTTTTTACTTAAGTAGAAGTACAGAATAGGTGAAATTGTTTAAGGGTCTAAGTAGAGAGACCGGAAGACATGGGTCCAGATCCAGGACTCACGGCTACAGGGGCTTGTGACGGGAGGCCAGCGGCGAGGGAGCGATACGCCGCTGCGGATGGGCTGAGCCAAAGTTCCTTTCTTATGGGGTACCACTTTGGACAATGAAAATGCCTGATCAGCATTTTAATTTTTGAACATTCAGAATATTTTGATTTGGTAGGCCTGCCTTTACAAAATTCCTTTTGTTGTATATGGGATTATGTAATTTGAGAATTCAAAAATATAATTGAGAAACCTGTTAAATTGGTTGGTAATAAACTTTTTTGCAATAGTCAACTTGTGATATTATTTAAAACTTTCAGAGAGAGCCTATTTTGAAATGTGACAGGTAAGGGTACCAGTGAACCTGAAAGGTTATTTGAATTAATTTTTATGTGATTTAACCGCTGTCACAATTTCACAAACTCTCCTAGCAGTGTTGCATATGGAATGTCTACTATTTTAGTAAAGTGTATCATCAACACCATTTCTGGCCCTCTTGCGTACGTATTTAACGCCTGTTTGAGGCAGGGTGTTTTTCCCTCAAAGCTTAAGCTCTCAAAGACAGTTCCTGTTTACAAGAAGGGAGACCCCGATTTGATGAGTAGTTTTAGACTAATCAGCATCATCACCACTCTGATTAAGATTCTTGAAACAATTATCAACAGACAGCTGAATTCATTTTTCCAAGTTAACAATCTGTTCAACCCTATACAACAAGGGTTTCGTAAAGAGAGATCCACTATTACAGCGGTAGAAGCTTTGACTCAGAAGATTAATGGTGCCTTTAGCAAGATTAAGACCTTGTGCGACCTTAGCAAAGCGTTCGACTGCGTGTCACACAAAATTCTCTTGTTAAAACTTAAGAGATATGGGCTTGGCGGAGCTGTGTTGCAACTGTTTGAGTCTTACCTTTGATACTGAAGACAGGTCGTTACTATTCCCGGAGCCACATCAAAAGTTGCCTCGATCGAGCATGGAGTCCCACAAGGTTCGGCTCTAGGACTATTATTTTTTTTTAATTCTAATTAACGATCTTGAGCTCAACCAAAATGCCCTACTGTATGCTGATGATGGAATTCTCGTGTCTAATGGAGCTGAGTTAACCTTACTAAAAGCCCATTCATCTCAGCTTTTTTATTCACCTCACTGGTTCTATATTAATAATCTCCAGCTCAATGTGGACAAAACTCAGACCTTGTTCTCTCTGGACTAGGCCAGAGGTGGCTGAATTGCACGGTGAGCTAAATGCCGTCAAACTTTTAATCACTTAATCACTTTAATAAGACAGGTACCTCATGGAGGACGTTACCCTGAATATGAGTGAAGGATGAGTGTGATGATCGTGATGATAGTGGCGCGATCTTGTAGCCTTGTTACTGACTACGGTTGGCATGTTCCTTAGACAGGATTGTTAATTAATAGCCCAACAACCAATGGATTTATTTGGTTGTTGTTATTGCTTTATTACTATCCACCATTATCCACCTTTGGGCATAATGGTGGATAGTAAGCTGAACTGGAATGACCATATTGAACTGGTTTGTACGAAGTTGTCGAGGGTCCTCTTTCTGCTTCGAAAACTTAAAAGTTTATTCAAGTAAAACAGTAGTTTTTTATGACAATATTTGACAAATTCTATCCAACTCAGCTGGTTAACGATCGATAGAAGAAGTATGAAGTAACCCTAGATCGCAGGGAAATCAGAAGGAACTTGCAAGAAAAGAAGGTAACAACTAGGTATTTCCTTAACAAACAGTTGAATGGTGTTGTCACCAGAGTACAGGTATGCAAAAAAACATTTGTGGACGTACTCGGTGTAAGTCAAGATCGTGTTCAGATCTTGTACAAAAAAATGGTTTGAAATTGTTTTGAAATCTACCCCTGTAAATAGAAGAGGAGGGAATACAAGGTCTAAGGCTTACTCCACTAAGCCTTCATACAATCAATTAAGTCGGTAAAAAAACACGATTGCAGGGCTAAAAATGTACACCGGTTTTACTTACGCAGTGATTTATCCACTGACCGTACTGGCCGTACCCAAAGCCAAGGCTACTGCTTTTTAGAACAATCTCCTCAAATCTGTTGAAGGAGTAAAAGTTATGTCATTTGACTGCCAACAAAATCTTGTTTTGCTAAAACTACCGGATCAGTCTTCTTATTATCTCAGACAGAAATATTATTACAACTTCACGGTTTGTAAGGGTTCGTTTAAAGATAAACAGACCAAAGAAAACACGTTTTGTTACATTTGGCTTGAAAGCGAATTCGCTAAAGGATCATGCGAAATCGCACCAGCAGTTCACCATCGCTTATGAAATCATGGATCCACATAACCAAGCTTTTCGCCGATGGCTGCGGGGGGGGGGGGCAGAATAAAAACTACATTATTGTAGGGATGATTTGCACTTGGCTTTCCAAAAATTCGCCCCCCACAGAATCATTGGTGATTCTTACTTTTCCGATTATGGGTCACTCCTACATTCCCCCAGATCGGATTTTTTACCGAACTGAAATAGAGGTAGGGGCCTCTCTTCAATTTAATGAAGTTGATACTATTTTTAAGCTTGGTACAGATCTAGATGTATATACTGAAAAAAGAAGTATGTGGCAATCCAAAACATGGAGAAACTCCAGCTGTACCGGGTACCGCTAAAACCCCATCTAACCCATTATCAATTCATGTCAAGCAAGAAAAAAATTTAATCAAAATCGGAAAATCCTAGTAACTTAACTATATTAGTGCAAGGCGAGGGTTACGATATGAATGTAGATACAATATGAATGTGGCATGTCTAAAAAATTATTTTTTTTAGCCGAGTCTAAAAACCATGTGCTAGATATTAACATATGTTAGATTTGAAAGCCAGTTTGCTATGAAGGTATTTTAAACTAAAAGAAATAATGGTGGTTTGAATTTTCCTTTTAGAGGCTTTTAGCTCCTTCAAGCCACTAATGTAGTATTTAACTGAGATACATGATGAAAATACAAAACAATGTATTACAATATTACATACGATCGAGTATCAGTTTAAGAGGAGGTATGGTATTAACATTAATCATACATAAAAAAATGCTGATTAAAAGTTAACATGTTATACCGTACGTTTACAGTTTCTCATCTCAATTTTACCCAGTTAATGGTTTTGGGGGGTACAGGCTAGCAGCTGCTTTAAAAAAGTGGTGCAGCCTTGTACCCCTCTCATACCTCCTCATAAGCATCCATCTGTTCACTTTGAGAGAATTTAAGTAACTGGAGATGCATGCTTAAAAATTACACCGGGTGTCCCATAATAGTCCTCCCAATTTTAATTTTTGATCGGCTGTACATTTGCAAATGAGCTTCGATACAACGTAACTAGGGTACTGTGAAGTACTTTTTGGGGTTTTGAAATTGACCCCGTACCCCTAAAAAAGGGGTTGCTGGGGGTAACTTAAATTTTTCAAATGCAACCCCTATTGAGTGACACATTATTTTAAAGGTCTTGTCAAAAGGAACATTTTGGTAAAAACAGAATTCAAATATCTCAATTTTTTTTTAAATAGCGGCCATTTTTGTGTCAATAATAAATCCACGAAACGACCTGTAACTTGTAAGAAAAAAATAATACTTTTTTATTCTGATTCCGAATTTGAAATCTGTGAACTATGCTTTTGAATGTAAAATGATATGCTAATATGCCATATTTTAAAAATTTTCAATTGATTACAATTTAAAAAAATGAAAATAAATTTTGTTGGGAAAAATCTGATTCCTTAAGGAATGGCATATGTCATATCAATTTAAAGCTAAGTACCTGGTGGACCGAGCCTTGCTCGGTGTTATTTCATGTTTACCAGTTCATCCAGTTACTAAAAAATATTTCAATGTCATAAAATTGATAAATAGAAACCTTTTTTATTGCTCCATGGACTCTTCATCCCACTTGCTGTATTTTCCCTTAATGGCTGTAGATTCCAAACAGCTGTTATGATTACTTCATTTGTTTACACTTTCCTTGTTTATTTTCGTTGCTATCACGGCAACCCATAAGGCCAATGTTAAAATTTTATAACTTTAAAATTCGATTTATTACGATATTAGATTTTCTCTGGCCAAGTAATCTGCATAAAAGACGTTTTTGAGTCATAAATTACTTATTTCCAGACTTTGAAGAAAATCCTCGGAGCCGTTTTTGAGATCGTTGTGCAAGCAAGCAAGCATACATACATACAAGATAACACTGCTCGTATAAGAGTATAGGATGTCACAAGAATTACAAATTTGGAATCAGAACAAAAAATTATTATTTTTTTTACAAGTTACAGGTAATTTCATGGATTTATTATTGGCACAAAAATGGCCGCCATTTCGAAACAAATTGAGATATTTGAATTCTGTTCTTACCAAAATGTTCCTTTTGACAAGACCTTTAAAATGATGTGTCACTCAATAGGGGTTGCTATTTGAAAAAATTAAGTTACCCCCAGCAACCCCTTTTAGGGGTGCGGGGTCAATTTGAAAATCCCACCAGAAGGTACTTCACAGAACCCTAGTTACGTTGTATCGAAGCTCATTTGAAAATATACAGCCTGGGACACCCGGTATAAGAAAATGGTAGAGATTTTAAGTATAAGGTAGGTTTTATTAACATGCATATGCCAAGAATACCAGCAATTGCTGACATCATAAGCTTTAGCTATTTCACCTAGCATTTACATAAATTTTTATCCACCCAAACTCTAGGATTTGCTTAAAAAATACCAGGCAAAAGCATATGCTTGCCTTTATTCACATCACTCGATATACTAAGTACATTAGTATAAAATGTATACAACAAATTTAAGGAATCAATAGGAAGGGGGTTATTAGGCCTACTCTTAGACGGCAGATCTCTCTTTCCGAATTTTTTTTATCTCGTAGACAAAGTCTTTAATCTGCGTCCATGGTCGGTTCTTCAAGATACTTTCGCTTGATTTACAGTTTTCACAGTCCCTTTTTGAAGGAACTTTTTGTAGGACAATATTTTTATTCAAATGTTTTAACAGCGCATTAATTTCTTGATCAGACCAGGGCTATTTTTTCCAGTCCTCCGACGTTTGAAGGTCCTTTTGAAATTTTCTTCAATATTCGAATCGTATCTTCATCAGGTTTTTTTGTGTGACTTCCTTCGATTTGAAATTCCTGCGTGTTTTTTTTCAGGCATAATTTACTAATCTTCCTATGTCAGCTGTTTCACTAGGTGCGTCTTCAGGGTTATCTAATTCTCTTTGATCTTCACTCAACTGCCGATTTTCAAGGTTTTGCTCTTCTTGTTCTAAAGGTTCATGTGGGAAAAAATCCTCAGCGTCATCGCTGTTACTATCATCGGAAGCCAATTCACTGGTTTCAACTGCAACATTGATATCGTCTAATTTCTTACTATTGAATTCTGAAATGTTTCCTTGCTCTAAGGCTATTAATAACTAACCCAGTTTTGCAGTTTGTTCTGTTAGTTCAGGTCAAAATGTACATCAAAATGTACATTGAGACTATGACCCATGAATTGGGCAACTTGTTCCAATTAGTTTTTTTGAAGATTTAATAACTGTGAAACAGTTGCGATATGTTTCCTTAACTTGGTTGAAGTCAGGGTATGTGGAAACTTTGCACCACAGTCTCTGCTCAGCGAGCGCAGTACGTCAGTCCCTCTGAAAAAGCTGTGTGGAGAGTGAGGTATTGCGAAGATGTACGGGTTATCATATTTAATGCCACATATGTGTGGACCAAAACGTATAGAATTTTTCATATACATACTTCAGTGGACTGTATTAACAGACTTGAATTAGTGACTTTCTGGTTTGACATTAAAACAATACATACATGGGAAAGAAAATGGTTTTTAATATTTTAAACTTAACATTTGGTGGGCGGTACATTTATCGGCTTGCAACTTTACATGGGTTATTGAGGAGTAAACTTTTAGTAAAATAATATTTTAACTTAGTATTCAAATTTCCTTACATATTTATTAATTATATGGCCAGATTACTTAATTCTTTCCCCATTACTTAAAAGGTTTTGGGGTTTGAGGAAAGGAGATATGGGGTTGGGAAGTGGCCACATAATGTCTGTTGAATCTTGAAGTTGAAAACTCAATTCACTTATTCTACTGGAGTGATCTTACCCACTTTCAGTAAACTTTACATATTTTTATTGTCTTAGAAAGCAACTACTTTTAATTATTATTACTTTTAACTTTAAACACTACATCTTTACTTTCAAATCAGTATTTAAATATTATTAAAACTCAGCAAAGAAAATATGACATGTTGCTTCTACGAAGTCTGGATCAAGAGAGAGAGATACGCAAAGGGAAAGTGGATATACCACTCCAGCAGCACAATTAATCAAACACTTGTTCACATTGCATTTAGTTCACTCACTTTCCACTAGAGTAAGGAAGTTGGAGGGAAATAGGAATAGCCCAAACAACATAAGTATCTAGTGTTATTTAATATGTCGATGCTTTCTCTCATACCAGTCGTTTAGGGAATCGGAACTTTGTTTCTCCTTTTTCCTCTTATCTCTAACCTGTAGAGATTCCTGGTCAACATTTTTTTCCACATCACTTAACGAACTATATACTTGCTTGTCCTCAATCCCTTTATGAACTAGCTTTAATGAAGTTAGGGCCATTCTTTGAACTTCACCAGCTCTCCTCCTATTCAACAAAATGACATGTGCCAGTGTATTTTTGGCCAAATTCCTCCAATTGTACTCTATATAAAAAAATAGAGTTTTGTCTGTACATTGCTTAGAATCATGAAATCTTTGGTTATTTTTGCGATTTGAAGGTCAGAGAATCCGAATCAAGCTTTATCTCAATTTATATCACGATGTTGGTAAAGCTCAACATCACACTTTAGACCGCTTTTCACGCAAAAACTAGAGTACTGTTATGGCTGAACCTTTTTTCCTGTGTAGTATGCACATATGAGAAGGTTTTAGACGACTTAAAACTAGCGTACGTCTTTTTAAAACTAAATAGCAAGCTTCTGAAAACCGAGTTTTATTTTACTTCAACCACGTTTCCCCATAATAATTAAAGGGGATGACGTTTTGTTTACATTTTCAGTGTTCCAAGCAGATGGTAGTTACCTCCACTGATGGATTCGTCGTTACAGATGTTTAATTATCTCATTCAGTTTTATGTTTTGGTTTATATATAACAAAGGCATGCATATCCATGAAAGAACTATTGTGGAATCGCACCAAGCTGTATACGAACTAATCTTGTAGTGTGGCGAAAGCTGATGAATACAATAACTCAGAAGCTTAGATAACAGATGTGCTCCGCAGAGTTCCAAGCGAGGAGTTGAAATAAGTTTAAGAGGTGCGACTCTTGACTTCGCTATTAGAAGATGGGTAGACACATTTCCTTCTGAATCTATAACTCTCAGGTAAACACTACTACAGTATCCTTCTTCACTTGCATCGGAAAAAGCGTGTAGCTGAATGTCCTTAGCGGAAGAAAGTCCCACGTAGCGAGGTATCCTGAACATTTTAATACACGGAAGCTCACTAGTGAATTTATTCCAAACTGGCAAAATATTGTCATCCAAGGGATCATCCCAATCGAGACTAAGTGTCCATAAATATTGCATGAATGATTTTGACCAGAAAGAAACTGGAGATAACCATCCTGATGGGTCACAGATCTGTGATATTACACTTAGAACAATTCTTTTTGTAGGGGTTTCATTTATCTTGTCAGGACCTACAGAATAAGAAAAAACATCTTCTTTCGGAAAAGAAAAATTACACAAGAGACAAAAAAGTTGCAAAATTCAATCCAATTAATTCTGATATTAAGATTAAGATAATCGGACTACTAATAACGGAGAAATTTTCTGTATAAAAACATTGTTCCTTAGAAAATTCTGTCTGAAAGTTGCATGTTTTTATTCGGAAAATTTAAAATTTCTCTATTATTATTTGTCCGGTTGTTGTAATCTTAATATCATCGTTAATTAGATTAAATTTCTCAACCTTTTTGTCGCTTGTTTACTGTTTCTAAAATTTACAATTTTTAAGATATTTAACTTTGAAAAAAAAACAGTCGCCATTTTGAAATGGTACAAATAGAAATTTGATACTCCTTACAAAAATAGTTCTTAATAGTGGTTATCCGTATACCAAGTTTGAAGTTTATACGTTAAGTGGTTCGTGAGATAAGATTAAATATGTAAAAATCATAAACAGACACACAGACGGAAAACGAATCACTTTAAAACCTATGTTTATATAAACCTTTTTGCTTATTTTGACACAAGGAATCACTACGTAAATTATTACCTCTCATTTTTTGAACACCCTTTATATTGAATAATAGCCTGAAATCGCATAACTTAACATTTAGGAGTCAGGAAACCTGCGTACTCATTCTCATATTATTCTTAAGCAGGTGAGTATGCAGGTATGCTGACACGTAATTGTTAAATCGGAGATTTTAGGCTATTATACAATGTATCTCAACTAGATGATACCACAAATCAAGTTTTACTAAGATAATAGCAGTTGCCCGTGGCTTCGCTCACGATAACAATTTTAACACCCGCTGCCTAAATGAAGATGGTACCACATACTGAGTTAATGATTAAATAGATAAGGTACAAAAACTATTGGTGACTTTAATATAGTACATATCACCTAAAAAATGCGACCATAAAACCATGATAAAAGGAACCAAACTATAAATCAGCTGTAGGGACCTATCTGTATGTGAAGCTTAAACCGCCTTCTTGATTAAATGAAAATTGACAATTTAATCGAAAGATCATCCATAAAATTATACAGAAAAATGTTAGACCGCTGATCCCGCCGAAAACCCCTGAAAACTTTGAATTTTGAAAAACCCGTTCTCAGCAGATGCTCACGCCCTATAGGAACGTCAATGAAAAGTTTCAAGGTTTTAAGTCAAGTTCAAGTAGTTTGGGCTGTGCGATGATAGGTCAGTGGTATTTGACAAACATAAAGTAGTACTTTCATCAGCCAGAAAGATGTTTTAGGAATCCGCTAAGAACGCAGGTCTGCTGCGACGGGAAATGTTGCTGCCCCCCGCACAAGACATTTTTATTTAGCCTTTCTATACTACATATTCCAGCGCCTCTGCCGACAAAATCCCTAAGGGTGTCGCTGCCTGGGAAGGCTTATACTCAGTAGGCCTATCGTTGAATCTGTGATATAGTACAGAGTGACCCTGAGGCAGGAAATACCCTCTTCGCAGCAGACAGTGCGTACTTAGTGAATCTTAAAGCAGTTTCCTGTTTCATGAAAGTTTATGTACGTAGAGTAGAAAATCCCTTGATTAAATTCCACCAAAGTATTTTCTAATGTTTTAGGGTCTATTTTGAACAACAACAAAATAACATAGCCGTCCCGCAATTTTAAAAAAAATGGTTTACATTATCTCTTTCAGTAACCGCTGTTATAAGGAAGGAAGGACTTTTAAGTATCTCTAGTCAGTGATTTATTTTTTACAGACAGCTGGTTTTAAATTCTATGAAATGTCTTGCTTTTAACATCTGTTTGAATATAAACATTTCATCACTTATAATTCTTCCATAAGGATATTAATATGTGATCTTTGAGAGGGTCTGTGCGCGGCCTTGGTCTGTGGTGGAGTCTGAGGGCCAGATCAGGATGAAAATCCTGATAAATGTATAATGAATGGGAAAATATTAACTTTATATAGTACATGTCAATTGAAGAGAAATATTGCAAACCAAAACATAAAACTGAATGGAATCATAAAACATCTGTAACGACGAATCCATCAGTGAAGGTAACTACCATCTGCTTGGAACAATGAAAATGTAAACAAAACGTCATCCTCTGAATTATGGAGAAATTCAAAACAAACTTAGTCGAAATCAAATAAAACTCGGTTTTTAGAAGCTTGCTATTTAATTTCAAAAAGACGTACGCTAGTTTTAAGTCGTCTAAAACCTTCTCATATGTGCATTCAACACAGGAAAAAAGTTTCAGCCAAAGCAGTACTCTAATGTTTGCGTGAAAAGCGGTCTAAAGTGTGATGCTGAGCGTTACCAACACACACACATCGTGACATAAATTGAGATAAGGCTTGATTCGGGTTCTCTGACCTTCAAAACGCAAAAATAACCAAAACTTTCATAATTCTAAGCAATGTACAGAAAAAATCTAATTTTATTTATATAGATGCTGCAATATAAGCGAGATATAGCAAAATAATTTAATATCCACCTAATCATCTGTCGTATGTTACGGTTAAAGAGGTTATCAGGGAAAGGGTAGATTTGTAGAGAGTAGGAATCAGTTGCATGAAAACACAACATAAATATTGGGTGGGAGGGAGGCGCTGGGGCCGTGCGCAATCAGCTAGCTGGTGGCGGTAGTGGGAGCGGCGATAAGAGCGTTATTGCACACATACACAATATTTCAACTATAAGCTGGGCATTTAAGGCGAGGGACCAAGAATTAATTGTAGAGACAATTACCATTGCTCAACTTGCAACAAACATTCAAGATACAGAAGACGTTTACCATTCCGTAGTTTTTTTCGGTTCGTAAATATGTAAGAAAATTCAGTTTTGGTAAAAATCTTAAAATTAGGCCGAATTTAGAGAGTATATGAACGGTAATGTTTGGAGTATGTTTGCAAATTTTATGAAAGACTCATGGAATTACAGATGAATCCAATTAATAATGCTGTACTGAAAAACTATATATTTTTTATTTCTTTTATTCTAATAACTGTCCGCCGTTCCCATCGCTGGGTCAAAGTGTAAAAAGAGTTTGTCTTTTTCATGTAACCATGACTTATTTTGCGGCATGCAGGGAATCATTAAACATAGCATGTTCTATTTCATTTTAGTGTATGGTATAAATATTGTAATGTGCAGTATTGTCAACCAAGCAGACGGTTAAGGAGACCGTTTCTTTCAGTGCAAATTGATTATCTGTGAAGTAAAAAGAAATGAAAAATGAAGTTGTTGTACATGGACTTAACTTATCATTCTATTGCAATGAATATACTATTAAAAGAAAAGCTATACGTTGCGTTTTCTATTCTATTATATTCTATTCTACAAGATAAAATAGATCATTTGGAATCATAATTTTCATAAAATTTTAGAAATATACACTTTAATTATGTAATATTTAATTATTTAATATGTATAAAAAGACCACATCATGATATAATGAAATTTAAAGAAAAGAAAAAATAAAAACACAAAATATCTGATTCAAAACGTTATGAGGTACACTTTGGCACTAGCTGTAGTACCCGTTCTGTGAATGATTAAACTGAAAAAGTTCCTATTGAAACCAAATAATAATTACAAAAATCTTAAATTTGAACATACATAAACAAAAAGTCAAGGGCGAAGCCCGATGAGATTTTTAAAATGTGAATATACCTATGAGTTGGATGGGGTCGTGATCCACTTTCTGAAGGGGGGAACAGGGTTGATATTCGATTGGCTACTCAAGAAAAAGAGGTAGACAAGTGGTTGTCGCAACCAAACTTTAAGAGAAGAACGATTTTCACTGAACAATTGGCAGCAGTGCACATGAGTAAACCAAGCTCTTTTTAATAAGGCCATCTATGTTGGAATGAGTATATTAGATGAATCCAAGACTCTAATGTACGACTTCCACTGCAATGTGATGAAGGAACGCTACAAAGACAAGATCTGCCCACAGTATTCTGATACAGACTCATGGGCATACCATATCGAGACAGAGGATTTTTATCAGTATATGAAGAAAATGCACCAATACCTTGACACTAGCGACTACCCAACCTCTCACGTCTGTTTTAGAACCCTAAACAGGGTGTCCAGCGAATGGGCTTGGCCGAATTCCCGCATATTTCCCGCATAGTTCCCGAGTGACTTTCATTTTATCCCGAGGATTTTTCGGGGAATAAATTTAAGCAAAATTCAATCAATTTTATATATAATACGAATACAATACGTGTACACACTCACACACGCAAAACCACTGACAAACACACGCACACTATGTAAGCAAAGCCAAGGTGATTAAGCGTTCCCACCACAACGTTTTTTTGTGTTGTTGTAAAGCCCCTTCTCCTCCCGTCTTCTGCTACGTTTCAGTTCCCAGTCCGTTCCGCGTAGTTATCGAGCGGTTGAAACTGATTCAGTTTTAGATCCATCATTGCGCTAAGAGATACATGGAAGTCAGAATCTTTTAAGGTTAAAAATAAAGTGACATTGTGGAACAAAATATTTATTTTACATAACCAAAACAAAGTTAGTGCATTATAATCAACTCAAACTGTGAAATAAGACATCGAATACTGTGTGTCCCAAAAGTCTCGAACGGTTTAATATCTTTTAAAGTAAGCCAGATATCAAAGCAATATTTTGCATACCTTTTATTACTAAAAAAACTAATTTTTTATGTATGTGTCATTTCTGCCACTGCCCCAAAAATTGGATTTTTTTTTGGGGGGGGGGTAGCCCCAAAATTTTAAATGTAAACTCCCATCGTGCGACTGCTTATTTTAAAGGGCTTGTTAAAATAAACACAATGCCGCAAACCGGAGGTCGATATCATGCTCCAGTCCAAAATGGGAGCCATTCAAAAATTAAAAAATGCTGTCCGTCAATTAAAATTGAGTATTTTCTGTGTTCGGTAATTCACATTTAAATCGAATAAGAACCACCCTAACACTTATTAACTACTTAAAAGATACAAAAATAATAATTTCTTGTTGTCATCATCAAGGCACAACCCTCCAAAATTGTTTTTGGGGGTGGGGGTTTTTCCAATCAATTCCAATATCAGCTCACATCGTATGACCACTCGTTTTAATATGCTGAATGAGTAAAAAAATAAGCAAAAGCTTGTTTTAATGAAATTTTAAAAAACTAGTTATTTTGTGGCAAATATTTGGTACTTCATGTATGGGGGTTTTTCTAAAAGGTAACGCATAGACGACCCTCCGCAGGTATAGACCTTTGCCGGAGCGCTGTGATACCGGAGTAGACGTATGTTGCCTCGCGTGTGTCAAATATCAGTGTTTAAGTGGGTATTTTAGGCACGTAATGCATTTAATTGACTGATTTGAAATATTTTTAATGTTAGTTCATCAGTGCATGCAATATTTTGAGTGATCATTAAGGATTTAACCCACAGTGAACGTTTTTGTTAGTTTGCAAGTTTTGAGGTTAGACTGGTTTGCAAGACGCGCGCGGTTCCGTGGACACTCTATTATCAATAAGCAAACAGTCAATCATCGCTATGGCCCCCGGCAGTGGATCTAAACAAGAATCTCGTTCTAGTAGTACAGACAATAATTCTGAGATGTTATCTACTATTTCTAAGCAAATGGAGGGATTAATTAAAAAAATGCGGGAAATGCGCAACGAACAAAAATCGATGCCGACTTCGCTGGAATTTACTCATGAAAAAATCGATGACTGTAAGTTAATGTTACAACAACAAAAAATAGATATAAATAGATGCACTGAAGATGTAGAATCTTTAAAAATGTAAAATGATGCCATGAAAAAGCAGGTGTTGGACCTGAAGCGTGAAGTCGCCGCACTGCAACAGTGCACCAGAGCGAATTGTATTGAAATTAGGGGTGTTCCCGAGCAAAAACAAGAAAATATTTCTGAAGTTATTCTGGCAGTGTGCAAAGCAATTCGTTTTAAGTTGGAATCTTGGATGATCGACACAGTTCATAGACTTTCAGGTATCAGGTCTGACCCCAGGCCGCAAGGGATTATTTTGAAACTAGTTCGCCGTGTGGATTATAATGAACTTCTCCGCCTAGCCAAAATTAAAAGAGGTTTTCCCGCATCCGATCTTGGTTATGTTTCCGATTCAACGATTTACATAAATCCTTCGATGAGTAAAGACAACCGGATACTAATGGCCTCTGAGAAGGAAGTAGCGCACACCTGTGGCTACCGCTACGTGTGGTTCAACAACGGCAAGGTGATGATGAAGAAGGCACAAGGACAACCCGCAATACCTATCACCTCCAAGTAGCAGCTGGACACCATGGCCAAGCGCGTCCCACCGGCTGCTGACTCCAAGGAGCAGCCTACATCGCCGCAGTCCCAGGGCTAAGGGTCAAGACACTGCACGGTTCACAAACTTCGATCGGCCCTTTCAACATAACATACACACCAAACCTGTGCATAGACAGTCCGATTAGTGAGGTATTTTGTTTATTATTAGTAATACTTTGTAGCTTAGTTTTTTTTTTTTTTTTTACTTACTCATGAATCAATTTTTGTTGTTGCAATAATGAGGTTAACTATTGATTGTTTACCAATTATTATTTTTATAGAAGTTAGCCCTATTAAACTCACTCTTGTGAATCTTGTAATCGGGTGTCTATTTTTTCATAAAGAGATTACTATTGTGTTATGTCAGTTAGCTATCAGTAAGCTTATCACTTGTTGTAAAGTGTTGTCTTATTTTTTCTCGTTCAGGTAAACTATAATTTTATGGAAATTCAGAAGCTTATTTTGTGCATGTTTAGTCTAAATTTTGCATGAATCCAATCATATAATTATTTATTACTGCATGTATAACGGATCAAGCACTGATTATATATTTAAGTTTGTGTATACACTTTTAAAGGTTATTTAACATTCCATTTTTTTATATTATTGTTAAAAGTTCAGAATATCTCCATTAATGCCAATTTCATTATAAATCACGTAATGCTTGTTAACGATGAGTGACAGTAATTTTCTTTACTATCAAAATGTTAGAGGGTTAAAGTCGAAAACTAATGATTTTTATCAAAATATTTTAGTTTCTGAATATGACATATTTTGCTTGACCGAAACATGGCTTGATAATTCCGTTAGTTCATCATAGTTGTTTCCTGATGGATTTACTGTGGTTAGGCTCGATGGAAAGAATAAATGTAGAGGTTCAGGTGTCTTGGTCGCTGTTAGGGATAGTGTATGGCATGCTGAGCAATTGTTTTCCCGGCTATGCGATGATTTGGAATTAATATTAGTTAGTTTAAGCAATTCTAAGGGTTTCTTTTGTTATTTATTTACTGTATATTTTCCACCTAGAAGCGCGCTTGAACGTTACAATTGTTTGTTTAATCTCTTTGAAAATAACGTAGAGTTAAACTTGACCAACAAATGTATTTGTGTTGTGGGCGATTTCAATTTGCCTCCTATTTCAAACGCTAGTTTTAATCTGCTCAGTGGAGGCAGTATTTATCGCAAATTACAATTTTATTTAACTCTCAATCAATTAAATTTGTTAAACAATGTGTCTCAACAGAACATTAGATCTTGTTATCAGTAATATTTCTGGCTTATCAGTGATAGGCGAGGAGGATGCGTTGGTACCGATAGATACGCATCACCCTGTTTTATCCGTTCAGCTGCCAGTTGTTAAAGTGAAATGGAATCTAAGACCTTCAAATGAAATTAGTTTTAATTATGCTAAGGGGAATTTTCTTGGCCTTTTTCGGTCTTTTTCCAATGCCTCGTGGCAAAGTGTGTTTTCGGTTACCCATGTAGACACAGCGGTGGATAATTTTTATAAAGTTTGTTATGATTGTTTGGAAGGTAATGTCCCGAGAATGTCTTCGCGTAAAATTAAATACCCCGTCTGGTATACTGTTGATATTATTCGTCTTCTCAAACGAAAGAACGTGTTCCGTAAAAGATATGCTAGAACTGGCAAAACAGGTTTTTAGAAAAATTTAAGGAACTTAGGCGTACTGTAAAATTTTTAATAAAAGATGCGTACAATAATGATGTTTCGGATATGGAGTCAGCAGTTAAAATTGATCCGAAAGAATTTTGGAAATTTGTGTGACAGCCAAAGTTAGTCGGCTTTCTGAGTCACAGTTGTTTAAATTGGGCGATGAAATCTTTAGTGACGGACCTTCTGTTGCTTCGGCATTCGCTAATTATTTTGCTTCGGTCTACGAAGCCAGAGCCCCTCTCAGTGCCTCTTCGGCGATTGATTCTCCTGTTATGCAATGTGTGCAGCTTCTAAACATTCGCTATATTAGTATAGATGAGATTGTTTCTGCAATTAAAAGATTGCCTTCTAAGAGATCGTTTGGTCCTGACCTTATTCCCCCCTATATTTTTAAGGCCTGCTCGGAATTCTTAATCCCACCCCTTCATCATATATTCAATTTGAGCCTTTCTAAAAATCATTTTCCGTCCTGTTGGAAGACCAGCCGAATTTTACCGCTGCATAAGAAAGGAGATAAACTTCAAATTTCGAATTTTAAATCAGTTGCTATCCTATCTACTCCAGCTAAGATATTTGAGATAATCCTTCATAACAACATATTTTTCACATCAAGAGTTATATTACGCCTTTCCAACATGGGTTTTTTTCCTTCTCGATCTATAGTAACAAACTTAGCTAATTTTGTTAATTTTACATCTGCGACTCTTGATCAAAAAGGACAAGTTGATGTCATCTACACAGACCTGTCGAAAGCATTTGACATCATTCGTACTTAAGCATTGCTGTGAGATAGATCGCAATTCTGTGGTTGTGCCTTCCTACTTACATAGCTAGTTTCCCGACTCTACTTCAACACGGTTTTGGGTAATTTTACTATGTAAATACTTTTATTACTGTCTTTTTCTATCAAGTAGTACACTTTATTATTTTAATCTTCCTTCCATTAATATACTTAAATCACACTTCTGGCCCATTTATCCGTACAAGTCACGGCTGGTCCTGACATGTCGTTAGGTCTAGCCGACCACATGGATAACCTACAAATGGAAACCGAAATTGCAGTAAATTCAATTTTACCTACAAATAATGAATCAAACCATTCTGACAATGAAAAGAATATTAAGCGTAAACATGATGATCAACTAAATGATGAAAATAAAAGTAATGAAAACCTAAATCCACCAAAACCCAAAAAATCGAACCAGATAAGATTATAGAAAAAGGAAAATAAAGGTCCATTTGAAATAATAATCCAAGACAAAAATAAAGCAAAACTCAACCATTTCCAGATAGAGAAAATCATTAAAAATCATCATACTGACATTGATTATATCCAAAGATCTGGCCGCAACGTGTCTTAGTTCTGCAAATCCTATCAATCTGCAAACGACCTAATCTTATCTCAACTTCTAATTCACTACAATGTTTTCATTCCATCTATTAGGGTGTACACATATGGTGTCGCAAATATTGATCCTTCAATCTCTGAATCTGAGATACTTGCTGAATCTCTTTGCAACAGTCCCATCCTTGAAGTTGGCCGAATTAAGCGGAGATTCAACCAGCAATTCCAGGACACCCATTTTGTGAAAATTACCTTTGATTCTGACTCCTTGCCTGAATATATCTCCTTAAACTATGTCCGTGTCCAAATTGAGCCCTACATGATTCCTGTTAAACAATGTTTCCGTTGCTTTGCCTACGGGCATGTGGCCAATTCCCCTTGCCGAAACATCAGAATCTGTAATAGACCGGGAGCTGGGAGGTCAAAAATTACGTCATAAGGTGCACATGTAAAAGCTATACCATTTTGAAGAGGCATCCTGGGGGGTGTCAAAAATGGGTTTTTGAGCCCTCAATCTGGGGGCTTTCTCCAAGGTGGACAAACATGAAAATGACCCATAAAAAAGGGGTTTTTGCAATTTTCATGTAGAACAATTTGAAAGATCACTTTTTAGTTCACACCATTGAATTCAGCTTAAAAAAACAAACAATTTGGTATATTGAATCATCGCTTTATGTTCATTGGTTACTGAGATACTGCTGGTGATGAACTCAAAACGTCGTCCTATGTTAACCTTATGGGAAAAAAATAAAATCGTATAACTCGCTTATGTCTCAACATATTTTAATGAAACTTGATCTGTGGCTTCATTTAGTTAAGACCTATTGTATATAAGCCTTAAATCCTCCATTTTTGCATTTCCGTGGCAGGAAACTTGCACACATTTTGCCCATGTTATTCTTAAGGGGAGAAAATAAAAGTCTATATCATGCTTATTTTTTAACATATAATGATAAAACTTGTCATGAGGTTTCTTCTAGTCGAGGTTTATTGGATATTGACTTAAAATCACCCAATTAGCACATACCTGTTGCAACAAACCTGTAAACTTAATCCCCATGTTATTCTTATGGAGAATACAAAAAAGTCACATTCAAGTTTGTCCACCTTAGAGAAAGCCCCCAGATTGAGGGCTCACAAACCCATTTTTGAAGCCCCCCAGGATGCCCCTTCAAAATGGCACAGCTTTTACATGTGCACCTTATGACGTAATTTTTGACCTCCCAGCACCCGGTCTATAAGGACTGTGGTGACAATTTTCATTCCTCACCGTGTGAACTTCCACGTAAATGTGTTCATTGTCTAGGTCCCCACAGTAGCAATTTCTAAGTTCTGTCCTGAGTACATCAGGCAAAAGAAAAGTAAGGAAAGGATGAGCCTAAATAGGGAGGACTACTTCACAGCCAGTAAGTTCTTTCTCATCACTTATAAAATTGTCAAGGGTGTCTCTAGAAGACCGCAATCATTTGCGGAAGCAACCAGATCTTTGGAACTAACTAATCTTACCAACTATCCAGCCCTACCAGAAATTTCATTAAATACTGGTCAGATTCCTCTCACCAACAGGTATTTACCACTAGAAACTGTACCTGAAACTTCCTCAGCTAATGCTGCTCCACAAACGCCACTCCAATTCCGAAAGCCATTAACTAACACAGCTAATAGATAAAAAAATACAACTCCTCGATCAAGTCCCACTAGTTCACGACAAAACCTAAATTACACCACTAAAAATAATGTAACACCTAAACCTAATCCCCCAGAAGTTACCCAAGCTGAAAGAGAGGACCTAAAATCACTTCTTAACGCTCGAGTCACTGAAATAAGAAACAAACTTAAAAACACTAATGTCACTTCCAAAAAACAAATGGATGATTTTCTTGCTACTTTCATTAACAGACCTATTCCTGACACTAAAATTAACACCTTATCTAATAAAAGCAACTCGACAAACAACTTAACACTGAACAAAAACACCAGTGCTGCTCTCCCACCAGACAAAAAACAACAAGGCAGATCATAAATTAAATATATTTCAGTGGAATTGCAGATCTCTGAAACCCAAATGGCCAGAGATCTGTGAATATTTCAATAAAAATCAGATTCATATTGGTTTGTTTCAAGAAACCTGGGTTTATGACAATTTTAAATTATCAGATAGCAATTACAATATACTACAAGTCAACAGATATGATGGTTATGGTGGAATTGCCACCATAATCCATAGATCAATCTCCTATGATAAAATTATGGAATTTAATAATAACAAAGTTCAGTTGATGGCGATTAAAATTAATGGTTTCGATAAACCATTTTGTATTTACAACATTTTTTTGTACAGATGGTAAAGTTGATTCAAACTTTTGGAAAATCAACTTATTTAATAAGGATAATGACTATGCTCTAATCTGTGGTGATATGAATGCGCATCATCCATATTGGTTTTGTCATAATGCGACTTCTCGTGGTAACGATATTTTTAGAGAATACTCTACACGTCAATGTATCATGGTTAATGATGATTCTTATACAATCATACCAAGTATGTTCCATAGACAATCTATAATAGATTTAACGTTTACTACACCAGACTTGTACGCTCACCTCACAAAATAGGAAGTTTTAAGTGACCCCATGGGTAGTAACCATTTTCCTATTTATATGCACTTTGAATTTGCATATAATAATTCATCAATGAATCATGTCAATGTTAAGAAAAATATTAAAAAAGCTAACTGGAATTCGTATGCTCAATTAATAAAAGAAGAAATAGATAAGTTTAATAACATAGGCCTACCTGCAGACATGCATTAATTATCTTGTAGAGTTAATTAACAAGTCATCAGATAAGGCTATTCCAGATATTAAATTGAATTCTCCTAAAGCAGGTTTCAACCCAAACCTTGGTGGAATGTACAATGTAAACAAGCCATTGCGTATAGAGGCTTGGCTTTTAAAAATTTTCGACTGAACATAACACCAATGAATTATCGCCCATATCAATTAGCCCAATTCAAGGCTAAAGAAATAATAAAGATGGCTAAAAATAAAGGCTGGGAGGATTTATGTCAAAGAATTGGTGGTAAATTATCGACCCAATATGCCTGGAAAACTGTTAATAAACTTAAAAGTCAAGTGTAACATCAGAAAAGTCTCAAATAGTAAATAACAGTGAATTATGTAACCTATTCATGCAATTTATCATACCAGACCATGTACCTCAAAAAGTTGAAACCATAGCCCCAATAATCAACAGTAATGTACACCCACTAGAATCTGATTTTAATATTCAAGAATAAATGAAGGCCTTGAAATCTAAGAAAAACGATACATCTCCTGGGATGGATGGCATAACCTATTCCATGATTAAAAATTTACCTTTGAATGCCTTAAATATGTTATTAAAAATTTATAATAATATCTGGAATGATAAGATTGGACTTCCTATAGAATGAAAACAAATTAAAATTGTTGCACTGTTGAAACCAGGAAAAGATAAGGACAAAGAAAATTCATATAGGCCAATTTCCTTGATATCATGTTTTATTAAAATTATGAATACAATGATTAAAAACAGACTAGGTTGGTTGATAGATAAACTTGAGATCATTCCTGATACCCAATTTGTTTTTAGAAAGAATTTAGGCTGAGCTGATTACATGATACAGTTCATATCTAATTTACAAATAGCTCTTACAAATAATGAAACTACCATACTGGCAGCGTTAGATATATCCAGTGCCTATGATCATGCCGAAATTATGGTCAAAAATGTATGTCAAAGGCATCCCAGCTAAATTTATTAGACACTGTCATAAATAGCTGGTAGATCGGAAATTGACCATTAAACTGCCGACTCATGAAACCACAAGGACCTCATGTAGAGGAATTCCGAAGGCAGTGTGTTAAGCCCGATTCTCTTCGCCATGTATATCTCAGATATTAATCATTGTCTACCTCAAAATGTACATTCCCTACAATATGCTGATGATGTAACACTGTTTATATCAACTAAGAATCATGATACAATTCATCATGATGTGCAAAATGCACTGAATAGAATAGATAAAGAATTTCAATTGCTACACCTAGATATTAATCCGAGCCAAGAGTGTAATTACTATATTCACGAGAAAACGGTCTATACCAGACTTGAATACCAACTTTTATTTAGATAGACAATTAATCAAGGTAAATGACAAAGTAAGACTCCTAGGTATAATAATAGATAATAAACTTACCTTGACCAATTACACATACAATGTTTCAGAGACTTAAACATATTAAAGATGTTAGCCTGTAACAGAAATGGGTCCAATCCTGATTTTATTCTTAAGATATATAAGAGCTAAAATGGATTATTGTTAATTTCTGTACGGTCATGCTCCGAGAAATGTCCTCAACAAACTAGAAGTGTTGTAGCACTCCAAACAGAATGTGCTATTTTACCTCTGGAGATGAGAAGGTCAAAACTTGCTGAACGAATTATCTATAAAATCATGACTCACCCACAACATCCCAGTTATGAAAATATATTATATTTGAGACTACTCATTAACAATAAACCTTTTTGGGGTAAAAAGAGGACATCCTTGTATGTTAAACCAATAACTATTGCTCAAACTAGCAATCCACCTAACAACCTATACAACGAATTCTCAACTCCAAATGACTTTCCACTTCCTCTGGAACCTGGAACTAATCAAATTGAATTTACAATGCAATGTACTTGTTAATAACAAACTAATTGACAAGAGTTTTAATAATACCATCATACAACAAGAATGGTATGAAATGCTTAACCTAACCTATAAGCACCAATTAATTATTTATACAGATGGGTCAAAGACATCCGAATGCACAGGTGCCGCTATATATATACCAAGTAATAATACCATTTTGCATTATAAACTAGATAAAAATACATCTAGCTATTCTGCGGAAATGTTTGCTATTTACAAAGCTCTAGAATACACTCGAAGTATTAGTAATAAGGACAAAGTCATTTGTACTGATTGTCAATCAATTATTAAAAATATTGAATGTGTCATCCAAGGTATCTCAAACTTCAAAGATATGATTTTAAATATAATATACGAGATATATAATAATTCTGCGAACAGGTACACATTGCAGTGGATTCCTGGTCATGTTGGGATAAGAGCTAATGAGGTGGTCGATGAACTAGCAAAAACCTCGATCCATAATGAACTAGTCACTCGTGAATTCTACATTACAACCGATGACTTTAAATCATTTCAGAAAAAAAGAAACTTAAACGCAATGACATACAATTTAACAACAACAAATAAAGTTCAATGGTATAGAAGCATAAATAAATCATTTACTCAGTATCCATGGTTTAAATCCTCAAATATGTCTAGAAATGAAATCGTCAATATATGTAGAATAAGATTTGGTCATGCAAATGTGAATGCTTAAAATGAAATGTTATTTCACAGCCTTATGTCTTAAATGTTCGCTTGGTACGAATGAAACAATTGAACACATTACTATGCATTGTCCTCATTATAATTATGAGAGAGAAAAATATCTAAAGAAGACGAAAGAAATAAGTAATCATTTTACAGAGAACTTAAACAGAATTATAAACTTACAGGATACTGACATTTACTTAGAAATAAAACGATTTCTCCAATCTATTAAAAGAAGGATATGAGTGCAAGCACATAACATTACATAACACAACATAATTGTTTACATATATGTAATCTCAATCCATTGGTGCTTCTTTCCGTGGCCAACCTTTTTCGGGTTAGGACATTGCTTGAGCGGCCCCAAGAAGAGAAGAAATACCTAAACCTTCCCTCCTTTAAATCCTTTCACTCATTAGATTCCTGATCTTTTACTACTAACAAAATACATACAAACAAAATAATACATAGATGTTCCTTACTAACAAAATTTAAAAAATCAACAAGGTATTTATGATTATTGTCTAAATGTTCAGTCCAATTAATTGTAATTATTAAATAACAATTCCAGATCTACAGCTAACAAATAGAAACAAGGCACAACCACTAGTGTACATCGAGGCCTCATGGGTTTAATTCCAGGCCGCCAATTGGAAAAAAAGCATTTGACATGGTTGATCATTCAATTTTGCTTCGTAAGTTAAACTTTTATGGATTTTCTGACAATCTTGTTTCTTTTTTCGGTTTATACTAAGAAGGTCGCATGCAATATGTTTCTCGTGCTGGTTACAAGTCTGACTTGATCATAGCTTATTCTGGTGTCCCCCAAGGTAGCAATTTAGGGTCCTTGTTATTCAACATACAGTGTGTAAAAAAAGTCCCGGAACGGCTAAATATTTTTTGAACAGAATTGGTTTGAGAAATCAAAATTTGCACATTCACTCCTATGTAAAAAAAAACTACTTTCTGAGGTGTTTACTGACTCTTGGCCCCCAGTGAGGAACGGCCCACAAGGAGTCGGTACAAAATCTTAAATGTAAGCATAGGTCAATATGCACATCAGTTTAAATGGCTAATCAAGTAGAGTTCAATGCCGCAAACCGCACTTCAAAAGGTACATTCATTATAAAATGGCGGCTGATCAAATATCCATTTGAAAGTAGTTTTTTTTTTACATATGAGTGAATGTGCAAAGTTTTATTCCTCAAACCAATTCGGTTCGAAAAATAATAAGCCGTTCCGGGACTTTTTTTACACACTGTATTCATCAATGACCTAGCTTCTTCTGTTACTTGTAAAATCCTTATGTATGCGAATGACTTAAAGTTGTTTTCACCCATTAATAGCCTTCAGGATTGCATTAATCTTTAAAATAATTTGGACATTGTCTCTGACTGGAGCGTGTCTAGTAAGCTCAAGCTTAATATTGCAAAATGTTGTTCAATGTCTTTTTACAGAATAAACAATCCCGTCGTGGTTCATTATCTAATGAATCAAGTACCTTTGGAAAGAGTGAACCAGTTCTTAGATTTAGGTATAACAATGTCAAGCGATCTTAATTTTTCAGAGCACATCTTGTCTATGGTAAAAAGCATATTGCACATTAGGTTTTAATTTTCGAATGGGTAGGCTCTTCAAAGAAACTTCTACGCTTAAGTTACTATTTTCATCGTTAGTCAGATCCAGGCTCGAATTTTGCAGTGCCATATGGTCACCTTCTACGTCTTTTATGTCAAGATTAATTGAGCAGGTACAGAAAAAATTTCAAAGGATGATTTATTTTAAAACCTTTGGTCCCCTCAATTATCCTATTTTGCAGGTGAGGTACAAAGAAATGCTTTATATTTTTGAACTTGATTCCTTAGAAGTTAGGCGGAAATTGGCGCAGTTGTGCTTCTTGAGGGGGGTAATGGTCGGGCAGGTGGACGATGCGGGGACACTATACGGTTTTCCATTTCGCATGGCGTGTAAGGGATTAAGACGACCCTTGCTCTCGCACGCACACTCACCAACGCGGAGCGGACGGCCCCACTACCCACTGACCGGCAGATAGATGACTCATGCACTAGGGTCTTAAGTGAGTAATTGCATTTTTTTTAAACATCAATTTCAACTAATGATCATAACATATGTGTAATCTTCGTGAAATTACGAGAATAATTATACCAAATACGTATAGTTAAGATAATAATTTATCCTTGAGACGATTTTCGATGACCACAAAACTTTTACACTTCGGCTCTCTGTTTGTGCCTTTCACTTTGGCCACGTACTTTTCCAGATTCGGCAGCATGGCTGGCCGAAATCATTAACCTACGAATGGCGCAGAACTTTAGAGCGAGCTGATTTGATCCTGTACTTGACACGAAGTCTCCTCTGCGGGCTGGGACGTCCTTAAAAAGGTTGTAGATCGCCCTAAGAAAATCAATAACCTCCCACGTTGTTGCTTTTATGCCATTTTTGAAAGAGCAGTGAACTGTATGTATCCCGCAGGACCCAATATCTAGAAATTGAGGATCTTCTGGTGTTGTGACCAACTCTTCCTTCAGCATTTTTAGCATGCGGTGATTCATGTTGGGCCCATCCATTGAGACCTGCAGCAACTTTTTTATATCTAGGTTTCCCAAAGCTGTCTTCAGGCCATCCAACATGTCTTGGGAGGTAGTAAACTCCACAAAAATGGAAGTCAAGTACCTTGTAGAGACTCCGTTTAGCTCTTGATTCCAAAACCGTACGATGATGTCCATTTGTTGCTGTTGTGCAATTTTGTTGAGACTTTCGTCGAAGCCAATCACGAACTGGTCACATTTTTTGATACGTTTCTTAAGAACATTTCCAAAGAAAGGCCCAAGGCCATGAGTTATTACGTACGATATTTTAGTTTTTTGTAGGTTCATGCTTTGTGCAATTTCACAATCAGGGAACATCACTTTGAATAATGAACAACTACTTGCTGCTGCTCGTAGTGATTCATGGTTGTTAACTGACTGAAGACACCACAGGATTTCGGCGCGCGTTATACTGTATTTTTCAGTCGCGAAAGGGCTGCAATATTTAACGGCAGAAAACAAGCGTGCGACGGCCGCGATGCCATCGAGATTTGCCAGCTGCGACAACGATATAATAACGGACAAAACCTTTATTTAATTTATTTATGAGATGAGATTTGAATTTCCCAAAGAAAGGGTGAAATTCCCAAGTTTTTTCCACCTTCAAAATATCTGACATTTTTCCTGACCTTTCCCGCATTACTGACCAGCAGACACCCTGCCAGACCTAAGACTAAGGGAAAAGCATTAGAATTTTTTTAAGCAGTCAAAAACCCTCATAATGGACATCCCGGGAACCAACCTCTCGATATAACATATAATTATAAACTCAACCCGGGGGTTCAACATATAATTAGAAACTCAAGAAAAAGATTACCAATGTTATTTATTTGCCAAGGATAAACAATGAGTCACTTCATGCAGAGTACTATGATTATCCTATAACAAATTGCAATAAAATTTTATATTTGGGACATTGTTTATCTGAAGATCAATAAAGGGCTCTTCTTTTTGTTTATCATGAATCTACTCAACTGTAAAGCACTTAACATATAATCAATATTTAAATATAATTTAATGATCTTTCTAGCACGAGAATTGCAATGACTATACAAAATATATAAGTTCAAAAAATATAAGTAAGAAATGAGGAATCTGCAGTGGAATGGATATTATTTAGAAGAATTTAAATTTAACTTACTAAGGCTTTTTGATTATCCTCATTTTCTAGCCAAGCCTGAAGTTTGTCCAAATCCTCATGAGAATTGCACGGCAGATTTAAATCACTTGGGATGAGTGACCCACCACTGATATGTACTGAATTGGCTGTACCAGGTGTAGGATAGGGTCTCGGCGAGGGAAGAAAATGTGCCATCAGTAAGTGCTGATTCGAACATACCTCCCCTAATCTCTTATCAATAGATGCTATATGCTTAGCGATAACTTCAAGATCTGAAAAACAAAATACAGTTTGCTACCGGGATTTTCAAAAAGTTATTTGAAGCTATATACAAAACCTAATAGCAAACTACCTCCTCAGGGTGGACATACTATATTATACTGCCTAAAAAACAGCCTCACTTTAAGCCAAATAATTTTTGAAAAGAGTTTAAAAAAAACTTAGCAAGTTTAGTTAGAATTACTAAATTATCCCATGAGCAATTTCTATTAGACTTTCAAATGTGTGGTATAAAGCTGGTGGGAGGGCCCAACTAAAATAAACATCTGGGGTTGTAGCCTCTGGATCGATAATTAACATTATTGTGATAAGGCTTACCTTACGATCCAAATATTTTAGTCTATTGAGATCTAGATTTCAGTGCCGGAGCACTATCATCAGTCTATAGCTAAACCACTTGGTATCATAATCTCTTGATTGAGATTTTCTCATTACTGCCAATGATATTAAAATAAACACTTATTGTACACATACTTTTACACTTAAGAAGACATAAAACAAAAAGACTCGATAGTATGATCATAATCGCGACCCGATCCAACATAACCTCAATGTTGAGAGAGAAGAATGATTGGCGCTTGAAGGATTGGTTGTTATCACTCCATCTATATATTTAAAGCCGTAAGGAAAAAACCTTGGGACAGTTCGTTTGAGACTTCTACTGGGCCGATTTACATCAGGGTTGTACCAAAACACAGGGTTTCGGCCCTATATTAGCAGATTTTATCTGTATTTTGAAAATGTTTTACGTTATCTGGGTTAAAAATGGAAAATAAACTTTTCTTATAAAGATGGGGAAAAAGTACTCTTTTTCAAACCTTGGGACAGTTCGTCTGAGACTTCCACTGGACCATTTTAGATGCGGGTTGTACCAAAACAAAGGTTTTCGGTCCTACATTAGCAGGTTTTATTCGTATTTTGAAAAACATTATGTTAAATGGGTCAAAAATGAAAAATAAACTTTTCTTATGGAGATTCATCATGGGGAAGAAAGTCAAATTTTTCAATTCTCTTCGGACAGTTCGTTGGAGACCTCCACTGGGCCGATTTACACCCAGTTTGTACCAAATTAAAGCTCAACTTATCTATATTTGCAGGTTTTATTTACTTTTACATTATCTTGTTTTTTAAAATTTAAAATATCAAAATTTCTAAACCTTTGCAATAATCTTATCTAACAGTTCTTCAATCAGCTGATTTTAACGGCACGGGTTATTTGTCTAACAACAGACGAAGAGCAAACGCTCAAGAAGCGTTTGTTATATTATGCCCAGTACCCAAAAACGTGTACAAATATTTTAAATTGAAAGGGATAATAATACAGTTTAATATTATTTTAACCAAACAAGTTAAATTTATAGTTAGTAAATTATAAAAACAAGTTTTGATTGTTAAATTTTGTAGGGCTACATTTAAAGTTATTTAATCATGTGAAACAGCTGATTGCAACCATTAATGGTCCAAGTGATTACTGCAATGGCAAATTAATTTTGTAAAGGCGGGTAAGTTTAAAAGGTTTACATTCATATTAATTACCATTTTTAGCGTAATAAGGAACTAATTTTAAGTAATTTAAAACGTAGCAGTGGATCTGGCTAAATGTTGTCTAGACAATTAATTATAAAATATGGAAGCAGTTTACCTTTAAAAACTCATATTAACCCTTACTTCAGTAATAGTTTTTCCAGTAATAATGCACCGGTTTTAATTCGACGCGTGCTCCAAATCCTGTGCGTGTTACGAAAATTATCGTAGCAAGTAGATTTATTCCCCAAATCCGATATTAATTCATTGTGCTTACTTACCCGCGCAAACCGAAGGCATTGTAGCTCTATCGGGAGCGCATCGGGCCACCAACTCGGCGAACCAGGTTCAAATCCGCATAGCGCCGCCGTACTTTTTGATAAGTCGTTACAAGTGGCGTCACTAAGGTCTGTTTTATACTAATAGTGATATTTATTTTAGGTCAACTAAGTTGTATAGGAATTACAATGTCTATAGGCCTTCGAAAATTCTCGAAAGATTTTTTCTTGAACATTTTATAAACTGTTTAATCCAATAAAAATTTATAGTATTAGGCCTACTTATTTCTGACGTTTTTGAACCTAACAGAACGCTTTAATTAGGCTACTAAGGTCTAAGACTAAGTAATGAGGCCTTAGGTTTAGTCCTAAGGTTAGACCTAAGGTTTATAAGCTTTAAGTTTAGACCTAAAGAGGGTTTGGGTATGCAATGATGCAGCATTATTGTTTTAAGGGGTACTTTGTCAGACGATGAATCTAAAGTAGGCTAATTTTTATTTTCTGTGAAAAATATTTTTTTTCTGTTAGTAATTTGGGTTCAGCTATAAACTTATCTTACTTATTATAACTTTACACATTGGATCATTTAAAGATATTTTAAAACTGTAAATGGTTATATCATTGACTTATACATTCACAGTCAATGGTTATATGCTGTGCTTTCATCATTTAGGTACACTTTTGCCACCACACTGCATAAAACACTGACGTTTCAACCGTTTTCCGGTAAAAAGTAAACGTCCTATCTTTCAGCAGTTTCCAAAGTTGTGACACTTTGTCAATCACTGTGTTTAACTTGCTTTGAATTAAACTGTTTAAGTAAAATATTTTCGTGTATAAATATAGTGTAAGTAGTTTTATTTTATGCCTGATTCATTTATTTATTTCACTGAGAAAAGCATGACACCAACCAGTGAGAAAAAGATTGTGCCCATTGTAGGCGATGGAAATTGCAGTTTTTTATTTAAATTTTGGAATCAAGACCACCATAAACTCATAAGAAGTAAAGTTGTGTGCTACATATTGATTTACTGGTATTTTAATGTTGGGGATTCTTCCTATATAGGACCAATAACGTGAAAAAATGATTACCATAATCTAATGTCCCTAGATGGTGAATAATGCAGTCATGCAGAACTGCACGTATTCCTATCTGTATTAATATCCCAGAAAAGTAGATTGTGAGTATAAAATATTAGTTAATTTCACTGACGGCTGAAACCATTTTTTCTTTTTGAAATTTGCTGAAAGAAAAATAATTGGAAGAAAACAGCAGTTTAAAAAGGACATTCATACATATTTCGCACCAACTACCTTGCGCTCCAATCACCACGAAAATGGAGCCGTGTCCGTCGAGTATCGACGGGCAACAACTAGTAGAGTATTATATTTCACAGTCCAGGTGTTTGATATCAATTTATCATGATTTTAGCGAATTTCCCCTATAGGGAAGAAGCTATTACCGTAGGTCTCATGGTAAGACCTAAGCCCGAGACCATGATAACTTTTCATTTTGGGGCCACCAGAAGCAAAAAATACCATTCGTTCGAATTTTTAGATATATATATATATATGTATGTGCCTGTTAGCACGATAGCGGCCGTAAAAATGGTCCGATCTTAATGAAAATTGGTACACACGTGTAAAGTGGTAATCACTCGGACGAGTTCGTGAACCAGCCCGATCGGGCCACCGGAAGGGGGGGGTAAAGGGGGATAAACCCCCTCAAAAATAGGTTTTTTGAGTTTCTTATCAAGAAAAATAAAATTAATCGAATTTTTGTTGGCACCATTTAATTCAGCTCAAAAAAACAAACAATTTAGTATTTTGAATCACTGCTCTATGTCCATTTGTTACCGAGATATTGAAAGTGGTAAACACAGTACGTTGTCCCAATGTTAACCTTATGGGAAATAAGTAAAATTCTATATCTCGGGCATTTCTCAACATATCTTGACAAAACTTGGTAAATGGCTTCTTTTAGTTCAGATCTACTAAATATTGAATTAAAACAGCCCAGTTTTAATATACCTGTAGCAGCAAACCTGCATACTCATTCCCCATGTTATTCTTATGGAGCTTACCAAAACATGACAAATCTCGCTATGTTGGATTGAAATATGTTGTTTTGCACTTGAAATTCGCTGAGTATGCAGGTCTGCTGCAACGGGGGTATTTGCTTTTTAATTTTGATCAGTGAATCAAACATTGTGTTAGCAGCAAAGCTTTTTTGGTCATTCAAAATAAGGGATGGGTCATCTTTTGTGGCTTTATATATGTGAAAATGTCAAATCGTATTTAATCTATTGCTTTTGGAGGCTTTACAAAGGACTTCAAGATTGGCGTCTATTGATGAATAAGAATGATTTTTAGAAATTAAATGCTCGGAGAATGTTGATGGATTTGACTGATTCTTTTTAGGGAGGCGCTCTTTAAACCCTTGGTAGAAACTTCTCCCCGTTTGTCCAATGTAAAATTTAGGTCATGTGCTACAGGTTATTTTATATACACCTGTGCAAATTAATCTGAGGTTATGGGGGATTTTTTACTCAACAGACTTCCAAGGTTATTGGTCGATTTGTTGGTGACTTTAAATCCTTGATCTTCCAGGATTTTATGGAATGAATTGTTGATTTTTCCATGGTATGTTGTTGTTATAAAGTCCCTTTTTGGTTTTGGCTCTTGGTTGGTTTTATTTCTTTTTTGTTTCAACATTATCTTGGTGATTAGGGATGAGTGGTAACCGTTGTTGACGGCTATTTGTTTGATTAAATTTAATTCTTTCCTGAAATTATCTTGGCTGAGGGGAATGTTCAGAAGTCTGTAAACCATGCTGTGGAATGCAGCATGTTTATGTCGGGTCGGGTGATTGGACTGGGCCTGGATTACATGGTCTGTGGCCGTGGGTTTTCTAAAAATGTTGAAGATAATATTGCTATTGGTATTGGTGAGAGTTAGGTCCAGGTAGTTTAGGGATTTGTCTATTTCGGTTTCTAAGGTAAACTTGAGATTGGAGTGGATGTTGTTCATTTGTTTGAGCTGGATGTCAAGTTGCCTTTTGTTGCCTTGGAATATACAGAGAATGTCATCGGCGTATCTATGGTATTCTAGTATCTTTGAAGCTTGTTTGTTCTTAGAAGCAATGATATATGACTTAGAAAAACGTCTGACATTATGGCAGATAGGGATGAACCCATGGCTAGTCCTTTATCCGGGGAGAAGAAGTTGTTATTATACTCGAAGTAGTTTTGTTCGAGGACAGCCTTTATTAGGTTCGTAAGTTCATTGATGTAGGTGGTGTTTCTGTTTGCCTGTCGAGTTAGGTTTTCTTTAATTATTTCAAGCGTCTCGTTTATGGGTATGTTAGTGTAGAGGTCTTTCACATCATATGATGCCAACAGAGCTGTTTCAGAGGGCTTGATGTGTTTGTGTTTGTTTATCAAATCTATGGAATTCTTTATAGATCTGTCATTGTCCAATTTTACTTCCTGTCTAATTATTTTATTTAGCAGTTTTGATAATCTGTATGCAGGGGAGTTTATGGAATTGACTAATGGTCTGATGGAACTAATGGTCCCAAAGTTCAGAGGACTCCCTAAGCTTCACAAACCCGGAGAACCCATCAGACCATTGGTCAATTCCATAAACTCCTCTTCATACAGATTATCAAAACTGCTAGATAAAATAATTCGACAGGAAGTAAAATTGGACAATGCCAGATCTCTAAAGAATTCCATAGATTTGATAAACAAACTCAAACACATCAAGCCCTCTGAAAGAGCTCTGTTGGCATTATTTGATGTGAAAGACCTCTACACTAACATACCCATAAACGAGACGCTTGAAATAATTAAAGAAAACCTAACTCGACAGGGAAACAGATGTGCCACCTACTAAGGTATACTACTATACACTACTAAAGGTATAAATTTACCTGAGTCTGCCGAAGTGATCCTATGTATTCCTAAAAGGATTACGCGTTTCGAGGCTCAATAGATCCTCATCTTCAGATCGTAGTACAAGAACAATTCACTCGCGAAAGGTCGTCAAATCGATTAAAAACATTGAAACACAGGGAATTTTACATTCGAACATAAAAACTGTAGGCCTACACATTTATTTTTAACGACAAGAACTAGCCGCGGGTGCACACTTGTTCGGGTGACGGTCATGACTGCGTAACGGAGGTTTGAATTGATGTGAACTTTGTCCGTCCTGGTCTCTTATCTAACAGCTGTTCTTGACTCTCTATGAGTGTATCAAATATTGCGTTGGACTGGGAAACAACCTTGTCGTTCGATAACGTGTTAGGCTGGGATTTATTTATTATATATATATATATATTTGTCAAATACGACTAATCTATCATCGCACAGCCCAAACTATACGACCTAGGACTTGAAATTTTGCGTGGGCGTTCCTCTTAGGGCGTAGGCATCCGCTAAGAAAGGATTTTACATGATTCGTAGTATATAGGGGGTTTTGGCGAGGTCGAAGTTTTCAAATTTTCCCATATAAAAGTGTTATGAACGATCTTTTGTTTACATTTTTAATGTTCATTCAATCAAAGCAGCTGGGAATTAGCTTCACAAATGTACATACGCTGTTACAGCTGATTATAAATTGATTTCTTTCATCACGGTTTTATTATTCTTTTGTTGATTGTTTTAAGGACATAATTATGTACCATATAAAAGTTGCATTTAGTTTAGTTTTAGTACCTAATCTGTTTAATCATAAATTCAGTATATGGAACCATATTTATTTCGGCTGCGGGAGTTGTAATTATGCCTGTTACGATGACTTGCGTTTATCCTAATCCGACCTCTATAGTTTAAAGCCTGAAGAACGTGCTGCCTTTTGTGATTGAGTCTTGAAACTAATTCCTCACAAAACTGAAAGAGGGGGATACGGTAATTTTTTAGTCACCGACAGACCGTGCTGTAATAGCCTAATCTATTCTTTGATCTATTTATATAGATATTTATATATTTAATTTAATCCTTATATCAAAAAATATCTTGGTTTTAAGGTTTTTTTGCGGAGTTAAAGGTTTGAAATATGCCCGTATAAATGTAATGGATGATCTTTTGTTTACATTTCCAATTTCATCAGTCAAGCAGAGGGTTATTAGCTTCACAAACGTATACGTTGTTTCAGCCGATCAATAATTTGATTCCTTTCATCATGGTTTTATGGTTGTTATCAATTTATTTAGGTCAAACGCACCATATAAAAGTTACATTTAGTTAAGGTTTAATCCATCGTCAATTTCTGTGCTTTATATGTTTAATCATAAAATGTGGCTCAGTCTTTATTTAGGCAACGGGAGTTATAGTTTTTCCCTTAGGGCGTCCTTAATGTATTCATTCCCCACGATAGTTTGACGAATTCCTTTTTCATCTAATCCGAGTGTCCTGGCTTTGCACAGAAAAAATAAGTGCTACAGCCTGTAGTTAACCTTTCAAAATATATTGAAAATCGCCCATATGTTAAGATGTAAACTAAGTGAATCAAGTTTGCAACACTTTTGACGGATGGCGCCACAGTTATGAACATTCAGCTCTTCATTGTACTAATTATTTTTTACCCTATTTGATAATTCTGAGCCGTATTGGCAACTATGCATAGAAATACTTTAAAATTGATACATTTAACGTTAAAACCGGTCTTGTCTTACCTTTTTTTAGTCATGACTGAGAAAAGAAAACCTACACTATTTACTGTAATACGAGTATAACTGTTTTTTAAACCTAAATACACAACGCCATATCACGTAAACAGACCTCTACATTAAATAATCCTTGATATAACATTTTTTCATTCAGCCCCTTCAGATTCGTCAAATCAAGGTTAGACTATAATTTGTGTCGTGAGCGAAGCCACGGGAACTGCTAGTTTATTTTATATATTTCGTATTTCTCTAATGCATTCATGTAACTGCCCTTGTAACAATAATGTTAAGGTGTCATATTTGTTTCAAAGTCTGTATAGCTGTGATTTTCGTTAACTAAATGAGCAGCAAAATTGGATCTTAAATGATTATTAGCTTTTGGTAAATGTTCCTTAAACCGTTTTTGGAAACTTCTGCCTGTCTGACCAATGTAGAATTTATTGCAATCATCACATGAAATTTTTGTAGATTCCGGTTTTATCTGCAGTATTATTTTCATTACTAATTTAATCACTTTTGAGTAACTTTTGTAGTTTATTTGAAGTTTTAAAGGCAACCATGAGACCTACGGTAATAGCTTCTTTCCTATAAGGGAAATTCGCTGAAAAAACAGTTACAATGAAAAGATAATGTTCTTCCTAAGAGTTAAAACCGAACGCCAGTAAAAAAAAAATCTTTAACATTGGTATGTGTGTCACTGTTATACAGAGTGGTATAGAGGTAGGGCTGGATCAATCCTCTTTAAAAATGTTACATTTATTTCAGGTTATGCACAAATTTAATTATAAACAAGGTGAGACAGATAACATACAAAAAACTGATAATAAATGTTACATTACAGACCTACCTTGGCTTGTGTTATAGGTCAAATTTCCAAAATAATGTAAAGGCAAAGCATCTTTTAGTGTTTTTGCTTTTTCAGAAGGCGAATCATCTTTTAACATAAGAAAATCATTACTGTTATCGCCTTAACTGCTTTCAACATTGATTTGTCTTCGGGCTTTGGGCTCTTTTGAAATCAATGCGACCTTTTTGTTTTTTGATGAAATCACATCATCATCATCAGTATTGTCAATAAACCGTTTATTTGGTATACGCTTTCTTTTCTTCTCTTCTGTTCCTTCATCAGTCTGAACATCCGATTCATCCACCGCTAATTTTTCTTTAAAAAATGAGAGAAATACAATATACAATGTACAAATAAGAGAAATGAGAGAATATACAATGTACCATAATTCCTGTTCGTTGCAAGACAAGTAATTAGGTAAATAATATGAAATAACACTAATAAAACAAATAAATTAAAATAAATTAATTTTCTTCCTACCTGTACTGAAATGAAGGTTGGAATCAGTGTCTCTCTCAACATCTTCATCGGATTCATAGCCTGAGGAAACTTCAGACTCATCAGTTACAATGAGATCTGAAAAATAATGCTTACTTGCTCAATACATCTTGATTTCTCTTACATGCAAACAAGACACTCAAAAATAGCAATAAAGAGTTAAGTGAATGATGAATAGGCAAATAACAAGGAAGTTAAGATAATTAATTGGCTGTTACATTCATCTTTAAAAATAATCATGTAAGAATATAAGAAAATTTTAGCTACTCACCATCTACATTTATGCCCCCCCCCTTCTTTCCCTTGAATAAGTGGGCTTTCCCTTTCTCCACCGCAAGTAAGACCCTGCTTATCTTGTCCGTTTCCACTAAAGACTCATGGGTCCTATAAAACTCCCTATGCACTCGAATGTCATGACCAAGGTGCCTGGCAAGCCAATCCGTCTCATTCTCCGTCATGTTGAAGATTTGTCGACTGTGGCTATGTACTTCCTTAGATTGGTTGAAGTTATCAGGTGAGGATATTGAACATTTGCTTCTTTGCTAAATTTTCTCAAGCAGTCGTGCCCTCGGATGTGTTTCAATTACTCACCAGGTCTTGCAAATAAGAATTCATTTTCCGGATTTATTCCAGCGTCTCTTCTATTGGCAATATGTTTTTCTATGTTTTCTTTAATATCTGGTGTTAAAATGATGGGCACTTTCTTTCCTCTCTTGCCAATAGTTTCTACTAGACCCATCCTAGCAGCAAGCTTTCTTTCAATTTCAGATAGACTTAGCTGTATATCTTAAGAACATTTCACAGATGAAGAAAAAATGTATGATTGAAGTCGAAGTCTTGAAGCCTCCCCCGACCTCCTTTATTAAATAGAATCAGCCGGCAACGAGTGATTTCGGCAAGACGGGACCAGTTCAAAACTCCGTTACTTGTTATAGAGGTTGCTTCTTTTATTAGGTACTCATTTAATTTTAGTAAGTCGGAAGTTAGGGGTGAGACATTGGTTTTGTTTAGTTTTCTATTGTACAAAGTTCCAGTGCATTTGAGGATATCTTTACTGACCATTCCAATTACATTAGGTTTAGGAGGTCTCTCAATGATTCACCCCTAGCATTATCTGACACCCTTATGGCAACGCCTCGCTCAATGCCAATGCACTTTCGTAAACTGTGTCCCAATTTTAGTGCTAAAGATGGTATTTTAAATTGTGGTCTTTGGGTAAGACTGTTGGGATCAGTTCTAACGCAAACATTATTAACAGCTGCTACAAGCTGATCAAATTTTGATGGCTCTAGCCAATCTTTCAAACTATTCGAGCAAGAATTAGTTCTCCATAATTTCTAGTCAAAACCTCAATGTTGTGGTAGTAATCACAAAGTCTTGATAAATCTACAAACCCTGATCTATGAGTAGTTGAACTTTTTGGCATGGCCAACAATTTGGTGACCCCTAACTCTTTGTTGTGTACAATTCCCATATGTCTTGGTAGATTAACCATTATCTTATGACAAAACACACAGCTATGACCTTTAGTTCTTATTACTCTTCCACTACTGTCCTTTTTAACTTCATTTATTTCTATCCCTTCTCCTCTTCAATGTCATTGTTTTCCTCCATCTGTTTTTTCTTTGTGTTATTTTTCCTAGGTCTAATTTGTACATCTTCATTAATGGTATTTGTTGATTCATCAGAAGATGACATATATTCCTCATCACTAGATATATGACTTGTGTTGCCAAAGGCAAGATGTTCTAATAAACTGTATATAACACAACAGCTGATGGTTGGATTTATTGGTTGCTAAGAAATTATTATAATATGTTTTGTTATGAAATGTAGTGAAAACTGGTGTAAATGAATTAAAAAACTTAAAACTAAAACACGGTCTCAATAATTTATAATCAACTTATTCGTCACTTCGACGACATGGTAGCAGAGCGCGATTAAACTTAAACACCTAAAATAAAAGGTAAATCACTACAAGATGACTACAAGACGAATTAGAAACAATTATGTGGAAACTAGCAAGAGGCTAAAAAATACAATTGCCGAAGCCATACACTTGATAGATGACACTACAACTTCACTTAAAAAACTCACGACAACTCTCCAAGTACTCATTACCTATGGAAAACGAGTAGAAGATATAGGAAATGCCATTGAAGCTTTAGAAGACCTATCAGAGGAAGAAAGAGAGGAAAATGATCGACTAACTGAGGACTTCATGACGCTGATGTTGGATTACGAAGAAACACGTGAAAAACTCAAAGTCAGCATTACATTTTTGAAAAAAGAAACTAATGCTAACCCTAAAACTGACTCTCATAAAAATCAACTGGAAACTGACAGAACTAGTCCTCTTCTTGTACAATCAACGTCAGGTAACTCAACTTTCGCTGTTCAACCAAACTCAGGTAATTATACTTCAATCAAATTACCTAAACTAACTCTTCCTTCATTTGGGGGAGATGTCCTTAGATGGCAAGAGTTTTGGGACTCGTTTGAGGCAGCAGTCCATAATAACCAATTTCTTTCCAAAGTTGACAAATTTAATTATCTCAATGCACAGTTATTGAATGAAGCTAAACTTTGTGTAGCAGGTCTTTCTCTGACCTCAGAGAACTATGAAATTGCTATATCTATATTAAAGGATAAGTTTGCGAATAACCAAATCATTATTAATTCACACTATAAAGCTTTAATGGATTTAACACCCGTAAAGAGTAATGAGACTAACAAACTAAGAATTTTGTTTTATACTATTGAAAAACATATCAGATGTTTACAAAGTTTGGGAGAAGATATAACGTCAAATTTTTTCTTCTCGCTTATAATGAGAAAGCTTCCTCTAGAAGTAGTTATCAAGGTAGAAGAACAAAATGTTAATAACACTCTCGATGGTGTTACTTTATGTCAAATAGTTAAGAATATAATCCAGGCTAGGGAAAAGTCTGAACTCTTACTAGGCATAAGTACGTCAAAATCCTTTACCCAAACATTTTCAAGCCAAATCCAGGATGATCTACTACAACCTTCCAAAAGAGTCAACCCTTCTACAACGCAAGTTCTACCATCGTATGAGAGTAAGACACCTACTTGCATCTTCTGTAAGGGCGACCATTGGAATGACCAATGCCCAAAATACAGGACAACCGATGAACGGAAGAACGCAATCAAAGGTATGTGTTTTGTATGTTTAAAAAAAGGTCACACGGTTAAAGACTGTAAATCAGATAAATTGTGTGTTTACTGCAAACAACGGCGTAACCACCATAGGAGTTTATGTAACAAACAGTTTCCTTCAGATCAACTATCTAATACATCAACTTATTCCAAAAGGGGGGACAACCAATCAACCACTCTTAATAAATCGTTTCCCAAGTACAAAACTATCTCCTCTAATTCATCTGAACAGGTTAACTCTCACTCTAAACAATTGAATGAAGAAACTGCATTGGTTTCACTATCTGAGAATGTTGTTTTACAAACTGCAATAATTAAGTTACGAAACACAGAATCTAACCAAGAAATAAGTTGTGGGGTTCTTCTGGATACTGGGAGTCAAAGATCATATATATCCAAAGGGATTGCCTCAAAATTAGGTTTAAAGGGAAAAGGTAAACAAATACTTTCTCTCTTTACTTTTGGGAACCATGAGTCTAAAACGATTGAAACCAAAATGGTAAGTGTTGATTTATTGGCTGACAATGATCGATTAATGATCGAAGCAAACGTGGTCCCTCATATCACTGGAAAGGTACCTCCTTCACACACAATAAATATTGATGAAATAAAATCATGTTTTCCAAACTTAAAATTAGCTGACGGACAACTGATTTCTACTGAAATCGACCTGTTAATCGGGAACGATTATTATTTCGATATCGTGACAGGTGACACGATGAAACTTTCACCAGGTTTGTACCTAGTTGATACAAAACTGGGATGGATTATCAGTGGTAGAAATAGTACAAATAGCCTTCAGTTACCACTGTATGAATCATCATTTTTAACTTTACTGAAACCAACAAACTTATTTCCAAGGTCATCAAACTTTTTAATGCCTGACACAAATATTTGTGAACATGATGACATTAAAAACCTATGGCGTTTGGAAACTATTGGTATTCGTGATGATTCATACGTTAAAGATGACGATATTGCACTTGGTAAGTTTAACGAATCAGTCAAGTTTGAAAACGGGAGATATTCTGTTTCATGGCCTTGGAAAGAGTATCCACCAAATCTGCCGAATAACTACAATCTATCTCTTGGACGCTTGAAATCATTGACAGATAGGCTTTCGAGTAAACCGAATCTTCTCAACGAGTATAACATGGTAATTCAAAACCAACTTGACGCTGGCATCATTGAACGTGTACGTGACTGTACCAGCAAAAATTCAGAGAACGTTATTCACTACATACCTCATCATCCAGTAATAAATGTAACAAACAACTCCACCAAACTAAGAATAGTGTACGATGCTTCAGCCAAAACTAGGATGAGTAATAATAGTCTAAACGACTGTCTCTACCGTGGACCAGTCATTTTGGAAAACTTGTGCAGCTTGTTACTTAGGTTTCGAATTAATGCTGTCGGACTCACAGCGGATATAGAGAAGGCGTTCCTACAAATAAGTTTACAAAACCCAGATAGGGATGTAACTAGATTTTTGTGGCTGAAAGATCCATTTTCAGCAGCTACTAAAGATAACATTGAGATTTATAGGTTTTGTAGGGTCCCATTGGGGGTAATATCTAGTCCATTTCTACTTAGTGCTACGATTATGCACCACTTATCACATTCTGAATGTGATAATCTTACTGCTAAGCTGAAATCGTCTTTTTATGTCGACAATATGGTTACGGGTTGTGACACAGAAGAAGAAGCAACGTTACTTTTTAAAACAGCCTCAACTTTATTCTCTGATATTAATATGAATCTCAGGTGTTGGTGTTCAAATTCTAAACAGCTGATGTCAAATGCAGTCATCGATGAAAATTGTAAATTCCCGACACCTCTACCAAAAAATAATGTCTTTACTTACCTGGTTATACAAGAGTGTCACTGCAATATTTATCATGTAGGAGTCCAACACACCCTATCAGAACTGCGAAAATTTTACTGGATAATCCATGGAAGATCAGAAGTGTATAAAGTTATACAAAAGTGTTTGGCCTGTAGGAAGTATGAGGGTGGTCCTTATAGACTACCTCACATGCTTCCTCTTCCTGCGGAACGAATTACGGAAAGCGTACCCTTTCAAAATACTGGATTAGACTACTTTGGACCTCTCTACGTAAAATCGTTTCAGGGCTCCAAAAAACTAATTTCAAAAGTGTATGGTTGCATATTTACGTGTCTGGTCACAAGAGCTGTTCACTTGGAGGTTGTCAACGACTTGACTTCGGAAGAATTTTTACTATGCCTTAGAAGATTTATTGGAAGAAGAGGTAAACCGATGAAAATTTACCTTGACAATGCCACTCAATTCAAAACAACAGCTTCATTTTTGGGAAATGTTAAACTTAATCCTCATGAAACAAGCGAAGTGTTATGCTATACAAAAGAAAACAACATAAAGTTTACTTTCATCCCAGAACTTGCTCCCTGGATGGGTGGGTTTTATGAGAGATTAATATCTCTCGTCGAGAGATGCCTCAGGAAAAGTCTTGGTACACTAACTTTGACTAAATCTCAACTTGATACAGTCATGGTTGAGATTGAAGCAGTAATTAACTCTCGGCCCTTAGTGTACGTTTCTTCTAACGATGACAGCTTGAATGACAACATCATCACTCCCGGTCACTTTCTCAACTTCTATGGGATGAATGGTTTCATAAATAGTAATTCCTACGCAGAAGACCAAAACTTAGTCTCCATTCCTCAAGCGATTCGTGGAACCAAGAAACATCTTCTAGATATGTGGAGAAAAGGAAACAATACTTTGAGTAACTTTTGGAAAATGTGGAAGGATAACTACCTCCTAAGTTTGAGAGAAAGAACTCAAACCAACATAAAACAAAGTAAAATCTTAGCAAAAAAGTTTCTTTCCGTTGGAGACATAGTGCATGTCAGTGGTGACTTTCCCAGGGGAATGTGGAGACTGGGAAAAATATATGACTTAGTAAAAAGTAATGATGGAAACGTAAGAACCGCAAAAGTAAAACTAGGAAATGGTAACTGCATTTCAAGGCCGATCAATTTACTATATCCGATGGAATTCAATGAAACAAACTAAGAAGAATTTAACCCATTGGTACGGCTTGTTTCCTGCGGGAGTGTTGCCAAAGGCAAGATGTTCTAATAAACTGTATATAACACAACAGCTGATGGTTGGATTTATTGGTTGCTAAGAAATTATTATAATATGTTTTGTTATGAAATGTAGTGAAAACTGGTGTAAATGAATTAAAAAACTTAAAACTAAAACACGGTCTCAATAATTTATAATCAACTTATTCGTCACTTCGACGACAACTTGTATCAAGCTGTGGTTCACGATCTTCAACCTCACTTTCATCTGGTTCAAAAGTGTTGTACTGAGGAGGAGGGTCAAATGAAACTTGAGGAAGTTCATTTGGCCCCATCATTGTGTTTGATATGCCGGAATAGCTATGACTTTTGGTTTTTATTACTCTTACACTAATATCGCTTTTAACTTCATTTATTACTATCCCCTTCTCCTCTTCAATTTCATTGTTTTCCTCAATCTGTTTTTTCTTTGTGTTATTTTTCCTAGGTCCAATTTGTACGTCTTCATTAATGGTATTTGTTGATTCATCAGAAGATGGCATATATTCTTCATCACCAGATACATGATTCATGTCAGGTTTTGGTTCACGATCTTCAACCTCACTTTCATCTGGTTCAAAAGTGTTGTGTTCCTCAAATGATGATAGAGGAATTTCATTTGGTCTCATTGGTGTATTGGTGGAATCAATTTTCTGTGGTGTCACATTGGGGGACACAAATGCAACCAGCTTCTTTAGGAACCCCTCAAATCCTGTAAAAATATATTTCTGCCTCAACGGTAGGTTTAACTAAAATTATAGTTTAACTGAAATTATTAGCGGTCGAAATACAATTTTAATTCACCATGTTAGGGATTTTTCCCACATTTCCCTGCTGCCAAACCATCACATTGAACAAACAATAAAATCAGATGGTAAATATTTTTAGCTGCTGATTCTATCATTATTAATTGTGATTTTTTGGGAGTGATTTAAAAAAAAAAATTTTTGGGAGGTACTTCATGAGCATGTGGAATTGAAAATTTGTCTTACGACCACGCATTCATTTCAAATGGACTATAATATGTACAAAGTTATCAAAACTTTGTAAACCTTTTTTAGGGCAATGAATCTTGAAATTTTGAAAGTTGTGATTTTATTTTATGGTGAGGTCACCATTTCAATGTAAAGTATTTATGAAAACCACCTATGGACAAGACGAGAAAAATATTGAAAAACTTCAAAGTTATAGGGTCAAGTTATCAAGGAAAAGATAGATTGGTTGTTATAGATCTGAATCCTTGATTAATATCATTTTGTATAATATTTATCCTTAGTTAACAGATGGCATTGATTTTGTTTCCTTTTTATTTATATTTTTGTATTTGCAATGTGCATGTGATCAACAATAGACTTTACTATGGTAGAAGAAGAGCCTAGATGAGGGACACACAACATATCTAATTTCAAGTTATCTCATATTTTGTCATTTGCTAAATTGTGTTTGAAATTTAAGTTTGTGTAAAAATAAAAATGAAGTTGTACAAATAAACCCTATACAACATGGTCCTCCGGGCCGGATGGTTTGAATTTCCAAGCTCTTTAGGAGTTTGCAGTCTACTCTACTCACGCACGCACTCAAAGAGGTAAAATGGTATCCATCCCTTTACATCATTCCAAATAGAAGTCAGAAGAAAGAATCCGTCTGAATACTGAAGGACACTTAATTATTTGGTTTTCTCAGAATTGATTAATTTTGTGATTTGTAATTTATTATCTGTTCGTAAACAAAATACTTCTTAAACTTTGTAGTTCTCAAATCCACCACTAAAAGCGCTTTTGTAACAATGCCATCTGTGTTAGTATTTTTGTGTAGTAGCAGACGATAGCTACTGAAGCAAACAAAGTAACCTCAAAACCTCAGAGTTTTAACTCATTAAGATCAAGGTTTTCAACTTCACAAATGATTGTAAGTAACAATTACCTTGCACTTAAACTCTAACCTTATCATATTGAATCAGTTTCCTAATTGCAAAATGACGTTTGTTACACTTTAAGACAGTTTAGTACAATCACAAATCGTTTAGCTAAGATTAAAACAAATATTGAGGCTTTAGATCCAGTTTCTGAAGGTAGCAACTTAAACCCAGAAAAAAATTAGTAAGTTAGAACTGCTTAATGCTGAATCTCACAAAAAGTACTTAGAATTTGAAACTTCCCTCGAAAAATTATTTAGTAGTGATGATTTACCTGAAGATTATGATGAAGATACTCTTTCTCAACTGCAAGATTCTATTTCTGACTTATATGTAGGGATCCAAACCCTTATCAAGAAATACCTAGGCTTGTCTTAAGACCCTAAATCACTAGCTAGTCCTAGGCCTGCCCCAAACACTGACTCAACTATAGATATCACTCAATCTAGTGCCCCCCCACAGCCCAGTAGCCTATCTCATAGGCCTAGTACCTCTTCTTCTAATCCAGATAGCCACTCATTAAAGCTCATCAATTGAGTTTTGATCATATATTAAGGTTAGACCTTTTAATATGTTTTGTTGTTCATCTTGTGATAAAATAAAACTTAAAATCGGTTAATTAATAAATAAATTTAACATAGAGATATCGATTTTAAAGACCACCGATCATTGGGGAAGTTCAGTTATTAAACCTGACCTAAAAACCAGAACATAACCAGTACACATGCAGAAGATCAGATACAGGTAGTAGGCCTACCTTTTGAACTTGTTATCACTACGACTACATAGGCCATCATTTGTTATTTTATTTCATTTTTATTAAAGTTAGATTGATTAGACAGAAAGGGTTAGTTAGCATAGTTTAAATGGTACCCTCAGCAGGGGAAAAGGGGGTAGATGCGGGCAGTTTTCATATTTTTTTGTATTTTTTCTATACAAAGCTCTCCCCTAAGCTTATTTTTAGTGGGCTAATCAGACAAGCGTATGTGTTTGGCCCCCTTTAAAATTGACAACTAAAACTGTAACTTAGTGTACTGTATTTCATATCAAGTAGGGTCTCCAGGGATTAAAATAACAATTAACTGAGCATAATTGCAGCCTCTCTGTGCTCAGCATTAATAGTTTTAGTTTCATACTTTGGAACATTTAAAAAACATAACGTATCATTATCAGCTTTGAAAAGAGCCAATTTCATTATTATTTGCGCTCGAGACTCCATATCTCATCATTATGTTCTGCCTGCAAAGTGCAAAACTATATTTTGAGATTGTAGAATAATAACAGATTAATGATTACACTAAACCTATTAAATAAACCTTACCAAAGAATCTGAGGGGTGTTTCAGAAAACAACTGTAAAACAGGTCCTGTAATACAGGACTTTTATAATAAAAAGTACAATGCCTGTAAAATTTGTTTCATAAAAACCATTATACAGATACAAAATCAGCTGTGAATTTTCACCTGAACTACAAGAGTTACACATAAATGTGTTTCATAAACAGTAATGTCCTGTATTACAGGCTCTGTAATTGGAGAGCCTGTAATAAATCAACATATTTTTTTCCTCTCTTTTAGACATGATATTGGTTAGAAGGAATAAGTGTACAAAGTACCAAGTGTTCACTATATAATTCTAACCTAAGTTGAAAAAGTAAACAAACAAATCTCAGGATTTCTATTGTAATACAGGTAAAGATTTGTAGGTGATTTTATGATTCTAGAATAATTTTTATGAAACAGATGTTACAGGCATGGTATTTTTTGTTCAAAAATTCCTGTATTACAGGACCTGTGTAACAAGACTTTTTTTGAAACAGCCCCTTCTAAGTAGCTGATACAAACAATATTGTTCTCATAATCACTAAAACTCTTTCTTGAGACCATTTCAACTACTAAAAGACATAAATACTTCCAAAAGTACACTGTTCAAACTAAAGAGATTTAACGTGTACAACTTTTATGGTAGTCTAAATCTATCCAATTTACATGGCCTGTAATACAGGCAGTATTAAATCTCCTGTAAATTGTTTTACAGTTGACAAATTTTATGAAACACATGATTGTAATATTTACCAGTAATACAGGGGAATCCCCTGTATTACAGGCCCTGTAAGTTTTATGAAACAGCCCCTGGTTGTTGACATTAGAATAGGTTTGATAACTTAATAACGATACCACAAAATTAATTTGTGTATTTCCTGAATTGATAGTGGCATACGTTGAATAACAGTCACAAACAATAAAATCAACAATTCCATCACAAACTTAGGTGAACTTTTGGTTTTGAACTTTTGGTTTTTTCAACTCCCTGCTAATCGACTTCTAGTATTGTAGGTGTGAGAAATTAGATTTGTTTCATTGTTACCGCTTCTATGAAAAAAGATTTGTAAACTTTAAAAACAAATAGATGTTGCAAAGGTAAAATCCGTAATTTTTGGTACAATGGAAACGAAGAATCCCGCTTTCTTCTAAACATAATTATACGAATTAATAAAATGGTTCTGAATGACCAGGTTAGGCGCTCAAAGGTCAGTAACAACTTCCAGTCCCAGCGTCGTCGTATCTCTGCTGCAGCTGTGTAAACCATCATTACCAAACCTTAAATTGGTAAGAGCGACATGGAGTCAAACAATGCCATATTTGAAAAATTGGATAAACTTCTAGAAGAGTTTGGAAAATTGCGTTCGGAATCGCAAAGCATGGGTATTTCAATTGATTCGACGCATGAGAAGATTGACGAGTTAAAGCTAATTGTACAAGATCAAAAGGCAGAAATTGACAAGTGTAAGGACAATTTGGACTGTATTAAAAGTGAAAACAATTTAAAGCAAGAATTATGTGCGCTTCAACAGTATTCTCGCTCCAACGCCATAGACATTCAGGGAGTGCCGGAGTTGCCGTCCGAGAACATATTGGAAGTTGCACGGGCAATTCGATTTAATTTTAGCGAGGACATGATCGATGCGACACATAGACTTTCCGGTGGAAATAAATCCGAAGAGCATTGCGGCATCATAGTGAAATTCGTGCGCCGCCGTGACTCGGAAGAATTTTTGCGTCTTGGCAGGGTCAAACGTGGTTTCCCAGCATCCGATCTTGGGTTTGTGTCGGACTAAAGTTTATGTCAACCCATCTCTTTCCAAAGAAAATAGGGTGCTTTTGGCGTCGGCAAGAGGAGTTGTTCGGGATGGAACCTAGCAAGTTTAAGTAGCTTGGTTCCAGCATGGGAAAATTTTCTATTTTGATTAGGATTTTTGCGGACATTGCCATCACTGATTAGTAAAAAATCAAGTTTCACGACGTTTCGGGATCTGGAATCTGATCCCGTCTTCAGGTGGAAGAAAACCTAGAATATAACAAGATTAGTAACACATAGCCAGGACAACCTGGACAAAAACACAGCTAAAACAGAGAACTGTAAAAGCAGTCACAAAACACTAAGCTGAAAAGAAAAACAATAACACAAAATAACACAAGAATCACAAGTATCAAGAATCACCAGACAGGAGAGAATACGTCCACACCCAAGCAGAGCTGAGCTGAGACTGGTGGGAGGAGGGGAAATGGCGGCGGCCACAGCCAACCAAATCACGGCGCGCTACCGGTGGCGAAAACCTGAAACAGAGACATGTGATATGCAAATTCCGTGTGTCGGTTTGTGTTTTTTAGTTAATTCTTAACCTGATTTTGCCCCTTGGCCTTGCTACGGGTTAACATGTTGTGAGAATTTTGAACAGAATTGTTAATAATGACCCTATTTGCTGACACTTTTTTCCCCTGTCTTTCAATTCTTTGTTAAATATTGGTAGCCATACTGGCCTTATTTCAAGTGAAGATTGACTGATTGGTGGGTCTGCTAGTTTTATGTATGAAGCTTCAATTAATTTTCTTTTGAAAAAATGAGGTTCGCGGTGTACTATTTTTGCTTCGTCAAAATTCATCTGGTGATTTTCAGACCAGCAGTGTTGAGCAATTTTTGATTTATCTACTAAGCCCTTCCTAGTGTTATCTTTGTGTTCTTTGATTCTAACATTTAAATGTCTTTGTCTCGCCATAGTACGGCCTAGAGCAACTATTGCAGTTTATTATGTATACACAGTTTTTTGATCCCTGAGTGCCATTTTTTGGTTCGGTTTTTACAAGACATTGCCTAAGAGTGTTTTGTGTCCTAAATGCGGTTCTAACTTTGAACTTCCTTATACCTTATACCTTATACCTTATACCTCCGTCTTCATCTTTGACCAGCATAACTGGATGGATGGCGTTAATTTCACTATACTAAATTTATATATACTATTTGTTCTTGCAAGTGGCGACAGGGCTTAAGCCATATTTGATTTGTCCGTTTCAAAATATTCATTGATGCTGTAGAGAGGGTTTGCCTTCAACCATGCTCCAACTCTCCTCTTAAATACTTGGGCCTGAAGACTCTACACAGGATCTGGCAACGAGTTGAACATCTTCATTGCGAGGATAGGGAAGCAATCTTTCTTTTTATTTAGCCGACAATAAGGGATATCAAGGTAATTTCTTCTCCTGATGTTATGTGAGTGCAGATCAGATCTGGTCGTGAGGTCACTAAGGTTTTCCTTTACATGTTGTAGGCTTAGGAGGACATAGTTACTAAAGACCGTGTAAACCCCCAAACTCTAAAAGATCGGTCTGCAACTCTTCTTCGAAAATACTGTCGGGCCGGTGGTACTGTGTAATAAATACTCTTGACTATTACAATATATTTTTTACCTACTTGACTTGGCTTGAATATTGTTAACTTACTTGGTAGAAATGAAACCAACATCCATGATGTTGGGCATTAACAAATGCTTGTGAATAGCATTCATTGACGCTTGCTCAAAGTCCGTGAGACAGTCGCCACATCCCAAGTGATGAAATTGTTACGCACGTATTGTAACACTCTATCATAGGAGTCTTGTGTTTGACTAGACATAAAAAAATATTACTGGAAACACCTGAAACAGTTTTTTAACCTTATAATATATGAGGGGTATAGAATCAAAGTGCACATGTTCCAAAAAAATCGAAATTGAGATATTGGTATCATTTTTTCGTCTCGTTGCCATGAACACAGCTGTGCTAAAGGCCCCCACACACGCTGAGATTGTCGCGAGACATTTCTTGAGACAAGAGGTATCATGAGACAGATCTCTGCGTGTGTGGCGATGTCTCAAGCATGTCTCAGTATCAAACTCCGTCTCTGAGACCGTTATTTACATCTGCAATTGTGGTGCTGCTTCACACTTACTTCACAGCTGATAGTATTTGTTCGCGAAAGAACAGTTCAGTTTCAATGGTTCATTGACGCGATGAAATTAATCATGAATCATTTATTGATTGAATCGAATCGTTGTGCAAACCTTACTTAAATAAACCAATTTATCTGGGTTTTCTCCTTTCCCTTTCGAAAAAAGCAAACTGCAAACGCCGATTTGGAATAAATTTTCGGGAATTCAGTAAGTTCCTCCCATTTGAAATTACACATTTACTAAATTTAAAATTGAGAGGGGTTAATTTTGAGGGGTACAATTTACAATCAGATAGTGTCTGATGTCAATGTATACAGAACCCTCTAAGTAAGGACATCCAATGTTAAATTTTTAATCCCGCGGCCGAAAGGCAGAGGAAAAATTAGCGCTGATACATGGAATAGTTTAAGCTGACTACGTATAGTCCGCGTTTATACTCACTAACAAAAATGTCAAAATAAGAATGTTTTTAAACAACAACAGGTAAACATTATGGTAAAAGATACAACAATACTGAAAATAACATACAACTCTCAAAATATTACATCCAGCTGCTTGACTTTGGAAAGTCAGGTTGATCCGTAAACTCGTACCAACAATTCCGATCAATAGATTCAATTGAAAAGATTCAATAGAAGTATTTGAATCAAAATTACAAACGTAAACAAATATTCTAAATCTGTTCAATAATATGATTTTTCTAACACATGTTTCATAAAAATTGGGTCTCAGACATGTATCGCGACAGATCTCAGCGTGTGTGGCCTTGTATCGCTGATACCGCTTGTCTCATGATACCTCTTGTCTCGAGAAATGTCTCGCGACAATCTCAGCGTGTGTGGGGGCCTTAATATTTTGTTCCAAAAAATTCATGATCCAATAATAATTTAGTGTTGAAAAGTGAGGTTGGCAACACATCTCACATGTTCCAGTGGAACATGTGAGTTTTGGCAGACTAAGAAATCAGCCAGGTCACGTGACTCCTCTCGACCAATAAAAACACAGCTGAGATGTAAACAACCAACTGAGCTATAACCTGTGAGTTTCTGTAAAAGTGAGTTTCTGAGTTACTTAACTTTTAATACCTTACTTCAATTCCTAATTAATTAAATTTATTTATGAGAAGATCCTGTAGCTGAAGGAGAAAGGCCTACGAAAAGGACTCCTAATAAAAGTAACTGGAAGAAAACCAAAGATGCAACGTCAGAAGGAAATCAGTTGACATTGTGTGAACCACAAGAAGCTAATCCTGTATTGTTAATTTAAAGGCCTAGGCCTAACTTAGTTCAAAAAGTTTAAAATCTTTTTTTAAATTGTTTAAATCTTTTAAAATTTAATTTAAATCTTTTAAAATAAAAGATTTTTAAAACTTTTAAATCTTTTACAAAAGTTGTTTTACAAAGTTTTAAAGTTGTAATAAAAGTTTTTTTGTATTATTCACTGTATTTTTAGTTTTCTCACCTTATGAAATGGTTTCTAAGTTCAGTTTTGACAGTCAAAGCCATCTGAAACTTCATTGAAATTATATCAGAGGATTATTTAATTTAAGTTTTCTGCCCAATTTAAACATTTTTAGCTTTTGCCTGATGTCTCTTAGAAAAGGTAATTCCAAAACTCACATGTTCCAATCCAGTGATTTTCAAAACTAACATGATCCTCAAGTCAGTTACAAAGCTCACATGTTCCAAAAAATTTATCAATTTTTCACCATGATAACGTGAAAATTTGATATTTTTGACTGCTTTAATGGATTTCTGGTATAGTTTTCCATTGAATCCACTCCTCTTTGTAATTAGTATGCTGTTGGAAATATATTAGGCTAGTTTTTCCCAATTTGCCAAAATTTAAGATTTTGGATCATGTGCACTTTGATTCTAACCCCCTCATATATATGTTGATACATTTTGTTGCTGTTATTCGTCAACTTGTAAATATTATTCTTTATGAGCCTATTTATTTCCGCTAAAAACAATGCTGCCTGTGCTATAGCACCAACAAGGTGAATTTGCCTCAACAAATTATATTCATCTTGAAATGCAGGTTTGTTGTAACAGTAGTAAATGGTAGTAGCCTATTACCAAATAATAAGATTGTTTTCTTGCTTGTTCGCTAGCAGTTTGCACAACTCATTAAAAAATTCCCCAAGGAGTTGCCCCAGTAGACTCTCGCAGCCTAGGGCGCCAGATAGCCAGAGACGTCACAGGGCGCAAAATAAATATTTTTATTTTTTATAAGAATTAAAAAATAAGCTTGAAAATCCCGCCCCCATATAGCAACATATTCTGGACAGTGCCACATCCCAGTTTTGACAAATCGTAGCAATAATTTCAGCAGTCTGGCGCATGGGAGTTGCCCCTGTCGGGTAAATCGAGGGAATGTTTGGTACCAACTAACTGTATACACCACAGTGTAACTATCATTTGTGTATTTCATATATAAAAATAGTGGTAGTATGTTAGTAGTTGGTATGGTCATTATTTGCATTGATTAGTGTTATGACTTCATAGTATTTATACAAGAAAAAATAACAATATATGTCAGGTGGAAAGCGAAAATGGGCCTCTTGTCGGGAATTTTCAATTTTGAGTTATTACCATTTTTTAATTTCTCATTTAATTCCTAACAATGTGGTGCAAGTCCCAAGAGTCTACGTTTTTTTTCGCTTTCCACATCACATATAACAATACGTCCGCAATAAATAAGAGGGTGCCGGCCACCCCCTGGCCTCTCCAGAAATCCGCCCATGGTTACATGCACTCAGATGTCAATACTTACAACATTCATGTACACGACGTGGATGCTGAGAAGTTGTCTCAGTCCTTGAGGTCTGCGTGGCACAACCTAGAATGTCGCGTCCATAAAGACAGTATTGGCCTCAGCAGGATGGTCCCTCATCCTTGCAAGGACCCTCCTGCTGCCAATCCTGTGGCAATTACGGTTCCAGTATCATCTCGTATGCTCTGAAGGAAGAAATTTTCATTCCCATCTTGTGTTCTTGAAAGGATCTGATATCTTTGATCATTCAATATGAGTTCAATTTCTTCAGGCGCTTCTGGCACTGGAGGCTGCGTCTTCCTTCTCTCACTATACATAGCTCTTTATGTATTTAGACGTGACAGATTTATAGCTGCGTCTGGTTGTCTGAAAAACATAATTGATTCATTGTTAATTGTAAAACTGTCAATTAAAGGATGAATTTGGGAAAATTTGTTTGCTTATTATTTAAGAACTTTTTTTATGTGCTTGTTGCCATTTTTAAGTACAAACGATAAATTAATGAAAGTTATTTAAAATCTGTTTACTTAAAAAATGTTATAATATTATTTGTTGATTATTGTTTAGGTTTACAAATGGAAAAGACTTCCGGTAAAGAAATAACTTTGTTTACTAGTTAATAAAAAATTATATTTCTTGACTTAAAATATATATTTATTAAAAAGAGGTTTTTCAACCCATATACAAGTTGCAGTACATATGCAATCGAAATTGAAACAAGTAAAAACATCCTTGCAGGTGAATGCCAATGATAAACGGAATCAGGGATTCCCTTAAAGTCATTTGAAACAAGAAAACCTATATAATGAAATAAAACACAATAACAACTAATTTCCTGACAAATACATACCAAATTTAATCCAAAGAAGATATCGGTTTTTAAATATTTGCCTTAATAATAACATTCCTCAACATGTTTTGTTTATCACCAAACTAAAATAGCAATTATCTCAGCAACCAGTTGACGAAGACAAATAATTTAAAGTATTGGATGATATAGTTTTTCTAGCCAATTTTTATTTTTGCAAGTATATTTTAATTATTTATTACAATTTTAAGTAAATTTGAAAATATTTTTTTACACTTAATTGTTATTACTTTTGAAACTGGATTTTTACATATGTGCGGTGCATTTTTGGTGTCATCCTTACCTATAACGAACAATGGAATTTGTATCAAAATCGTTTGCCGTTTTTGAGATATTTGGATTTTTGATGTTTTTTATAGGGTAAAAATCATTAAAAGCAAAAATTTTAAAAGGTTGAAAAAATGCCTGGAGATATTATGATTTTATACCTACATGCCAAATTGTCTCCAGCTTTGTTTACATCCACACGCACACACACACACAAACACACACACATGGGCTGGTACATATGTGTATGTATGTACCAACCCATGCGGACCACCGGAAGGGGAGGGGGTGAAGGAGGATAATCCTTCCCAAAAATTGTTTTTTTTTTAGTTTTTACATAGAAAAATAAAAATAATCCAATTTTCGTTAGCATAATTGAATTCAGCAGCTCGAAAAAACCAATAATAAAAAAGATGACAATTTGTCGGTATTAAATAATTGTAATAGTAATGATATATTAAAGTTAAATTGTGAAATAAGAGTATTAAAGTAACATCATATTGTATTGCCACTGTAATTATCGCAATACAATGTCTCCTAATACATCCCCCTAGTACATCCTAGTAATTGTTATTATTATACCCTAAACCTAATTGTAAAGAGCAACTCTCTTAGTTGTTGCTCACACAGTTATTCTTATTAATATTATTTATGTTACTTGTATTGACGAGACTTATTCGGAGTCTGTCATCAAAGGCCAACAATTTGAACGGACGTAAATGCGACGTTCGTCAGTGCAAAAGGGTACAGGCTAGTTGGACAACATTACTACTGGACGTGCACGGTGGCGGCGTCCGTCAACGAAAGGGGACGTACACACTACCGGCGGCGTCCGTCAACCTCGCGAACAAACTTGGCGTCCTTGACGTCATTCGTTAAATGACGTAGTTGACGGACGACGTATTGGCGTACGGTTGACGGACGTGTAGCCACTACGATTATTTTTTCAGTGCTTAATATAATTTGTATTACTCACCAGCTTTAAGTCAAATGAAATCGACAACCAAAGATATCTGCTTTCGGCCAGACTTTCCTCCAAGCATTATGGATGGCAATTTCAAAGTCCACCAATACTTCTTTTATGCATTCATTGCCAACCATGATCTTGACTTTCTCCAAAAGACATTGGTAGCTTGATTCCTTTTTGTCAGGTAAAAGACAACAAGCAGAGGATTATCATGTCCGTTTTTTACCGAGAAGATTGTGAACTTTTGTTTAAAATATTGTAGTTAGATGTGCCATCAATCAAAATTATTGATATTGTGGTTTTAAGCTCGTCAACGTTTGTCTTGCAGCCAAATATCACAATTTTATTTTCGTGATCGTTTTCAAGAATAAATGGTTCGTCTCTATCTGTCTTCAGACACATTTCATCGAGCTGAGCTTGCGACTCTTCAACATTCTTTGGCAATGGAGGCAAGATCTTTTTTCTTGCTTAGCCTTGTTCTTTCTGATGTTCGTGACGTCGCGTCAGCCTCACTTACTGTTTCTTTATTAATAGGGGATGCGATCTCAGTCTTCATAATCTTGCACGGTTTGCAATATAAATCTTCCTGTGCTTTCCTCTTAAAACTGTTTGAAATTGCTTGCCGTGTGTATTTCTTTATATCTGGTTCGTGATTGTGCTCATTGTTATGTTCTTCCAGTTGTAATTGCTCTCCTAAAAATAAAAGCATACTTTAATTAACGTTGCAGGGATCCTAAATTAAAAATTATTTAAGTTTTGTGTTGTTTTCACTCGGTTTGTATTTGGCTAACCTGACTATTTTTTTAAATATTACAACACGAGTAAAATATACGTATTAGAGTACTCTAAATGGTACTTAGCTATACAGGGTGTTCCGTAAGTAAGTACAAAAACTTTGGGAACAAGTTCTATTGGTATAAAAAGAAACTACAGAATAACACTTTTTCTAAAAACGCATTGTTACCGAGACATCCGTCATTTTGTATTTTTCAATAAAATTTATATCTTAAAAACCATTAAAGATAACTTTATGAAACGTTGTAGGGGAAGTGCGCGTAAATTGTACCAGCGCCAAAATCGTACCACCACGATTTTGAGGAAACTAAGCTACCACTAGCGCTCATTGCGGCTGTTTCTGACCCTTCGTCAACCTCATTAGTCAGAGCAGTGATGGCACGCTAGAGGCCGCGTTCGTTATTTTGTAAAAAATAATTTTAATATTTTGACTGTTTTCTTGTAGTGTTTGTGCTTCAGTTGACTACTATTCATAAGAAACCATTCAGGGTAAGTTAATCTTCATTATATACTATGGATTAAGCGTTTAATTAGCTATAAATCTACGTAAGAACCAACTTCCTACGTGTATTTTTAGTCTTAGTTGTAGCGAGTTGTGTTCAAGATGGCGCGTTCCCCTAAATTGTACCACTTTGTGTTTCCATAATCGTACCACCTTTCTAAGTGGTACAATTTTGGCTAACACCGTATTTTATTTCTAGATGGCTCAGAAAACGAAGAAGTATGGAAACTGGAGCGAAGATGACATGTCACGAGCTATTTCGGCCTATGAAAAGGGGATATGGGTTTGAATGCAGTTTGCCGAACTTACGGAATTCCAAAACCGACCTTAAAAAGACACATGCAGGGATCTAACGTACATGCAAATTATGATACTAAAAAACTTGGCCGCTCTCAAGAATTGCCGAAAGAGCTAGAGAACCAGTTGTATCAACATGTTTTGAAGTTGGAGAAAATGTTTTTTGGCTTAGGGCGAGATGATTTGAAGAGATTAGCATTCCAAATAGCTGAAGAAAATAATTTACCTCACCGGTTCAGCAGGACAAAGAAAATGGCAGGTAACAAGTGGTACTACGGCTTTTTGCAGCGCTATCCACAATTAAGTTTGAGGAAACCTGAAGCTACCTCAATTGCTCGAGCGACTGGGTTTTCAAAGGAACGAGTAAATGAGTTTTTTCAGAAACTTGTTGAAGTGGTCGATGAAAATAAATTCCAAGCGTCAGATATCTATAATGTTGACGAAACAGCATTGTCAACCGTTCAAAAACCAAAAAAGGTTGTCGGATTGAAAGGGAAACATCAGATTGGAGCTATGACCAGTGGAGAGAGAGGAGTTTTAACCAAAGGTATATTCGCGATGAGCGCGTCAGGGATTTTCTTGCCTCCTCTCTTGGTCTTTAAAGGGCAACGTTTCAAGCCAGAATGGAATAATGGTGCTCCTCCGGGGACTGAGTTTGCCATGAGTGACAACGGCTGGAGCAACAACGATGTTTTTTATAAGTATATCCAGCATTTTGTAAAATTCGCTAAACCCTCACTTGAAAAGAAAGTTTTATTACTCGTGGATGGGCATGCTAGCCACACAACAGACCTAAGAACTATTAACTACGCAAAAAAGAATGGCGTGATAATGATGTCTTTGCCTAGCCATACAAGCCACAAGCTTCAGCCGCTTGACCACAGTTTCTTTGCTCCGCTAAAATCAAATTTCAACAAGGCAGCTGATCGGTACATCCGAACACACCAATCAAAAATAACTGTGGGACAAATTGCTCTGCTCTTAGGTGAGAGTTTTCCGATTACTACAATAGCAGCAACTGCGATCAACGGATTTAGTGGCTGTGGCATCTGGCCGGTTAATGTTGACAAATTTACAGACGACGATTTTGCAGTCGGTACTTTACCATTAGAACCTGAAAAAAATGTACCTTCCACCCCGGACCAAAACAATCAACAAGTTGCACATGCAGCTGAAGAGCCATCGTGTTCGGGAGTTGGCCAGAACCCCCAATCTAAGCCGGTTTTTAAGTCTGTAGAGGAAATATCCCCTCTTCCTAATATAACCAAAGGGTTGAAGAAAAAGATACTGCCTGCTGCACCTTGTGTTCAAATTTTGACAGGAACACCGTTCAAAAAAGAGTTAGAAATAAAGCAACAAAAAAAGGCAGAACTGGAGAAGAAGCGTCAAATGAGTCGACTTAATGCAAAAAAGAAGATAAATTTTGAAGACATCCAAGAAGTACAAAATAAGAAAATAAAAAAAAGTGAAACGCCAAAAGAGGATTGGTACTGTAATATTTGTGAGGCGTCAAAAGAAGAAGCCATGATTCAATGTTTAAAGTGTAAGGCTTGGTGCCACCAAGCTTGTGAAGGCGTTAAACCTAAACAAAAATCATTTTTTTGTTTTCAATGTAATTAAAAGTTTGTCTGGTCCATATAGAGAACATTCCCTGCTTTGAAGGAACTATCCTTACTGTGCATTTAATTTTGTTCTTACGTCACAATGACATTTTTACATGACTGCAACATCTTGCGAAATAATTTTCATAGCACATTTTATGTTTAGATACCCACTTTTAAGCATTTTATTTATGCTATATAAGTTCTATAATCAAAACAAGTGTAATTTTCTAAATATATTTGTCAAAAAATAATTTTTTACAAATAAATATGTATAAGAGTACTTATTATCATAATATTAAACATATTCTGTCAATAAATATAATTTTGATGATAATGTTGCCTTTTATTTTACAAAATAACCGTTTATTTTACAATCAGTACAATTAAGGGAACCGGTACAATTTATGGAAACAGATGGTACAATTTAGGGGTACAAGGTACAATTATGGCATTTTTTTAAGACCAAAAAATCCCCCACTTTTATTTTTGAACAAAATTACTTAATACCTATATAAAACATAGATGTAATATGGTATAAGTAGAACATCCCCATTTTGATTTTTTCAGTACTTCCGTTTTTCTGAAAATTGACTCGATGCTTAGGTGGTACAATATTGGCGCACTTCCCCTATAGTGTTAAAGGTAGAAATCAAATAATTGCAAAACATGTTCGTTAAAAAATATTTTTTGTTTCAAAATGGTGGTCATTTTAGTTTTTCAAATTAAATTACTAAAAAACACTGATTTTATGAAATAAAAGACAAGAAAATTTTTTTGTATTTTTAATTTTCTATCAAATGACAGAAAATTTTAATTTTCTATCAAGTTCAGAAGGATCGGACAATAAATAGATGAGAAATCATGATTTTTAGTTGTACGGGCCAAGCGCCTGTAGCTGAGTTATTTCTAAGCTATTTTCTGTCCGATGCTTCTGAATTTGGTGTCGTTAAATGAAAGAAATACAAAATGGTGGATATCTCGGTAACATGGTGTTTTTAGAAAAAAACATTTTTCTTTATATTCTTTTATTTTGACCAATATAACTATTCCCAAAGCTTTTGTACTTACTTACGGGACACCCTGTATTTAAGAATGAAATTGTATTAAAGTAAATATATAACATTAATTGCTAAAATATAAGACATTTGTATAGTCGTGCCGTCACGGATTACATTCCAAAATAAAGTTGCTATGAGGTTTGTGGTCTGTGGGCGGGCGGGAGTTGAAAAAATTGAATGCTCACTTTTGAGGCTGCCTTTAGGCTAAATCGTATTTCAAGAAAAAATCTAAAAGAACAAAACTTTATTCATGCCCTTAACAACTTCCTCACAGACAAAAATTGCCTTACCAAATAATAAAATACTACCTCGCAGGTCAACTTTTTCATGTCAATGAAAAAACAAGAATTCGATACGCTTGGTTTTGAATTTTTTAAATCTACGACTTGTTCTCTCAGGTTTGGAATCGTTCTCAAGGTTATATTGTTTAGTTCATTGCTTGTAATTAATTGGTGGGCGCCGCGGGTGCCACGGAATAGTAATACAACAAAACTTGAAAAATTAAGTTAGATATACATAACTTAAAAATTATTTTTTGGAAATATATCTCTAATTGAATTTTGAAAATTATATTGTATGCTTTTATTAACAATAATATACCGTAATGCAACGTTTCCCCAAATAAAATCTATATAAATAAAATTAGAGTTTTGTCTGTACATTGCTTAGAATTATGAAATTTTCGGTTATTTTTGCGTTTTGAAGGTCAGAGAATCTGAATCAAGCCTTTTCTCAATTTATGTCACGATGTGTGTTGGTAACGCTCAACATCACACTTTAGACCGCTTTTCACGCAAAAACTAGAGTACTGTTATGGCTGAAACTTTTTTCCTGTGTAGTATGCACATATGAGAAGGCTTTAGACGACTTAAAACTAGCGTACGTCTTTTTCAAATTAAATAGCAAGCTTCTAAAAACCGAGTTTTATTTGATTTCAACCAAGTTTCCCCATAATAATTAAAAAGGGGATGATGTTTTGTTTACATTTTCAGAGTTCCAAGCAGATGGTAGTTACCTTCACTGATGGATTCGTCGTTACAGATGTTTAATGATTTCATTCAGTTTTATGTTTTGGTTTATAATATTTATTTTTTTTGTACTATATAAAAGTAGCATTTAATCCATCGTTAGTTTTCGTACATAATCCATTTGCTCATGGAATCTACTCATCAAGTATAAAATGTTTGATATTTTTAGGCAATTTATTAAATCACAAGTACTTTTGAAATCAAACTGCAAAATCCTAAAACACGATTTTATTTTATCTCGACCAAGTTTAAGTTGTGGCAGAATACAAAATAATTGATGAACTGTTTATATCTAATTAGATGTAAAAAGCAAAAAAAAAGTAGTATGTCAAATCAGCTGTCAGGAATAGAACATAAAATAAATCACTGACTAGAGATAATTTAAAGACCTTTCTTCCCTGTAACAGCTGTTATTGAAAGAGCTAATTTAAACCATTTATTTTATGTACATCATTAGAAAAAGACTTTGCTTTTGTCTTTTAGCGAATTTCATTGACGGAATTAACGAATTTCCTTAAAGGAATAAACTATTACCATAGGTCTCATGGCAAGACCTAAGCCCGAGGCCATGATAACTTTTCACTTTGGGGCTCCCAGAAGCAAAAAACACCATTTGAACGATATTTAAAGCGGAAAACACAGCACATTGTCCCTATTTTATCCTCATCGAAAATAAGAAAAAATCTATATCTCGGTTACTACTCAACACACCTTAATAAAACTTGGTATATGTGGCTTTTATGGTTCAGATTCACATGATATTGTTTTAAAACCACAAAATGTCTGTATGTCCGTTGCAGCAGACCTGCATACTCATTCCCTATGTTATTCTTATGGAGGAAATAAAATAAGGTCATGCATAGTCTGGAGGTCTGCTGCAACGGGGGTATTTTTTCGTTCAAGATAGACCCTAAAAACCTTAGAACTTTTTTTGACATTAAATCAAGGGAAAATTCTACGTTTTACGTACATATACTTTCATGAAACAGAAAACTGTATACTTGGTCTGCTGCGACGGGGGTATTTATATCCTGCCTAAGTGCCACTCAATACCATACATGCGAGCATATCTGACGATATTGGGCGTAAGCTTTCCTAGGGCAGTGACACACTTGAGGGCTTTGTCGGCGGGGCGCTGAATCTGCCCGCATGTATAGTACAGGGAGGCCAAATAGAAATACCTTCTGCGGGGGGTAGTAATAGAATAACTCCAGTCGCAGCAGACGTGCGGTCTTTGCAGGCTCCTGAAAACATCTTTCTGATTAATGAAAGTTTACCTTCTTTACATTTGTCCAATACCACTGACCTATCACTGCACAGCCCAAACCACTTGTCTTACAACCTTGGACCTTTGCATGGACGTTCTTTATGGCGTAAGCATCCGCTAAGAACGTTTTTTTTTAATTCAAACTTTTAAGGGGTCTTGGCGAGGTCGAAGTTTATAAGTTCTCCTTAGTAAATGGAATGGATGATCTTTTGTTTAGTTTTCAATGTTCATTCAACAAGCAGATGGTTCAAGCTTCACATACGGATACAGCTGATTTACAATTTTGTTACTTTCATAATGGTTTTATGGTTGTTTTGTTAATTGATTATTTTGATTATATGTACTATATAAAAGTTAGATTTAGATTAGTTAGTTAACTTAAAGTTATCATTCGTTTTTGTACCTTATTTGTGTAATCATAAACTCAGTATGTGGCCCTATATTCATTTAGTCAGCAGGAAGTTACAATTTTTATCGTGAGCGAAGCCACGGGCAACTGCTAGTATTTTATAAAAATTGTATAGCTGGATTTATGAATTTTATTTTTAGTTTAGTAATAATGGACTGTTTCGTAATGTTACATTTGACGTTTATCAACGATCGGCAAGTACGCGGTATCACAGATTGCGGGTTTCAAAAAGCTGTATTTGCCGTTTATTTTTGATAGTTTATTTTTGATCTTCAATTACGCACGATCGTGTTTCGCAGGCCGATTGCTATTTCTTAAAGCTACACTCGCCGTTTAGTTGCGATCGTTTAAACGACCCCGTCCCCAAAATTTTCTGAAGTAAATGCAAATCATGATCAAAGATTGAGAATTAATTTTTTCCGAAAATTTTCCGAAATTCGGGACCTGTTCCGAATAATTCTACTTTATATTAGAGGGGCTACAGCCCGGAAGCTCCCCTTAAATCCGCCACTGATTGTGTGTTTGAGGGGAGGGGCGCCTGCGTCTCGCCCCGGGCGCCAATAAACTACGCGACGGCCCTGCATGCAATGCACGTACTCAACCATGAGTGCTTGGCAACTGACAATGATTTGGAAGGGAGAAGGGATGTTATCGCAATATTCTTAGAGACGTGCCTAATTATTTTATTATAAATTAATTACGGCGTGTAACCTATACGTAGCGCTATCTGGAAAGGCTTTGACGCTCGGCCTATAAGATTCGGTCAAAATTAAATACCCCCGTTGCAGCAGACCTGCATACTCAGCGAATTTCAGATGCAACACAACAAACGGTATTTCAATCCAACTTAGCGAGATATTACATGTTTTGGAATCTCCATAAGAATAACATGGGGAATGATTATGCAGGTTTGCTGCAACAGGTATGTTAAAACTGGTTGGTTTTAATTCATTATTTAGTAGATCTTAACTAGAAGAAGCCATATACCAAGTTTTGTCAAGAAATGTTAAAAAATAAGTAAGATATAGAATTTTTTATTTCCCATAAGGATAACATGGGGAATGAATATGCAGGTTTGCTGCCACGAAAATAAAAGTATCGAGGATTTTAGACTATTAATCATTAGATCTCATCTAGATGAAGCCACAAACCAAGTTTTATTAAGATGTGTTCAGAACTAAGCGAGATATAGAATTTTACTTATTCCCCATAAGGTTAACATAGGGACAACGTACTGTGTTTACCACTTTCAATATCTCGGTAACCAATGGACATAGAGCAATGATTCAAAACACTAAATTGTTTGTTTTTTTGAGCTGAATTCAATGGTGCCAATAAAGATTCGATAAATTTTATTTTTATATGTAAAAAACTCAAAAATCCCATTTTTGGGGGTATTTATCCCCCTTTACCCCCCCTTCCGGTGGTCCGATCAGGCTGGTTCACGAACTCGTCCATTCGATTACCACTTTACATGTCTGTTCCAAATTTCATTAAAATCGGACCATATTTACGGCCGCTATCGTGCTGACAGACACATATATATATATATATATATATATATATATATATATATATATATATATATATATAGATAGATAGATAGATAGATAGATAGATATATAAAAATTCGAACGAATGGTGTTTTTTGCTTCTGGTGGCCCTAAAACGAAAAGTTATCATGGTCTCGGGCTTAGGTCTTACCATGAGACCTACGGTAATAGCTTCTTCCCTATAGGGGAAATTCGCTAAAAGGGGCACATTAATTACAAATAAGGTGAGCGCTAGAAACTGTTTTGGTTTTTTTAAAGTACTCAGAGTGGTAGTTGCTAGTGGGAAATGGTTGCTTTGAGAGCAGGTGGGTGGCTGATAATTAGGTGGCTAGAGATGCAGGGGGTCACAATTAGACCGCCTAACAGTTCCGCGCTTGCGAGTGACTAGTAGTGCTGAGCAATCGTGATGCAACTGTGCTTCATTGTGAACTACTTACTGAACGTGCATATTGGATATTATCAATGTAAGTCAATGATATTTATTTATCTGTAGTAAAGTGAAAATTAGAATTGGAAATAATCAATGCTATACATCAATCAGTAAATTGCCTAGCAAAAAAGGAATTATTGTTCTTTATTTAAAAAAAATTGTATTTGCTGATTATTTGAAATAGATGTTTGAGATAAGCCAAAATGTTCAAACGAGTAGAACTTAGATTTTTCAACTGTTACGTCGAAGATTTTTTCTTCAATTGTAGGTATTTTAAAAACAACTAATGAAAGTGAAAAAAGGTTAACAATGAAGAATGAATATACGCCTATAAAACTTCAAAAAAAGAAAAGAGAAAAAATCTCTTCAACCACGTATGAGTCACAGTGTTGTGGGACAAAGATTTAGTGAGATATTTGTAATTAAAACCCGATGAATATTTTATGGATACCCGGTATTGTCACAACAAAATTGAAAATAAAGAGAACTTGGTACAACCTGACGTTACAGTACATCTTTGCGTTTGTTACTTTGTAAAAAATGTAATAGGTTTTCTCAAGACAGTTACATCAAATATGCGTAAAGAAGATGTGTATGAGATAAAACAAATTTTCCTTCAAGTTATTTGCTTAGTCATCAATTGAAAGTGCCCAATTACAGCATGTGCCTACGAAATATATATTTTTATACAGGGGTACTGAAAAATCTCGGGCTTATGTGTTATCATGACACCAACGGTAGTAGTTAACAGAAAAAGAGCTCCAGCGTTTTAAATAGAGAAGAAAATTTATAAGGTACATCAAGATTTAATGAATTGTAAATAGTATAACTTACTTATGAAATTCCGAATGTACGAATGAGGACCAAACATTGCCAACAATTTAGAGTGGAATCTCTCAAGGTGGTTGTTGATCCGTCTGGCTTCATTGAAGACAGAGAATACATCAGCCCCCACCCTCCGGATCCAAAAGCTCCTGATGTATGCTGTGATGTTCGTGAGGCGTTGGTCCAATTCCCCCTCAGCAATGTAATTTTCAATAGCTGCCAGTAGGCCAAGCAAATTAGACTTGTAGCACCCAAAATTAGGAACAGTCTGTGAAATCGTTTTAATCCGTTTGGGGCGTCCTAAACAAGGTAAAAATAAGTTTGCGACGGATTCTGACTGGTGCTTAACTTTTGAGAGGCAAAAACCACCAAAAGTGTGTACTTTTTACAGGTTTTTACTTATAACCCGAAAACAGTGCATCCTATGAAAAACGTCCAAATTACACTTTTAAAGAACATGAAATTCCGCGTCAAATGACAGATAAATTATCAAGATCGACCCTACCGTTCAGCCACAACCGAACGTCAAAGTTCTCTTATATTAACGAAAAATCGAGCATATCCTGCTCTCTGGCGGGGAACTTAGAAATTCGTAAGGATTAGACGAGAGGAGAACGTTGTCCCTGTATTTGTTACATTTAGTTTTTATTTTTTTGTGAGTAATAATCATATTTCTTTTTTTAACCACATTTGAAACGTTTATTAGGTGGCGGATTACGTATTTTTCATAAAAAAATATTTTAATTATATTTTTAAGCATAGTATTGTTACAGATTTGAAACCATCAACATTTGCATCCCGTAGTTTGGTAGAATTATTCTGTTTTGGCATGAACCCAACAGATTTTTCTTAAATTCTTTCATCAAATAAAAACTTTAAAGTAATAAAATACGGTTATTTGAGTTTACTTAATACCTATTCTCAATGGCTAATGAGGATTTGTGCAAACTGTTTAAGAGTTCCGAAATTTTATATGTCTTGGTATACCGAACCATTAGTTCTTGGTAAGTTATGTTTAAAATTAAAAAATAATGGATTTCAAAATTCGACTACTACTACTCTGAGTACTAAAAACCAAAAATAAGTTTTAGTGCTTGACTTCTCTGTGATTAATAGTTCAATGAGTCCATTTTTTATTTTGACCGAAACTTCAAGGCCGGGCGTCAGAAGCTTCCAGGCTAGCGTTCCGATACTGCTAGGGTTACTCACCTGAATTCGTCAAGCTGAATTTAAAATCAAGGATTTGTATTTTATATTTTGTTGTTGTTATATTGCTTATTGTTTTAAGGTATGCTAATTACTTAAGGTACGCAATGCTTGAGTGTAAGTTGATTACGGTGTGTAACCTATGCGTAACGCTAGCCTGGAAGCCTTTGTCGCCCGGCTTTGAATCTCCGCGGTAAAAAATGGGCATATAGAATTATTTAGAGAGATGTCAAGCACTAAACTCTATTTTTGTTGCTTTTTAGAGAGAGTAGTCGGATTTTGAAGTCCATGATCTTTCTAAACATTAAATACTAACCACTGGTTCAGTACACCAAGACATACAAAATTACGGAACTCTTTAAAAGTTTGCACACATTCTTATTAGCTAAGCGAGAATATTAAATAATCCCAAATAACCGCGTTTAAATAATTTAGATTTTTAATTTGATAAGAAAATGAAGAAAAATCTATTGGGTTAATGCCGAGACAAAATACCTTTACTAAACTACAGGATGCAAATATTGATAGTTTCAAATATATAACAAAACTATAATAAAAAATACGAATAAAATATTTTTAATGAAAAATACTTAATCCACCATCTAATAAACGTTTCTAACGTGATTTAAAAAAGAAAATATGATTATTAATCACGAAAAAATAAAACTGAAATGTAAAAAATACAGGGACAACGTTCTCCTCTTGTCTAATCCTTACGCATTTCCAAGTTCCCCGCCAGAGAGCAGTATATTAGGGTGGGCCGAAAATTTTTTTTATTTCTTTTTCTTAACGCTTTACCGAAAAAACTTGTCACTATGATAGGTAATCAAAATGCATCAAAGAACAAAAAATTATATCCAACCTCCAGCTAGCGCATTACACTTGAATTCTCAAAATTTCACTAAAATCTTAAGTTGTTGTATTTCTTTTTGTAAGCATATTAATAGCCGAGAATGGGTGCTATAGTGAAGGTCCTTCACAGTAGAGCTTTATTAATAAAATAAATGATTGCAAAAGTATAATTATATTAATCTGAGGTAGCGCAATGGACCTGAAATTTGCGCATTACAGAGTCAAGGGCGGATGATGTCGGTGCGTTCGGGCGATGACCCGGCCGCCGCACGGGCTTCCCCAACCCATAACTTTCTCCACCCACAATGCACTACGCGGTCATTGTATGTTCTCTGTCACTCGGCAGTTTACGTCTGCAGACGCTTATAGACTGACGTGTAGTCGCTGTGAGTTGATGGTGTAAATTATGTTATTAATTTGTTGAGTGAAGTGTAAGTTTGAATTGGCGTGCGTGATGGCTGTTGCAAAGAAATTAACTCGAAGTGATTTTGACTGTCCGTTGTTTGGCTGCCCGAGGGAATTGCCGGTTAGTAAGCTTCCAACTTACCAAGATGTCCTTAAGAGCTGTTTCAACGAACAGTACATCCTAGCATTAGAAAGTAAAAAGCCTGTTAGTTTCTCTCAGATTTGTAATATTGTCGCTCCAAAAGTAAAAGCTGTATTTCAAAAAGCATCAATCCCAACAGTAACTACCTACAGAATTGTTCAACTAATAAGTTCATACCACGGTAACTACCGTAAACTAATGACGTCCTATAAGCGTGACAAGGAAAAAGACAAGTACAAACAGAAAATTGAGGAATTCAAGCAGAAAGCTTTATCACTCTTTGATGTATCTGCATGTAAATGTAAAATATCATACTCCTGCAACTGCAAAAGAGAAGACCTGACGGCCCGGCGGATGGAGATATACAAGGCAGCGGCAGCGAGACACGGACCCCGGAACACGTGGACCTTGGATGGCCGAATACTATGGATAGACAGTAACGGCAAGAAAGGTGTAGCAACTAGGATGTCGGACTTAGATGATGGCAGCCGTTAGGTAACAAGTAACTTATTCGTTTAGTTCGTTTATTTGGCCTACAGTAATGTAATTTTTTTGTTTATTTCATTTTTATGTTTTTGAATAATGGTCAAACCTACTTGTTAAATCGAGAATTTGGTTCATGTAGCGAGCTTAATAATTAATCATCTCAATTATAATCATCTTTTAATTTATTTGTTATTTGACTACACAAACGAAAATCACTTAATTTATTTTTTCTTTCAAATTTAGCACAGACTTTTCATAAACTATTTAAATTAACGGCACTCAGTTTAGTTGTTATAATCTGTATTTAGCTTGAAGACTGTATTTATTTATTTGTTTCATGAACACAATGACATTTATTTATTCATATGCCTAGTAATTAATGGTGTAATAATTTATGGTTTTTGTTTTAAATTAACTCTTGCTTAAATCCTGCTTTGTTAAATAATGTTTGCACTTATTTTCTAATTTCTTGCGGCAGCATGCAGTAAATTATGTACATAAGTATCAATTCATTTATTTAACTTCTTTTGGCTGATTGACATAGTAATGTTTTTCGTTTTTTCCCACTATTTCAACTATCAAATTCAGCATGCATCTTAGATTTGAAATATTTATTATTACCATTAACCTGGAAATTTTAATTAATTGTGGACTAAATGTGCAACTAAATCATACAAATAATCAATTTTAAATGTTTACATTTTAAGTTTCTTTTAATAATTTAATTTGAGCTGATGGACAAATATGACTTTGTAAATGACTATTCGGCAACGTTTTTCCCAACGTTTAATAAGCTGTAGGTTAAGTTCAATGAATGCGAGTGTGAGTGAATGTTGCGTGAGTGTGTTGCCCGTATCCCGGCCGCCGTTGTCATCGGCTCTTCGCTGCCTGCTCCCCGCACGTCGTCGCCGCCGGCGCTGTCGTCACTGATAACGCTGCCCCGGCCCAGCGCGCGCTTCCACCGCTTCCGTTACCACAGCTTCTCTGCCAAACTCTCACACCCTACCCTAACTTCTTAAAGGCAGCTCATGTAAATGCACAATCAAGTTTCTGTCATATTGATGAATTCCGCTTAATTTTTCAATTTTCTTCTGTCGATATTATTCTAGTTTCTGAAACTTGGTTAAAACCTTCTTTGAGTGATAAAAGTGTTGAATTAACCGGTTATAATATTTTTAGAAATGATCGTCTCCATAAGGGAGGGGGCGGAGATGCCATATATGTTAAGTCACATCTTCCATCTGTAATGCTTTTATCTTCCGACACAACGAGAGTTGGTCGACCTGAATATATGTTTCTAGATATATGTGTTAATCAAACACATATCCTGCTCTGTGTCTGCTACAGAGCACCCAACTTAGGATTTCTGGTAGAATTTGAGCATGACTTGGTGGATTTGATGGCTCGCTACGGTCATGTTGTTGTGATGGGCGATTTTAACTCAGACTTACTTGGACCACCTACTTACGACCAAACTTCACTGACTAATTTGTTTTTTTCCTGTGACATGACTATTCTTCCTTTACAAGCCACACACCATACTGCAACTGCTGACACACTGCTGGACATCATTGCTGGTAGTGATCCTTCCCTTATCGCTCACCATGGTCAATTTTCAGCCCCTGGTCTCTCCAAACATGACCTCATTTTCTGTGTCTATAAGCTTAAACACCCCAAATCCGGCCCTCTGCATATCAAATACCGAGACTATCAACATCTAAATCAGATTACTCTTCTTCAGGATGCTGCAAGTGTTCCATGGCAGGAGGTCACCCAGGCACACGATGTTGACAGTATGGTCAATCGATTTTATTTCTTTCTATCTAATCTTCATAATAAGCACTGTCCTTTAGTATCAAAACGAGTTTCTAAGCCGCCTGCTCCTTGGATTAACGTGCTCATTCGTCAACTTCAAAGGCAAAGAGATGCAGCCTTCCGTAAGGCCAAGCGTACCAAGCTTCCTCTAGACTGGGCCAATTATAAAAGACTTAGGAATCACACTCAACAACAAATTAGGAATTCCAAAGCCAGATTTTATTATAGATCTTTTTCCCAGAAACAATCTACCAAAGTTTTATGGACTAAATTAAAAAGCCTTGGTGTTGGTAAGTCAGTGAAGTCCCATGACATGTCTTTAAGTCTTGATTCTGTGAACGATTTTTTTGTTAATGTCCCTATCTCTGCCTCTGGAGCTCGTGATCACGTTAATGACTTGCTGTCAAGGCCTCTTGATTTGCGAGTAAATCCGTTTTTCTTCACTTTGGTTAGTGAGTCTGAAGTTCACAAGGCTATCATGAGGATGACTAGTAACGCAAACGGCGCCGATGATATTCCTATTAGGTTCATTAAAGAGACTCTTCCGGTTGTACTCCCCATCATTACCACAATCTTCAACAAATCTTTAAGTACTCGTATTTTTCCTTCTTTGTGGAAATCCGTAATAGTCCGTCCGCTTCAAAAGTCATCTTCATCTAAATCTCCTTCTGACTATAGGCCAATCAGCATCCTTTCTGCTTTGTCTAAATGCCTTGAAAGAATCGTTCATCAACAATTTTCTGCTTATCTTGAACAAAATAGTATTTTATCCAACTTTCAATCTGGTTTTCGCTCCAACTTCAGCACTACTACAGCTCTTCTGAAAATAACGGATGATATTCGTTTTGCAATGGATAATAGACAAGCCACAATTCTGACTCTTTTTGATTTTTCAAAGGCATTCGACTGCGTGTACCATCCTCTCTTGCTCCTTAAGATGCGGAAAGCTGGATTTTCTGATGGCTGTGTTGACTGGGTTCAGTCCTACCTATCTGATCGACAGCAGTGTGTTAGGGTTGGAGACAACTCATCCAGCTGGAGACCAATCACTAGGGGTGTGCCCCAGGGATCTGTACTTGGGCCACTTCTGTTTTCACTTTACATCAATGACATCACAGAACAGATCACTCACTCTCAATTTCATCTTTATGCTGACGATTTACAAATTTACTCCCACTTTTCAGTCAATGACATGGACATCAAAGTTCGGCAAATCAACTCTGACATTGACTCAATCACTCGCTGGTCTAACCAAAACGGTCTCAAACTGAACATTAACAAAACTCAAACTATGATTGTCGGATACCCTAGACTCATGACTAAAATAAACTTATGTACTGCCCCCAGACTAAATGTTGATGGAAAAGACCTTGAATACTGTGACAAACTAAAGAACCTTGGACTTCAAATGGACAAACACTTGAAATGGGTTGACCAAGTAAATTTTATATGTAACAGGGTATTTGCCTGCATTCACAGCATCAAACGTTTTGCAGCTTATCTTCCTCTGAATCTGAAGATAATGTTAGTAAAAACCCTTGTGCTGACTCACTTTAACTATTGTGATGTTGTCATTGACGACATGACCGTTGAGCTGTCGAATAGACTTCAGCGAGCTCAAAATTATTGTATCCAGTTCATTTTTGGCTTGAGACGCAGTGATCACGTTACGCCTTATTTCGACTTATTGTCATTATTGAAGTTGAAGGAACGCCGTGAATTTCATTCTCTCCGTCTTTTACATTCAATAATAAGGAACAAAGTTCCAAAGTACCTTTCTGATAGATTTAAATTTGTTTCTGATATTAGCAGTCGTTCTACTCGAAGGGGCTCTCTTCTTTTATCTATTCCTACTCATAGAACAACAGTCTATAATAAATCATTTGTCGTTTCTGCCTCTAGACTTTGGAATTCTCTCCCTGATCCCATCAAAACTCGGGAAAGTCGCGCTCGGTTTGGGGCTGAAGTAAAAATTCTTTTACTGCAAGGTGGGCGGGAGTGATTGCTGTGGCCCTGGTGTGGCGGGATATGGGGTAACTTGGGTTGGGTGAATGTTACTTCATTAAAGTTGAATTTTAGTTCTATTGAAAATTGTTAATGTACTTATGTCTGATTTGTTTTTGTTTACCTACCATGTTATATATTTATTTTTAGTCGAAGTTAAGTGGTAGAGAGGACTTGCTAGTCCTAACTTCGCTTCGTTAATAAAGCCATTTTTCATTTCATTTCAAAAAGGTCCCTGAGATCTGTGAGTGTCCTTCATAAATTTCGTGTAAATGTGAAATCGATAAAAAAATTCCTCTGCTTGAACTTAAGTTTATGTATTTCCAAAGAAACCTTGAAGAAGGAAAAATTGGAAATGTAGACAAGAAGGAGTCGGAAAAAAGTACTAAGAGACTGCAACGTAAGGAAATAAAAAATCTGGTTTTGTCATCTAACATTCAATTAGCTTCACATTCGCAGCCTTCATGCTCTAGGGATGCAACGAAACCAAGAATAGGTTCAGACGAAAGCTCTATTGAAGTGGAAGAGCCTGATGATTCCGAGACAACTACATACCTATCCCGAGGAAACAGCCGTGGTAAATGCGGATAAAATTAAAAAATACCACATTGGCCAGTGACCGATTTGGAGTTTCGGACAGGGCAACAGCTGCTATTGCCTCCAGTGTAATGCATGACCTTGGTCTTGCAACGAAAGAGGACAATTCCCTCATAATAGATAAGAACAAGGTCAGGAGGGAGAAAAATACATTTAGATCTAATCTTCAAGATGTGATAAAAAAAGATGATACAAGGGCTCTACTTTGATGGCCGAAAGGATAATACTTTGAAAATTGATGAAGTAAATCACAAGTGTTTTAGAAGAACTGAAAAACAGGAACACTACTCAATCATTCAAGAACCTGGCTCAATTTATGTTGGCCATGTATCACCAACTACTGGAACTTCAAAGGATATTGCCAGTGCTATTTTGGAATACTTAAAAGAATCAAATTTTTCGCTAGATGAGCTTGACGTAATTGGATGCGATGGTACCGTCACCAACACAGGCTGAAAAACTGGTGTGATTCGTACGATAGAAGAAGAAATTAAAAGACCACTGCAGTGGGGAGTTTGCCTTTTGCACTTGAATGAATTGCCGTTCAGGCACTTGTTTCAAACCTTGGATGGTGAAACGACGGGCCCAAAATCTTTTAGTGGTCCTATTGGCTCTCAACTCAAAAATTATGAAAAACTTCCACTTGTGAGATTTCAAAGCATTGATTGTGAGCTTCCAGACATTGATCGAAAGATTTTAAGTAAAGACCAACAATATCTCATGGACATAAGTTCGGCTATAAAGTCAGGCACCAGCACGGAAGACTTGGCAGTTCGTGAACCAGGTCCTATCTCCCATTCCCGATGGCTTACAAGAGCAAACAGAGTTCTTCGTCTCTACATAAGTGTTGAAAGTCCCTCTGAAGAACATGAAATTCTGGTACGATTCATTCTTAAATCGTACATGCCTGTTTGGTTTAAGATAAAAAAAGTAAGTATCTTACAGATGGACCGAAACATGTTTTTGATGTAATAAAATCTTCTAGATTCCTGCCAGAAAACTTGATTAGGGTGATTGATCCAGTGATTGAAAGAAATGCGTTTTTTGCACATCCCGAAAACTTGCTCCTTAGTATGATTGTTGATGAAAGAGCCCATATCAGAAAGTTGGGGCTTAGACGAATCATAAAAGCAAGGACCGTAGCTTCCAATAAAAAGCTAATCCGAACGTTTAAACCCCCACAACTCAACTTCCAGGTAAAAGAATATTACGAAATTATTGATTGGACCACCACTGCTATTTATCCACCACCATTATTGTGAAGGGTATCAGACGAAGAAATGTGGGCCAAGATTTCAACTGCCAACACAGCAAAAGAATGGAACTTTCATAAATTCCCGTGTCACACACAAGCGGTGGAGCGCTGTGTGAAATTGGTAACTGAAGCCTCCTCAAAACTAGTTGGTGCCAAGAACAGAGATGGTTTTATTCGAACAACGCTGCTATCAAGAGCTTCAATGCCAAGTTTTTCAAGCAAACGTCATTTCAAAGTTCCAGATCAGTAAGAAAAGAACTATTCTGTGAGAAGCACGATAAAATATTGAAATGTGGGAACTGACAATTTGTATTTCAAGGTAGAATTTGTAATTATTAAACTCTTCAGAATAAATGTAAATTGCCTATTTGTTTATTTATTTTTCCTATTGTTTATTGTTCTATCAATATTGAAGATCTAACAACAGATGAGTTGTGGGTTTAAAAAAACCAGATACTGCACTGCACTTCGGCCATTCAGCACTCAAAAAGTGTTAAATTAACTATGTTGAAGGCCTTTGCGCTGCCTCAAATTTTAAAAATACATAATTTTCAATTACTCATTGTGTTTTTATAACTCTAATATATATGATTTTCACTATATCGATCCAATATCTAGCTGTTTGGTTACTTTGAAAAAGATTATAAAATCCTGTGATTTAAGTGAAATTTCAAAATTTTAAGTGTAATGCGCTAGCTTGACGTTAGGAATAGATTTTTTTTCATCGTTGCATTTTGATTACCTATCATAGAGACAAGTTATTTTTGGTATAGCATTAAGGAAAAAAAAATTTCTTTCAGCCCACCCTACAGTATATGCTTGATTTTTCGTTAAAATAAGAGAACTTTGACGATCGGTTGTGGCTGAACGATGGGGTCGATCTTAATGTTTTGAATGTCATTAGACGTGGAATTTCATATTCTTTAAAAGTGTAATTTGAAAGTCTTCTCTAGGATGTACTGTTTTCGAGATATAAGTCAAAACCTCTAAATAGTACACAATTTTGGTGGTTTTTTGCCTCTCAAAAGTTAAGCACTAGTCAGAATCCGTCGCAAATTTATTTTTACCTTGTTTAGGACGCCCAAAACGGATTAAAACGATTTAAAGGACTGTTCCTAATTTTGGGTGCTACAGCTCTTTTTTGGTCTAATTTGCTTGGGCTACAGGCCATCTGCTATTGAAAACGGAGGGATTGAGGCACTGTTTACTGCCCCTCTTCTTGCTGTTGTTGAATTATGACTGCTCATATTACTATCTGGGCTAGAACTGGTAAGAGTGGACTTGTTGTCAGGCAACATGTTCAAGACTGGTTTTCTGTTTAATGGTACAATTCCACACTTTTTGAAACCAGACTTCACATTATCTTCATTGAGTGTAGCCATATGTGTTTTCAATAAAGATGGAAACTTATCCTTAGGAACACTTGCCTCATGCCTTCCGGGGCCTAGCTTCCATTCTTCCAAACATTTTCGCCAAGAAATCTTCATATGCCTGAAAAAAGCCACGTCGAGCGGTTGAGTTAAGTGGGTGGAGTTGCTTGGCAAAAAATGGAATCTGATGTTCATATGCACAGTTTTATAACATCTACCGATAAGTAGGAACACTCAAAGCCTACAAACCAGGCTTGTAATTCCTAAAAAGCCCAAACACCGGCCATTTTAGCCGTGGCTTCCCCCAGTGAAATGGTGGGGGAGAGCCATAAACATCTTTATGTCTCTCATTAGTTCATCGTTGGTGAGGCAAACTTGCCTTAATCCAAAACGGATTACTGATCTCCAGATGGCCTAGAAAACCACAAATGAAACTACAGTATTTAACATGATAATGGTGGGTGATATTTGGTAAATACCAAAACACTAATTTGTAGTATACAGAGTCCCTGGGATGAAGACCTTCAATTTTAGCCCACTCCCACCCTACAACCTTCCAAACATAAAAAGATTTCTTCGTAAAAATTTCACTTTGTTTTCAGAGTGTCCATTAAAAACGTTTCAGGATTGCAGAGGTGATTCCTTACATACAAACTAAGAAAAAAGTTAATATGAAGGTATGTCTTAAAAAGCATATTTACCCACACATGTATCCACATGTCCACCAATTCCTATTATTCACAAGATATTTTTCATCTCTAAAGTTTTGAAGCCGATTCGTTTGAAACTTAGTATGGATCTATAAGTAGTCAAGGTCACTTTAAGAAAAATAATATACAATCGAATTGTAAATTTTTGAATGGCGGCCATTTACAGTCTTTAAACTGAAATGCCGAAAAAATGGTAAATATTGCAAACAACTTCAAAGAAAATCTACATTTATAAAATTAAGTTCCCAATCTAATGTCACTAGAATTATGAAAATCAGTCAATGAACAAGATTCAAGATTCAAGAATTTACTGACCACTAAACAAAGACATGCAATATGTCACGTCTGAATTCAAAATGCAATTAATACAAATGCATGCATTCATTATAAAATGCAAATAAGAGTTAAAGTAGAATAAATATAATAAATCATATAATAAGTTACAAATACAATCAAATACAAACGCATGCCTAAAATATAAAATACAAATAAATTAAGAATTTTATTTTAAACGTTTAAACAACTGAGTTATGTTGAAATGAAGCTAACGAGGTAGTATAATTTGGAGATAAATAGTCCATTTGTAGCACTGAGCCACGCGCTGAAACAGGCCAATTAATTATGCTGTCTTCTTAGCTTAATTCGACCACAACTCAGTTGTTTATTAACCTATTTTCATAATCTTGGTGCCATTGTTGATTGTAAATTACAGTTACTAGACATTGCTATTCTTTATTTCTATATTATTTACAATTCATTAAATCTTGATGTACCTTATGAATTTTCTTCTGTATTTAAAACGCTGGAGCCCTTTTTCTGTAAACAACTACCGTTGGTGTCATGGTAACACATAAGCCCGAGACTTTCCAGTACCCCTGTATAAATATATATATTTCGTAGCCAGATACTGTAATTGGGCACTTCATGAAGTGTCCAGCGCTAACCAGGCACTTCATGAAGAGCCCGGCTCGCCTGGGCACATAGTGTAATTGAACGGTTTCAAAACTGGGCACTTCATGAAGTGGCCAACGCTCGTTGGGCACATGCTGTAATTATTTATTTTTCACTATGTATCCAGCTCAGATGCTGGACACTTGATGTAAACGCCTAAAACTGATGTTACGTTGCTGTTGGTAGTATTCGATGTATTATTTTTAATAATACAAAACAGGAACATTTGTTAAAGAATTTTGTAAAACGTTAAGAATAAGATTGTCTGCCACTAAACCAGACAATTCTTGCCTGTATTTTTTTATCATGGTTTCTTTTATGTTTTCTAAGTTATTTTGGCTACTAATAATTATTAATATCTATTATACTAATTTGCTAAGGAATTTATTGTGTACAGCAAAACTCCTTTATTTATGAACCGATTTTGATGATTGAGGTGTCAAATTAAAGGGCATTTTCTGAAGAGGTTATGGAATAATTTTTGTAATCCTAAGTTCAATGTGCTTTGCCCCACTGGACTTTAAAATTCCCATGTATTTTAAATGGAAGTATATTTTACCAAACATATGGTTTATATAAACTCTTTTTATTTTAATTATCAGCTGTCTTGAGCAAAACCTTAATGTCTACCTTCTGTCACTTTGATATTTATTTACATTTTTTGGTAATTTCTTTAGTTTACAACAACTAATTTGTGAAAGCATTCATATCTTGGTGGATTATTAATATTGAAATATAATATTCAAATAAAACTTGAATCTGTTGTAGAAAATAAATCTGTTGTAGATAATCACTCACATAAAATAATTTTTAAAAGTGAGTGTAAAAAACGTAATAAAGTAAACCAATAAATTTCATTTCACCAATACCAAACAAATATATTCTCTTCAATCTGTGTCTAAAAGAAATTCCTGATCAGTTCTTTAAAGACGGAGACAAACAAATAAGAAGTTCTATTTAAAAAAGTGTTCCAGCTTCCAAGTGGCACTTCAAGAAGGTTTTTACACTCCAACAAGAAATATGAGGGATTAGGAATAAGGAGGATAGCTGATTAGTGGTTCGCTTAAAAAGGAAATATATCTTCGAAGTACAGTAATTAGTTATCCATAACCAATTATTCAAGATTTGAAGGAGACAGAGTTTTAACTATGGGCCTCCCAGCCACAAAATGAGAAAACAATATGTTTATCCACAAGCAAGTCCTAAATGCCAAGTGTTGAAGAAGTATGGGTTAAATCCAGGGAATGGCGGGATTGCATGAAGACGACCTGTAACGGTGAAGGTTGCCAGAGGGCCTAATAAAATTGTTGCAGACATTAGAATGCGTATGTGAACAAATTAAAGTAAGAAAACTGTGAACCATATGAAGAGGAGAAGTATGCATTTAGGATATTGGGAGTTTGAGGAAAAGTTGATGATAAAGCGAAAATCAAAAGGAAGAAATAAAGGCTTAATATGAGTAGTTAATCTCACATTCAGGTTCGAGACCACTTCTATACAGCCCGAAGAAATTTACACATGGAAATCTATAAAAACAACAACTATGCTGTACCTCAGTGGAGAGCAAATATTGATTATTATACTTCTAGAAATCATCAGAAAAAATATGAAAATTAAAGAGAAAACCAAACAAAAATCATAATTACGCTAAGCTAACATAAAGTTATAAGAATTAAACTAATAATGATATCCAATATTTTGCAAACTATATAATATATGCCTGCTCAAAGTTGACAAAATTTTCTCTCATCATTTAAATAGTTAATTTAATTAACTGGAAACGACTAGTTATTATAATATACTAGACTAACCCCGTGCAGCGCAAAGCGCCGCAAAAAATGATACTTGTACTATTATTTTCCATTACATAGACACTGGCATAATATAAACTCTAAAAATTTAACAAATTTTATGTTATTTGTTCTGTAATTAGAAACACAATTCACACAATTAATCACCACTGAACTATTTAATTGAACAATTTACAACATGATCCAAGGAAGTAAGCAGGCGCGAACCCAGGGGGAGATCGAGCTTCTCCCAAACATGCAAAATTTGCAAGAATTCGGAAAACACAGTTTTTTAAATTGAGGCCAGAAAATCTCTCAGATTTCATGATTATTTCTTAGAGATTTGGCCATCAAATCTCTTTTATCACCGCTGGTCAATCTCGGTGATTTTCTCGGTGATAATGATTTTTTTCGTGTCCATATAAACAATAGGAAACGCTTCTGAATAGACAGTTTCCATCTCCAATAATTGGAGTTGTGTCGAAATGTTTATAAGTTATCATAATCGTAGTTAGTTGTAATCAAGTCATGCTAACCAAATAAAAATTTAACTTAATGATAATCTCAAACATGTTGTTTAAAAATGTTAGTTATATGACTAATCTTCACTACACCAGGTTCCCAGCCTAAGTTTTCCAATAGCTAACATTTTAATTAAAGTATGATTTAAACCTCTTAAGCGGAAACCAAAAAAGTAAATAAACCTGCAAATATAGAAAAGTTGAGCTTTTATTTGGTACAAACTGCATAAAAATGGGTCCAGTGGAAGTCTCATACGAACTGTCCAAAGGATTGGAAAAGTTGATAAAAGTTGATTTTTTCTCCCATGTTAAATCTCCATAAGAAAAGTTTATTTTCCATTTTTGAACCAGTTAACATAAATATTTTCAAAATTCAAATAAAACCTGCACATATAGGGCCGACAACCTTCGTTTTGGTACAACCCTCATGTAAATCGGTCCAGTAGAACGGCCAGGGTCGCTGACATTAGTTTTACAACAGTTTTTTAATATCATCATATATTTAATTTCGTAAGGTGATTCTTTGCGTCAAAATTGTGGGCGCCTGGCAAGTCGTAGAAAGGTGGGAGCGGGCTCAAATTAAAGGTCTTTATTCCGTGATGGCGGGAAAAATACTGAATTTGCTTGAGGCTTGCTAGAAAATGAGAAATAACGTAAAATATCTGCCATTTAAAAAGCATTGGGAGCTGCTTTGTTTTCATAAAACACGTGTAATTATTGTTATCTTATTTTAAACCTTGTTCTAGATATTATCATATGGTAAATCTAAAAGCCAGTTTATAAAGATTGATCTTACTATATGAAATAAGAATTGTTTTAATGTAAATTTTCCCTTATTAGGGGCTTATGCCCCTAAAAGCCACTAGTATAAGAATTAATTTCGTAAGGCGATTCTTTGCGTCAAAATTGTGGGCGTCTGGCAAGTCTTAGATAGATGGGAGAGGGCTTAAATTAAAGGTCTCTATTCCGTGATGGCGGGAAAAATAATGAAATTGCTTGAAATTCACCAGAAAATGAGAAATAACGTAAAATATCTGCCATTTAAAAAGCATTGTGATCTAAAAACGTGCTTTGTTTACATAAAACATGTGATACTGATACTTGAATGAAAACCATGTGGTAGGCTAGATATAGGGTGGATCCAGTTTTCTATGAAGGTATTTTGTACTATAATAAGTAAGGATTGTTTGAATTTTCCCTCATTAGGGGCTTTTAGCCCCTTCAAGCCACTAGTATAAGAATTAATTTCGTAAGGCGATTCTTTGCGTCAAAGTTTTGGGTGTCTGGCAAGTCGTAGAAAGATGGGAGAGGGCTCAAATTAAAAGTCTCTATTCCGTGATGGCGGGGAAAATAATGAAATTGCTTTAAATTCACCAGAAAACGAGAAAGAATGTAAAATGTCTGCCATTTAAGAAGCATTGGGTTTAAAAACGCCTGCTTTGTTTACATAAAACATGTGATGCTAATGCTTGATTGAAAACCATGTGGTAGGCTAGATATTAATATAAGGTAGATTCAGTTTGCTATGAAGGTATTTGGTACTATAATAAATAAGGATTGTTTGAATTTTCCCTTATTAGGGGCTTTTAGCCCCTCAAGCCACTAGTTATTATTAATATTACTATTGAAACAATAAACGGTATTTAAAATCTTTATTGGTTAAATAATAATATTAATGGCGATGTTTATCCAAAAAATCTCAGAAAACATAAACTAAACAATTCAGTCAATTAAAATGTTATGCTTTAATAAATAATACATGAATACATGAAACATTTTGCCTAACACATTTATATTCAACATAACACATTAACGTTAACTTGTGTTTTCATGTTTTGATTGATTAACTTCTTACTTAATCACCCGTAATAAAACTTATAGGAAATTAAAATATAGCAAGGAAAACAAATTCATAGGAAGTGCCATAAGATTCTTGAAAAAATAATAAAGCAATTCTTTATTTCAAAATTGAAAACATTTAATTTTTATAAAAGTTTACTATTTCTTTTGTTCTTTTACAATTTTATTAGCATTAAAGGCAATTTAGGTTTAAGTTTTTCTTTTATGTCAGTTTGAACGATTTAACATAACATCGTCACATCAAGCCTTTTTCATTAAAATTGTTTTTTATTTGTTTATAGAATATAAAACAATTTATATGGAGTGTGCTGTTTACTTAACAGCTTTTTCAAAAATGTGCTCTAAATCTTTTATTTTATTCCTACTGACATCGGTAGCTTAAAAATTTTAAGTTTATAGTATTAAGTCAAATATTTGGAAATTCATATGAAAAAATTGTCTAAAGGAATAACCCTCAAATGTTAAACGTTATTCAAAAGTAAGCGGTTCTTAGAAAATTCTAGTATCGATTTTTAATTATCATAGTTGTTTTTTTTAATAGCGCATTACCTATAATTTTAAACTATTGTTTAATTTTATAACTATTTGAAAACCACGATATTTTTATCAAACTTTAAACCACTTATAAGTGTTTATGTTTTATCCTAGATTAAGTGGTTTCTATTTTATTGTGAAAAATAACTACGTTATTGTTAACTGTTTGGTGTGTGCAACTAAAACCAATTTAAAAATTTTTGGATTTGAAAAATATTAAAAGGTCAAACAGGTCAAAATATCAAACAGTTACATTGAATTTAACAAAGACATTGGGATTTAATGCAGACATTAGGATTGACTTACTGAAGGTTTTTAATCGACTGTCCAACAATGTTTCGATAGTTACAGCATGTTCATAATGAGCGTTGGGCAATTCATGAAGTGTCCAGTTTCGTTGGGCAGATGCTGTAATTTTGACTGAAATAATGGAGTTACACTATGTGCCCAGGCGCGCTGGGCACTTCATGAAGTGCCCGGGCTGCGTTGGGCACTTCATGAAGTACCCAATTACAGCAAGTGGCTACGACATATGTATGTTACCGGACAAACCCGATTTTAGGACAAATTAGTTTTGACTAGCATGAACTAGTTTTTCCTTACCGCTCTGGGCTAAACTAGTTTGGCCTTATTGATTACAGGCTGAACTGGTTCGGCCGGGTGGCGTTAGGATAAACGAATAAAAATAATTTAACCAAATCTCGGCGCTGATTTGGTTGGCTGTGGCCATCGCCAATTCCGTCGCCGCCGCCATTTCCTTTCCTCCCACCAGACTCAGCTCAGCTCTGATTGGGTGTGGACGTGCTCTCTCCTGTCTGGTGATTTTTGATACTTGTGATTTCTGTGTTATTGTGACTGCTTTTACAGTTCTCTGTTTTAGCTGTGTTTTTGACCAGGTTTTCCTGCTATGTGTTACTAATCTTGTTATGTTCTAGGTTTTGTTTCACCTGAAGACGGGATCAGATTCCAAATCCCGAAACGTCGAAAAACTTGTTTTTTACAAATCAGTGATGGCAAATTTCCGCAAAAATCCAATTAAAAATATGAAATCACCAACACCAACAATGAATTTCAAACAAAGAATTTCCAAGCTAGTTGGGAGGATTTTTTCTCACTAATCTTATCACTTATTTTATACCATGCGTCTCTTTTTGCATTTATCATGACATCCTTTGTTCTCAACAGGGCTTGTTGGTATCTGTCGTAATTTATTGGAGTCATATTCATTTTGAAAATTTTAAATGCTAACCTTCTTTGTGCAACTGCTTGAGAGTGGTCTTTGGTCCACCAATTTTTGATAAAATCGCTGTTTGTATTATTATAATTTGTGTTAAGATTGGGTATGGCTTTTTCAGCTGCTTGAAGCAGCTGAAAAAGCACCCAGTGAAAAAGGTGCCAATCAAATTCACACATGTCCACTTTGAGCAGATGTTGGGAATCACCAAAAACGGTTTTTAAAATAACCTTTGCTTTAAATAAGCTTTTTTGTTAATTCACGTTTAAATAACCCTAATTATGTTATTTCATACACATATTTTGATAGATTTTGGCTAATAGAATCATAATTACGTTTTTAAAAATGGACATGTTCCTATTTGTTTGGATTTTATGGACATGTTGTTTTTTTTATGGAACTACTAATGGACATGTTTGAACTACTAATGGAACAACTAATGGAATGTTTAAGGGGATTGAAAAGAAACAGGCTTCAGAGAGTGTTTAAAATAAATTTTACAAACATTTCAAAGTTATAATATTTTATTGCTAAAAGCAACAGCAAAATGAGCATTAATCATTTTTCTTTAAATGTGCAGTCCAACATCAGGTTCTAAACAGTCACAGTTACTTGCATGCTCTTCATCATTACAAAACACTTCTAAATCTTACCGATCGATGATGGTCTTGTGCCATGATAAAAACTTATTGTCTTGCCCGTTCTCGCCATACGTGATAACCAGCAACGCCTCAACATCTTTCTTCTTTGCAGGTTTTATTGGTTTGCCAAGTGGAATCACTCCTAAGTCTGTTGTAAAAGCGTTTTTACTTGACCAATTTTTCTTCTGAAGATTCTTGTATGTCTCACAGTCACTTTCAAATAGCTATCTTGATGCCCTTAAGGATTTAAGAAACTTTAAAGTGACGAAGGAGTATTAATTGATTTCCCAAATAAGAACTACATTTTAAGGCAACTTTGGCTGCATTTTGTGCGGATAGTCTTGCGGCCCATCAGATATTTGGACTTTTAGGGCCATCAAGCCGTTTTTTTCTGTAGATTACGCATGATTTCGAGAGAACAGTTATTGTCGCGACAATTTGCTGTTGGAAATCAAGGACAAAAGAACTTAATGATTTTCAGGTCCAACAGGCTTTAGATGATCCACTACATAATCCAACCCTATCTGGAGTGCGGTCAAATTGTATCTTAAATCAACCAAAACATTTTCATTCTGCTAACAACCATATTTTTGATGCTATGCACGATCTATTAGAAGGAGTATGCCCGTTAGAAATGAAATCGGACTGCATGAGAACATTGCAGTGAAGGGCATTTTTTGTGGAATTATTTAATACTAGAATTGCACTATTTAATACTAGTATATAACTATTATGGGTATTATGAAAGAAATAAGCCTTCACCAATCTTTACCATGAGTTCAGTCAGAAATATTAATGATCACAGCATTAAACAAAAAGCAATACAGACTTGGTGTTTAGTTAGGGTATTGCCTTTCCTGATTTCTGACAAAGTTAATGAAGGTTATCCATGTGTGGAATTGATTCTTTTACTTCAGAGAATCATGGAAATTGTATTTGCACCAAGCATTCAACGTTCAATTTTGCCACTGCTGGAAGAACTTACAAATGACCATAACACCGCATATTTAAGGCTGTTCCCAGGAAAGAATTTGATCAACAAACACTACCATTTGGTTCATTACCTTAACTGAATCGACTTGTTTAGCCCTTTGGTCAATTTTTGGTGTATGGGTTTTGAATCAAAACAAATAAATAAATAAATAAATAAATAAATTCTTTATTTTCCATTATGTACATTACAATATCGTAATACATTGTAGGTTACAATAAAATATACAAATAATAATTACAAGAAAGAGAACCTTAAAAAAAAAGTACAAAATGGATAGCCACCTCTGTAGCATATTGCCGTGTTAAGGTGGCATCACGTTACAATTAAAAGTGTGTTGTGTGCCAGAACTCCCGCTAACAAAGTAAAAAAGTATTCAAGACAAATAGATTATTCAATATACAATACAATAGTGCCTTAACTAAAAACATTTACTACACAACGTGTTTAAACACAAACAAACACAAGACTACTTAAAAAGGAATGAACAAACATATACCTACCTACACTATTCTAACATTTATTGTCAAAACGCACAACAGAAAAAAAGCCAATATTAAGAACCCAGTAAAAATTACAGTATCTAGCCTATATATGATTCCAAATTGTTAGTTGACATTAACCATGCCTTCAAACTCCTGATGAATGAAGAAAATACCCCTGAACTAGTCACAGACGTAGGAAGAAAATTATATAAATTTGGAGCTGAAAGAGTATAAAAACGTTTGTAGGCTTCAGTCCTAGGAAACGGAACTGACACTTTATTTAAATTTCTCAGCCTTTCTGAATGTACACTTATGTTACCCAGCAAATGATCTCCTCTTGTGAAGAAAATTCTCAGAACGCGATACACATACAAATGTCTGAGAGGTAAGATATTTAGAGATACATATAAAGGAAATGCAGAATCACGCCTGCGAGCCCCACTTATAACTTTGATGATTTTATTTTGGCAAATAATTAAAGGATAAAGTGTGGAATAGTAAGTCCCACCCCAGACACATAAACCGTACTGCAATTTGGAATTCACTAAAGAAAAATAAACAGTTTTTAAGACAGGTATCGGACATAGATATTTCAAAAAATAAAACTTCCTAAGAACTGCATAAAGATAACCTTTAACACTGGAAACATGTTTTTTTCCAGTTCAACCTATCATCCAGGAAAACACCTAAATATTTTATGTTTTCCACTTGTTCAATTTTAACACAGTCATCACACGAGCTACCCAGTGATGGAAGACAAGATTTACATTTAAAAAATATCTCAGCATATTCAATATTTTTGTTTCTTAGGGAAAAATAAACGGCTTTGGTTTTTGTACTCAAAACCATTTTATTTCTGGCAAACCATACATTGAGCTTATCAAGGTCACTTTGCATTTTTGTATTTAACTCAAACTTATCTTTAGCTGTATAGCATAATGCAGTATCATCAGCAAAGCATGGTAAAGTCCCAGAAAATTCTCCGTTACAAAGGCTATTGATAAAGATCAAGAACAAGATCGGTCCCAAGACGGATCCTTGGGGAACTCCTAGGGTAATTGCCAGAGTGCTACTAATAGAATTTCGAATTTTTACACATTGCGAGCGCTCGCTCAGGTAACTCTCAAACCATTTTAAAGGGACACCTCTAATACCAGCACTCCAAAGAATGTTCAGTAAAATTCCATGATTGACGGAATCAAATGCTTTAGTAATGTCTACAAAAATTCCACTTACAGATTCATCCCTATTTAACCCTTCAAAAACAGTGGAGCAAAAATATAACAGAGCATCCTCAGTAGACTTGGCAGCAGTAAAGCCAAACTGGTTTTTACTAAAGAAATTATTTGAATCCAGAAACTTCAAAAGTCTAACTGTCATTATTTTTTCAAATATCTTCGAAAAGACAGACAAAAGAGAAATTGGGCGGTAATTGTTCACGTTAGTACTGCAGCCCTTCTTATGTAGAGGAATTACCAACGCGACATCATATATATCAACAACAACAACAACAACAACACCATGCATCCGGATGTTGCAACTTTAAAAAAGTTACTAACACAATGTCTAGAACAGCACTGGTTCAATGCAATCATTAGGGTTGTAGAAAAGATGTTCGTGGTAACAAAGAAGGATGCAACAGCGGAGAAAGTGTAACGGTTGTCGATTTAATGGGCAAAACTTTCTACCTACACCAAGGCTCATCTTTGAGTGATTTGGTGTTTGTTACAAAAAAGTTCAATTAAATGGAAATTAGTACATAGTAGGAGCCTATGCAGTTTTAAGTTCTGGATCTGATACTGAAGAAAACATTCTTCTTTTTGGAAAAAATGAAGGAAATTGTTGATATGGATCAAAATCAAGTTTTTCTTGCCATAGGTTATAGGTTTTATAGAAAGTACATGTTATGATAATTTTATGCTCATCACATTCTCAGTTAATAGGTCACCGCCCAGCGTGGTTTAGTAAGACATTTATGCTCCGTAATGCAACAGGGAGGTTTCTAATTTTAGCCAGCGTTTTATGAAAGAGCACTCAATCTTGTTAGCATACAATTTGTAGCCTACCGGTGGGAATATTAACACAACAGGCAAGGACAGGCATATAATGTATAAATAAAATAACAGAAATAACATTGGTTAGGCCCTAATAACATAAAAAATGTATTCATTTTAATTAAAGGTTTCTTACTCCTTAATCGAGCCCTTCAAAATGTTATTATATTTTCATACATTATTAAAAAGTAGTTGTGAAAGTTCAATTTCTATGACTTGTTGTGAGACTATAATGTGAACTATTTTTATACAGAACAGTATTTTTTCAGATGAAGAAGTCACCGGTGAAATTTTTTTAACTTTAAAAGAAAGTGACTTGCTGTCATTGAACCTTAAATTGGGACCAAGGAAAAAACTACTTAACTTGATATCAACATTTTCCTCTTGCAATCAAGACTCGATAAGAAATGAGTCCACTAAATCTGTTAATGAGGAATTTATCTCTGATGAGGTCCATGATGTGTCTATAGAAAGTCTACCAGGTCCTCCTCTCGCATCGCCACGTCCAATTTCAATGACAGATCAGACTAGGCCTAACAAAAATGTAAGTATGTTACAGTTGATTAATTTTGAATCTTTTTTTGGATAGTGAAAAGAATTTTTTTAGCCTTTCTAAGTATTTTATTTAACATTTGCAAACAGTACTAATTCCACTTGTTGGACTATATTAACTTGTTGATATTATTCTGTTATGGGACCATGGGGTGTCATTTTAAGCTGAACTTTAAGATGTAACTTAAATCAATTAGTCTAAGAGCCAGTGGCTGGCTGACGACACATATTTTAAGAAAGCCTATAATTTTCTCACTCTATTCTACCTACCGTTCATGAAAATGGGGCCCGTTAAGCCCACTTGCGGTGGGTTCGGGCTCACCCAAGGGTCAAACGGGTGACAATTTGACATGAAACGAACATATTTTAAGAAGGTTGCCGTTTTGATATGTCACAGTATACACTTAGGGTAACTCGAAAACGGAAACGGCAGACGTCTACCGCGGTTGTGACGTCACGGCAGACGCTTTGAAAATGGCCAAAAAAATCAATTTTTTCTGACATAGTTTAAGAAAGCTGACATTTTGATATGTCAAAATATACCACTATTTTAATATGAAAACGGATATGGCAGACGTTTACCATGGTTGTGACGTCACGGCAGACGTTTAAAATTCAACATAGTATAATGTAAAAGTATATGGCCATAATCTTGAAATTATGCTAGATAATAACATGTGACTACCGTTGGTCATTATTGAGACATCTCCAGCTGGTTTTGACAAAAACAAAACTTTCGGCCGCCATCTTGGATCCGCCATATTGAAATAAGAGACGCTATTTCAGATGTGTTGTGATATAAGATAGTGTTGTGACCAATCATTTAGAACTAGTTTTTTTAACGCTGAATTCAATGCTAGTTTACAACAACAATATTTATTTCTTTATAAATTACCATTTTTTTGAGGTTATATGCAAAAAATTGCAATAAATCAAAAGTAAAAGGTCATAATTGAAATTGGGAAGCAGCATTGAATTCAGCGTAAAAAGCTAGTTCTAAATGATGGGTCACAACACTATTTTTACATCTGAAATAGCGTCTCTTATTTCAATATGGCGGATCCAAGATGGCGGCCGAAAGTTTTTTTTGTCAAAACCAGCTGGAGATGTCTCAATAATGACCAACGGTAGTCACATGTTATTATCTAGCATAATTTCAAGATTATGGCCATATACTTTTTAGCGAATTTCCCCTATAGGGAAGAAGCTATTACCGTAGGTCTCAAGGTAAGACCTAAGCCCGAGACCATGATAACTTTTCGTTTTGGGGCCCCCAGAAGCAAAAAACACCATTCGTTCAAATTTCTAGATATATATATATATATATATATATATATATATATATGTGTCTATGTTTTTGAGTTTTTTTACATGGGAACATAAAATTTATCGAATTTTTGTTGGCACTATTGAATTCAGCTCAAAAAAACAAACAATTTAGTATTTTGAATCACTGCTCTATGTCCATTGGTTACCGAGATATTGAAAGTGGTAAACACAGTAGGTTGTCCCAATGTTAACCTTATGGGAAATAAGTAAAATTCTATATCTCGGTTATTTCTCAACATATCTTGATAAAACTTGGTAAATAGCTTCTTCTAGTTGAGATCTACTAAATATTGAATCAAAACCATCCAGTTTTAATATACCTGTATTAGCAGACCTGCATACCCATTCCCCATGTTATTCTTATGGAGCTAACCAAAACATGTCAAATCTCGCTATGTTGGATTGAAATACGTTGTTTTGCATTTGAAATTCGCTGAGTATGCAGGTCTGCTGCAACGGGGGTATTACATTATACTATGTTAAATTTTTAAACGTCTGCCGTGACGTCACAACCATGGTAAACGTCTGCCATATCCGTTTTCATATTAAAATAGTGGTATATTTTGACATATCAAAATGTCAGCTTTCTTAAATTATGTCAGAAAAAAATTGATTTTTTTGGCCATTTTCAAAGCGTTTGCCGTGACGTCACAACCGCGGTAGACGTCTGCCGTTTCCGTTTTTGAGTTACCCTAAGTGTATACTGTGACATATCAAAACGGCAGCCTTCTTAAAATATGTTCGTTTCATGTCAAATTGTCACCCCTTTGACCCATTGGTGAGCCCGAACCTACCGCAAGTGGGCTTAACGGGCCCCATTTTCATGAAAGGTAGGTAGAATAGAGTAAATGAGAAAATTATAGGCTTTCTTAAAATATGTGTCGTCAGCTAGCCACTGGCTCTTAGACTAAATGTAGGTACAGTAAAGAAACATAATTAATTATGCATTATTGAAAACTGCTTCGTTTGTATTTGATCACATAAACTGCTTTCTATTGGTATTCTTCAACTTTCTACTGATTTTCTCATGATTAATGCATAACAAATATTTGTAATAGAATATGTATGTATTGAAACGGAACAAACTTATCAGGAACCAATTTTCAACATAAGACATATTTTAATGAGCCATCCACAAGGCAAAGATTTTGTTAACACCTTGAACAAATAAGCTACCAATGGAGAAAAGAAGGCTAATGATACAATTCTTGTTGAAAAGATGATAGAGGTGGCTAGTAACCAGCCAGTTTTCTCAATGAAATAATTGTTTTACTATATAAATGTATTACTTAATTTCTCACTGTTTTTTTTTCACACTAAACATTTCAACCCTGATAATGTGAAATAGCTAAAATTTATTTAGTAATTCCAGTGAGCAGAATTTTGATATAACAATTTCTAAACAATCCTAAAATGTAATTCTTTGCTTTTTGTGGCTAAACCATAAGTGGTACCAAAATTCTGCTGTTTTCCTCTTTCAGATATCCTATAAAAAAGATTTTGGTTGAGCTGTTGAGGCTGTACAAATTTTCAAAGTTAACTTTGACCTTATGGTAGAAACAGGAAAAACACGTATTTTTTGGACTGGAGCTCCATTCTGAGCTGACGCGCGGCTAGGGTTTAGTGTGTTAATTGTGATAGAAACCCCACGATATGGTACTTATTTTACTAATTATTTTATAAATGATTTTGATCAAAATAATAACTGTACGCTACGCTACAACAATGACTCAATATGACTCCAATAAATCTACAATAGTACTACTTTTACAATAGTACATACAATGATTGTTTTATTTATATCTGCAACCTTGAAGTTTGTTAAAAACAACTTTTTTTCAAGGTAGTTATTGACAGTGAAAACCTGCATGACAACTTTTTATTTTAAGCTATCCATCAACCGATTTGAAAAATCTAGATGAAGCTTACAGAAGCTTTCCCATGTTTGAAAACCTGTTTACAACATACGTATGATGTACAGTACACATTAACCCTTACTTAGAATAAATATTTCTTGAAACTACTACTGGGCCGTCTCCATGATGTTATAAAGTCAAAGAAGGTTTTTGTTTATAAGAAGCAGGCATATTATTTTATATAGTTAGAAGATATTATATAGTACATATGATACATAGCCAATGAACAAGAATAGCGATCAAGTTGGCATGGAGTGAGATTGAAGCGGGGAATGGGAGAAGAAGCTTGTCCACTTGTCTCGCGGTGCATGGTGTAGTGAAGTCGTGTATTCGTAAGTCAACTAACTATTACATTTTTGTGGTTGCTTCAATTCTCTATTGCATGCTACAATAATATGTAACTTTTATAATCCCTTCATTTTGTCTTCCGAACTTTTCTTAAGAGCTTTATTCACTTTTCACTCTCATATTTAATTTCCAATACACCTCAAATAAGCAAAACCATTTTTGAACAGGTCTGGCTGGGCCTGACTTTCAGGTCTAGCCATGTCAGATGCAAATTACACAAATGAAAGCCACATGGCTGTTGACAAAATACTACATGAAATGAACCAAATGGACACTAATAATACTAAAATAGTAGTTATAGACACTGAAAATATTAAAGATAATAGTCAAGTTTCCCAAAACACTTACCATGAAAACAAAGCTGGCCTAGGCCTTAAAAGAAAACCCTCTAACTCTAACCTCACAAACTTAGACAAATCCCCCGAAAGAAAAAAGCCTCCTCAAACCATACCACATTATTCAGCACACAATAAAGGACCTTTTGATGTAGTCATTCAAAATAAAAATAAAACTAAAATCAGTCCATTCCAAGTAGGCAAAATCTTGAAAAATAATCAAAACATAGACAGTGTAAAACGAACGGGTAGGAACGTTACTGTAACTTGTAAAACCTACCAATCAGCCAATGATTTATTATATAACGCATCACTTACCAATTTCATTGTTTTTGTACCTTCTCGGAAAGTCCAGACTATTGGAGTAGTATATGCTGACCCAGATGTTACTGAAGATGAAGTGCTCACAGAAGCTCCCTGTGATTATCGAATTCTAAATGTCAGTAGAATTAAAAGACAAATTAATCATGAACTTAAAGACACCTATTTTTTGAAACTGACTTTCGATTCAGATACTTTACCTAATGAAATCAAACTAAATCATGTGTTAATGAAGGTAGAACCTTACATAATACCAGTCAAACAATGCTACAGGTGCTTTAGCTATAGTCATGTTGCAAATTCACCGTGCAATAACAAAAGAATCTGTCGGAACTGCAGTAAAGAGTTCCACGATGGACAATGCGATAGTATCTTAAATTGTGCCAATTGTCATGGTGAACACAGTAGTACCGATAAAAAATGTCCGGAATATATTCGACAAGTTAGTATTAAACAAAGGATGAGCCTCTACAATGAGGACTACTTTACGGCCAGCCAAAAATACCCTATCACGTACAAAAAATTTGTTAGTAAACATAATCTAATTGTTGTTGACCCTAAGGCTACTTACTCAGACGTCACTAAAATAATCTGTGATTCTACTGACTACAAACAATACCCTAGCCTTCTCTCTCAAAACCTTAACTATAGGCCTAACAAAGACAGACCTAGTACCAGTTTCTTTAAACAATCTACAAGTAACTCTGGGCTACACTTAGACAATCCCTTTGAATGCTTAGCTAACTCAGAGGAATTATCCTCATTTAGCGAAGACATTGAACGTAACACAACACCTATCTACAGAAACCCCGATAGGAATAGGCCTAATAGAAATGCTAAACAAACTAAAAGTAACCCCAGCCTTCAAGACCATTCCTACTTTGATGCCAAAAACTCTGACAAACCTCAAGAAAACAGAAAAAAGGCAGGTTTTAAAAATGTTAATACAACTTTGATTGTTCCACAAAATGATAGACAATGGCTACTCAGAAGAGTTAAAGCAAAAATAGAAGAACTTAAAAATAATATACAGGAAAACTGTACAAAACAGGACATTGAACAGCTTCTTGATGAATTCCTGGATGAAAACAATTTTGAATACCCTGCTGATAATGAGAACATTGATCCTAGAAGTAAGAAATCACATGAAACTAGTGACCAACAAAAAAAATAAATATCATTAGGTCCTACATACCACCTGAACAAAGGCTTAGGCCCACTAGGCCTGCCTTATCTAATACAAATTATATGCCAATAGTAGAATTGAATATTGTTCAATGGAATTGTAGATCAATCCTTCCCAAATGGCCTGAATTTACCTTTTTCTTATCCAAAAATAATATTCACGTAGCAATTTTACAAGAAACTTGGCTCATAAATTCAGATATTCTTATCCATAATGATTTCATTACCGTAAGACAAGACAGGAAAGATGGATATGGAGGCATAGCTTTTCTGATTCATAAACAGATAATCTTTGAGGAAATGGTAATAAATAATAAATATCCTTTACAAATAGCTGCAATTAAAGTTAAAAACTATAAACACCCGATCACAATCTACAACTTATATTGCACTGAAAACAGTATTGAATCAAGTTTTTGGACAGATTTATTTAATACGGACAAAGGATATGTTATCTTATGTGGAGATCTCAATGGCCACCACCAGTTTTGGAATTGCTCAACTACCAATCGTAGAGGAAGAGATATTTTTGATGCTTATAACAACTCTCTATATATACTTGCCAACGATGACACCCATACTACTGTACAAACTCTCTTCAGAAATCCTTCCACAATAGACTTAACATTTTTAACCCCTGATATGTATTTAATAATGGATAGCTGGAAGGTTCTTTCGGATCCTATGGGAAGTGATCATTTTCCTATTTTGATGAAATTTAATCTTTCTACAATTAAAAATAATGAAACTATTCCACAAACTGACCCTGTTCACAGGAACTTTAAACTTGCTGATTGGAAAGGATATAAGTCATTTATTGAACAAAAATTAATAGGAGAATTAGGCCTATACGAGGAAAAAAACGTTAACAAAACCATGCAAGTTCATGAACTTTATAATATTATTGAGGAAGCTGCTAATAAATATATTCCTCTTTTTAAAAATAAAAGCCACCCTTCAACCTTTTCGCCTAAGAATTGGTGGAACCCTAATTGCTCAAGAGCTGTTGCCCAACGTAGGCTTGCATTTAAAATATTTAAGCACAACATGACAGCCTTAAATTATAAAAATTTTCAGAGAGCTCAGTTTAAGGCAAAGGAGACCATAAAACATGCTAAAAAACTCTCATGGGAAAAACTATGCTACGATATTAGTGATAAAAAATGTACCCAACATGCATGGAAAGTAATTAAAAAACTTAAGAATAGGAATAACAACACAGAGTCACCTCTTACTTACAGTGAAGAATTATGTGAAAGAATAATCAGACACCTTGTCCCTGATTACGTTACTAATCGCCTAGAAACTCAACTCCCATTTTCTAATCTTAACTGCACCTATCATTCTTTAGAAGATGTTTTTACGATGCAGGAATTACAATCTACTTTATCCTCAAAACGCAAAGATACTGCTCCAGGAAATGATCAAATTACTTATAGCATGATTACCAATCTTCCTCAAAATGCACAACATGTTATGTTGAACATATTTAATGACATATGGATTGAGAATAAACCAATCCCTAAGGAATGGAAACATTCTGTTATCAAGGCCATACCTAAACCAAACCTAGACAGGAATAATGAAGAATCTTATCGACCCATCTCTTTAATACCTTGCTTCATGAAAATCTTCAACAGCCTTGTTAAAAGAAGATTAGAATGGTTTGTGGAAACTAACAACATCATCCCGGTCACTCAATATGGATTTAGAAGGAAGAAAGGATGTGCAGACTATCTTCTTCAACTTGTTTCTGATATTAATACAGGGCTAACTGTCAGTGAGCATGTGATTGCTGTATCATTAGACCTAACTAAGGCTTACGACAAGGTCAATATTGCATTATTGATCAAGAAAATGCTTTCTTTCAACATACCTAGGAGGTTTATACAGCACTGCTTCAAATGGCTTGTAGACCGTCAAGTTACCATTAAACAACACAACCTACACTACAGCCGAATCGCTAATAGAGGACTCCCTCAAGGAAGTGTTATCAGTCCATTGTTATTCTCTATATACGTTGCAGACATAGCATATGATCTACCTATTACAGTTAAAATGTTGCAGTATGCGGATGACATCTTAATATACTCTTCAAATAAAGACATTGGAATTGCACAAAATATTATACAAGAATCTTTGAGTAGGCTTGATAGCTACGCACAAAATAATGACTTAGAATTCAATCCAATAAAATGTAAGGCTATCTGCTTTAGCAGGAAACGATGTGTACAGTCTAACACTCCTGTTGTATCCTTAAGAGGTGTAATTCTACCTATGAAAGACAAAATCAAATTACTAGGAATCGAAATTGATAATAAATTAAAATTTACTGATCATGTCAATACTATACATCAAACATGCCTCAAGGATTTAAATATACTTAAAGCAATGACCTGTGGGCATAATGGTGCTCACCCAGAATTCATTTTAAGAGTATACAAAGGACTTGTTCGCCCTAAAATGGAGTATGGGAGTTTTCTTTTTGGTCATATCTCACAAAAAACTCTAAGCAAATTGAACATGATTCAGAACCAAGCTTTAAGAATTGCTATTAGTGCTTATAAATCTACCCCTATTATGGCACTGCATTCGGAAACTGGTGTCTTACCGTTAAATATTAGAAGGACTCTCATGACTGAAAAACTAACTTACAAAATTATGACTGAACCAGAACATCCGGGAAACAGCAACCTATTATATTTACATTTTTTTTATAAATCATCACCGATACTGGTCCAAGAAAAATACTCCTGTTTATATCTCCAGCACGGATAAAATCCTAACTACATATTGTAACCTGACTGAAATTCCATCTTGCAGCAGTGAATGGGACTCAAATAAACTCCTAGAAATGGAAGACTATTCCTTTAAATGTGTTGATAACTATGAAAACTTGTCTTTAAATAAAAATCAATTCAATGAATCAATTTTTAGACAATTACATAACCTAACAGTAAACATAACCTATAAAGACAGTTTAGTTGTTTACACTGACGGATCTAAAACACCGGAGGGGGCAGGAGCTGCCTTCTATATCCCCCAACTACAAATTAGCAAAAAATACAAACTATCCCCTATGATGTCAAATTATACAGCTGAACTATATGCAATTTACAGGAGTATACTTTTTTGTAATGATTTGCAAGAGTGTGACATTGTAATTTTCACGGACTCACTGTCTTCAATTAAAGCTATGGAGAACATGCAATACAAGAAAATTAAAAATGATATTGTTCTTAGAATTTTATTGAATATAAATAATAAACGAAAAAAATTCACTTTTCACTGGACTCCTTCTCATATTGGAATTATTCACAATGAGGCAGTAGATAAATTAGCCAAAGAAGCTATTCAAAATGGAGATACAGTTAATGATATTCCTATTCCAATTGAAGACTTTCTAGGATTCAGAAAAAATGAATTAATTAGATATTATGATGAAGAAATAATCAACGCCCCTACTGGTCAATGGCATAGAAAAATTCAAAATAAATTCCATACTACTCCATGGTTTACCAATAACACACTGAGCAGACATGACACAATTATATTATGCAGATTACGACTAGGACATGCTAGGGTAAACAAATACTTGCACTCCAAAAACCAATACTTTACCCCACTATGCTTAAATTGTACTCTACAACAGGAAGAGACTCTGGTACATTTATTGCTCACATGTCCTCACTACGATTTCTTTAGAAATAAACTATTAAATAAAACTACCCTAAAATTTAAAAGTGACCTTATCGCAGCCCTTAAAAGTAAAGATATTGAGGTGTATAAAGAAATTGTTAATTTTCTTAGAGAAATCAAAATAAGTGTCTAAAACAAAACAAACCAAAACAAAACAATTTGAATCATCTTTGTGTACATGCATGTTGTCCACTCTTGGGTTCTTCATCCGTGGCCCCCCTCCCCATTTCTGGGTTAGGAAATGCTTGATGGGCCCCTAGCGAGAAGATTCTCCCCCCTCACCATATCCAAAATCCTATGAACCCTTAGAGTTCCCAGCTTTTTTACACCACATTTTAGGAACACTATCTTATTACCAACAAGCCGATTGCCTTTTCCCAAACTCAACCTCTATCACCATTATCCAAAGAATCTTTGAAGCAACCACAAATTTAGTGAACCACGAGGCTGCATGGTCCTTAGTACCTTAGCCTAAACAAAGAACAAAAAAAAAGAAAAAAAAAGAAGCTTGTCTCGAAAATACTTTCAAGTAAGTTGGTCGTCTTTCTGTAATGGGAATTATTATAAGACATTTAATGCCTTAAATGTTCAGTTTAGTTTATTGGCGACGAGGAAAAAAGTATTACTTTCTTTAGTGCGGGTTTAATAAGTATTTTCACGCAGTTTTCTTCCGATTTTTTATCGAAAACAGTAATTAATCGTACTGCCAGACTCTGTATGAACAGGATTCGTACACCTACATGAAAATTTGTATCAGTTGAGAGGAAAAATAGTAGTTTCTGAAATCCAGAACAATATTTTACTGTTATATCCACTTCAAATAGGTTATAATTACGGCAGAGGACAGATTTATGCAAGATTTAACCCCTGTAGAATATTAGGCTGATTTCAGAATCCAATGTCGGGGTCAAGCCTAGCCGGCAATTTTTGAAGTCACATGGTATTGGGTATCACTAATGTAAATTTCATAATTATTTTACTGTAATAGCCCACGGAAGGTGATAACATGGCTGCTTAACAGATTTTGGGTAAAATAAATTAATTTAATAAGGATCAAGAAACCTTTGAAAATTACATTGAAAGGTTACAGTTCTTCTTTAAAGTAAATTCAATTGAGGATACTATTAAGGTTCCTTTGTTCATTTCTCTTATGGGACCAGAGCTCTACAGTATTTTGAAAAACCTTTTGCTACCAAAGAAGCCTGGTGAAGTTACTTTTGATAACATAGTTACAACCTTCTCTGCTCATTTTGTGCCTCAGAGAAGCAAGGCCTATGAACGGTTTGTTTTTAACAAAGGTTCCCAGAAAGATGGGGAGTCGTTTTCAGAGTTTGCTGTTCGCCTTTAAACGTTAGCCTCTACCTGTGATTTTAAAGACTTTCTTGATGATGCTCTGAGGGACAGGTTTTTATGTGGGTTACGCTCGAATGAGATTCAGAGTAAGCTTTTATCTGAAGGTGACACACTTACCTTCGATAAAGCGTCGCAGATGGCGTTGGTTGTAGTAGATGCAACTCGTAACGTTAGGAGTTTGCATCTCGAATTTAGTGACAACATAGTGGCCGAGGTCAATGCGGTAAAGGGAACTGGACCTAATTCTAGGCCTAGAAGTTTTTAGTCTAGCGGTAACTACAAAACTTGTACCTGTTGTGGTAAGAACCATGAGTTTAAGAATTGTCCTTTTAAAGAATACGCTTGTCATAATTGTAAAAGGAAGGGACACTTAACTAAGATAAGTCGCCAACATTTTAGTAGGCCTATTAGGGAGAAAACAAACCTGTGCGAGGACATTGAGAATGATGAACAAACAAAGGAAATGAATGTAGTATCTGCTGATGCCTCAAGTATGTCTAATTATGAATGGTTTAATATAGGTTTGGCCTATACAGGGAATAACTGTAATAAGCCTACTAATGCTTTTACCACAGAACTGTTGATAAATGGCGTTCCTGTGAAAATGACCGTTGATACCGGTGCTGTTGTAGGCATCATGCCAGACGACGTTTTTCGTAGAGTTTTTAAAGGTTGTAAGCCTAATTTAGTTAAAAGTGATGTTTGCCTCAAAACTTATACTGGTCAGCGTATTAGCATTGTTGAGTTTCAGGCTAAAGTTTCATCGGGCCAATCTGAATATTCTCTGCCCATGATTGTAATCCGAGGGGACATTCCGGACCAACCTGTCTTACTGGGACATAACTGGCTTACCAAGATCAAGCTGGACTGGAAGGAACTCGCTAAAAGTTGCTGTCCGGGGAGTTACGATGAAGACGACAGAGACATCGTCGGCGCAGTGAATGGTAAGAATTTTCCAATTAATTCTACCATTAAGGACTTGAAGGAAAAATTTGCCCCAGTTTTTCAGTCAGGAATTGGAACTATTAAAGGCGTGGAAGTTGACTTAATTCTTAAATAAAATGTTAAACCTGTGTTCTCTAAAGCTCGTAATATTCCATTTTCCTTAAGAGCTCATGTGAATAAGGAGATTGACAAATTAGTCAGTAGTGGGGTGATATACCCCGTTACTCAGACAGAGTGGAGTACACCGATTGTTACTGTCGCTAAACGAAACAACCAGGTTAGGATATGTTGTGATTTTAAGGTTACCTTGAATCCAAATCTTCGAAATGATTATTACCCACTTCCGACAGCGGATGACATTTTTTCAAACATTTTAGGTGCAAAGGCTTTTGCTAAACTGGATTTAAGCTCAGCCTATAATCAACTCTGTGTTAGCGCTAGGTCTCAGGAGTTGCTAACGATTAACACTCCTAAGGGGTTATTCCGATATAGACGACTTCTATTTGGCATAACCAGTGCTTGGGCTATAATATTCCAATCCGTGATGGACAAAATATTATCTGGGTTAAAGGAAGTTCATTGCTACTTAGATGATATTTTTATTGTTGCTAATTCTCATGATGAGATGCATCAAAAGGTTGTTAATGTTCTCTCTCGACTTTTGCAATATGGAGTAAAAATCAATGCAGAAAAGAGTGAATTTTTCAAGAACAGTTTGGTCTTCCTAGGTCATCGACTTGACAGTGAGGGAATACACAGTAGCAATCTAAATAGTTTTAAATTCAGATTCAATTCTTGTGTAAAGGTAATGAACCTTGGGCTTTTATGATTGGAATTCTAAATTCACATCTGTTAATATTGGTAAAACATGATTCAAAAATTTAAGATAAAAATTATTCAATGGGGTCAGTTTGTGCAAAATACTTCTAGCACTATCTTGTGCATCACCACTTAAAGCCTCCCCTTCAAAAAACAAACTAAGTGCTCGCCATTGCTCTAGTATTTTGCTAATACATGCTTGAAATGACAACCAACGAGTCTGACATGGTCTGATTACATATGGCGTTTAACATCAACAAAAGTTTGAAATTCTTTGAATTCCATTTGCCTTTTTGAGCTATACTTGAAGTAAGAGTAAATGCTTCTTACTAAATCTTCTAAGTCATTAGGGATTTTTTCGCAAGCATACGATGCACATAACGCCAAAGAATGGCAAATGCATTTCATAATAAAAACATTAGCGATATCTTTTTTAATGAGTGATTGGAGAGAATTAAGTGCACCCATCGTGGTGTTCATACCGTCAGCAGCAAATCCAATCATGTTTGTTTTATATGGTATATCATACTTATTAAATACCCCCGTTGCAGCTAACCTGCATACTCAGCGAATTTCAAATGCAAAACAACATATTTCAATCCAACATAGCGAGATTTGACATGTTTTTGTAAGCTCCATAAGAATAACATGGGGAAAGAGTATGCAGGTTTGCTGCTACGGGTATTTTAAAACTGGGTGGTTTTAATTCAATATTTAGTAGATCTGAACTAGAAGAAGCCATTTACCAAGTTTTATCAAGATATGTTGAGAAATAAGAGAGATATAGAATTTTACTTATTTCCCATAAGGTTAACATTGGGACAACGTACTGTGTTTACCACTTTCAATATCTCGGTAACCAATGAACATAGAGCAGTGATTCAAAATACTAAATTGTTTGTTTTTTGGAGCTGAATTCAATGGTGCTAACAAAAATTCGTTAAAATTTATTTTTATATGTAAAAAACTCAAAAAATCCATTTTTGGGGGGGTTTACCCCCCTTTACCCCCCCTTCCGGTAGTCCGATCGGGCTGGTTTACGAACTCGTCCGAATAATTACTACTTTACACATCCATACCAAATTTCATTAGGATTGGACCATTTTTACGCGAGTTATCGTGCTTAAAGACACATAGATATATATATATATATATATATATATATATATATATATGTATATATATATATATATATATATATGTATGAAAATGAACGAATAGTGTTTTTTGCTTCTGGGGGCCCCAAAACGAAAAGTTATCATGGTCTCAGGCTTAGGTCTTACCATGAGTACTACGGTAACAGCTTCTTCCCTATAGGGGAAATTCGCTAAAAAAAGTCAGTTAAAAGTTTATATAAACCATTAGCGGTACCGTCAACAACATTTAAGTATGCATAAAATTCATCACGTACATCATGGTTCTCTAAGCATGGTCGAACAACAACTGCCAAATGTTTCTAAGCAGTTTTATCAGTTGACTCATCAACTATTAAACTAAACTGATTGGTTTTCATTTTTAAAACCAGTTCATAAAAATTACTTTTTCCCAGGGCATTGTTTATAAGTGCCGGGCACTTGGTATGATCACAAGACATTTTTTTACAACCTCAGAGTCAGGAGCTATAGATTTCATTAATTCGATAAGATGGTCTGCAATGGCAAAGGCAACGTTGTGTTCTGCTATGAAAGCAGTAATCCTCATTTCCGCTCCTTTCACCTTATTATTTAAAAACCTAGGTGCAGAAAATATATCAGTTAAACTTTTAATACTTTTTGCAGCCTGACTGCTTTTTATATGTTTCTCTCTTGTACTGTGTCTCTTATAGCAGAGAGCCCACCCTTATGGTCTTCATTGCATATTTTACAGTTAAAAACAACTCCCCTTTTCTACTGGAGCCTAGCCAGGTCTTAAATTCATCTTTTTGCTCCCATTCTTTTCTATATTTGTGTACAAACTTACGATTTTTTGGATCCCTAGAAGAAGGCCTTTTGGAGTGAGATTTCTTTCCTACTTCCCTATCGGTTTCATCTCCGTAATCTTCTTCGCTAATCACAAACAACTTATCACTAAAACTTTTAGAAGTCCCTGGTCTAATATCAGACATTTTGTTTACAAATTAAGTGACACACGGCTAACCAATTATTCACTGTTTTCGAGAACTAACTATTACGCAATCACTAACAGAAAATCAGTAAACGATACTGAACGAACAACGAACACTGGACTTCTGGATCTGGACTGAAGACTGAAAGGATAGAGGTTAAGGGAAGGCAGTGTATGTATAAAAACAACATACTGCGCATGACACTGTAAAAAACTGCTATTCAATTCATATAAACCACAACTGCATGGTTCAACCACAGTTTTCTGTTCTGGTTCCACCATTCCGTTTCGTTCTACCAGTCAGTCTGTGTTCATTGTAAAGAACAACATGAAAATTCCCCACTTTATCCCCACATAACCGAAATCCCCACACAATTCCCCACCACTGTTTTTCAGTGCTAAAAATCCCCAATGTGGGGATAAATCCCCACACCTGGAGACACTCATACTACCACCGCCAACTCCAGTGACTCCTCCAAGAGCAAGACCTGTAATGAGCAAGACCCCTGACATTACACCAAAAAATATCAATGAGGACCAGCAGTCAGCAAGTAAAATTTTGGAACAGCAAGACCGGTTGGAAGATGGTTCCATACCAAGCCCTAAGAATGTTCGTCGCTCTCAACGAGAACGAAGACAACCGAGAAAATTGGACTTATAAGTAAAGCAAAAGTTCCCTCCAAGAAGATTTTAATTTTCAGTTTTATTTCAAGTAGACAATTGATTAGATTATGAAGATGAATTCCATTGTGTTAGTTTATTATTGGTTGGGAGGAAAATGTTATAAAGTCAAAGAAGGTTTATGTTATAAGAAGCAGGCATATTATTTTATATAGTTAGAAATTATTATATAGTACATATGACACATAGCCATAGATCAAGTTAGCATGGAGTGAGATTGAAGCGGGGAATGGGAGAAGAAGCTTGTCTCGGAAATACTTGCAAGTAAGTTGGTCGTCTTTCTGTAATGGAAATTATTATAAGACATTTAATGCCTTAAATGGCCAGTTTAGTTTACATGAGGAGGTAGGATGATTGTAGAATATGCTTTAAAGTTTTTTTTTACATAAAAAACTATTCTTAAAATTTTGTTTTTCCATCCTGAAGAGTAAAAACATTAAGCCGATACGGGGCTTTCCAATTACACTGTAATATTATTTGTATGCACAATTTACAAACATAGTTTAGCTTCCTTATACATGCATGCAATAAAGTTAAATTAAATAAATTAAAAAAACATATTTACCAATTAATATCAATAATTTTTACTGCTCGTGCCCCACAATTTATTACTCTTTTAAACATGATAAAACTACATAGCTAGCCAGTTCGGAAAATGTAGCCTAATGCACAAAAGAACCTGGAGATCAAGATTTGCTCACAAATTTTGCTCACTTTGGTTTTCAAGCTTAATTACTTAAAGAAATGACCACTTTGTCCATGAACTAGGAACCAATACTAAACTTAATTTTTCATTAGCTGCTGCTTTAACAGCTCAGGAATGACATGTCTGGTTATTACATGCTAATTCCCCCCCCCCCATTTTTATGAATACTTGTTTGAATGTAAGTTACATAAAATATTTAAAAATAAATAGGTTCTTAAAAGTTTACTTGATTTTATTTGTTTTTTTCCTGTAAAAACGGCTTATTCTATCATCAGGCTTGTACATTTTGTTTCTAGGAACATTATTATGATCCACTTTTCAAGACCGGTTTGATTGAATTCCTATTGAAAACTGTTAGGGTTAGACTGACACCATAAAAAAGAGATATGTTATGAAAAAAAGGTGACTACAAAAAGAAACCTCTATTTTGATGACATGGTTCCTGCAGAGGATTAACTACTCGACAGTGGAAGTCTAAAAGAATTATTAAATACAATTCCTGTTGTAGATTTAAATTTGTTGAGTGAATAACTTTTTATAAAAGAAATTCATTTATCGTGGATTCCCATATGGCGTACATGAGAATAATCGGGTATATCAGAGCAGTTAATTTACTTCTTGGATGGTAAACCTTTTTATTGACTTCTTAATATTTCATATATTAAAACAACAGGATCACTAAACCATAAAGTTGTTGATTTAAAGTCATGACTTCAATGTCAATAAATTCTCAATCATATTTTAGGTGAACTGGATGAAATATAAAACCCCAAGCGCTGCAAAAAGAGCACAGACTGAACGTTATTTGAAGGAAACTTTCTACAACAGGCAGCAGGATATAAAGAAAGGGGAGTATGCAGGTGCCCCGTCTCATGGATTTTACGGTAAGTGTCTATGAGTTGTTCAAATAGTTGAAATAAATACGGTTATTATAACCTGATACACTTGTTCTCAAATAAATATCAGATGAACTTTTTGGATCATATTGTTTTCCCATGGTTTAATGAAGAGCTTAAAAATACGTTATAATCACTTCCTCTTTTTAAGATTCATAACCAACATAAAAACGCAAGTGTGACACTTAAACAAAGCCCATATTATCATTGGAGAAGTATTGGTAACAGTTCTAAACATCTGTTGTCGGCATTTGCTTTTGTTGCCTGTACTATAAAAATACATTATACTACAGATTCCTTAACTGATCTTTTGCTGCCTCAGGCATATAATATATTGCTAATTATCCTGGCTAAAGTTCAGTTTGAACAGTAAAGTGGAGTCCTGCCGTTTACATTCAATCTTTAAAACATTCCTGTCCTGAAAGCTTTCCAGACTACCGCAGTTACATTGACTGTTCGGGTGTCCTCTGTAATTTAAATGCAATAGCATTAAACTTGTTAAAGGGATCTTTTATCGACAAAAAACTTCTGTTTTATTTTTTCAGTTCTCGAATTCAGTTTGATTTATCAGAATGATTACTTGAAACAAAAATTCTCAGAAATGGCTAACAACATTATGAAATATGTCAACACAGCAAGGACGGACAATATTCCAAAACCTAAGAGATTCAATGATGGTAAAATTTGCATTTTATTCGGCATATTTCTTGCAATGAGTGTTTTTAATCTTGATGCTGATTTTTATTTAACTCTTGCTGTCTTATCAACCTAAAAAATGAAAGAGAACATCGGTTTCTGGTCTTAGTAATTTTAGTACCGGACATGTTGTATTTTTGCTAATTTTTGTAATTGCTCCATTTCTTAAAAAAACTATTTCCTAATCAACTCAAGTCTACGCACAGACCACCAAAGGTCCATGTAGACTTATTTCCTTTGTTAATTTTTTTTTTATGACGCAAGGAACATAAATTTTGTATTTTGACTAAGGTTTTTTATTTTATTTATTTTTTTTTTTTTTAATGTCGGCCTTTAGATATGTATTAATTTTAAGTCGTTTCCTTGCTTCCGTTATTGTTAGCAATGAATTTAAATATTTAGAAAATTGTAATTATAATTTTATGTGGAAATAAAAGTGATTTGATTTGATTTGATTTGATTTTTTTTTTAATTGTCAATCTAGCCCAGTCAATTCAGATTATGAAACATAAAAAATTGCAAAGTCTTGGAGATGACTTTAAAATTGTCCTTCTACATATGACAACGTAATCTATATTTCAACGTATCACAGGGCCCTGGTTCTGGTGGGTGGTGAGAAAATGGCAGAGGTACCATTTTAATATTTCTTCTTAAAATCTCGAAAAATATTATCATTTAGTGCACTCTTCTAAATTGAAAATGAAAGGAAATTAAAATTTTCTGCAATAAAAGTTTATAATGTGTTTAATTTGGTCCTACCATTTAAAAGATAACCACCAATTTAATTATATACCTATCATTTTTAATTAAGTAATCCTCCCAAGATAAATAAAATTAAGTTACATGTTATGTAAATGCCTAATGGGGCAAAGCCCACTCACCTAAGGAGAAATAAACTATAGCCTATTCATGAAAACTTAACGAGGCACTATCATTTGGAAGAAAAATGGCTCATTGTTGCATTAAGTCATGCGCTGACATAGGTCAATTACGCTGCCTCAGTAGATAAATTTGACCATAACTCGGTTATTTATTAACCGATTTTCATAATTCTGATGTCATTAGTCTAGAAATTAAATTTGCTAAAAATGATAATTCTTTATATTTTGTTGTACTGCGTAACGTTTTTTCGGTATTTCAATTTAAACATTTTAAACGGCCGCCATTTTGAAATTTACCATTTGGTTATACCGATTATTTTTTCACTTGACTTTAATTTTTCATGTATACATGAACTTACATGAACTTTATATATTTTGTATATTATTGACCCCCCCCCCCTCAAAACCTGTTCAAGGGAACATTTGATGAACTTCAGCCAACAGTCTTTAGTTATTCAGCCAACATGATGCTTTATAACTAGCATTATTTTCTTGGATTCATATATTTTGCTTTCTTATTTCAGTTTCTTCTTTTCAGGTAAAACTGTACGAAGATTTCAAGTAGGAGGCGAAGTTCTTAAAATCAAGAAAAGTCGGTGAAAAGGTAACTTATATATATTTTTTATTTTTGTAGAATATACACTATGTTAAGCTGGTCATGAATAGGGATGGGTTCAACCACCGATTTTACACAACTGTTTCAGGCGCAACCATTTATTGCGAACTCTGTCTATTTCAAAATGCATGTCCTATCCCTTAAAAATTGTTTTAAATTGTTTATTTAAAATAAAGATTTAGCCTAATTAGTTAATTATTCAGTGACGTTTGTCTAAATCGCAGTTAAACAAAATTAATTCTCTAAAAAAACACACTTATGCCATCCTTTACACGCTTCTTTATTTTTTTGCTCGATTACGGATATTAAATTTGATAAATTAACTGCAAACTCAAAATAAAATATTTCAGATATTTAATTATTCTATCAAAAACTAATTTTAGTAGCAATTGGGTACACCTTGGTTTTAGGTTTAATTTATTTCTGGGTTAATCTTAAGATGTACCATTCCTAGTTTAGGTTATGCAAATTTTTAAGTCAAGTGCAGTCTTTATTATATGGCCGTGCACCAGTACGGCACGTCCAATAATCTGGCATTGTGCAGGCGACGGCGGGCTTCTTATCTTTCATGTTTCTGCATGCACTTCCAGAGTTTCTATTAATTTTAGCATATTAAATGTGTGTGTAAGTTACTTAGTACATTTTTTTACCCATACATCCAGTAATCTGGCAATACATTAGATTCATTCACTGAGACAGGGGGCGCAAGCTCAGTGCGTATTTTAACCTGAATATGAGGTGAGAGATGAGTGTAGAATGGGTAGCGCGATCTTGTCATTTTGTTACTGACCAAGGCCAACATTTCCTAAGACAGGACTGTTAATTAATAGTCCAGCAGCCAATTGAATCCACTCAATTTTTCCTTGCATATTACGAATTGGTCTAATTATGAAGATGACCTGATGGAAGAAACGTAGTATTCACTAGTGCGGACTGTAATCTACTCCAGTGAAGACTGTATCCACAAGCCATCGCCCTAACTATCCGTTATTCGTTACCACTATTACCTAAATTGCCAATTTAGGTAATCCGACACTACCAAAGTTAATAAACTGCCGAATCAGTGAGGTTGCACTGCACTTTAATTTAGAGGGTCTTAATTTAATATTTTTCATATTACAGTCTAGGTCTTCCGGTGAGAGCCGCGTCAAATCAAGATGCACAATATTTACTTTTCCTGACGTTTTTGCCATGTTGGGATGAGAGACCCTCAGTGGTAAGCTGAGATGCCCTAGATCTAACAACCGATTGTGGCGAAGACACCGGCCGCCTAAGCCTACGCATGAAGTTACTGCAGGCCTATGTAAATTGTGTGGTTATATATTTTTGTTTATAAAAGTCCTATTTCCAGGCAAAAATGGATGAAGATTTGAAACAATTTTTGAAATCAAGAAATGTAGTCGAAAAAAACAATTGCTCAACTTGAAGAATAAAAAGTTAGCCTATATTTTTTATTCTTTTTGTGAATACACTAAGTTAAGCTGGTCACGAGCTCCCTCTATATTTTGTTGGAGGTTGACAGATATTTTACATTAGAGAGATTTTTCTTAACTAACAAAGCAAAGGATTTGTAAGTTGGTAATAATTTTAATAGGATCCAGGGAACATGACAAATTGAAATAGGTTGGCTTAATTTTGAAAACACCTTTAAAAAGTATATGCAAGTTAGGGCCAGAAGAGGAGGGGGAAAAGAAAAATCAATATTGACAAGAATGCTACTAAGGAAGAGATACTTTGTGTCGAAAAAAGGCCTTTTTCCCCCTAAGGACATTTCACCCTTAGGCCCAATCTCAAATTTCAATTTTGTTATTTTGGATTCACAAGAGGTACCCTAACAACCTGGTATCAGTATTCGAGAGACTTAAAAGGTGCTACACATTTTTGGAAGCTAAGGCTCCCAAATCAAAGATGAGCCCGCCTCAGATCCTGTCACCAAATATCCTATTTGTATACCCCACACGTTAACAAACCCTGAAGACATGTCCACTGATATAATTTATGAAAATGTAGTAAACTTCATGGAAAATGAATTTGCAAGTAATGAGATGATGCTGTCTTTACCTGTTACGACACCTACCACCACTTTAACTATTGACACTGATTGTTTGTCTGACAAATATGAAAACCCCAGTTTAATCCTACACAGAGACCACATTTTTACGGAACTAATAGATTACGTCAAAGAAAATCTCACAATGAATTTTTCGTTTGTAGAAATTATTTTACCTAATGGCCAACCCGAAAGAGCCATAGATAGTGGTGGTGTTTTCAGAGACGCCCTACATGAGTTCTGGTCATCTTTTTATGAAAAGTGCACCACAGGAGCCACCAGTAAAGTACCATATTTTTAAGGTATGATTTTAGTTTTAATGAATGGTCTGCAGTAGCAAAAATCTTGAGAAATGGATGGGAGGCGGCAAATTACTTCCCTTTCAAGCTAGCACAATCGTTAATGGAATGTTGTATTTTTGGCAAAGTATTCACAGATACACAAGAAACCTTCATGCAATACATTAGCGAGTCAGAACACGAAACTATAAAAGCCGCCATCACTGATTTCAGTTCAGTGGATAAAGAAGAACTTCTTGAAATCCTTGGGACCTATGACCTGAAACAAATTCCTACAGAAGGGAATTTGAAGAAGCTTTTAGAAGAAATTTCATTCATTAGCTTTTTAAAGAACTAATTCAAAAACCTAAATACGTAATAGATGTTTGGTTTGATCACGAGTGGTATAATGGATTTAGACATGTTAAACGATCTTAACAAAACTAAAGTGCCAACAGCAAAGAACATTCTTCCCTAGCTTCACACAGAGTCAACCTTAAATACAGGTGAAACAGTCATTTTTGGCTATCTGAAATTTTTTTTTCGAGAAGCTGATAAGAATCAAGTATCAGCCTTTTTGCGATTCTGCACAGGTGCAGATGTTGTCAGACAAATAATATAACCATCCTGTTTAATGGCACCTCAGGATTTACACGCAGCCCAACTGCCAATGCTTGTAGTATCCTGCAGCTACCTATTTCATATGAACACTACCTACATGTCAGATCCGAAATGAATTCCGTGTTGGCATCCAATATTTGGATAATGGCTAGTATTTAAACCCAACTGTAGTAGTATCCGGTAGCCAGTAGCTACCCATTTTTCTTGTGGGCGAAGATGAAACCCTTTCTGTTTCTTCTTTCTTCCGCATAGGTTGTATAGTGTTTTATACACCTAAATATGGTACAATATTTATTACTCTTTTGTCTAATATTGCAGTTTCATGGCTACACACAATGACATTTTATTCACCCATGCCAACATAAAAGCTCCTATACTCCACGTCCTCAATCAAGTTCAAGCGTCCTTAATCAAGTTACACAACCAATAACCATTGGTAAATTACATTTTAAGAAATTCAAAGATACAATTTAATAGATTTCATTGACAGACCTTGTTGTTTTATTAATATATTGCGATTCAGTATTATAATCATTAGAAAATGAAAAATTTATTACTACCGTATATTGTAATGTCAATTTATCTACAATATTGTGCTATACCGTACATTACCGTACCTAATTATTTTCATTTGTTAATTCTTTTCAGCTGTTTACGTAATTTTTTAAGTCCCATTTGTCTGATCTCCAGCTTCCTTGTGTATGTTATTGGGGTGATGTACGTGTTCTATAACGTCACTGTGTCATGGTACTGTGTCATTGAACTTCTTTACTTGTATAAAAAAACCTCGCATCAAAAATAGAAATAAACATACCTTTTAACTAATATATATTGCAATTAATTACTGCAACAATTAACAGATGTTAAACAGGTTTTTACATAGTCAAACGTTTTAGTATATGGTAATGTAAATTCAATGTCAAATGATTATTTACACTTGTTAACTCTGTCTAACTGTCTAAGTATCAATGCACTAAATTGAAATAGAAAATTATACGTAGAGTTATAGAAAAAGGTGGCCTTAATTCACATTTTTAACAGGCCAGCTTGTAATAAAGATAATTAAATTATTTTAACAACAAAAGTTTGACAAAATCATGAAGTTTTGTTTGTATACAAATAAAATGTATTTAAATACTTTTGACACCTTCTGACAGTTGAGTTGCTAATACAGAGGTATCTAATACAAAATATTCATGTGAAATTATATAGGCTATGTATAAAAAAATAAACGTATAAAATAATGTTGAACGATTTTTTCATAGGTTTCATTACATTTGGAATTTTTATAGAGATGATTTTTAAAAATAAGAATGGATTGTTTATTGATCAATTTTGATACATTTATCTCATCTTCATAATAAGGAATTGTTCATTATATGTTTCTTGTTTTTCTCTATTGACTTCTTTAGGCTGAGACTTATTATTTTCAAAACGGAACAGCGTGTGCAATTAAAAAATACAAATTAAGGTCACATTTTTTAATTATTGTTGTTTCCACACTCTACAATCAAATACTGTATTTTTTTAATCTATTTATTTCTTTCAGAAGAGGTTTGTAGCTAAATTGCTTTTGTCATTCACGTCGTAACACAAAGGTTCAGTAATGTAATGTTGTAATAAATCATATTTTGCTGATTCTTTGTTGTTATTAATTTTCCTGATTCATATTTACGATATTTTTTTATTTGAATTTGTCCTCTTGTTTCTTTTTATTTAGCCGTAATAATTAGTATATTTGTCGTAGCCACATGCTGTAATTGGGCACTTCATGAAGTGCCCAGCGCTAAACGGGCACTTCATAAAGTGCCCAGCTCGCCTGGGCACATAGTGGAATTGAATAGTTTCATTAAAAATTACAGTATGTGACCAACAAAACTGGGCACTTCATGAAGTGCCCAAAGCTCGTTGGGCGCATGCTGTAATTATTTCTTTTACACTATGTGTCCAGTTCAGATGCTGGACACTTGATGTAAACATGTAAAACTGCTGTTTACGTTGCTGGTGGTAGTATCCGATGTATTATTTTCAACAATACAAAATACAATTATTTTAAAATAATTTTGTAAAACATTAAGAATAAGATTGTCTTCCACTAAACCAGACAATAATTCTTGCCTGTAAGTTTTATCGTGGTTTCTTCTATGTTTTCTGAAATATTCTGGCTACACATAACAGTAGGGGGGGTCTAGGGGCTCCCATCCGTGGAGGACTGAGGACGATGACGTCACAGGTCACGTGCCCCCCCCCCCCGATTGTGCAATAACTATCTTTGATGTTGGAAGTCATTCATCAGTTTGACACGGGTTGACAAGGCTATTAAGAGAAGAAAGGCGGTATGTTGGTTGTAAAGGAAGGGTGTCATTGTGTCGTGACATTGACGAGGGTTGAATAGGAACATTTGTGTTCCATTAAGTTGTGAATGACGACTATTATAGCGAACTGACACGGGTTGACAAGGCTTTTAAGAGAAGAAAGGCGGTATGTTGATTGTAAAGGAAGGGTGTTATTGTGTCGTGATATTGACGAGGGTTGAATAGGAACATTCGTGTCTCATTGAGTCGTGAATGACGGCTATTATCGCGAACAATAAGCTTCTAGAAGGATCTAGAAAGATCTGGAAGGAACCTTTTCGAACATATAACAATAAGGAACGACGCATTAGTTCTCGGAATTGTCGGTTTCGCTCCCCACCCTTGTGGCACACCGCTCTACCTTCAGTTTGGATTGGGAGCTTGTCGACGACGGTCAGAAATCATGGACTGCTGGGACTGCACCATCAGCGACGAGGTGTTGGTTGGAGCCTGCGTCGAAGCTGAGAGGATGGAGGTGGAAGAACATCAACCGATAAACTACAACTGGATCAACCCGACTACTTGGCAATGTAAATGGACCAGAGAAGATAATTCCGATCTCAACTGTCGTGCCTACATACCGACAATTCAAGATCATATCGTCGCTTATTACGACCGGTATACCATACCCGCCACTCAAGAGGAATGGGACTGGGATGATCCACCCTGCAACCGTCCTGGCTACTACTTTCAAGACGAAGTGGACTTTTTCCTTGAAGATGAAGAGAAAATAGTTCCAGTCGATCAAGAACAAACCTACTTGAAGGAAATCATCGATTATTACTATCCGATCGAGTATGGTATACTTAGCCACTACAGCAGACCACGTCCATTTCGGTGGTGGCCAAAAGAAAATTATCTGGGATGGCTTCGAAAAGCTAATGATAAACAAAATAATAAATAAAACATAATTTCACCTTTTTTATCCTTTACCTCCATCCTTTCAGCGATAAAAAAACGGCCTTTCTAAAGGCCACCCTAAACTTTTAGAGTAGTTAGAATCAAATTGAAATACCGTACACCCGCGCACGCTCGATTTCTTTCCACCTATGACGTCATCAGTGACGTCATCCCTTCCAGTTCTCCCTCGAACTTTCTAGAAACATCTAGATTCATTCGACCATGACAACCGAATATGCGAGGAAAATCATCGATATATCGTTTCGAAAAATCATTCATATCGAGTACAAACGGAGAAGTTTACGTGAAAGAGTACTGATTAATAGCGTGTTATGTGTGGCAAGACATTTGTTTACGAATATTATGCATTGTAGTTCAGAATTACACCGCGAGAATGCACAGGTGCTTGAATACGATTACACGCACCTAGAGGACAGCGCGTAACGTCAGTCGAGTGTGTGCAGTCAGTACGTGCGGACGTGTTTCGTAAGTATTATGGCGGCTACTATTAATGAAGTGGATGAATCCATTCGTATGCTGATGAAAGAACTTGAAGCGATGAATCAGTCAAGTGTCGGTGGTGGTGAAAACGATAATGCGGTATATATTTTCCATTACAACAACAACATGAACATGATAAGCAGCGAGTTTCAAGAAAAAAGAAATCGAATGACGTAAGTGTACAAACCGACAACAGTACTTCAAATGTAGTAGAAGGCGGATGGATTGTGAGACCGACAAACGATTCACCAGCAATTACTTGGATCGATAGTGGATTTCAATATACAGTACAGAATCCGGATAATTGTGGGAAAATGTTACTGAAATTACATTTATACGATGGAGGAGTTCCGACATACACATGCTGTATTTATTTCAACCCTGATGATGAGATTAACAACAATTTGAAACCGTTATTGTTATATTTACAAAATATGTGGGTTGATGGAAGTACAGGAGCCCCGAAAATTAACGGTTTAACACAAACAATGATGCCGTTAGCGGCTTGGCGTAAACCACCAGAGGAACAATGTACAATTGTGTCCCAGCCGACTACAGTGAAACGCAAAAGATCGTCGTCAACAGCGGTGAGACGAGAAACACGTAGAGACACTCAGCCACGGAACAAAAAGAGACAACAAAAGACCGAGGGTCGGGATTCCAAGAATTAACCACGCACACGTGTGAGAACAACGAAGGCGGCGGAATATTCTAGAAACTATTTCACAACAGGGGGAGACGGTTGGCGCCAAAACAATAACAATAGACCGAGGGTCAGAATTCCAGGAATTAGTCACGCACACGTGTGCGAACAAAAGGCGATGGAATGTTCTAGAAACTATTGCACCACAGGGGGACGTTTGGCGCCAAAACTATTTCACAATCCTCCCCCCACCAGCGTCGTCCCCACCACAGGGAGACGTGTAGCGCCAAAAACTATTTCACAATCCTTCCCCCACTACCACAACCCCGACCGCCACAGCATCATTCGCTGCTTAGTTCTCGAACCGAGTGGACGTGTTTCGTATTGACTCTCGTGTCTCGAACGCATTATGTCTTCCATACCGGTTGTGCTTAAACAAAGTATGGCTTCGAAAGTGGACTTGAAGTCGTGTTTGAACTCTTGCAAGCCGGGTGTGCCGTACACCAAAATTACCGATCTCCGCGAAGAGTGCCGTTATAAAATTGCACAAATCGAGCGCATCAACACTCAGTACGGCGAGACCATCTTGGCCACGTTGGAGGGACAGCTCGGTGAGGACTACTACTTGTACGTCTACCTTCCACGTCGCTACAACGATTCCATCACCGACAGCATGATGGAGCAGTACAACGCCGGCTACGGGGATCGCTTACACTTGGTGAGACGTGCAGCAGCACCCGGCAGTAAATATTCTCCATTGGAGTTTGTTTGAAGCAAGAAAAAAATTCATGTTTGTAAAGCAAGAAAAAGAAGATATACTTTAAAAGATTATAAATTTTGATAGGTATCGTAAGCAATATATATAGCCACCTTCATAGCATTAAAACCAGACTTTTTATTTCACAAACCCTTACTCCCTCAATTAGTAATAAGAGTGAAGGTAAGTCGGTATTTGTGATCAGTCTTTACAATGGATCTGAGATGGCAACATCCATTTTCAGCCATAGTAGCCGGACCTTCGGGTTCGGGGAAATCATATTTTGTGTTGAGATTTATCAAGTACTTGAATGTGATGTGTGACACTGTGTTTGACAATATTTTCTGGTATCATAGTCCAGGGTTACAACCGGACATCGATGTAGGTATACAATACAGACAAGGGTTACCGAATATGGAAGATTTTGATGGTACACCGACATTAGTGATTGTGGACGATATGATGCGTGAGTCATCAGCCACTAGCGGATCTAATGTTATAGTAGATCTGTTTACTAAAGGGTTGCATCATAGAAATCTGAGTGTGTTCTTTATAACTCAGAATATTTTCCATCAAGGACGGGGACAAAGAGACATTTCTCTGAACGCACATTATATTGTATTGTTTAAAAATCCTAGAGACAGGGCTCAGATAAAACATTTAGCTCGTCAGGTGTACCCGGAAAATACCAGGTTTATCGAAGAGGCCTATACAGATGCCACTCGTAGACCAAACGGATATTTATTATTGGATTTGAAACAGTCTACACCGGACGAAATGCGGGTACGGACGGGTATATTGCCTGACGAGAAACAACAGTACGTCTATCAACCGAAAAAAGTATAAATAAGTCCGGGTACACGATGACCGAACAGTCACTCGGTCGTTATGTCGCAGTGTGTCAAGAGAGACGTTGCTCTATTGAGGGCGCTGATACACGCTAAGCCGAAAGAACGTAAAGCGTTGTTGAAAGCTTTTGACGCCAGTCGTATCAGAACACTGTGCGAGTGCGCATACAACTTGTTACGCGGTAATATCCGGCTGTCGGATAAGCAAAAACGTCAATTGCGTAAACATAAAAAATCGCTCAGACGTCTGGTGAAGCGTGGAGAGAATTGGTCGAAGAAACGTCGATATCTCGTGCAAAAAGGCGGTGGATTTCTATTACCTTTACTATTGAGTACTGTATTGCAGTCTGTGTTACATAACGTGACTAATTAGAAGGGGGGAAAATGGATAGTTCGAATCTGGAACACTCGAAGAAAATGGTGGTCGTACCACAAGAACTGATCGATCGAATTCGTAATGAGCCGTCAATTACAAATACCGCTGTTACACAATCAAAAACGTTGACAGCGGCTGCCGGCACTAACAGTTTGGATAATGAAATGCATCGTATATTACAAGACAAAACGTTGAACGACACGGAGAAATGGAAACAATACCAGCAGGTGTTGCAGAGGTTTTTGTATTTTACTTCACAAAAACGTAATCCTATTTCTTTACCGGTGATACAAGAAGCGAACGACGAAGAAGATATAGTGCAAACATTTCCGGGTACATATCAAGTAGACGCACGTAACTTGGTGAGATTCATTAAACGTCATAGTAATGTTATTTCGTGGGATCCGGATGGCACGATTATTGTTCGAAATGCGAGATTACCCGGCTCGAATATTGTCGATGTGTTACACGCGATAGTGCGTGTACGTAGAATGGAAAATGTCCCTACGGGTTGGCACGAAGTTCTAAATGCACTGGACGAAATAAATGTACCGTCCGAGTACGTGAGCAATACGCTAGCTCACCAGTATATAGGACGTGAACCGTATGCGGAGGAGGAAGGATTAGCAACACCACCAGCACCGTCACCGTATCGAGAACGCAGTTCATTATTATTTCGACCAAGAGCATCGTCTACGCCGCATGTTCGTCGCTCACTATTGTTACCACCGACACCGAGTCCGTCACCGATAGCCAAACGATTGAGATCGAAAACAACGGCCGGGGCAGAGGCAACAGCACCTCAAATAAGATCGCCTAGTAGGGTGACAAAAGGTCGATATATAAGTGAGGCTACACTTCAAAAGTGGGAGCCATTTAACCCGTAGACGTGATGGAAGAAAAGGTGTACTACGATCCCGCTAACCCGGGCTCGTTCGGCGGTATAAGCCCGCTTCATCGAGCGTTACGACCGAAAAAACGTCGCGAAGTAGTCGAATGGTTACGTACACAAGATACGTATACGTTGCACAAACCCGTACGTAAACGCTTCTTACGTAACAGATACGTGGTGTACGGTCCGAACGAATTGTGGCAAGCCGACTTGAATGATATGCGTGGGCTCAGTTCGCACAATGACGGCTACAATTATCTGTTGACAGTGATCGATGTGTTCAGCAAACGATTGGTTGTCCAACCGTTGAGCGTAAAAGCGGCGAAGAAGTGGCTGCCGCGTTCGAACGGATTTTCAACAGTACAATGTAAAATATGTGACTACGCAAAACCCCGATGTTAAGGCGGCCGTAGTGGAACGAGTGAACCGTACATTGAAAACACGTATGTGGCGTTATTTGACGTATAAAAACACGTACAGATATATCGATGTATTGGACAAATTAGTCGACGCCTATAATAACAGTGTGCACAAAAGTCTGGGTGGTAGACTACGTCCTGTCAACGAGGCGAAAGGAGACAAAAGAACGGTGTATCAAGTGTGGCGTCACATGTACAAACCGAATACACTACCGAAACGAAGAAAACCCAGATTCAAGTCGGGTGACACGGTACGTATCGCTAAGGAAAAAGGCACGTTCGCCAAAGGCTACGAGACGAATTGGAGTAAGGAATTGTTCACGGTCGATCGACAGTACGGTGCATTTCCACTACCACTGTATATATTGAAGGATTTGAACGGTAAACCGATAGTCGGTCGTTTTTACGAGCACGAACTGCAAAAGGTCACGATAGGCCCGAATCGACTGTACCAGATCGATAAAATACTCGATACTAAAGGTCGAGGTCGCAGTAAGCGATACTTCGTCAAGTGGGTAGGTTACGGAGACGAATTCAATTCGTGGATACCCGCATCAGAAGTGAAACGAATATGAGACATCAACAGTTTTGTCTGACACTACCGAGAAATAGTTCGATGAACTATTATCCGAATAATACGTTGACCAATTATCTGACACATTTTCCGTCGACTATCGAACTCGATGTCGACGACGAGTGGGAAGTAGCGCTCGTCGAAGCGCATTATCCGTGTACGTTCGAAACACCGGAGAGTCATATAATTTTCTATACGACACCTGCGGAAGCTACGAAATATATGGAATCGACCATGGACGAAACTGTATACACCGAGACAGTAGTTACAATGGGATTGACGTTAACAGCGATGCGAGTGAAAATAGTCGGCGGTCATTACGAGACCGTTGAAGACTTATTGAATACGATAAATTATACACGAGCGATAAACGCATTCAGTATCGAGTTCGTATATAACTCGGAAACAAATTTAGTAAAGGTCGACTTGACACAAGCGGTAGATAACTCGCATACCGTCGTCAATATGGTACTGAGTCCGACTTTAGCGTTACAATTGGGTTATTTACCGGATAGTAATTTGTCGAACCACAGCGTTTGCTAAACGCTCACCGAACATCAATCTAGCGTTTCCGGCCGAGTTGTACGTGTATTGCGACTTGGTCGAACCGCAATACGTCGGTGATACGGTGGCACCGCTGTTGAAAATCGTCAATGTCGACACGTCCGACTACACGTTCGGCGTACAGAAAGTCGTACATTTCACCGATCCGCACTACATGCCGATTATAAAAAGCTCGTTCGAGAGCGTGGAAATAGATATAAGGGACAGCAAGGGACGTCACGTGCCATTCCAGTTCGGCACTACGTGCATGAAACTACATCTACGACGAAGAGCAACAGCGACATCGTAATGAATACGAACGATCCCTACCTCAGAAACTACCGCAGTCAAGAAGTGGGCGGCGGCGGTATTACATCGGTGTACAGAGGTGCGGCGTATCAACGCGGTCACGGTAACGGAAGTTTTCTCGGCGGACTCGTGCGCACGGTGATGCCGCTACTAAGGTCCGGTGCGAGTGCTGTGGGCAAGGAGGCGTTACGATCGGGCGTCGGTTTTCTCGGCGACATAGCCGGCGGCACCGCGGACCCGCGAACCACGGCCGGCGAACGCCTCAAACAATTCACCGGCGCGCTGAAACGACGCGCCGACGACAAAATCGAACGCGTACTTCGCGGCGGCGGCGGCGGCGGCAGCGGCTATAAGAAGCGACGTATCACGCGTGTCACACCGCAGTCTTTGACGAAACTCCTTCGAGCACGGACGTCCGCTCTGGCGAAAAAGCGTAAACGACACGCGCGTAAATCGACGATAAAACGAAAGACGACGAAACGATCGTCGACGAAGCGTCGAGTACATAAGAAAAAGAAGGTGACTAGAAGACAACGACAAATCGATATTTTCTCTTAAGCAACAACGGCGGCTAAAATGTCGTTTATACACCAGAAATCATGCGAATGTACAAAGACGGAATTGGATTTATTCTCATTACCGCTGACACAGACCAGTATCGACAGTGGTAAATGGGTACAGTATAAACCGATTTCGTCATTAACGGACGATTCGCCTATCGAATTCGTCATACCCGGTCACGGTGACGAGTATACGGATTTAGCGCATACCTTACTACACGTACAAGCCACTATAGTCAAAGATGACGGGACGAAATTCGCAGCCGGCGATGCCATCAAAGAATTCGGCCCGGTCAACAATTGGTTACATTCATTATTCAGTCAAGTGGATTTACACTTGAACAATAAACTGGTGTCACCGCAAAACAACACTTACGCCTACCGTGCGTTTTTGGAAAACCTGTTGAACTACGGCACGGACGCGAAAGAATCACACTTATGCAGTGTATTATTCTACAAAGACAACTATAAACATATGGATAATTGTGAAGAAGAAAACGAAGGTCTCAATCATCGACGGTACCTGATTCAACTGAGTCATTATGCGGACATGATCGGACATCTGCATATCGATTTATGCAATCAAGAAAAGTTCTTGTTGAACGGTGTGGAGATGCGTTTACGTCTGATCAGATCGAGAAACTCATTTGCTATCATGTCGAAAACCGCGACCACTTATAAAGTACACATCAAAGAGGCGAATCTGTTTGTACGTCGATGTAAAATCAATCCGAGCGTGTTGTTGGCTCATAGTAAAACGCTCGAGACCGGTACCGCTAAGTATCCGATTACACGAGTCGAAGTAAAATCCATCACACTGCCCAGTGGTATACAGAGCAAAACATTGGACAGCGTATACTTGGGTCAGCTTCCGAAACGTGTTATTCTCGGCATGGTCACTAATCAAGCGTTCAACGGCGAATACAAGAAGAATCCGTTCAATTTCCAACATTTCAAGATGAACTATTTAGCGTTGTATTTGGACGGTGAACAAGTGCCGATGAAAGCGTTACAGCCCGTGTTCAACAACAACACGGATGACGCCTATGTACTCGCTTATCACACACTGTTCAGCGGTACCGGAATACATTTCGACAATATCGGTAACGATATCACAAGATACGATTTCGAAAAAGGTTATTGTCTGATGGCGTTCGATTTGACACCGGACTTGAGTGCTAACGAGTCCAGTCATTGGAATTTGGTACGTAACGGTAATCTACGTATCGAGATCGGGTTCAGTGAGGCTTTAACTGAATCCGTCAATATGATCATCTATGCGGAACTGGACAACGTCATCGAGATCGATCGACAACGTAACGTGTCGGTGGATTTCGGCAGTTAAAAAGCTCAGTACGTCGGTGACTGTGAACGAGTAAACATGGATTGTACACCGCAGCAGCAGCATAAATTGATCCGTTCGTCTGTCGTCTTGGATTTACAATGTTTCAAAGACAACAGCAACGATTTCATAGTGAAAGAAGCCAGCGTTATAGACGTGTGTACCGGTACACTATTATTGCACCACATCGCACGTCCACCGTTCGATCGTGATTTTCTATCCGAAGAGAAACTTCGAGAAAGCTACTGGTTGACTAAACACTGTCACGGTATCGATTGGAATCACGGTGATATACCGTACCACGTGATGATGGACAAACTACGTACATGTCTCAACAGTCAATCCGTGGTCTACGTAAAAGGATCGGAAAAGAAACAATACGCCACGAAACATCTTATCATAAACAACGGAAAAGTACCGGTAGTGGATTTGGCGGATATCGGATGCGGATCGTTGGCCACCATCGGAAATCTACTATCCACCAACGCGCTACGTTGTGGTCAACATAAAAGCGTACAACACCGTTGTGCATTGAGCAACTGTATGCTGCTACGTGGTTGGTTACTGTTGACAGCCAAAGAACCACATTGCGGATCGTGTTATTGTTGTTGTCCTCGTCACAAAATTAGATCGTCGGTGTTCAGCAGCTCTGACCTACCCGTCATCCCCGAACTGTGAACACAATCTTGTTCAGACAGGTAGCCGCAGAACAATAGATCGAGGGTCCGAATTCCGAGAATTAATTTGTCGCGCACACGTGTTACAACAAAAGGTGATGGAATGTTCCGGTAACAATAGAGGGACGTTTGGCGCCAAACCATGAACACCACAGCCATAAGGAAACATTTAGCAAAGCTGAAAAACATACAACATGTCGGAGTGTTTGCATCGGACTGTCTACCCACATATATCGCTCCGTCGACTGCGTTAGTCGTCAACACCGAACCGCATACACAGAGCGGTGAACACTGGGTAGTATTCTACAGAGACAGTGAAGAAAGACAATTCAACAACAATACACAAATTATCGAATATTTCGACAGTTTCGGCCGACCTCCATATCAAGCCGACTTTCAACGTTTCCTGAGACGTAATATCAATTCACGTCTCTTGCGTTACATCCACAACAAGTATCGACTACAAGGCTTGGATACTTCGGTTTGCGGCCAATACTGTCTCACCTACCTGTACTGCCGTGCCAACTACGATATGTCGATGAATGATTACGTCCAACTCTTCGGTGACTCCACTGCTGAGAACGACACGCTGGTCCGGATGCTCTTCACAAGATTTTACTTACCTTCTTCTTCTACTTGATTTATTTTTATGTTTGAAAATAATGTTTATAGCTATAAACACATTATTGTAAGATGTATGGATTTTTTGAAAAATAAAAAGTTATATTTTTAATTATGCTTTCTTGTTTTCATTTCTACCCTTTATCCTTTTAGTTTAAGTAATTATTTTTGAATCCAGAGATTATAGGAACTCTGGATTTATTTTAAGATGATAATACATGGGAAAATAAATATCAAGACACGTAAATAAATAACATGTTTTATTTTCAATATCAATATCTACTCACAATCAATATCTTCTTACAATAAAAAAATAAATAATTATACAATTAAATAAAACATTAAATATTTACAATAAAAAAAAAATAAATAAATATTTACAATTAAAAAAAATTTGTTACTAATATTTACAATAAAAATTTGTTACTAATATTTGACTAGAAGAAAAAGTATTTACAATGAAAAATTTATTCCTAAATGGTAACTAATAGTATTTATTTTTAAAAATACTAGAAAAAAATCAATTTGATCCTATGTCGAATTGGTTCCTAAATGGCCCACCACGATGAATTTTGAGTGCGATGGGCTCTCATGCACCGACGTCACCGCAAACTGTACTGCATATCCGTTGCAGGTTTCTCCGTGCACGTCCTCAAACTCGCATTCGACCCAGAGGTTTATTTTGACAGCGGTGACAAATTCCAATACTCGGTGCATGAGAGCAACGATGTCCTCGAAGATGGTCGTCAAGAACTCCGGCAACGTGAGGCCTTCGGAGTCCGGCTCCCGCAGACAGTAGGTTTTCAAGCGTCCGCGGTAGCCAGATTCGACCTCGACGAAGTGTGATGTCTCCAGTGGCAGGTCGTCGGGGATGGCCACCGGAACTTCGTCCTCGCTGCTGCTGGCGTTGCCTCCGGTTCCTGACGACGTCGACGGGGCGGGGGAGTCCAGGGCGATGTCCGTGGCAGGCGACGGTGCTGGCCCACTATCGCCTTGACGTCCTCGGTGTTGTTTCACAACGTGACGTCGTAGGCTGTCACGCCTGGAGTAGTGTCGGCGACAGTGGGAACACACGAATCCTTAAACAGAACAACACAATATATATTACTTACCTAATTAATTATTATTAAAATACAATTATTAAAACAAAACAATGGGGATTAAGGAAAATAAATAGTACGCATATAATCCGGCTTTATTTACATAAATCATTATTCGATAAACATATTTCATTAATTAGTTTTTAATGATAAGATTTAATAATTCATTATAATTTTACACACCTGTCCGGTAGTCTGGGACGGATGACGGGCCAGGGGTGGGGGAATCCGCAGCGTAACCTGCGATGGGCGAAGCACCTGACAACACAAGATATCATTTTCACTACTTACCCATTTATTGTCACATTTATCTTTTGAATATTCTCAGTTATTCACTCTTTTTTTCATATTGTAAATTATTGACACTTTTAATTTTTTTTAACCCAATAGTTGACAGATTATGTTAAATTGAAAATATATTATAGTAAGAATTAGAGATGAAGGAATAATAAACTGTGAACACAATACAAAATTCAGCTTTATCTACACAAGTCTTAAATTTTCACCCACCTATCCGGTCGGCTGCGGCGGATGACGGGCCAGGGATGGGGGAATCCGCAGCATGACCTGCGATAGGCGAAGCACCTGACAACACAAGATATAATTTTCATTACTTACCTAATTATTAACACCTTTATCTTTGAAATAATCTCAATTATTCAAACTCTATTTTCATATTATAAATTATTAACACTTTAATTTTTTTATTAATCCAGTTGTCGATATGTGTGTTAATTTACACTAACCCAATAGTTGATAGATATGTTAAATTGAAAATACATCATACAGTAGTACGAATTAGAAAAGTGGGATAAAGAAACTGTACACACAGTAAAAATCCAGCTTTATTTATACAAGTCTTAGATTTTTACCCACCTATCCGGTCGGCTGCGGCGGATGACGGGCCAGGGGCGGGGTCTGCCGAAGGGGTCGGGGCGTGGGCCCCGACGAGGGCCAGGGGCGTGGGCTTAAAGCTGACGAGACACTGCGGGCACCGGTGGTTCTCCTGCACGCCCTGATGACCCTTCATATGTCGCCGAAGGTTACACTTGTCGGCGAAGTCTGCGAAGCAGACCCCGCACACGAAACGGCGTTTGCAATCCATAGTAGATCTAAACATAAATATTTAAATTTAATTAATCATAAGGTAAAGTCGTACGTACCGTACAGAAGTCGATAAAAAAATAAATAAAAAAAATAATTATAATAATAATTAAAACAAAAAAAATAATAAAAAAATTTAAAAAATTTATTAAAAATTAAAAAAATTAATTAATACACAATTAAAAAATTAAAAAAAAAATTAATTAAAAATTAATTAATTAAAAAATTAAAAAATTTAATTAAAAATTAAAAAAATTTATTTATAAAAAATTAAAAATTAATTGATTAAAAATTAAATACTTAAACAAAAATTAAAAATTAATTACTATAAAAAAAATTTAAAAATAAAAATTAAAAAAAAAATTAAAATTAAAATTAAAAATAAAAATAAATATTTTAGTTCTTTTTAAAACCAAGTTTCTAGTTGTAATATTTACTAACGAAATAATTTTAAAGACAAATTCTAGCCGAACCAAATGCAGTAGTTTCTAGTTGAAACATTTACTAACGAAATAATTTTTAAGATAGATTCTAGCCAAACCTAACACAGTTTAAATTTATAAAATATACACACAATATCCAGTGACTAACACACTATCCAGTGTCTAAGACAATTTATCACTGGGCTAACACCTTATCCAGTGGATAATAATCCCTATTTTTAAAAATAAATTAGTTTTAAAACACACCTACTTTTTAAAAAGTAATTTATATAAAGTGTTAAGGCAAAGTTTCTATTTGTAATATTTACTAACGAAACAATTTTAAAAGATAGATTCCAGCAGAACCTGACACGGTTTAAATTTATAAAATTAAAAAACCCGAAATAATTTTTAAAAAGTAAAAAGTTGTTTTAAAATAATATTTTAGTTCTTTAAAACTCAAAAAGATTTCATTGAAAGACTTAACCTAGCTCATGGGAGAAAGTGATGATGCAATCAACTCGGTACTGTAAGTTTTGGTATAAAATAAAGATATTTTAGCATCAAAATACTAGAAACATGGTTTAATATATTTCGTAAATACTTATTACCTATTTACTTACGGCTACACATTTTAATAATCACTTACACGAAATCACAAAGTATTGCACCACACTAACACGAGGGAGAGCAGAGACGATACGTCCACACACCTCGAACGCCAAACCACCTCTGACCAGAGTCGAGCGAGAACGCTGCAGTACCGCCAGTGACGTCTCCGATTCCTGGAATTGGCGCGCAGTTCCTATTGTTCGGTGGGACCAGATCTTTCTAGAACGTTCTGGAACACTTTTGTTACCGTTAAAAGCCTGTCAACAGTGACGAGGGTCGTCAAAGGCATCTATTTACAACACGCAGTAATGAATAGCCGACCCTTCAATCGTTTATGTTACAACATAATGGTTTTCTTCAAGTATTGTATCACAACTAATAAGATGCCATTATCATAAGCACCCAACAAAGTCCGGCGGTCTTTTGTTCGGATAATAACCTGTCGACCCTCCATCAATTGGGTGACAAGTCATGAATCATTCACCTACAAAAAAAAAAAAAAAAAAAAAAAAAACGAGTGAGTGGATGTATTATATTCTGTATTTAATAACTACTCTCTAAGTTTATGGTGGCCTTTATAAAGGATGTTTTATTGCTGGATTGGGAAGGGGATTACTTTTAATAAATAAAATGTTGAACATTTATTTCATTTCCCCAAAACGGGTCCTGCCATTCCCGGCGAGCGACCTCCCGCAACACCAGGAGAAGTAGTGTTTTGGGTATCTCCCCATTCCCTAATGCCCTAGCAGCTTCTGGCCAAGACTGGAAATTATCGGCCACTCGCTCAACACAGAGTTGCACCAGCGTCTTCATTTCGCCAACTCCCAAATCGTTCTGACTGGCGAAGTGTGTCGCAGGACTAGGGTACGTTTTAGTAGCTTCTAGAAAGGTATTGTTGACAATGTCACAATATAATGGGGTCCAATAGTGACAAGCGAGCAGCAGACAACAATAGTTTTGCTGAGTTAATAGCCTGTCGACCCTACTTCAAAGTGGGCACAATAGCGTGGCTCGCACACAGGAGCACAATCGCATTGTCCTTATGTAACATTCCTGTAAACTTTATACGCATGTTGTCTTAACAAAAAAGTATTTAATGTTTAATCGTAAGAAATAATTTAAATAAAATAAATTCATAATAATAAACGTTTACATTCAAAATAAAATTATTATCATATTTATTTACAATGAAAGTCCTTTCGAGTTGCAAATAATAGGATTTTAATTTAAAACATTTGATTTACGCATTATTATAACGCTTAGTAAGAAAATGAAAAGTATATTTAAGCTTGCAGCTGCCTCGAGTAACCCGGAGTCTCGGATAATCGAGAGAGTACTGTACAATAAATAGGTACTAAAAATTATTTAATGTGTAATCTTATGAAATAAACAGTATATGCCTAGAATACAACTATTTGTAATCATTGTAAGTAAGATAGTGCCTAAATACAACACGTAAGCATTACGCAACAGGCATCTCAATAAATTATCGCACTACACCCTGTTTATCGAAAAAAAAGATGAACGCGCGGCGGTAAAAATATTCTTATTCAAAACGCTGTAGAAACGTTAAAAAGTTTCCAAACTACCAATTCCAATGACCAGTTAATTACCTTATCAGCACTGTTTTCAAATGATGTTTGACGTATATCGTTTAGTTTATACAGTGAGTAAAAATATCAATTACCAAAAGAGTTAACAGTTCTTTGAAAATAAATTAATAACTACGTAAGTATTGATCACAGTACTATAAACTTTTTGTAATATTGTTCCAAAGAAAGTCGACTAAAGGTTCTATACAGGAATTTTTTCCCGATGCTTATAAGCAGAGTTATAATAAATAAAAAACAAAGAATTGACTTTTTTAATTCGTAATTCGTGTTTTCAGTAATATAACTCACAGTATAAACTAAACGATATACGATAAAAATTATTTGAAAACAGTGATGATAAGGTAATTAACTAGTCATAGAAATAAAGTAAAATGTAAATTTTTAAATGCATTTTTTACGTTTCTACAGCGTTATGAATAAGAATGTTTTTACTGCCGCATGCTTGCTCCGCCGTGGCTTAAAGCTATAATACATTTGTATCATAAATATGTTTTTAGTGTCAACCCCATTACATTAAACCCACGACCCGCTACTGATGGGATTACATGTTATTAGTCTATCCACCTGTTAAACACCTATCAGTCAAGTGACAATGACAAACAAAGAGCTTTGTAGCAGCGGGTTCTTTTTGAAAACTAAATGAATAGACGAACCCTCGTGTTCTTTCAATGGAACACATGCGATTGTTTACGTCGAAGTTTCTCGGTTCAGATGGAAGGACCATCCTTTTTCTTTCAATGGAACACCTGTGACCAGTGGCGTCGAAACTTCTCTGACGTTTCACTGTTCGCTTCAGATGGAAGCTAGCAGTTGGAGAGGCAAGATGACGGTTGTGCATCTCCGTGCTGTGGAATCTTCAAGCCTGGATTGTGCCAGCTGCATTCATCGATGGGAGCAAAATTTGTTCCCATTCGTATATAATCGATCAACTGTTGTAAAAATTAAAATAAAATCAATAGTTGTTCATGGAGTGAAAATCAATCGACACGGGCCGGCCACCAGTTATGGCAGAATCAAATTCAGGCTGCTGACTATGTGGTTGCATCGAGTCGTCAGGCACACCAACTCTGCTGTGGAAGTGGAAGTCTACATTTTCCAATAATATTTCGCTTCCATATCAAAAGTCTTTTTTTTTAATACTCAAAGGAACAATATTTTTGTATTTTTTCGAAAATTTTTAATGTTTTTTATAATTTTTTCTTTTGTAAAATCATAAATGTTTTTGTAATTTTATAAAAAAATAAAATAAAATATGTAAAATGTTTTTGTAAAAATTTAATAAATAAATTAAAAAAAAAAAACAAAAAAAATAACAAAATAATTGAAAATAATAAATTTACTAACTCACACTCGCTCAAAATTTTTTGAAAAGTAGGTGAATGTAGAGGCTCATGGCTGTGGAGGATGACCTGTGACAACATGATCCTCCAATTATCCTCGGAATGGGAACAAATAAATAAAATTTAAAAATAAATAAATAAATAAAAATAAAATAAAAAATAAATAAAAAATTTAAAAAATTAAAAAATTAAAAAAATTAATAAAAAAATAATGACGTCATCGTCCTCCGTCCTCCACGGATGGGAGCCCCTAGACCCCCCTACTCATAACTATAAAAATTGTTATTATTTAAACAACAAACGGTTGTTTAAATAATAATATTAATAGTGATGCGTAGCCAAATTAACTCGGAAAACACAAACCAAACAATTCAGTCGATTTCAATGTTGTATGCTTTAATAAAATAATATACAGGAAACACTTTACCTATTACATTTATATGTAACACATAAATATTAACATTAACCGATTTTATCATGTTTTAATTTTTTAACTTCTTACTGAGTCACCCTTTGTAAACTTATAATACATTAAAATATAGCTTGGTAAAACCAATTTTTAAATAGAGTCATAAGAGTCTTTGAAAAAATAATAAAAACAATTCTTTAGTTTCTTATTGTTATAGAAATTGAAAACATTTAATTTGTATAAAATTTTACTACAGTATTTCGTTTTTTTTGTAATTTTATTAACATTGACGACAATTTAGGTTTAAGTTTTTCTTTTATGTCATTATGAATGAATTACCATAACATCATTACATCAAGCCTTTTCTATGTAATTATTTTTATTTGTTTATAGAATATTAAAAAACGTGTGTCCTGTTTACCTGACAGCTTTTCAAAAATATGCCTTTTATTATATTCGTACTGACATTAGTAGCTTAAAAATCTAAGTTTATATTATTAACTCAATTATTTGGAAATTCATATGAAGCATTGTCTAAAGGGATAACCTATGAATGTTAAACGTTATTCAAAAGTAAGTGGTTACTAAAACATTCTAGCGGTTCGGTTTTTATTCATTATTAATTTTTTTGTTAGCGCATTACCTATAATTTAGAATATAATATCATTATTTGTCTTTATTCACAAGTACATTGTGTAATGGACATCGTCTGAACAAATAGATTATTTTTATATGCAATAATATAATAATATAATATAATATTTTATACTACTGTTTGATTTTATAGCTATTTGAAACCGACAATATTTGTATTAAACTTTAAACCAATTATAAGTGTTTGTTTTATCCTAGATTAAGATTGTTAACTGTTTATTTTAGTCTGAACTCAACTCACACTCCAACAAATTCGTTGTCCAAATATAACGTACACTAATTATATTTTCAAAAGGCTTATGTAACTAAAACCGATGTTAAAATATTTTGATTTGAATAAATAAATATGAATAAATAATAAATATTAAAAGGTTTAGTAGCAAACAGTAACACTGGCTACTTTAACACGGAAGTTGGGATTTAATGTAAACATTAGGATTGGTTTTGACAAAGATTTAAAATCGACTGCCCAACATGACTCAATAGTTACACCATGTGTCCAATGAGCGTTGGGTACTTCATGAAGTGTCCAGTTTCGTTGGGCAGATGCTGTAATTTTGATCGAAATAATCGAGTTAAACTATGTGCCCAGGCGCGCTGGGCACTTCGTGAAGTGCCCGGGCTGCGTTGGGCTCTTCATGAAGTGCCCAATTACAGCAAGTGGCTACGACATATTCATTTCATTCTATATTACTGGGAGAACTTAACTTTACAGGATATTCACCATACCTATACATAGAACTTGGCTCGTTTTTTAATCCCCTTTTCATTAATTTGTTACTGATCATATGAAAAACTCCGACTTTAAATCTATTGAATTTGACTCTTATATAAAGCCAACAAATGAATTAAGATCAAATAAATTTAAATTTATGTGATGCGGAAAGTGAAAAGGGACCTCAAGTCGCTGAAGTAAATTTTACACTACGGGCATTTTAGTCGAATCGGGTCAAAAATATCGATTTTTGGGTTTTGACTGAATACGATTCTTCAGTCTTTCCTCTACAGTTTTATTCGGTTTTTTAGCGATTAGAAGCCGATAAATATGAAATAATCGCTGATTTAGTAACCTATGTCATGCATTCGAAAGGGACCTCAAGTCGCCCATGTTATTTCGCCATAGCGACTTGAGGTCCCTCTTCAAAATATTAAACATTTCAACTAAAAATCTGTATTTTTCTGCATTCTAGCGTGATTTTTGCTAATTACTTAGAGTATCTGGTGAACAAAGAATACTGTCGTCTATTTCCCGACTTGGGGTCCCATTTCTGGATTCGGCCAATGACCACCTGCAGCGTTGCTGTTGTTTGTTTACAACAACAGGTAGTTCTTATCGTTGCATTGTTGTGATAAGACTTGCGCCGCGTTTTGTTCGTTTTAAAAATAATGAAGGATCGGGTATTAAAACTTTTAAACGATATGGGTGTGAATAACATTACAGACGATGATTACAAAGAATACGAAGACTATTTTTCTATGCGTAAAGACGTCGACGTTAGTGATAGTGATGATAGTGATTTGCCGAACGAGTGCAACTCTTCCGTGGCTTCCGAAATTTCCCTGCTGCGAGACGTGCCTACTCTAGAGGATTTATCCGGTAATCTAGACTTAAATATTGTAGAAGACGTAATCATTCAGATAGAAGCAGACTGTGAGAAAGCACAGACTATTAATGACGATGACTCTGGCAATTATGTAGTTATTACTGATCCCTGTCAAAATAATTCACCATTTGAAACAGAAACTTGGGACAGTCCAGACGTAGCTGAGGTCAAACAATTTTTAGAATCAGGTTGTGGGTGCAAAAATCTTTGTTGCTATCAGTTTAGTTGCGATGTCATAGTTAAAATGCGTTTGGACGCTGCTGAACTAGACTACTATGAAAACCACGTTAATAAACTTGAGAAAGTAATTTTGGGTCAGCTACATTGCTTAACCAGGGATGATGAATTTACATCAAAGACTAGAAAAATACAAAAAAGAGGGAAGTCCAAAGAGCACAGTATCTATTAAAGGGCAAAGAGGTTTGTAAGAATATGTTTATGTTTGCTAACCAGGTAAAAATTAAGCGTTTTAAACGGCTCACAAAACAGTATAGTAAATGTGGGATGGTTGCTAGTGCTCATGGAAATGCAGGAAAACTAGCAAAACATGCCACATCCTTCGCCAGAGCAGAAAATGTCGTTAGATTCCTAAACAATTATGCGGAACAAAATGCGCTCGTGCTACTTGGTAGAGCGAGCAACGTTTACAATGCTAATTTGAAGCTTCTGCCATCGAAAGACACAAAGCTCTCCATATACAACAAATATAAATCATGTTTCAATGAAGAAACAGATAATGGAAAACCTGTTCCATTCCAAGTTTTTTCAAACATATGGCACGAAACATGTACTGATATAGTTGTAATGAAACCAAGGTCAGATCTCTGCGCAATATGTTAGAGACATTACACGTGTGATGAAAAGATGGCATTACTAAGTGAAGAAGAGAAGATGGCAACCCTAGTAAAAATGATATCTCACATTGAGTTAGTTGCAAAAGAACGTGCGTTTTACAAAAACATAATTCAAGATACCAAAGATAACTTTGCTGCTAGGCTTGACAGTGTTAATGCTGCCGGTCCTTCACCGGGAAATATACCGGTAAAAGCACATTACAGTTTTGACATGGCTAAACAAGTACATATACTCAGTAATCCACTGCAGCCTGGGCCAATTTATTTTTTAGTTCCGTTTAAAGTTGGTATATTTGGTGCCATGTGCGAAACTACGAACAGACAGGTGAATTATTTTAGAATCCCTGAAAGTGTGAATGTCGGCAAAGGCTCCAATCTTATTGTGAGTTTATTTCACCATTACCTAAGCCAATTCAACAATGGTGAAGATATAATGTACATACACGCTGACAACTGCGTGGCTCAAAATAAGAATAACATCATAATGGGGTACCTGGTCTGGAGAGTGTCCCAAAACATGAACAAACAAATCCTACTATTATTTTTGCCTGTCGGACACACAAAGTTCGCTTGTGACTGGGGTTTCGCTCTCCTGAAGAAAAAGTTTCGCGTAACTTATGTTTCGTCAATCAGTGACCTTGTTTCTACTGTAGAACTGTCCACGCCTACATCCCACGTCAACTCCGCAGTTGCAGTTGGTGACGAGCAAGGAAACATCAACGTTGATGTGTATGATTGGCTGTCATTTTTCAAATCAAAGGAATGCAAGAAAATTCCCCAAATTTCTAGTTTCAACCATTTAATATTTACAGAACCTAATGGCACCGTTCATTGTAAATCTGAGGTAGATACAGGAAACGTGTTTGTCCACAAAATATTTCCAAAAGACGCTGAAACACTTGAAGGTTTTCCAGAGAAAATAATCCCAAAAGGGATGACAAAAGAGAGGAAGATGTACCTCAACAAAAATATTCGTCCTTTCTGTAAAGATGAATTTAAGGATATTTTATGTCCTCAGATACCTCCCGAAGACACCACAGAAGAACTTGAGCCCGAGCCAGAACCTGCACACGAGACGACTACTGCGCCCGAGCCAGAACCTGCACCCGAGACGACTACTGCGCCCGAGCCAAAACCTGCACCCGAGACGACTACTGCGCCCGAGCCAGAACCTGCACCCGAGACGACTACTGCGCCCGAGCCAGAACCTGCACCCGAGACGACTACTGCGCCCGAGCCAGAACCTGCACCCAAGACGACTACTGCGTCCGAGCCAGAACCTGCACCCGAGACGACTACTGCGCCCGAGCCAGAACCTGCACACGAGACGACTACTGCGCCCGAGCCAAAACCTGCACCCGAGACGACTACTGCGCCCGAGCCAGAACCTGCACCCGAGACGACTACTGCGCCCGAGCCAGAACCTGCACCCGAGACGACTACTGCGCCCGAGCCAGAACCTGCACCCGAGACGACTACTGCGCCCGAGCCAGAACCTGCACCCGAGACGACTACTGCGCCCGAGCCAGAACCTGCACACGAGACGACTACTGCGCCCGAGCCAGAACCTGCACCCGAGACGACTACTGCGCCCGAGCCAGAACCTGCGCCCGAGCCAGAACCTGCACCCGAGACGACTACTGCGCCCGAGCCAGAACCTGCGCCCGAGCCAGAACCTGCACCCAAGACGACTACTGCGCCCGAGCCAGAACGTGCACCCGAGACGACTACTGCGCCCGAGCCAGAACCTGCACCCGAGACGACTACTGCGCCCGAGCCAGAACCTGCACCCGAGACGACTACTGCGCCCGAGCCAGAACCTGCACCCGAGACGACTACTGCGCCCGAGCCAGAACCTGCACTCAATCCAGCGACCGCACCCGTTGCAGACAAGAAGACGAAGCGAAAGCGCTCAATTTAAATTTCAAGCGCTCAAATCAAAAAGACTTTTGGGTGATAAGTTTTTTTATTGTATTTTTTGAATTATGTTTTATTAGGTAGGAGTTAGTGATCAAAAACTTACTGTAATAGTTTCTTTGCAGTATGATTTTTATTATATAACACATTCATCTTTATATTCTTTCATAGCGTACATTCAGTACATCGTATATGCAATACAAATAATATAAACAAATATTTTAAACCAATACTAAAAATTTAAAACGTACATTGATCTAGTTAGAAACAATCTTTATGATTGACACATGACGTTCTTATTTTATATTAAGCCATTCAAATAGTTGAGGAAAATATATTTATGTTATATATAAATATATATATATATAAATATATCTTTTATATATATATTTATATACCGGGTGTCTCACCTAAAGTGAACCAATAGTGAACCAATAGCTAACATTTTTATTATAAATCTGACAAAGAACTTTTTATGGGGCACTTCCCTTAATTTTTAACGCTGCTTTTTGTAGTCAATATGAAATTTAAAAATATGGCCGCCATTTTCCAATATGGTGGACAACTTTGATTTTTCTTATGGAACACCCTATATTTTAGGGCGTTTTTGGATTTTACGCTTAATTTTAGGAACTTTTTACTCTTTCTAAGTTTTTCCTAAACTCAATGGTTCAGGAGATATGAGAAGTTAAAGTTTTATTTTTCCCCATTTAAATTGCATTGTATCCGTTTAACTGTGCCATTCCATGTATTCCTTATGGAATAAAATCATATTTAAACTAACACATTTCCACGATTAAATCTCGACTAAAAAATTATTTTATGATTAAACCTCAACTAAACTAACATTTTAGGCCCTTTATTCTTTGGTATCTTTTATTAAACCCAATCGTTTTCGATATGCAGACTACCAAAAATGTCCCAATGCATTTTAAATGGGAAAAATCTAACTTCAACTGTTCATACCTTCTTAACCAAAGGGTTTAGAAAAAACGTATAAAGAATAAAAAGTTCCTAAAATCAAACGTAAAATCAAAAAAACGCCCTAAAATATAGGGTGTTCCATAAGAAAAATTAAAGTTGTCCGCCATATTGGAAAATGGCGGCCATATTTTTAAATTTCGAAATGACTCCAAAAAGCAGCGTTAAAAATTAAGGGAAGTGCCCCATAAGAAGTTCTTTTTCAGATTTATAATAAAAAAGTTAGCTATTGGTTCACTTTAGGTGAGACACCCGGTATATATATATATATATATATATATATATATATATACATATAAAATCTTGCTTTAACAGTTCTAACAGATTAACTAAAACATATTTGATTGAATTACTCCTTAATTTTTCTCTCATTACTTAAGGTTTATTAACATTTACGAGTATATATATATATATATATATATATAATATACGAGTGTATATATATAAAATATATACGAGTGTATATATAACATATTCGAGTATATATATATATATATATATATATACTGTGTGTCCCAAAAGTCCCGGACCGGTTCAATATCTTTTAAAGTAAGCCAGGTATCAAAACAATATTTTGCATACCTTTTATCACTAAAATAACTACTTTTTGATGTATGTGTCATTTCTGCCCCCACGCCCAAAATTGGATTTTGGGGGGGTAGCCCCAAAATGTTAAATCTAAACCCCCATCGTGCGACTGCTTATTTTAAAGGGCTTGTTAAAAGAAACACAATGCCGCAAACCGGAGGTCGATATCATGCTCCAGTCCAAGTGCCCAATTACAGCAAGGGGCTACGACATATACAGGGTGTCCCGAAATTATGGTAAAATATTTTAGTATATGATAGTACAGGTAAAAATAAGAAAAAAAGTTCATATAAACATAGGTCCAAAAGTGCTTAGTTTTCCGTCTGTGTGTCTGTTTGGGATTTTTACATATTTAATCATGACTCACGAACCTCTTAACGTATGAACTTCAAACTTGGTACATGGATGACCACAATTAAAACCTATTTTTGTAAGAAGTATCAAATTTCTACTTTGTACCATTTCGAAATGGCGACTGTTTTTGTTTTCAAAGCTAAATATCTTAAAAACCGTAAATTTTAGAAAAATTATACAATAGACAAAAAAGTTGTGAAATTTAATCTAATTAACGCTGATATTAAGATTATGATGATCGGACTACTAATAACGGAGACATTTTAATTTTGTTCAAATAAAAACATGGATATTTCTGACAGTTTGTTCTAAAGGACCATGTTTTTATTCAGAAAAGTTAAAATTTCTCCGTTATTAGTAGTCCGATCATCATAATCTTAATATCAGCGTTAATTGGATTAAATTTCACAACTTTTTTGTCTCTTGTATAATTTTTCTAAAATTTACAGTTTTTAAGATATTTAGCTTTGAAAACAAAAAACAGTCGCCATTTTGAAATGGTACAAAGTAGAAATTTGATACTTCTTTCAAAAATAGGTCTTAATAGTGTTCATCCATGTACCAAGTTTGAAGTTTATACGTTAAGAGGTTCGTGAGATATGATTAAATATGTAAAAAATCACAAATAGACACACAGGCGGAAAACTAAGCACTTTTGGACCTATGTTTATATGAACTTTTTTTCTTATTTTTACCTGTACTATCATATACTAAAATATTTAACCATAATTTCGGGGCACCCTGTATACTATATGAATATCATATACAGGGTGTTTCGAAACTCTCTCCCGAAACTCCGTGGGCACGTTCCTTAGGTCAAAACAAACAAAAAATGTCATATAAGTATAGGGTCTATCTCGCTCCGTTTTCCGTCTGTGAGTCTGTTTGTGTTTTTCAATTAAAACTGTATAACTTTGAAACGGCTTGAGTTAAATTATTGAAACTTGGTACGTAAACTATAGTTAGTGTGGCCAAAATTTTTACCAATTTTCAATATTTTATCTTTTGGAATTTCAAAATGGCGGCCTTTTAAAAAATTAATTCATTAATATCTAAAAAAGTTGACAAGTTAACACTATCCTTTTGACTATACATTTTATTTGCCATTTCATTACAAACATAACGACACTTTATTTATTAAAATCGGATAATAAATAAGCGAGATACAGCGATTTAAGTAAAGCATGTCAAGTATTTTTCTATGTAAAAAAACTCAAAAAACCCATTTTTTGGGGGGTTTACCCCCCTTTACCCCCCCTTCCGGTAGTCGGATTGGGCTGGATTACGAACTCGTCCGAATAATTACTACTTTACACGTCCATGCCAAATTTCATTAAGATTGGACCATTTTTACGCGAGTTATCGTGCTTAAAGACACATATATATATATATATATATATATATATATATATATATATATATATATATATATATATATATATATATTTATGAAAATGAACGAATAGTGTTTTTTGCTTCTGGGGGCCCCAAAACGAAAAGTTATCATGGTCTCGGGCTTAGGTCTTACCATGAGACCTACGGTAATAGCTTCTTCCCTATAGGGGAAATTCGCTAAAAAATGTCAATCAAGTGATGGTGGTTATTCGTCACTATCTAGCATTATTTTGTGCTGATGGGCCTATTTTATCAATTTCTAATGTTAAAATTGGTTGAAAATAAATAAAGCAAAAAACCCCATATCTTGAGAACCAATATGGGAAAACACCGTTCGTTCGTATATATATATATATATATATATATATATATATATGTGTGTGTGTGTGTGTGTGTAGACTACGATAGACTCAAGACACGATAACTTGAGTAAAAATGGTCCGATTTTGATCAAACTAGATATAAAGGTGTACGAGCGTAATATAATTTTTAAGTTTGTGAACCAGCCAGATCAGTCCATCAGAAGGGGGGTTTTGTGCCCAAAAATTGGATTTATGAAAAAATGTAAAATTCACTATCCTTATTAATGAATAATGTGGACAAAACCTTGGATTTAGATTTATTTGGTTACTCTTTATTAGTTTATGCTGGGAAACTTCTTTTTATATGCCTCCTGTAGCAGCAAACCTACGAGGCATGTAAATCCTTCCCCATGTAAATCTTGTGAAATATTAAAAAAATTGATATCTCCCATATTTATGCACACATATTAATAAGACTTGGCATAAACCTTCATATGGTTAAGATCTTTAATGCCTACAACAGCCCCTCAGAACACCCCTCCTCCCAACAGAGGCCACCCACTCTTTCATTTCCTATGTTATTGTTATAAAGCAAGTTAATAATATTATACTATTTTTTAAATTTTTAATTTCCTTGATACTTAATTAGAAATTCGCTGAGTACGCAGGTCTGCTGCGACGGGGGTATTTGTTAGTTGAAAAAGTCACGATTTATGCGTGAACAATTAAAAAAGAATAACTAAGTAGATAAAAATAATAAGTATTTAGTTTAAACTTTTTTTTCAAAACTGATGCGGAACTATTCAAAGTACCAAACCATAGCATTGAATTAGCCTATTTATTATTGGAAAAAATTCTTTACAAAGCATACTAAGTTTAGTATAATACAGAGGAAAATAAAATAATACAAAAATATTTCAAACAAAATATAATTGAAATCAGTCGCAAACAATGTCAGGGGCATCAGCAATCATTTTCCATATCCTTTTATATGTAAAGCGCTTAAGTCAGTTTGTTTATATCCTACTACATAAAGCGCTCAAGGGGGCGGTCTACCTCAAGTTCCGAGCGCTAAAACAGGGTTTTTGTATCTAATTCATTGATCGCTGGATTTTCATATGATTTCCAATATTTTGGTGTCATTTTAATAAGGATATGTTTTTGTAGAGCGCTAACTTTTTAGAATTTTTGATTTTATCCCCGTTCATCATATATTTAATTTCGTAAGGCGATTCTTTGCGTCATAATTGTGGGCGTCTGGCAAGTCGTAGAAAGATGGGAGAGGGCTTAAATTAAAGGTCCTTATTCCGTGATAGCGGGAAAAATAATGAAATTGCTTAAAATTCACTATAAAATGAGAAATAACGTAAAATATCTACAATTTAAAAAGCATTGGGATCTAAAAACGTCTGTTTTGTTTACATAAAACATGCGATGCTGATATTTAATTGAATACCATGTGGATGGTTGGATATCAATATAAGGTAGATTCATTTTGCTATGAAGGTATTTTGTACTGTATTAAATAAGGATTGTTTTCCCTCATTCAAGCCACTAGTTTACAGGAATTGTGTAAATCTTTCAAAAAAAGGTAGTTTTTTGGTAGATTGTAAAGTCTCATAACTAACGATAGAAATGCTCTATAGAAAAATTAAAAAGGTAGAGCTCTATAAAATATTTTGAAGAACGTGAACCCACTCTTATTTTTATTAAAACATAAAAATAAAGCTTTTGTCGTCCAGATACGAATCGTCCACAAGCGTACTTCAGCGCGCTTTAGCCCTAACTTTATAGTGTTATTTCGTTCTGTGACGGAGATTTTTCTGTCAAGGTAGACCGCCCCCTTAAGTCCGTTTGTTTACTTAAAAAATAATAGAAGGTGGATTGCATTCTACAGTAAACAATCAAGCTGGTTAGTGGAAGTGCGTGGTACATATTTTAAGATGTAACAGTCAAAAATTGCTCACACATATGAGAAAGGTTCACTCTAAGCTAATTTATATTATTAAGTAGCCATAAGTGACATAATCTCACTGCTGAGAGTAACATACACTGAGGTTCTGTCATATCCGCTTTTAGTATTTAGAACTAAATTTTTTCTTCAATTATTAGTTTGCACAAATCATAAAAATCACTGTCACACTCAACATTTGGAAAAATACACTCTTCCAAACAGGATTCAACAACTTGGGGATTTACAGCACATTTATAGTTTATAGTGTTGTAAGTTTTAGGTAGTTCATACATAGCAATTGGTCTACCCGTAGGTGAAACACTATTTCGGCTTGAAGTTATTCGATGAGTTGTTCCATTCATATACCATAGTATCAAGTTCATCCTAAAGTTCCCCCATGAAAATTGTCCTTCGGATCTGATGAAAAAAAAACATCAGACCTGATCAGGAATATTGAGATTCCTGATTAGTTCTGATGTGTATTCCTGATCAGATCTGATCAGAAAATGCACCAATTCCTGATCAGTACTGATGTACATTTCTGATCAGATCTGATCAGAAAATGCACCAATTCCTGATCAGTTCTGATGTATATTTCTCATCAGATCTGATCAGAAAATGCACCAATTCCTGATCAGTTCTGATGTATATTTCTGATCAGAACTGATCACAAAATGTACCATTTCCTGATCAGTTCTGATGTATATTTCTGATCAGATCTGATCAGAAAATGCACCAATTCCTGATCAGTTCTGATGTATATTTCTCATCAGAACTGATCACAAAATGTACCATTTCCTGATCAGTCCTGATGTGTATTTCTGATCAGATCTGATAGCATTCCTAATCAGGACTGTTCAGAAAATGTATAATTTTTTAATGTATTAAATAGTTTACAGTTTTTTACAAAACTGTTGATTCTGTATGGATAGGTTAAATATTAAAAATAGGATATATGGATAATATGGATAGGTTAAAAATTAATACTTTTCAAAACTGGGAAAATATTTTGTAATTATATTAGCATAAGAACAGCAATGTTGAATTACATTACACAATAAACGACAATATATATCAAATACATTCTGTTAATAATGCATTATAATATAAACTATACCATCATAAAGTAAATTATAATGTTTATTATAAATTACTGTATTGCTTGTAAACATTATATTAAAAAACCAAGTCGTTAAAAGTATAACCTCAACTCAGTTGTAAGTAAAGTTATGAACAGTAACTCAGTTACGGTAACCTTTCTGGGTCGTCCTTATAACGATGAATACACACAACAATGATGAAAAGCAACAAAAAAAACTTTAAAGTGGGCAAAACTATTTTTGTATTTACAGAAAATAGCTTTGATGACAAAAGTTTGTTCAAGGCAAACATACTTCTACTGGCTGCATTTATTCGGCTTTCAATTTCGGAATGTTCAGTGTTATTTGAGTTTATTATTGTGCCAAGGTATCTAAAATTGTCTACTTTTTCAAATTGAAATCTTTAACAGAGAGGCTTCTAGAATGGTCCTGATTTGTCCAAAGTGCATGAATTTTGTCTTTTCTACATTGATTTTAAGTCCTACTGCTTTGGTTTCCTTAATTAGTGTTTTGGTCATGTCTTTAAGGTCCTCTTTGCTTCCTGCCATCAATACAACATCGTCTGCAAAGGTGAGCACTGATACACTGCTTCCTAATTTAACCCCAAAGTCAGTTTTTCTTATCTCTTTTAGCTCCGGTAAACCAACGGTTGCAGATCGTTTCAGCATTGTGACGCAGATATATATCCTAAAATTCTCAGCTTCTTAAACTCCAAGCATAATTTCCGGTCAGCGTGGGGTCTGCAGAACTTAGTTTTTCATCACTGAAGCGTCCCAAGACCAGGCTTCGAACTCGATTGTCACAAGAGAGAGACTTTCAGGACTGGCTCTGATTCACGTTCACAGAGACATAAATATTGATGTTAACAAAGTTATAGACAAGTTTTCAAGAAAGCCTAGAGGGCTTACATTCTTTTGTAGAAATATAGATTAATTATCATCAAATGAAGGTTATCACTTGTTTCGGGTGATAAAGCAATTGTTAATTGATGCTCCGATTTTGTCTTGCCCTAAGTTTGATTTACTCTTTGAACTGCATTGTCATGCTTCTGATGAGGGAGTAGGTTGTGTGTTTACTCAAAACTATGAAGATGGGGAACATGTCATTTCATATGGAGGTCGCACACTGAATCGAGCTGAAAAACATTATAGCACTACAGAAAAAGAGTGCTTAGCTGTAATTTGGGGAATTGTGTATTACCATTCATATTTGGAAGGAGCCAAATTCACTGTATATACTGATCATCACAGTCTAATTTGGTAAGCTGATCTTGAAGATCGCCGAGGTCGATTAGCCAGATGGGCAGTTCGTCTTCAGGCCTTTGATTTTGAATTGAGGCATCGTAGAGGAAATGACAACGCAGTAGCTGACCTATTATCAAGAGCTACTGAACACTATACACACCTTACTCTTGTGATTGTAACACTCGACAAGAGAAGCTGAAAAAGAAGAAATAGACTTAGCTGTCATCAAAGTGAAGCAAGATGTAAAGGATGTAAAGGATCAGAAGATGTACAAAAATGGTTCAACTCATCCAGAAAATTACCCTTCATGGCACATAAAAGGGAATAACCTTTACAGATACATCAAACCAAGACAACCTGAAGTTGATCATCTTTTTGAAGGGTCATTTCAAAGGATTCTAGGCAGCAAGTCTATCATGACTGTCATTATGACCAGTGTGTGCAGGACATCTCGGTTTCTTCAAAACATATCATCGTGCTTCTAAGTTGTATTATTGGCCTAAAATGAAGGCTGACATAGCATCTATGTCAGAAACTGTATAACATGTCAAGCATCAAAACTGAACAGAAAAAACCTGCCAGACTTATGGGAAACCCCCGTCTACCATCAAGCCCATTTGAAATCATATCAGCTAATGTAATTGGCCCGCTTCCAAGGACTTCAAGAGGATTTAAATATTTGTTAGAGGTTACAGACTTATTTTCCAAATGTACTCTACTTTTTCCACTAAGATCTCTATCCTCAAAGGTAATCTCTGAACATCTTGAAGAAGGAGTATTCCTAATCTTTGGCATACCCAGAGCTCTCATTTCAGACAACGGACACCTTCAAGAAATATGTGTGCTTCTTACAGCATCAAAATGTTTTTCAATGCCAGAAGACATGTCCAACCCAATCCTACTGAAAGGTACAACCGGACACTCATCACCATGATCAGGTCATATGTTGGAGACTTCCACAAGAAATGGGATGATTGTCTCCCAAAACTTGCTTTTGCACTTCAAACTGCCAGAAGTGAAGTAACAGGATACACTCCAGCTAGTTTAGTCTTTGGGCGAGAAATATCTCAACCCCTTTAAGATAATATCGAGAATCCTGAAAACCTAAAAAGACTAACTCACCCTAAGGATTTAACTGAGGTTTTTGAAAAGGTGAAAAAGAGATTGGAATTAACTCATGTAAGGAGCGCTCGCCAGGACAATCTTAGGAGGCGACACTCGGAATTTCATGAGGGAGATATCGCCTGGAAGAGAAACTTTGTCCAATCCAACAAACAGAAAGAAATCATTGAGAAGTTTGCTCCCAAGTTTGCTGGCCCCTACACCATCTCTCGGAAGATCTCATCTCTGATCTACTAACTCACTGACTCCATCGGACGACAAGCGGGACGATGGCATGTGGAAGATCTCAAGCCCTACATCAGCGCAGAGGAACCGTGTGAAGAACTTCATCATGTGGGATAGCTGTTTCTAAGGAAGGGTGGAGTTTGTGACATTTACTTTTACTCTAACGAATAATTTATTCAAGAAATTAAATAAGGGAATATTTGTTGTGAAAGTTTTGTGTGTTGGCAGAATGAACATTGGAGACTAGGCAGACCGTCTTATCTTGTTGCATTCTGCTAGACAATGCAACCCTTCTTCCCCTCCCCATCACTCCTTCCTCAACAAGAGCAAAGTTATTAACTCTGTGATCTACTTATGTCATGTCAGGATATTATTAACTGGTTCAATTTAAAGTGTTCAGCCCGTTCTAGGAGATTTTCACTAGTTAAAGGAATTGATTTTGAATCACATTACTTAATTTAATTGAAGATTTATGTAAACATGTGTCTAAATAATACATGTTGATTTCAACTGAGAAAATGTATATGTTATATTTTTCATAAGCAATAATTCATATCCCTGAAGCCTTAGGGTAAGGGTATTTTTTTATATGTATTATATTAGCTCAAGGAAAATGTCCATTTATTTGTATTTAATATGTAATTGTTTGATCCTCAAATGGAATAAAACGTACTTGAGTTTTTGTAATAAACAGGAAAATTGAATTGTGCAGGCCTGATCTCAGACATGTCTCAACAAATTAATTCCTGAAAGTTCACATTGAATTTACGAAAATTAATAACTAGAATTAGACGAAAGAGTAAAGTAAATCTAGTAACACTTTGTATTTGAGTAAATTGCCAGAAACGTTAAGTCAAAATAACGATAATTTATCAATTTTAAAGCAGTCATCAATTGTATTTATGTATTTGAGTGTATACATATATAGAAAACTTTTTATTAAAAATTGACTTGTTATTGCCACTGGAAATTGCTATAAAACAAAGAATACTGTTTAAAAAATTTTGTTATTGTTATTATATAAATGATTTCTTAAAATACTTATTGAATTTTTAACACTTATTAATGCAATTTCTTGTAATTTGATTTTATATATGTTTAACTTAGTCCAAAATTCAACAAAAAAATTAGATATTGTTCCTCTTACACCAATAAAGATTCCGATAACTTCTAAATTTTTAATTTTGTATTGTTCTTTGAAAAGTTTTACTGTTGGAGAATATATTTGTAATTTTTCTTGATGTACTTGGTCAGGTTGCTTTTCGTCTATTTCGAATCTTATTGTTGTATCTATTATAAACGCTTTATTATGTTTCCTGTTAATGGCCAGTATGTCTACCCTTCTTATTGATTCGTTTTCCGCTGTACCATTTACTTCCTCATAAATTTGATATCCTTTATTCTTTAGTTCATTAGCAATGAATGATCGTATTTTATGGTGGCGGGCATTTCGTAACATTTCCCCAAATGGGCATTGTCCAAGGACATGAGGCAAAATTTCAAATATGTAGTTCTCGGCTGTAGAACCTCTTCTACACCGGTGCCCGTCCTTGGACCTACCTTGGATGCCATGAACTGGTGCCACATCTCCAACCATCTTTAAATAGTCTTTATATTCACTTTCTGAAAGTTCATCTCCATTATTGATTACTTTATTTATATTTGTGTTTCCTTGAATAGAAATATACCTCTTCCTTTATGTTTTAACGAACTCCAAATGTCGAATTCTCTGTCGTATAGTTGTTGCCTGATTTTTTTGGGTTGATATTTTTGTAATCAATCTGTTCCGTATTTATTTCAAGCTTTGAAAGGCTTTCCTTTATTTCTTCTTCAAAATGTTTGAATTTTTCAATAAATTGGTCATATTTAGAACTTGGCAAATATTTATTTGTTGAAAGAAAGCCTCCCTTCTAGCTCTAACAATTTGTAATCCTTTGTACTTTTTATGAGAATAAAACATACTGTTTGGTATATCATTAGGTAATTCTAAAATTTCTTTTGTTCCAGATCGAATTAATACATCAACATCGTTCAAAAAAGAAACACTTAATTTATTTAATGGAGCACATTGAAATGGAAAAATTAATGTTGGCCAAATAAAATTATTCAGAACAAACATTTTCTGAGATGATTTAAAAAAAAGAATTTGTGAGTTTTTCTAATTTTCAGTTAAAAGAACAAATAACTTCACCATGATTGAAACCTATCTCGTTGTTGAAATTGGTTTCTAGGTATTTAATATGTTCACTTCTGCCTTGAAATTCTCAGCCATTATTTTCAGTTGAAGGGACCTACATAGAAAAAACATTCCATTGTTAGGTAAAAAATATTATTATAGCTATCCAAATGGTCAACATTAATAGTGTGTTTTTAATTAAATACTGTCAGATTTTGAAACTTGTTACAGGAACAGCCTGTTGAAACTGATGACGTCACAAGAGAAGAGTCACAGATAACTTCTGCTTCTACTTCGTCTAGCCGAAAGGATTATGGTGATACCAATAACCAGCCCGATAGAAAGAGGCAAAAGGTCAATCCTGATGCATTGTTGGTGCAGGGGTCAACAGCACTAAGGGAAATTTCGCAGTTAGCAAAAGATAAGAAAACTTCTAAGCAGTCTTAAAAAACACATCTTGTGATGAGTTTGACACGTTTGGAACATTTGTAGCCAGTGAACTGCGGTCAATAAAGAATGAGTGTCAAAGTGCATATGTAATGCATCAAGTCAAACGAAGGATTCAACAAGTTCTCATGGACTCTTGGGACACTGTAGATTCGTTTGCAAACGATCAACCTATCGTCTTGGAAACATTGGAAAATAAAGATAAGTTGTCTGAGGAGCCACTGTGAATTCATCAATACATTTTGATGTGGATGGCTAGATTGGAGATATTTTCCAATGGTTTTCAATTTCTGTTAATTTTATTTTAAAATGATTAAAACATTTATCAAGTAATTTTATTTTTTACATAGTTTTTCTTTTCTTCCACATCAATAATGGATTGGAAATATTGTAATTTAGTCAACAGTATACGGGGTTTTATTGAGACCGTTTATGAACAAGGTGCAGTATGACAATTAACTTAAAAGTAAAACTAAATTCTTTGAATTCCTTAAGAGTGTGTCTTGTTTTTGGCAAATGTGTTATTTTCGTTACCATTTGGTTGAAGGTAACACTGCCCATTCGCACAAAATTAAAAAAAAACTTCTTTGGTCTTCATTTATTAGCCCCCTGAATAGGTTCTCCCGGATTCCTCCACTATTTCGTCGTGCGATCCAAGGGCGAACTCACACTCGTCGGCGACGTTGTTGCTTTTTCTTAGCAAGAAGTGACAAAACATTATTGCACTCATCGTGGATGCGTACGTAAGAACATCTTCGTCATCCATCTCGATTCGATCCTGATAATAAAACGTTAACAATAATCTAATTGTGAAAAGTAAACAAATCTTTGATTTAAATGTTTTATGAAAGAAAAATAGCATAATGTAATTAGGGCAAAAATCTTTGATAAAATAACCTTTTATAAAATATGTTCATCCAATAAAAAAAACATCTTTTATAAAATATATGATAGTGTAATGCGGGCCTACGGGTTATTATATTACTTTTTTTGGACGGCCGATCCACCAAATATACATAGATTGTAACATGGAGCTCTGATAAAACCGAAATTATTCCTGGTACTATTTTGGTGAAGTATTGAATGAATTAAACATAATTTATTCAGACTCTGGGGTTTCTTTGTTTTCCCCATTGTTTTATCTATATTATTACAAGAATTTCTGGGATTTTGTCTAAAGCAAATCGACCCCTAGAAATTCATTTTTCTACACATATTTGGTATCAAATTAAAGCTATTACTCTCTAGATGTGCCTTTTGCCGGTTTCGAGAATATCCCATGAAAAGCCTTCACACAGGAGGCTTTTGAAATTTCAGCGAAAGTTCTACTATCTGTGGGAGTACCTGTGAACTTTTTCTAATTTACATTCGTTAGTAACTAAACAGATGATTAAGATTTGAAATAGTTCCAGAGATATGCCACAGAACGCAGGACAAGCAAATGTCATAATGATTTTGATTTTTTAAAATACTGAAGTTTTTTTAAGACGACAGAAAATGAGGAAGAGAATGTTTGCCATATTGAAACTAAGACCAACAGTCTGTAATCGTAATTACTGAATTTCTTTTCTTAAAAAGCAAACTTAAAAAGGAACATAAGTAAATAGGAGGTGCTCTGGAGATGGGATTTTAGAAGAAACTATTGACAGTGAAGACACACTGATACATGTTTCAACACATTTATGCATGTTTCAACGTTTTGAGCTTTAAAATATCAATATTATTAGTTGAATGTTAACCTAAACAGTTCAAGTTTTAAAACACGTTATAAATTTAAAACCTGTATTTTGTAAATGTACTTGAAATGGGATATTAAATTGTTAACGGTTAGCCTACCTATTTTACTCGATTTTAAAATGTACCAATAACAATTTGCCTAAATTAATGAAGGCTTTTTAAAGAAAGTTATGTTATTTGCTTAGGTAAAAATTTGCCAAATATGTATTTAACATAAACAACAAGAAGCGGGTCTGTTTGGAAATTTAATTCTTTGGCCGTTATGAGTGTTGAATAATTTGTTTTTACGGCGAATGACTATTTTAGAGGCGATTTTATAAATGTTATTTAGAGATTAAAGTTCATCTGTAAAACAGTGGTTTGTCCATCATCTTACCGATTGTTGTTAAGTTATAACAAAGATGAATGCAAGACACTGACGCGTAGATTTTGTGTAGGATTAACTCTAAAACAGAGACATGAAGATTAAGCCAAGCAATTACGATCTAAATAAACTAACCCCCATTTAATGTGAAATGAGTGCTGACGCACTGTCGAAATTTCAAAGTGTAGAACGTACAAAAGTGTAAACATGGACTAAAGCAGGTGAAATAAATGGACTTCTCAAATTCCGTAAGGAATTTCTTACCCAAATTGAAGTTTCGAGTATAAAGTAATAAGTTATTTTTAGAAGTTTGCCCCGATGAGAAAAATAATTACTGGCAATTTTATTCCAGTGCTATGACATAATAAATTTGTAGGAAACTAAACAAATCACAAAAATTCACACAGTTCATCATTGAAAAGTATTTTACACTGCAAAACTCATACATAATCAACATTAAACTAAAGCCTACTTTACCAAGTCGTTTTTATAAGTCACGAAGTGACGCGGGCTGCTAGTTTAGCTATAAAATATTTTAGTAGGCTAGTTGTTTTGAAAAAACAAAGTGGCGCAATTTTATAAGCTCTTGTGATCGATCCTGCCCACCCCCTTCACCGGCCTTGAGTGACCTGCGGCAGAAATGAAAAATCTGTGGTTACATCAACTTGACGATGTAACAACATTCCGATTGAAATTAACGGAAATACGGCTTGAAATAGTAATTTATATATTTGTCCCATGTTGCTTGATCAACTATAAGATTAAGGACCAACTAAATAATGAGCAGAAGACTGCCACAGTCGATTGTCTGGTTGATTGCCAAAGACCCTTTTAGGATCTTTTCCGTTATACGTATACCACCATTCAAAATTTACCCTTCTAGCTTGATTTTTAACCGAGCACCATAAACTAGGTCAAATAATAGTTATTAATCGTTTTTGAGTGGAAATTTCTTGTAAGAATATTTTAACTTCGGTTTCGTTATCTTATCTACCGTTATCTTTGTTTAGACGCGATAAGCCAGCGTCTCGCCGTCTAATGGTCCCAGTTGCAGTTGGTTAGGTTAGGTTAGGTTAGGTTAGTTTAGGTTAGGTTACCTAAACTAGGGGGTTAGCCCTAGTTTTCGGTTTACCTATCCTAGCCTAACTTAACAAAATCAAGCTTGAAAAACAAACCCGAAACAGCGGTATACGCATAACGGAAAAGATCCCACTTTGACCCCTTTCGGCCGGCGATTTTATTGCCGGCAGTCAGATTGCTCGTCGACGAGCGACCGAGTCGCCTAATGTATGGTCGGCTTAGGGTGAGGTTCCCCTATAGGGAAGAAGCTATTAAACAATAACAAAAATAATGACAATCAGTCCACTGATTTCCACTGATCAGTTCTGATGCAGTCCGGGATAAATATGAATCATAAATAATAAGTTTTTTTTTAAATATGCGTCAGTGGCTGTTTGTCCGTCTGTATGTGTTTTTTACAAACAAAATTTATAACTCCTAAACTGTTTCAGGTACAGCGTTGAGATTTTGCACAAATGTTTAACTTACTATATAGGTCCTATGTTTGTTAAAAATTATCCCAAAATATCATTAACTATTTAAAAATGGCGGCCATTTAAATTTTTTGATGCCAAATTCCAAAAAAAGTTATCTTAAAGAAAAAATTTAAAAAAAACTTGAAAGTAAGTCCATTTTATGTTGTTTTCAATGATACCTTATTTGTTAAGATTGGATAAAGATTTACTGAGAAATTAGTTTTTTCGTAATGCTTGACCACTTTTCTCCATATAAAAGACCTTTTAAAAGAAACCCAAGCTATTTTAAATGAACCTAGAAAGAAATTTGTTCAAACTTTTACAACAAGGTGGTTGTCTTTTAATGAGACTGTGTCTTCAGTGACAACCACTGGAAGTCCTTAGAAACCTGTTGACCTCTGACAATAGGGCAGTATCCAGTGGAATTTTGAAACAAGTTACATGCTATAAATTTTTAGCAACAACTACTCTGATAAAAGACATAATGTTTTTAATTAACATACTTTGTTTGACAATAAAAAAAAAACAAAATATAGACTTTTCTAGTGTCTAATCAGCTTGAGTCTTGTATGTTAAGTTTAGTGGAAATGCAAACTGTAGTTGGTACTAACCTTGCCTCTTGAATATAAAAAGTACTAACAAATGTATAAGTTTCACATTACAAGATATTTTAGTTAGAGATTCACTAAAAGAAAGAAATGATTATTTGAATATGAAGCAGAAGTTTTTAAAAACTTTAACTGACAAGCATAATGAAAGATAAGTTGATTTTAAAAAGGTAATTTTGTTTAATATTTTAGTTCCTGAAAACATTGTTGAGAATGCTGACAATACTAGTTATGGAAATAAACAGGTAAATAAATCATTAACCTTTTGCAAACGTCCCCTTATGGACCTTTTGATGAAAATAAAGTTTTGTCTAAGTGGAGCTTGTACAAAGAGACGATAATTTCCAGCTGTAAAAGCAAAAGTTGTTTAGACACTGTTTTGTTTAAGCATACGAATGAACTATGGGAACTTTACCCACTCATAGGCTTAGTAGTGGAGTATACTCCTACTATTCCTCTGCACAATGTAGACTGTGAGAAGGGCTTTAGTTATATAAACCTTATTAAAACTGACATCAGGAATAGGCTAAGTAGTAAGAATGTCAACAATTTAATAATGATAGCAATTGGAATTCCTGAAAGACAGGCTTTTGATTCACCAGTGGTCAACTACAATTGACACGATTGGCATATCAGGTTGGACCAGGCAAAACTCCGTTCCGTGGAATACGTACATCTTCGGGATGCTACCAATCCTGATTGAAATGCATTTAATGAAGGCAGAGTGACTATTGTCCCAGCAACATACGTCGGAAGTCCGCGACATATGCGCATGAGTACGCTCAGGATGCTAAGTTGGATGTACGTCAATATGGTACACCAGATTTGTTTACATTACGTTCACGTGCAATTCAAATTTGTAAGAAATTCTACAAGAATTACTTCCTGGCCAATCTTCCATTGAACGCCATATTACCACAAGAATTTTTAAAAGAAAATCAAAGTTACTCATGGATTTATTGTTTAAGCATTGCGTGTTCGGCGAAACGCATTGTGGGACGTATTCTGTAGAATGACAAAAACGCGGGTTGCAACACGCACACATCCTCATTTGGTTGGTTGGGAAGATAAAACCGAATGAAGTGGATTATGTCATATCAGCTAATATAATGAAGAATATCCATTCAGCTAAAAATCGGTTCAGTAATTATTTTTTTGCGGATTATTAACTCACTACGTATTTGTAATGGTACTCAGCTGACGGTGAAAATATTAATTAACAGCATAATTGAGGCAATGATTTCGCAAAAGAAAAACTATAAAGGTGAAGACGTTTTTATCCCACGTTTCCAAATGATTCCAAACGATACGCCATTTGACTTTAAGCGGCAACAATTTCCAGCAGCTTGCATTTGCAATGTCCGAATTAAGTGAACAGCCGTTGAATGTTTATGGAAACAACCTTGAAAATCCATGATTTTTACATGGCCAATTGTATGTCGCCTGTTCCCGTGACGGAACATAGAAAATATAATTTTTGCGCCAGAAAACAAAACTAACAATGTTGTATGTTAAAAAAGCTTTAGAATAAAAGCTATGTTGCTGATGTGAATATTTTGATATTTATTCAAACTAAAACAAATTATTCATAAAGAAGACAGGACAACGTCTGTCGGGTCAGCTAGTAGTACATAATTATGTCCCGTAAAATAAATAAACAAAAATCACATTATAATCAGCTGTGACAGCGTGTTTTATACATTTGTGAAGCTAACTGCCATCATGATCGGACCATTTTTGCGGCCGCTATTGTGCTAACACACACACACACACACACACACACACACACACACACACACACACACACACACGCGCGCGCGCGCGCGTGCACGCACAAAAATTCGAACGGATGGTATATTTTGCTTCTGGGGGTTGCAATACGAAAAGTTATCATGGTCTGGGGCTTAGGTCTTACCATAAGACCTACGGTAATAGCTTCTTACCTATAGGGGAAATTCGCTAAAATGCTAAAAGCAAAATAATTTTGCTAGAAGTCTCAAAGAGCTTGTAACATTTCTGCTCAAAGAAATTTTTTCCCAGTTTAAACCCTGTTATTAACCCTACAATCTATAACCAAATCTTGGGACCAAAATGATTACCACCGCCGCGATCAACGTCTGAATTCTTGGGAGCCCTATCGGTATCGACCACCACCAAATGCGTCTAAATTCTCAGGGACAACATTTTTCTAGCCACTAACATCAGGATCACAATCATCGGTCCTGACAATTGCTCTTCCATACCTGAAAATAAAACAGGTCGAAAAATTCTGATTGGGGACAATTTGCCTTCCCATTTATCAGTGTAATCTGTGAAGTTGTGTAAAGACAGTGATATCAGTTTCTTTTTTCTCTCAGCTAACTCCACCCATCTGACACAAACTCTGGACGTGGCATTTTTTCGCCCATTGAAATCATCATGGTGACAGATTCTCTAAGAGTGAAGTAAAGGCCCAGGAAGAGCAGAAGCAACCGTGAGTTCATTGTAGGAAGAAAATGTGATCGCCGGTTTTAAGAAGTGCGGTATAGCGCCACTAAACAGGAACTAAGTGCTGTCTATGCTTCAAAAAATCATTGATGAAGAGGAAAACCAGAATCCCGAAAACATTCACAAGGACACTGAAGCTGTTGACAGTAGTTTCAAAGAGCTCCTTCAGAGTCTGAGACATGATCAGGATAAGAAAAGAAAGAAAAGGAAAGAAGGGGCAAATGTTAATGTGAAACCCGGGAAGAGTATCAGTGTTGAGGACTTGGTCGAGGACGACGAGAATCCCCAAACTTCACTTTCTACTGGCCAAAACCCAGGTAGTACCTCAGGTACCAAACAGTCAGGCCAAAGCCGTGTAAAAGCATGTGGAGTTATCATAAGAAGATGAAGATGACTTTTCAGTGCAGGATTGTGAATCTTCAGATTCCTCTGATTTCCATAAAAGTGACGGGCCTCAGACGAAAACCTCGTCATCAATGAAGATCACTACATGTTGTTCATAGTTTATGGTGAAACAAAAACATCTTATATGTAATATATGCAAGGTTGCTTGCATTGAAGACGATGGTTTCGTTGGAAGTTTGTTGAAAAGAGTTGCACAAACTAACAACTTTACCATAAATGAAGAAGAATTTCTTGTCTCCAGAAACAACGTCATCCTGAAACTATCCTCCCCAGTATCTTGCTCAAGTGCTCGATTCAAAGACATGATATTTTTCAAAGATGACCTGCCTGACTTCACAATTTATTAATCATCATTTAATATTATTAAATACGGTAATTGTCTACCTATTTCAATTTGTTTATTTACCGTACGGTATAGTTTATGTAACTTCTTTTATGTACTCAAATAAATCATTATGTTGAGAAATAAATTTGTATTTATCCATTTACAAATACAAAACCATACTTGACTGTTTTCATTCACCCTCGATTCGTTTCAATAGAAAGAAAAAAACATGAAATTGAAGTACTTTTCCTACTCACCCCCATCTGCGGGGTACCTAGATAGGTAAAATTGTGTACCTAGAACAACTAAAAATATGCAAACTTTTAAACCAAAGTTGAAAAATTGTTTCTATTCACCCCGTTTTACTACATTATCACCGCCGTCCGCCATCCACGTCTGACACCCCCATTTCGGAAGCCCGTATTTAGTACAGTAAAATTTATCCAAAAAAGACCAAACTGAAAAAAATTTAGCCTCACCTTGAAAATTGGTACATAGGTCACCTTTAGGCTCTAGTTGAAGAATTCGATGAGTCCATAAAAATTCAGGGGGTGGAAGGCCCCTTTTTCGAGGGGGAAGGGGGAAAGGCTGTATTTTTTTGTAAATGAAATAACTCCGGTGAAAAAGGTTCGATCCATATAAAATTTGGTGTGGGCTTTTAAAACTGTATATTTTAACACTACATAAAAAGTAAATTCGATCGTGCCTCTTAAGGGGTCCAATGGGGGGATTTAACACCTCAAAAATGGGGTTTTTAATTTTTTGGTATCCAAAAATTAAAATTATGAAAATTTTGTTTTATTTTTTGAATTCAGCTCAAAAAACAAACAATTTAGTATTTTTAAATATCACTCTATGACCATTGGTTACTGAGATATTGAAATTGGTACACACTGTACGTTGTCCAATATAACCTCAAAATATACAGAAACGTATAAATCTCGCTTATTTTTTAGCGAATTTCCCCCTATAGGGAAGTAGCTATTACCGTAGGCGGCATGGTAAGACTTAAGCGCGGGACCACCGTAACTTTTCATTTTGATGTCCCTAGACCCCAAAAACACCATTCGTTCATTTTCATATATATATATATATATATATATATATATATATATATATATATATATATATATATATATATACCTGTCCGTAGGCGCGATAACTTTTGCAAAAATGGTCCGATCGCGATGAAATTTGGCAAATATGTGTAAAGCGATATTTATTACTTCGAGTTCGAAAACCAGCAGGATAGGTTTGTTCTAAGAGGGGTTTTTTAACAAAATAAAATTTATTTTTAAAATTTAACACCTTTATATTGATATTATGTAAATTTGATAGTCAAAATTGGATTCAGATTAAAAAAATAAACAATTTAGTATTTTGAATCATTATTCTACATCAATCGGTTACTGAGATATCGGGTCTGGTAAATTAAGTACATTGTCTTTTTTTCCCTAAACTATCCAAATTCTGGTATAAATACCATAATTTTTCATTGAATTCCCCTAAAAGTGGGATTTTATTAAAATTATGGTACAACCATATGATTGAATGTAATTGGTCAGTTGATATTTTGGTATGTTTTTATTCCTTGAATTTGAGTAGTTTGATAATATGTTTGCTGACATTTATATACTATAATAAGAATACTATTATTACAAATTATCAGACTATGATAAGGAATAAACTCATGAATGATAACATTTACTTTATTTAAAGTAATGTTTTCATAAAATATTCAAAACAATTCCCTATGGAGAATATGCCCACTTAAAAAAAATCCTTCAGAAATTCACTGAGTGTGCAGGTTTGCTGTAACAGGTGTATTTAAATATCAATTTATAAGATAGATCATATGATTGGAATTAATTTTTTCATATGAATATTTTGTTGTTTTTATTTTGATTGATTTGATGTCATTGATTGTATGTTTGCTTACATTTAAATACTATAATAAGAATACACTTAAAAAAATTATTATACTACGAACTAATAGTCTGAGAAAAACAGAAAGTTTATTCATATAATGAACATCAATGTGATTCCCTCGATCGTTTCCCTTATATATAAAAAACTCTTGAACCGATTTCAAATATTTTTAGCTAATTTCCCCTAACCGAATTTCCATCTACAGGGAACTAGATATTACAATAAACAGCATGGTAAGACTCGAGAGCGGAACTACCATAACTTTTCTTTTTAATGTTGCTTGACCACAAAACACCTTTTTTTCATTTTCATATTTATATAAGGACATATATAAATATTTCTATCTATTCTGACACCGTCTAAAACGTGCTATTCGGCGGCTATGTAAAATATTTGAGTATATAATTTTTTTCTCTAAAAATATGTTAATACCACTACAAAGAAATATATATTCAATTTTTTCTGGATTTTTTACTCTATCCAATCACTGCAAAATTGGTGCTATTTAGCAGCATTCAATAATCGTGCTAATTTGCGCTTCATGTATATAAGACCTATTCCGCCGCCAGCGATGTTGCCAGATTTATGGGACATTGAACCCAGAGTGAGGTATAGAAATGTGCAGAGAGGTTCGAGTTTGTAGCCTGAAGCGTAAGTGCTTTTTTCTTTTTGTCTATGCAGTTATAAGGTTGTTAAACTTATTGAATTTGCAACTAACCGTTACTGTTCCTAAGTTCATTTTCCTAAATTGCGTTTAAATAGAATATAGACTCTTATTTTTCAGTGGCATTTTTATTGTTCTAAATTTGTAGGTTAAATTGAGTGAAATTATAATTTGACAAGACAGGCTGCCAAGAGGCAGTTTATATTAGGCTGAAATATACCTCATAAAATTAAAAAAGAAATAAATTCCCTTCACTCAATGATAACACAAAGTACTGATATTTATATTTAAGTTATTTATCTTAATTTCTAACTATTTTATAATTCCCATTTCCTCATCCTCTATGCAATGTAACAATAATTTAAGAACATCAGTAAAATTTTATTTTCCTATAGATGTCCACGGTGACACAAAAATTTGTATTAGTCTTTTATATATAATACACAAGTTTGTCATTAAAGTAAATTATATAAATATGTGTCCATAGGAAAAATCGTTTTAAATATTCTCGATCATTGGACGAATGGAAATTCGCTGAGTACGCAGGTCTGCTGCGACGGTTGTATTTATTTTTGCGAAATCTTTGCATCAGTTATGTTGTTAATTAATTTTTCACCGTCAGCTGAATGCCATTTCAAAACCGTAGTAAGTTAATGCTTCGCAAAACAATATATACTGAACCGACTTTTAGCTGAATGGATATTCTTCATTATATAAGCTGATATCACATAATCAATTTCATTCGGTTTTATCCTCTCAACCAACCAAATAAGGATGTGTGCGTGTTGCAACTCGCGTTTTTGCCATTCTACAGAATACATCCCACAATGCGTCTCACCGAACATGCAATGCTTAGCAATAAAATCCATGAGTAACTTCACTTTCTTTTAAAACCTCTTTTGGTAATATGGCGATCAATTGGAGATTGGCCAGGAAATAATTCTTGTAGAATTTCTGACCAATTTGAATTGCACGTGAATGTAATAAACAAATCTGGTGTACCATAATGACGTACATCTAGCTTAGCATCATGAGCGCACTCATGCTCGTATGTCGCGGACTTTTGACGTATGTTGGTGGGAGAATAGTCACTCTGCCGTCTTTAAATGCATTTCAATCAGTATTGGTAGAATCCCCAAGATGTACGTATTCCACGAAACGGAGTTTTGCCTGGTTCAACCTGATATGCCAATCGTGTCAATTGTAGTTGGCCACTGGTGCAGCACATTACAGGGGCTTCATTTTTAAACTTATAATCATTGCAACTGTTGACACACAATGTTCATTGAGCCAATAGCAACTATTGGCAATAAACTGTAATCGATCTCGCGTTATAATTGAAAGCAGCTCAATGGGGATTGAATGCAAGATCTCGTTGATGGTTTAGATTAAATAAAGCACATTCGTCTTCATTTCGAGACTCGTTTTGCCCTTCATTTTGGCTTGCCTGAAAGTGTCCTACACTCATAGCACTGCGTTCTCAACGGCCCAGGTTGTTGCGTCGAGGTTAACGTGGCATTTTCAAGAATCAGAACAATACTGAATGTTATATTAAACTTAAAATATAGTCATGATTTTGGTGAACTATGAACTCAAACACTTCTCAATCTCTCTGGTCAAATAAAAAACTGCAGTTTTTCACAAACTCATAAGGCTTGCAATATTTTATGAATTTTTCTAAAACCAAACAAAACTATGAGGATTTATCTTCATTTCTGTACATTCTAAAAGGTTAGTTAGATAAAAAGGTAGATTCACGTTTCATGAAATCAGAATTCTTCAGATACATAAATAACTTAACCCTTTTACCGCCAAGAGCCGATTAGACCGGCCCTACGTTATGTCATGAAGCCCGCCACGAGCCGGTTTCATCGGCTCGAACATGCGACTCGAAGTCCGCCACGGGCCGATGTCACCGCCATAGCGATGTCGAGTGAAAAACGCCACGCGCCGATCTGGTCGGCTTCGCGTATTTTTTTGATTGCGCTGTTGTTTTCGGTGATATAATCGTAAACTACATATTTATATAAAGGTCAAGAACCAATATAAATGGTTTTAATGTACAAAGTTATTTAATATCGTTATTATAGTACTCTTACTGCAAAACAAATCACGATCAAGTTAGCTGTGGCGGCGGCTGGCGCCACGCTGTCTGGCCGCACCAACAATTGGCGCCAAGCCAAGGCCACACTAGTGTAGTGTGGCCTTGGCCAAGCAGTCTAGCGGCGGGATAAGCGTCAGTGTAGCGTTGTTTACATTCGTGAGTCGTTGTGAATTCGCTAAGACTTGTGTGAAAAGTAGTGAAAAGTGTTCCTGTTGTTTTTACCATGTGCGCGTGTTAAAAATGAGTAAAAGAAAATGTCCATCCCCTCTCAGTGAAAACACTTTAGTGAATGAAATAATTGCCAGTGGCTATGATGTGATTGATAATGACGTCGAAGACGAAGATTCGCTTCAGGATTCGGATTCCTCATCATCTGAAGACGCCGTCGATGACACGGATGAAGATCCGACTTACGACCCGAATCCACAACCGCCTAATCGTTTTCGGTTCCTCTGCTCAAATCGCAGATCATTATTTAGCATAAATGAACCTGGTCCCTCAAACGCAACAGATTCTCTGCAATATGAGGAAGATCCTGACGATCCCCCCACACCCCCCAATTTACAAAATGATGAGGACGAGCCCCCCATATCTCCCAATATGCTACAAACACGCACTGAAATGGAGTCAGGTCGAGGAAGGGGCAGCGGTCGTGGGGGGAGGGGACGCGGACGTGGTCGAGGGGGAGGCGGCAGGCAGGGTAGGGGAAACAATACAGAAGACTCAGATAGCAGTGAATGGGAGGAGGTGGACGACGAGAATGACCCCGGATTCCCAGAAAACTTTCAGTTTTCAGAGATTAGTGGTCCAAAACATTGCCCCCCAAGGAATTCGAGCCCCATTGCATATTTACGCCTGTTTTTTACAGCAACTCTCCTAAATACATTTGCAACGGAAACTAATAAATATGCTAGGAAATTCTTAGGCTCCCGTGAGGGCAATTTGTCACCGAAAAGCCGACTACGAAACTGGATAAATACATCAGCTGAGGAGATGAAAGGTTTTCTAGCAGTTATTCTAAATATGGGGATAAACAAAAAGCCTAGCGTAGAAAGCTACTGGTCAACTGCCTCTTCTCAAAATCAACCCTGGTTCAGTAAAATCTTTTCTCGAAACAGATTCGAACTGTTGCTCAAATTTTTTCATATTGTGGATTCGGACAGCCTGCCTAAGCAAAATGATCCTAACTACGACCCATGTGGACGTTTTCAACCACTCATCGATCATTGCAATAGATTATTTCGTCATTTCTTCACCCCTTATGAAAAACTTTCAGTGGAAGAATCATTGGTCGGGACAAAAAAAGGGTGGCATTAACACAATACATACCGAAAAAAAACATCACCGCTGGGGAATTAAATTATGGGTTTTGTGCGATGCGAACACTAAATATTGTTCACAGTTTTACTGTTACAAGGGAGCAAAGTACGAAACTGACCGAGACAAAATCAACAAGTATGGTTTGGGCCCTACAGTGGTGGTCAAACTTTTGGAAATGGCAAACCTGTTAAATAAAGGGTACCACATTTTTTTGGACAATTTCTTTGTTACCAAAAATCTAGCAAGATATTTATACACCAAACAAACTTACCTAACTGGTACTGTTAGGGTAGACCGGAAAGGTGTTCCTCGCCAGTTAAAAGGAAAATATGAAGTCGGCAAAAAGGTTTATGTCAGAAAGGGGGCTATTTTACAAATGGCTTTTAGAGAAAAGGCCACAAACAAAACCCAATTCATAGTACTATCATCCAAGTCCAGGACAGGAAATGTAAGATATTCAATAAGGAGAAGTGGGAAGATTGTCATTAAAAACAAGCCCAGAATAGTCTATCAATACAACCATGGAATGGGTGGAATTGATGGTACGGACCAAATGCTTTATACATATCTGGATGAGAGAAGATGTATGAAACATTGGAAGAAAGTCATATTTAACATCTTTGGCCGGATGGTCCTGAATTCTTACGTGCTGTACAAACTGAACACTGATAAACCTATTTCCCGCCTTGACTTCCAGGTTTCAGCTATAGAGGCATTAGCTAATGAATGGATGACAGTGAAAAATGCTGCACATGAAGTCGGCAATGGTGGTGGTGATGGCCCTGTCAATAAAAAAAATTTTGGAGCAGAGAAGCTGGAAGGCAATAAGGAGAAAAATTGCACCGTTTGCAGTGGAAAGAATGACCCGGACGGCAAGAGAAGACGGAGCAGAACCGTTTGCGTTTCCTGCAAGGCCGGTTGTCACTTGGACTGTCTTCCGCGTCACAAGTGCAAGTAATTGTGTCCAGCAAATAAATGTAAATATCTATGTGTAAATATGATTCTTGACTGTGTGTTTTTTTTTTTTACATTATTTGCCTAGCCTGAAACTGGCAGTCTACACTTTTCAATTCATCGGAATAACAAATACAAAGGTATGTTGTAACTTTAATTTTTAATTTTTTTAATTTCCATGGTTACAATATTTATTGTTCCTTTGTCTGTTAATAGTAATATTTTTCTCAAAAAAGTATTGTAATTACATAAATGATGTTATTACTAAGCAACTGTAAGCAATTACTTATGTTATGCAAAAATTAGTTTTGGTCAAAATACACATTTTCACTTTTTTTACTACAATTTATTTATTTATCAATATTTTCATCTAAAATTATTACCGTATACTCATAAGATAATTCTGTTTACAAAAATATATAGTTTATCCATTAAAATAATAAAAAAAATTACGTTTTAGAACTTTAAAATCAAAATTTATTTTAAAATTTAATAACAAATAATATTTATCTAATAGTAATAATATTTAAAAAAATTTTAAAGTTTTTAAATTATATATCAAAATGTAGAATAGTTCAAGACAAACAAAACAAAAAAAAAAATTAAAGATCTAGCTACAGTCTGAGTGGAGTTATGATCGTCTGAACATATGACACCAAATTAGTGGATTTCGGCGTGGCGTTTTTCGAACATCCCGCCAGCCGGCGGGTCGGCGACCTTCAGGCGGTCAGCTGATTTGGCGCTCGGCGGCCATCGCGCACCATCTCCCATACGCCGGTGGCGGTAAAAGGGTTAAGATTAGACTTTTTAGTTTCACAAAATCCTTGAACTACAAAAGTAAATAATCCAAGTGTAAATAAACAAACACACATTTCAGATTCACATTTGTTTACATGTCAACATATGGTTATGATTTGAAATAGTTCTCAAGTTACTCCACCAGAATGCATACATGGTCAAGTAACCTTATAGGCCTGTAGGACAGAGCCCTAAGGTCGTATTAAAAATTTTATTTCACACACACCTTGTCCTAAAAAACACGAAGAAAACAAAAAAAAATTATCAAGTTTGGTGCACAAATAGAAAAGTTGTAGATTTACAAAGAAAATGGATTGTTTTTATTTATTTAGGTAAGATTAACATTGGAACAACGTACTGTGTTTACCCAGGGCCAAAGATAAAAAAGAGGGCTGAATCATTTCTTTGATCTTTTTTGAAATGCCGACATATGATCTCAGTGACGTAGTTAGTTTGACATCAAGTGCTGCCTCCCTTTGGATCTTGAGGCAACTAATGTAAATGTAATTTAAACGCAGTATGAACAGCTGACTTTAATTGATTCTGTATGTTTCAATAAAGTTGGTTGCTATCTGTATTTTTATTTACAGTTTTGATTTTTAAAAATAAAAGTAAACGGATATCAGGAATTATCTTTAAAAATTACGAACTTTTTTAATATTTTTATTTTAATTACCTTATTTATTTTAATTTTTAGACCTGAAGACCGGGCGTGGGTTTAAAAATAAATTTAAATAAATGCAAGTTTAATTTTTAGTGCCCGTATCTAACCATACATCAAATATTTGTATGATTGAATTGATTGATGTTCGATGGTGAAAATAAGCATTAGTACCTTATTTCCTGATCAATGTTTATATATTAGCGATATAAAATTATACGGAAATCTATATTAATCTACGATTATATCATGCGGGAGAGCGAACGGGTCACATTTTTACCGACTATGGTAGACTAACTAATGTTTGTGTGACCAAGATTTCGTGTCAATACCTATGGGAAATACAGTTAATGAGTATAAAAATATATAAATTTTGATAGCAACCATATTATCAAAAAAATCAATTTTATTTAATGCTGATTTGAAGTTTCAATTTAATCATTTGGAATCTATTATGAAACAGGGCCCAGGTGTCAAACTGATTACGTCATCTCGTCACGTGACCCAGGTGCCTAGTCAGATGGTGAAATGGTTCAGCCCTCTTTTTTATCTTTGGCCCTGGTGTTTACCACTCATTGAACTGATTTTTATTTTTATAGATTGACCATTAAGTATAGTGAATTAAGTAGTGCAGTATTAAGTAGTGCAGTGAGGGTTTATATTATATAAGATCCAATTCTAAATGTTTTGAGCTTCAATAAAAAGAAAGAGGCAATACATTTTGGACAAACCTTTAAATTTTTGTAGCTAAATAAATTCACAAATTATATTACATTTTAACTAAAGTTACTGAATTTGAAGACATATTTAAAGATATATGTATGCTTTGCTGGATATAAAGACTAATATGATAGGTTCGGCTCAGATGTCAGGTTGTTCTTTTTTTCTTTAGCTAAGCCGAAAGTTGGAAAGCTACACGAATAAACTCAAAGTTTTAAGTACAAAGACTAGTCGATTTTTTAACGACAACCAATCATGGTTTTGACAATTCTTTCAAAAATCGAAAGTGATGCTATATTGACTTTCATTTCGTTCATTACAAATTTTGAGTTACCTAAACCTTTACTTACAGCCCATACAAGAACAATTGTTGAGGGGGAAGGAATTAGAGGGGAGAAGGAAGGTCTACCTTTTGGTTGTAGGGGAGAAGAAAGGTCTACCTCCTGGTTGTAGGGGAGAAGAAAGGTCTACCTCCTGGTTGAAGGGGAGAAAAAAGGTCTACTTCCTAGTTGTAGGGGAGATGAAAGGTCTTCCTCCAGGTTGTAGGGGAGAAGAAAGGTCTACCTCCTGGTTGTAGGGGAGAAGAAAGGTCTACCTCCTGGTTGTAGGGGAGAAGAAAGGTCTCCCTCTTGGTTGTAGGGGAGAAGAAAGGTCTACCTTCTGGTTGTAGGGGAGAAGAAAGGTCTTCCTCCTGGTTGTAGGGGAGAAGAAAGGTCTACCTCCTGGTTGTAGGGGAGAAGAAAGGTCTACCTTCTGGTTGTAGGGGAGAAGAAAGGTCTACCTCCTAGTTGTAGGGGAGAAGAAAGGTCTACCTCCTGGTTTTAGGGGAGAAGAAAGGTCTACCTCTTGGTTGTAGGGGAGAAGAAAGGTCTACCTCCTGGTTGTAGGGGAGAAGAAAGGTCTACCTCCTGGTTGTAGGGGAGAAGAAAGGTCTACCTCCTGGTTGTAGGGGAGAAGAAAGTTGTGCTTCCCACACTTCATTTTCTACAAATCAACCACTAAATATTTTTATTATGTTGTTTCTCTACAGGTTGCACATTACCGATCGTGTTTGGAGCCACTCCAAGAAAAAATCAGGCAAAAGGTCCAGTGGCAAAAGGAGCTGGAAAAATCCCACTGTGTAGAGACTCCACCACAGGCAGGAGCACTAAATGTAAATGCGCTGGGACCCAAGGCTCGAAAATAACAACTAAATCTATTTGTGAACTTAACCAGAAGTGTTTGGCAAAACGGTTTTATAAGGACTATGCTAGAAAGTTTTACTGGTTGTGTGCCTCATCTAATTATCAGCCTCCTAAACGCGGGAAACCAGTGATAACGGTTTGGCGCGGTGCCAACTGTCCTGAACCAAAATCACAACGGACCAGAGGTAAGTGAAAACATTAATCGACTATTATCAGTGTTAACCATCAATTGCAAGGTTCAAGTTCCTTTATTGTTTGTGGTTTGACTATATTAAAACAGCTGGTCATTTCCCCCTAAGAAGGGAAGTGGTCAGGCGTTTAAATAATGTTAAAGTGTTGTAAAATGCTTCTCACTCCTTAGCAATATTTCCGTGATGCTTTAAAATATCGATAGTTCGACAGCCCAAGGCTCTTCCCAAACCAAGTATGTGATTAGAATATTAACTCGTCTTTATTGTTGGCAATTATTTTTACTCACGATTCGCAAATTATCTTTGCAAAATTGAAGTGATTTATCAAGACATTACATACAGAAACCTTGGTGAAAATAACAATAGGCATGGGAACGGCCAGACACAGGTACGGAACCAATCATATTGGGCGAATGATGAGCCAAGCACCTGATTGGTTATCATTAATAGAACGACACATTTGTTTGGCTATCGCCGGGAGGCCCACCTTAGCTTCCGTTGTAATAAATACAGGTAAGGTAGGCTGTTGTACCTTGGAACATAGTTTGCTCTCGATTATTGGTACCATATAGCGGGTTAACAGTCAACTATGTTCTAGTTGCAGCCACCAAGAATGCACTAGTGTCAGTCTGAGGTTGTTTAAGCATTTTTGCACGTGGTTATTAACACCTCCCAAAATTAAATGTTTTTCACTTTATATTGTGTTTTTTATCATTGATTCAGCATTCTAGTGGTGGTGTGTTATGTTATTCTGGGATAGTGTGTTTATTGATGAGTAAATTTGTATAATAGCTGAATTGGCTAAGTTTAGGTTAGTTTCGTTATCCGCCATTTTAATTAGACACGCATCCTCTTGTTCCTTGTAACACAACGCTTCCCAAGTACATTATGCTGGTTTGTTCGTGTTTTTGTTTAAGAAATATCATGCCGCGAAACAAGGTTGGCGTTAAGAAGCCTCCAGTTAATGCAAAAAATCTTAAAAAACCCGTAGAGGCTGTTCTAGCCCCCCCAGAAAGTAAATTTTCAGGATAGTAAAAATCAGAGAATCTGTATGCATTCAAATCCGGTAAAAGTAATTTGTAATAAACTTAATAAACCGTAGCAACTAGTTTTCATTTTATTTACAAAATATCCCTCTTTTTCCAGGGTAAAAAGGGTGCGTTTCAAGGTACAAGAGCATAGTGTACCTTGGAACAAATTTTTTTAAACGACCGCCATTTTAGGTTTAGGCGGCATTGTATTCTACTCAAAAAGAGCTTTAATTTGAAGTACATAACAACCTATGCTTACATTTAAGATTTTCATCTGACTCCTCGTGGGCCGTCCCCCTGGGGAGGTAGATAGCCACTGAATACGTGGTAAAATACTATTTTGTATCCAAGAGACATGTTATAAGTTTCGTTAATCAATGTTTCATGTTAAAAAAAATTAAGAGGCCGATCCGGGACTTTTTGAACACCCGGTATATGTATCTTTAAGCATGATAACTCGCGTAAAAATGGTCCGATCTTAATGAAACTTGGCATGGATGTGTAAAGTAGTAATTATTGGGACGATTTCGTAAACCAGCCCAATCGGCCTATTGGAAGGGGGGGGGGGGTAAAGGGGGGTAAACTCCCCCAAAAATGGTTTTTTTGTGTTTTACATAGAAAAATAAAAATAATCCAATTTCCGTTGGCACCATTGAATTCAGCTAAAAAAAAAAAACAATTTAGTACTTTTAATCACTGCTCTATGTCCATTAGTTACCGAGATATTGAAGGTGGTAAACACAGTACGTTGTCCCAATGTTAACCTTATGGGAAATAAGTAAAATTCTATATCTCGCTTATTTCTCAACATATCAACATATCTTGATAAAACTTGGTAAATGGCTTATTCTGGTTCAGATGTACTAAATATTCAATTAAAACCACCCAGTTTTAATATACCCGTAGCAGCAAGCCTGCATACTAATTCCCCATGTTATTCTTATGGAGCTTACAAAAACATGTCCAATCTCACTTTGTTGGATTGAAATATGTTGTTTTGCATTCGAAATTCGCTGAGTATGCAGGTCTTCTGCAACGGGGGTATTTATTTCATGACTTTTCTACATGAATTTATTGTGCCACTGAACTTAAATCACCAGCAATCTTGGTAAACTTTTAATATTAACCTACAACTTTCGATTTGGAATTTCAATATGGATAATTCCTCCCAGAATTTCAGAAGTTCAATTATTACAACTGTTTTAACAGTGTATACGTTGTACACTTATCATCTTCAACGGTACAGCCAATATTTGCATTAGGCTTATAGTTCAGTGATAAGGAATCTCAACGTACAACCAAGCGAATCAAACTTAAGCTTTTGTATTTTTCATGGCCATAACATAAACTAACTAATATTTGTGTCCCAGGACATTTTAAAATGTAATTTCTCGGATTGGCACAAATGACAGGTTTACAGTTTATGTTCAATTAACAATACTGAAGGATTTTTTTCAAATAACAAGGACTTTTCAATTAACAAGGACTTTTTAGTAATAAAAAATGGCTTAGGTTACATTATCGTCAATTGATCCTATTTCAGTAGTAAACACTACAGCTGTTTCGTACAGCTTATATGGAGTACATCTTCAGGTAATAATTAAAAACGTCGAATTAAAACTTGATATTACTCATAGTTGAGTTTGTCAGTTGATGATAAAACAAATGACACGGACACAAACACACACGGAGACGAAAAAACAAACATTTAAAAAACTTGGCCAAGTACTGTTAATTGAGAACGCGTGATGCGGCATCGGTAAGTAGCAGTCATGACCTGAAGATGTACTCCATATAAGCAGTACGAAACAGCTGTAGTGTTTACTACTGAAATAGGATCAATTGACGATAAGGTAACCTAAACCATTTTTTATTATTGCAATATTGATCCAGAGGCTAATCCATCATGAAATTGGAAACTCTTTTAGTTTAGCGGCTCGTGCCTACGCACAGGTTTGGCAACATATGTATGCGCTAGTTCCACTACAACTTTAATTGTTTACTGTTTATGATAGTTATTTTATAATTTATAACGTATATCATACAATGTAATTGTAAACTTTGTTTTTGGAATTAAATAATTTGAATTTGAATTTGAATTCAATCAGATAATTAGTTATTATGGATATTGTATACCGACAATTTTTATTTGCCAACACGTAACAAGAGCAGTGGTTGAAAATTCAAAATAAGTGTTTACCGTACTTGATTTTTATAGACCTTCCTGTATTGTACGAAAGTTAAGATGACTATCATCTGGAGAAGACGAAGAAAAAAAATCAGGGTTATTGGATTAAGCTGAAGGTCAGTGTAGATATAAAATTATTAACATTCTTTTTACTTTTACAGGGTGTGTATAACTAAAAACAACTCTACCGTAATAATTTTTTTAACTTCGTTAACATTCATTCATAAGCAGATCATTTTGAACGTAGTAAAATCCGAACGTAAAACCGTAAAATCCAACGTAATCCAAAGAACATTATCGAAAAAATCAGTTTTTTTAATTTTATTGTTATAACACTTTCGTGGCTACATGGCTTTGCAATAACCTCAGTAAGAATTTTAAAGATTATGATATTTCATAGTCCAATAATTTTTCCTTAGGTAAACACAGCGGTTGTACAGTTTATCTTAGTTCTAAAGTCAGCTGGAGACAGGAAAAACTTTTTTGGCAGGCAAAGCAATGTTTGGGGCAGGAAAAATATTGTTTCGGACAGGAAAAGACAGCTGATCATTGTTTGTTTTGTTATATGGAAAACGAAATTTTTTTTGCAGATCTCAGCTGTATAACAATGGGCTATTTTAGAAACCAGAGTAATAAAAACTATCTTTTTGATTTGGACCGCATTTAGCAGAAGGGAACCAACCCACAAAATTAAATATTTTGAGTTATTGTTTGTTTTGTATTTAGGAAATCAATCTGTGTAAAAAAAAATTGTTTCGCTCATCAAAACGACATTAATATTAAAAAAAAAAACACAATTTTGTTTGGATTAGAATCCTGTGTATGAATTTCGAAGAAAAGAACCAACATTGGTTCCACAAAAATACTCAATTTCGATTTTTGGAGAAAGGAACTAATCCACTTTAGTTCTGTCCTGAGAAAAAAATTACCCATATATCTATTTCAGCAGAAAGGAACCAACCCTAAAACCAGCTGTTACTAGAACAGCTGATGTTTTGTGTGTTGATGGAACCATTGACTGTCTATGATGGAGCTGTTTGTTGATGTTTGATTCAGTTTTAGTTCACAAAATTTAAAAAAAATAATGGCTTAATGTAAATTATTTTGAACTACAATGGTATCAAGGGGAAAACGGCTTGCAGATCTTGGTGCCCAGTTATATATATCAGGTAAGTAATATGATAAAAACATAACCATTTTTGTAAGACTTAACTTTTAGGTTATGCTTACTAGCCTAGATAGTTTGTAGCAAAACAAAGTTTATTAACCTCATAGTAATAATCAAATTTACCCATAACATCAACAAATTTTGCCTGTACTGTGCTTTTATCATTATCATGTAAACAACCCCCTTATTATGTATAGGCCAATTTAAATCATTTTGACACCGAGGTCTATGCCACATACGAGTATTTTGTGCCTGTGCAACGACACAAAGCTGGAAATACGAACCTGACTTATTTAATAAATTGCCTTGAGGGTTTTCTGTTTACTGTGTTTGGTAGAAAAAGTAATAAGTCCCAAAAAAAGTGTTGTACCAAAACCTTTTTAAACCATTCTACTATGTTTATGTCGGTTCCGATTGAATCGTGGGTAGACCTATCAGCTAGATAGGTACGCCTAAGTCTTATTAAATAAGATATAAAGGCTTAAATTTTAAGGGTAGCCTATTAGTTGGAGATCAGTGTGTTAATTTGAGGTGGGAAACAAAATATAAAATAGGCCTACTGTTTTTACTCTAATATTTATTAAATATAATTTTTTTATTTAAACTGGTCCCAAAAAAAATCATATTAATGAAATAACATATTTGCTGTTCCGAATAACGCGTTGAGGCAAAAACATATTACAGTATGCATTTTTATTTTGTTATTAATTTTTATACCTTGTAGGTTTTGTTTGTATTATGGTTAGGCCAACCAGCTTTCTCCGTAGGTATATAAGTTAATGGTTAGTGATCAGTTTTAGGCCTATAACTTGGCGAACAAAACATAAAATACCATTGTTTTACTTGTTTCTAACAGTATATTTCTTATTTTAGCTGGTCCAGGAGCTGAACAAGAAAATGAGAAGAACTGCAATGACACGAGGCAAATTGAAGCAAATAGTCACACTTTACCTGAAGTAGATCTCAACCTATCTTGGAACACAAACGTTATTGGACAGAATCCTGATACCGGTAGGCCCTCACATGATAGCCTAGATAGACATGACTTGTAAGATATTATTTTTTAGTAAATCCATATGACATTCGCTATGTCACAACTGCTTATTAAAAGCAAGTTTTTTCTAAAACAATCTCATTTACTAACCACTAATACTAACTTAAAATGCAATTACTCATATCCATCTAATGAAATGGAATATTTGCGGTTCCGAATAGTTAAATCCGTTTTGGCAGAATCTAATATACAGGGTGAGTCAGACCACCCGTCCACCTATTGTAGCGGGAGAACGGTTTGAGATAGAAACGTCAAATAAAATTATTCCCCACTAATTTGCATATGAAGAATTCGTTAAAAATATTTTCATCGCAATTCATGTACAGGGTGTTCCAGAAATGAAGGTCATGGGTTCGAATCTCAAAATTTTCTTAAGTAAACCTATAGCACATATTACATCATTTTAAAGGTCTTGTTAAAAGAAACATTTTGGTGAAAACAGAACTAAATTATCTCAAGCCGTTTCAAAATGGCGGCCATTTTTGTGAAAATTTTCGATATTTACGGAACCCCCTGTATTTTTCAAACCACTCAACATTTTTCAGTTCTGATTCAAAATTCTTAATCCTTGGTAACTCAGCTTTACTATGATATGTCACATGCCAATATTTAAAAAAATTGTAAATTTTGAAAAAAAATTATTTTTTGAAAATATTGGCAGCCCTGAAAATAAAAAAAATCAAATAGCAACATATACCAAAAAGCATATAATTTTAAAGGTCTTCAAAATTCCTACAACTTTGTAATTTACACAAGTATTCTAACTTTTTTAGTTTTTTAGTTATGGTCAAAAAACTTCATTTTCCCATATGAAGTGCATGTTATTTGCACGTCCATAGCAAACGGTCTTTGGGTACCCTTTGGTTATTATGAACTGCATAAATAACATGCACTTCATATGGGAAAATGGAGTTTTTTGACCATAACTAAAAAACTAAAAAAGTTAGAATACTTGTGTAAATTACAAAGTTGTAGGAATTTTGAAGACCTTTAAAATTATATGCTTTTTGGTATATGTTGCTATTTGATTTATTTTATTTTCAGGGCTGCCAACATTTTCAAAAAATAATTTTTTTTTCAAAATTTCAAAATTTTTTAAATATTTTCATGTGACATATCATAGTAAAGCTGAGTTACCAAGGATTAAGAATTTTGAATCAGAACTGAAAAATGTTGAGTGGTTTGAAAAATACAGGGGGTTCCGTAAATATCGAAAATTTTCACAAAAATGGCCGCCATTTTGAAACGGCTTGAGATAATATAGTTCTGTTTTCACCAATATGTTTCTTTTAACAAGACCTTTAAAATGATATAATATTCGCTGTAGGTTTACTTAAGAAAGTTTTGAGATTCGAACCCATGACCTTCAGTTCTGGAACACCCTGTACATGAATTGCAATGAAAATATTTTTAACGAATTCTTCATATGCAAATTAGTAGGGAATAATTTTATTTGACGTTTCTATCTCAAACCGTTCTCCCGCTACATTAGGTGGACGGGTGGTCTGACTCACCCTGTATAATAATTTGTAGCCTATTTATTATACTTGCTAAGGATTTCTCTTCTATTACGGGTAGGCCTGTCAGTTGTTTACTTAGGTCAATAAGTTAATTGTTATTTGCTAGTGAACAGTGTGTTAATATTACTTGGCCAACAAAACATAAAAAACCATTGTTTTACTTGTTTCTAACAGTATATCATTTCTTATTTTAGCTGGTCCAGGAGCTAAGCAAGAAAACGAGAAGAACTGCAATGAAACGAGGCAAAGTGAAGCAATTAGTCCAAATGTATCTGGAGTAGATCTCGACCTATCTTGGAACACAAACATTATTGGACAGATTTATGATAACGGTAGGCTTTTACAGATAGTTTGCCTATGTAGACAATATTAGTAAAAATATTTTTTTCTTACTGTAATTATTATAAACTACTTAACAGCTGCATATTAAATATAAAAATTGCTGAGTGGTATTAACATCCCAATTCTATGCATAAATAGGCTACATTCAAATTTTTTATTAACATAAAAGTGTACTTGTTTATTATCAATCAAAACAATCTGTTTCAGAATGCTACTGTAATTCTCATACACATACATGCGCATGCAATCAAGTTCATTATCTTAGTCCTCCTTAATCAGGGGCGAACCCGGGGGGGAGATAAATAGGATATATCCCCTCCCCATAATGTTGGAGAAGAAAAAAAATAAAATACTAATATTTGCACTAATACTAATATTTGGTTAAAATACTAATATTTGCATGCACCAGAGTTTTTACGAACTTAGGGATTTTAACAACAAAATGCAAATAGATAAAGCATTTCATCCAAATTAGGAACAGTACCGAGAGTCTCGATTGTTCCACACTTAATTATCCGCCATTCAGTGTAATCCGCCTCACTAGTAGGGCCTATGCCGTTACTCGTGGTTGGTAAATACACGCGATCGTATCTTTACGGCCGTTTGCCTCATGTGCAATGTTATTAGTATGTAATATACAGGTTTTAATGCAATTGCTTGGTTACAGGCTTTGACAGTTCTCTGGAGGAATCGATTAGGCCTACCAGTTATGATGGAGACAAGACTCAAGACAAATCATACGAAGATGACGAATGCGTCAACCATGCACAATGGCTTACTCTCTCCCTGCCAGTGACAATGCCAGATTTAAATCAAGAGAAATGTGATTATGAGATTCTGTATGAAGAACCGTCACGTAAGGAGACTTATTCACGTCTTTACATGAATTCCTCTGACGAGAGTGATAATCCAGACGACCCTGATTACATTTTTCCCACCTATGAAGACAAGGAAAATATAAACCCTAAACTGACTGATAATACTGTGACTGTCATTGGACCCTCAGACGAGAGCGATGATAACACAGATGACCCTGATTTCATTTTACCCACCGATGAAGAAGAGGAAAATCTAAACCCTAGACAGACTGATACTACTATGACTGTTATTGGACCCTCAGACGAGAGCAATGATCCAGATGATCCTGATTTCATTTTACCCACTGATGAAGATGATGAAAATCTCAACCTAAGAGAAAATGACATGGACATAACATCCAAGGGAAGAAAAAAAAGAGGTAGGAAACGAAAATTTGAAAGCCAAACAAAAGACACTAGAAAACTGTTAAAAAATAGCAATGAGAACCATTACAATTGTAAGGATACATTTGTTCCGGCTAAGAAGTTTAATGAATTTAAATGTAATTGTATCAGGAAATGTTCTTAATTGGTGCCTATTGAGACAAGGAATCAAGAATTTGAAAAATTTTGGAAACTTAAAGACTATAATTCACAAAATTTGTTTATCTCTGCATGTATTCAAGAGTATGAAAAGAAACGTTCTTACGGAGGTAAATCTTCAAAAAGAAATTTTTCAAGGGTCTACAAGTTGAATGGTGTCCCAGTTTGTCAAACATTGTTTACGAAAACTTTGGGTATTTCCACAAAGCGAGTTAACACCGCGCTTTGCAAGTTTAGATCAAATGATCTGACTGACAGAAGAGGAAAGGCACAAGGAGGAGTCAATAAAATTAGTGATGAAAGTTTAGAAGAAATAAGACAACAAATCAACAAGATACCAAGGTATAAATCACATTACAGGAGAGAGACAACGGAGTCTGAATACCTACCACCAGAAATGACCCTAAAGAAGATGTATAGCATGTATAAAGAAGAATCGAGAAATCCAGTTAGCTTCACTACCTACAGAAGAATATTTTTAAATAACTTTAACTTAAAATTCAAGTCTCTAAAAAAGGACACTTGCAATAAATGCGACGCCTATGCAGCAACTTCAACTAGTGTTGTTGGCGAAAAAAAATTAGAAGTAGAAACGTTGCATAATAAACATTTAGACCTCGCAGAAAGAGCTCGCGAGGAGTTACGGAAATGCATGCTAAAAGCAAAACATGATGACTCATATGAATTTGTCTCCTTTGACCTCGAAAAGACACTCCCCTTGCCAAGAATTCCAACAAATCTAATTTTCTACAGAAGGCAATTGTGGATTTATAATGCTGGTGTTCACTCAGGCAAAAAGAAACAAGGATATTTTTATGTGTGGGTAGAGAATCAAGCGGGCCGAGGAGCCCAAGAAATTGGGTCCTGCCTGATGAAACATATTTCAAACAATATCGACAAAAATGTCAAAACATTAGAACTATTTTGTGATTCTTGTGGGGGGCAAAACCGTAACATCAAGATATTACTAATGCTTAAAGCGTCCTTAGAAGCCCATAGTTCTTTAGAAACAATTAGCATTAAGTACTTAGTACCAGGTCACACGTTTTTGCCCAATGACACCGACTTCAGTGATGTCGAATGTGCACTTAAACATGTACAAAGACTTTACTTACCCTCAGATTACTTTTCACTAATGAAGACATGTAGGTCAAAAACCCCATTTATAGTTACGCCTATGTCTCAAGAGGATTTTTTCGGCACAGAAAAATTGGAAAAAATGATTGTAAATCGAAAGAAAGGTATGGATGACAGCAAAATAAACTGGCTAACTTTTAGGGAAATTAAGATTGAAAAAAAAGGACCTCTAAAGTTTTATGTAAGAGAAGACTTTGATGGCCCCTATACAGCAGTTGACCTGGAGAGAAAATCAGTAAAAGGAAGACAAAAAAGTGAATTTAGTCTTAAGGGTTCCCTGGTGAATATGTGGACAAATGGAAAAGCCATAGCCGCACCAAAATTAAAAGATTTAAAATCTGTTATGCACCTTATTCCCAGTGATGCAAAACGATTCTACACAAGTCTCACAGGAAGCACAGAAGTGGAAGATGACTTAGAAGGGTTTTGTGTACCTTTAGATTTTGAAGTAGAGGACGAAGACTGATGTGTTGCGTGTTAAAGGTCTGCTTTAAGCAATATATTTCAAGTTTTATTAGTGCAAGAAATAACAAATGTTATCTTTATACGTATAAAAAGAAGTACAATAATTTTATTAAAATACAATGTTATTTATTGCTATGTAGGCCTTATAAAAGATTGATTTTTGAACCGTTGGCTCATGTGCCTTTGTAGTAAGTAGCAAGCCCATTGTGATAAAATTGTTTTAAACTAATATTTCTTAATTTAACAAATGTTATCTTTATTTAAGAATAACAATAATTTAATTAAATGACAATGTTATTGTTATGAAGGCCTTGAAACAGATTGATTTTTAAACAGTTGGCTAATGTGTATGGGTGTTTGTTTTACCTTTGTAGTTGTAGGTAGCAAGCCTATTGTGATATAATTGTTTTAACTAATATTTCTTAATCAAACAAATTTTATATTTATATAAGAAGAAGTATAATTGTATGAAATAAAATACAATGGTATTGTTATGTAGGCCTTATAACAGAATGATTTTTGAACCGTTGGCCAATGTGTATGTGCATATGTGTTTGTTTAACCTTTGTAGTAAGCAAGCCTATTGTGATAGAATTGTTTTTAACTAATATTTCCTAATTTAACAAATGTTATCTTAATTTAAGAAGAAGTACAATACTTTTATTAAAATACAATGTTATTTATTGTTATGTAGGCCTTAAAACAGATTGATTTTTAAACAGCTGACTAATGTGTAGTTTAACCTTTGCAGTAAGCAAGCCTAATTGTTTTAACTAATATTTCTTAGTTTAAATAATAAATGTTATCTTTAAATAAGAAGAACAATAATTTAATTCAAACATAAAGTTGTTGTTATGTAGGCCTTACAACAGAATGATTATTGATCCGTTGGCAAATGTGTTATGTGCATAGTTTGTTTATTTAACTTTTGTAGTTGTAAGTACCAAGCCTATTGTGATGCTTAGTTTTATATGTGAAACTAATTTAAAAATGGCAGAATTGCATTTAATAAATATTATGTAATAAAATATTTATTTTTTTATCGTAATTGTTTCTTTAATTTGAACCTTTAAAAGATACTGTTTTTAAGAATATATTAACCAAAATTATAAAAACAGCAAGAACTTTTTATATTATTGACCAATTTGTTGAATTCCTATTTGTTTTGGGAAAAATTGTAAAAATATTGTTATTCGGCCAGCCATAGTCAGTAACAAGGCTATAAGATCGCGCAACAATCATGACAATCATCACACTCATCCTTCATTCATATTCAGGTTAAAATACCCACTAAGTGAGGTCCCTGTCTTAAAATAGTGATATAGCTGACGTAACCCGCTTCGCTGGGTATTTAAATTAAATAAGAAATTACAGCTTTCGATTTACATTAGCAGACAAAATTCAAAAAGTATAGTAAAAAAAATAAATTGTTTATCAGCTGTTGGAAATTAAACACCTTTATGTATGTTCAACTCTTCCCTTTTCTTTATATTTGGGTCCTTAGGAAAAACTAGTTCGAAAAACGAATATGTTACCTCCAATTTTCTCATTGAGACCTTTCATCTAAGTATAAGGTTGATGAATGTCAGACTTATGGTTTTCTCAAAAGTTAATGATAATCGAGGCTTCATAGATAGAAGATAGAGAATGTGTCTTAAAGAACAACTGGCTTTAAAACAAAATGTGTCAAAAGAATTTCAGAGAAAGGAATCAACCCTCTAGACCTTTTCTGCTAATTTATTCCTAGGAATTTTTTAAAAAGCTGAACGGAACCAACCCACAAAAACATAGAATAACAAATTAATTACAATACCTAAATGTATACCCTTTACACATAAAAAAAACTAGAAAAATAGTAATTCATCAAAACAATTCCTGTATCTCTTGGTTAAAACAGTGATTTATAGTAATCAATCAAATTTATAGGCTTCTAACTCAAAATTGACCCAGTGTGGGTTGGTTCCTTTCTGCTAAAAGCGGTCCATTTCTTATAGGATGAAGTCACCAGTAAATGATCGTACCCCAGTAATTGACTGGTCTAATTAAAAATGTATTTATTCGGGTGAAAAAACAAACAAAAAAGGGTTTCCCAACGGATTTAAATTTTACCTGATGCAATTTGTTTTAATTTGAACTCCATTTGAATTTTGATACGTCAATGTACAATCTGTTAATCTGTTAATCTGTCAGTAAACTGTAAAAAAATAATAAAAACACAAATTAAAAATCAATTACACCGTGATCAGGGTAAGAATAAACGTTAATATATTCAGATGGTGTGTGATTTGTGATTATTTTTGATTAATTTTTTAGTGGACAGTGAACTTAGATACCTCTTATGCTATAAAATCAATCTATTTGCATTATTTATAGCGGCGGTCACTTACTGGGGGGGTCTTTCTCACTTTCTTATTTTTGTATATGTTTTTATTGATATACCTTAATAATTATTGTTGCTACATTTAGATGTGCAGCATAATGATTGCTTTTGGCATAGTACTTACAGATATGACGTGGTAGGACCAATGCGGGGATCTATATAATTAATACGCCAACACGAGATTTGTCTTATGAACTCCTCCGTCATTTCTTAACCGATTTTGATCATTGACGGCTCATTGGAAAGAGCGTGTCGCGTAGATTTGCAAACTGGCCTTACATTTTTGAAAAAGTCCCTTGGGCTCTGCCCCATTGGCTTTTAAAGTTCCCATGTTATCCTTATGAAGAACATAATTGTTTACATTTTGATCAGCTGGATAATTTAATTGCTGTTATTTTTTAATTTGTGTAAACATAACCCTCAAGACGGATCGTGTTAGCATGATTGTGTTTTAAATTTGTCGCCATTTGAATTATCGCTCTGCTAGAGTAGCGCACGATTCCGTGCGCTCGGATCCACTAGTATCTCTTAACCGGTAACGTTGTGGTACCTGTACCCTAGAGTTTAATTTCTGTTGTGGTTAAGGAATTAAAAAATTCTCTAACCATGGTCAACCAGGTTATTTCTATTAACAATATTATTAATTTGTTTAGCACCAAGAAATGGAAAAGTGAGGAGGCACAATCTCTGGACTAGTAAGGAAAAGCAGCTAGTTTTGGCTCACTTCCGAAAAAATATTAAACTTAAAATTGTGCCGAACAAACAAGAGCGCATTAGTTTCATTGAGAATAACAACGTTCAAAGGCGTTCTTGGCGAAATGTCAAGGACTGCGTATACAATCATATTAAGTCTTTGTCAAAAACAGTTAAATAAACAACATAAACAAGATTAAGTACAGTAGTTAAATATTGAATAAAAAAACTTGAGTTAATTGTATAAAGGAAAATAAACATTTTAACATTCTGACTGAAGTTTCTCAATTAAAGGCCGTTATAGACGGGGATAGGAAATCGGTCAGAAGACCGAACAGTAGAGACCTGTTCACATTGCTTCTCTTCCATTAAAATCAATTTTCAAATAATCGGAGCGACACTATCGCTCCATAAATTTCTTCTGTCCGCTGAACTAATTTACTGTCTCCTCCAATCTATTTACATTGCGAGCGGTCAGTAAAATACTGGACAGTAAAATCAAACATGTTTGAATTTTGAACAGAAGTCTGGACAGTAGAAAAAGTCAAGCAACGTCGGGCGTGGCCAAAACTTGGATGGGTGACCGCGCGGAATCGCGATGCTGCGCCGCCGAAATCTTTTGCATAGGTTGGTTTGAAAGAGGGTCCACTTGTTATTTCTCTTTAGGCTATACTTTAGATTATGCTTAAAACAACTCTAATAGGTAGTGAAATAGGCTGAATTTGGAGCATTCCCAATCAAACCAATAAGAAAAACACTGACATTATGGCGTTATACACACAAAATAAAAACAAAACACGCTCATGGCTAATTCTAAGGCTTTGTCCCAGCATCTTAAATCATATTTTATTTTCTAATCACTGCTTTCCAGCTTCATAGCTTTTTATATACCTTTCACATATTTATTTATAACCTCTGTAGGTATCTATTTTAAATTTAGGACATATCTATATTTACTTATTTAATACACGAGCAGTTTTTTTTGTTACAAAGACTCCTCCTAAACTACTGAACCGATTTTCATGTTTTTGGTGTCATTGGAAAGAGCTTGGCATGAAGTTTTGCAGGAAATAAAATTTAAAAAGGTTTGACTAAAGGGAAGAGCCCTAGACGCCCCTAAATTTTCGTATTAGTCCATAAGATTTAACATGGGAATATAAATTTCAAATAAAGCAGCTGATTGGAGCAAACAAAGTTTTTCAGCAAAGCCATATGTTGTTAATTGAATTGAAACTATTGCATGTAGAGCTGGAGGCATTTCAATTGATGGAAGATGTAAATAAATAAACTATTATCCTAATACATACTTAAGGTCAGAATTCAGTTTTAAAAACGTTTATTTTGAATCACATGCGTGACGATCTTAATATTTACATATGTTTATGTTCCAAGGAAAAATACTAAAAGGAGAAATAAATTCTTATGTATAAATTCTATAAATATAAATATAAATAAAAGAAAAAAGAAACAGACTTAACATTGATTATAAGTAGATTTATTGAACCATTTTAGTTCTGTTTGAGATTAAGACGGGTCATACACTACTTAGGGCCGCGGAACATTCACAAAAAATGTTGTTTTAAAAAGCTTTTGTACAAAATTTCAGTATAATAGGAAGTTAAACCATATAATTAATAAAATAGTTCTAGAATACTGAACCATAATTATTTTTATTTTGAAATCAATACATAACAATTGCTCGATTTCGAGCAACAGGTTTACTAGTAGTAATATAAAGTCTAATCAAACTTTTGAGCATCTGAGTGTCTAGTTTATAGCTATTACCATTGGTTACTTTGGATTTAAAATCATAATATCCTAAAAAGAATTAATTTACAAGATTTATAACGTGACGAAAAAAACCTTCTTGATTTTGTTTTCAAAAACGAACTGACACGAAGCATCTAGTACCTTAAAAAATCTGTTTTTTTTCTGTAGAATCAAAACGCAAATAATTTAAGTTTACAAAAAAAACCTACGTGAATAGCCTGTACTAAAATTACATCCCATTTAGTAAAACTCTACCCTAGGTAAATTAATTTTGTCAGTAGTGCGTTATTATCCCCACAATAAAAAATAAAGCCTGGGAAATTAAATTCTAATTATATTCTTTGCTGAAATATCGGTTTTCATATGTTTAATAAAAAATTGGTTTGCGAATTGAAGTTCATTCGGCCTTATATGAGTTGATGAGTGAGAGTAGTTGAGAGTATGTAGACTGAGAAACAGACGAAGAGCCCGATTCTGATTAAATTTTGCATGTATGTACCTCGATATCTGGAGGCGTTTTTAAAAGAATTTGAATTATTTGGTTGTATGGTTTTTAATGCCTAAAATATTTTAACCGTCGTACCGTTAACAGATCAACATTTTTTTACTATTTTGAATTAATATTTTCTTTGCTTACAGTGTTTAAGATTAAAAAAGAGGTTTTCAATTTTAGATTCAACATACTTAATCAATTGAAAACTTTCAAAATAATTGTAGGCAAACGAATAAATCAAACCTTACCAAGTGGTCGCACAATTGTTGGAGGTGTTTACGCGGCTGCCAACAGGGACTGTACTCTTCATCAACATAATAAATTAATTGTCCTAAAAACCACGTGGTCGTACCGTTTTTGTAGGGGTTCTCGCGGCTGCCCACAAGGACTGCACTCAACAAACATAATTAATATTTGCCCCTTCAGCCAAAGTGTCTTAAGCTTTCAGTTGGACAAGATTTAACTCCTACATAGAATTTCGGTCATCCGATTTTACGAATAAATAATTTATGCGATCAGTTTTTATTATGTTACATATTTTACTGTATTATATTGCTTAATGTTATTTACTATTTAATGTATAAGATCATTTAATGTAGTTTATCAGTGTTTTAATGTATTACTAACATTATTCTGTTACAAAATAGGTAGTTAAAAAAACGCGTCGTATTATGGAGTGGTCGAATGAAAGATCCATATAGTACAATTTATTATTTTTGTAATTTTGGCAATACCTTTCCTGTGAAAACAGCTAAGTGAAAACGTATTGTTAACAGAGCAGATCTGAGCTCTTTTCTTTCTTCCACGACCGTTTCAACTTGAAATCAAGAATGGCTGATTCAAAAGAAGTTCATGGCTGATTCTAAGAAAGAAACTTATGAAAAAGTGAAGTGGTCAGGTGATTTTGTTGTAAAATGTTTAGGATTTTTCAAAATTATAAGGTATTTAGGAACATAAACCATAAAAACTACTCCAATAAAAATGTGCTTGAATGTGCGTGATGATTTGATATCAGAAGAAATAGACATTCCAGATCTGCACTTTCTGAGAAGTAAAATCAAAAGCCTACACACCGGCTATTTACTTTCATTCGACCTATAAATCGTGTAGATTGGTTGATACTTAATCGAGATATAATGTTTTATGAGCGTAAACATTTTTTTTTAATGTTTACTTTTAATTAAAGGTTTATAGCTCCTCTTAAAATTAACTGTTTCAAATGATCTATAGCTTAAATGAAAGCCAATGGTTCAATGAATGATTTAAGACCATAACAAACGTTGTATCTATCGTTGTAGATATATCATCCTTTCACTGTAAGTAAAACTTTTAAAACATTTATTTTTTTATTGTATTACGCATTATAACTGAGCCAAACCAAAACCAATTTTATAGAATAATAGCTCATATTAAAGCTAATACATTCCTGTTTAATTTTAGACCAACACTAACTTTTTACCTCCTTTAGAACCGGAGGTATCACCCTTTCACTGTAAGTAAAACTTGGAAAAACATTATTTTTTCATTGAATTACACATTGTAACTGAGCCAAACCGAAACCAATTTTATCGAATAATAGCTCATATCAAAGCTGCTACATTCCTGTTTAGTTTGAGACTAAAACTAACCTTTTATCTCCTTTAGAACCGGAGGTATTACCCTATTACTGTAAGTAAAACTTGAAAAAACTTAATTTTTCATTGAATTACGCATTATAACTGATCCAAACCAAAACCAATTTTATCAAATCATATGTCAAATTAATGAAAATAATTTACAGAGCAATTCAAGACCAAAACAAATGCACTCTCTTTCTTAAGAGCTGAGATATTCATTATTAACAATCAAAAACAAAAATAATTAAAAAAAACAACATTGATAGTAGCATTAAAACTAGCCTTAAACCTAACCAAATAGATCTATTAATGGTTAATCTGAAAGCCAAAGATTTTCCTATCAAAATAAGTCTAAAACAGTTTCATTATTGTCATTTGAACCAGAAATATAAGAGAAATTGACATATCATATTTTTTCCCCATTTACATAACATAGGAAATGAGTATGTAGGTTTGCTGACAAGGGGTTGAATAAAAGTGGGACTTATGAGCCATAATCCAGTAAAACTCAACTATTGAAAGCCAAATACGAAATATCGTTGATAAATGATAATACAACCGTCGTAGCAGACCTGCGTACTCAGCGAATTTCCATTCGTCCAATGATCGAGAATATTTTAAACGATTTTTCCTATGGACACATATTTATATAATTTACTTTAATGACAAACTTGTGTATTATATATAAAAGACTAATACAAATGTTTGTGTCACCGTGGACATCTATAGGAAAATTAAACTTTACTGATGTTCTTAAATTATTGTTACATTGCATAGAGGATGAGAAAATGGGATTTATAAAATAGTTAGAAATTAAGATAAACTAGTGGATCCGAGCGCACGGAATCGTAGGGAATAAGAGGGTTATGTTTACACAAATTAAAAATAATAGCAATTAAATTATCCAGCTGATCAAAATGTAAACAATTATGTTCTTCATAAGGATAACATGGGAACTTTACAAGCCAATCGGGCAGAGCCCGAGGGACTTTTTCAAAAATGTAAGGCCAGTTTGCAAATCTACGCGACACGCTCTTTCCAATGAGCCGTCAATGACCAAAATCGGTTAAGAAATGACGGAGGAGTTCATAAGACAAATTTCGTGTTGGCGTATTAATTATATAGATAACTTAAATATAAATATCAGTACTTTGTGTTATCATTGAGTGAAGGGAATTTATTTCTTTTTTAATTTTATGAGGTATATTTCAGCCTAATATAAACTGCCTCTTGGCAGCCTGTCTTGTCAAATTATAATTTCACTCAATTTAACCTACAAATTTAAAACAATAAAAATGCCACTGAAAAATAAGAGGACCCACCAATTGTTATTACTAATAATCCAAATAAATATTCATGTTAACACAAATCTTTATTCGTTTATTATAGTGTTATGTTTTCTATCGAAGTGTTAGTAAGTATAAAGGTTAATATAGTTTTTCTAATGTTAAGTGGCACAAGTCAATACTATCTGTAAAAGAATGCATTTTTCATCTAGGCTATTTAGTATAATATCAAATCGATTTAAAATTGGTTTGCAGGTTGGTTTTGTATGTGTAACCTTATTTATCAAAGCCAACATCGTGTTTCATGATGTGAGCATATAAGTTGTAATAATTTGCTGGCTAAGGCCTATAGAATTATGAAATATAACTAGGCCTAGTTACATATTTTAAAAAGTTGAAGTGTTCTAATGTTTTAATATAAATCGGCGGTTTTGTTTCTAATGATTGTTTCTCACTTCAATTCCTTAAATCAATTGTTAGCCTATGCCGTTTGGCATATCAACTTCCTACATTATATCTTGAGCTTTGGCCTATTCTATTGTCATAGCTCGAAATCGTAGAAATCGTTTATTGTTATAGGTCGGGGGTAGTAAACAAGTTTAAACATATTTCAACAAACTTTTATTACATTTAATTGCAAATTGACTTGAATAGACTGATGTGGGGTCCCGATGTCTAGCCATAAGCCTGACAGTGTTAGTGAATGACGATCGCACTTAAGGGTTTGAATAACATTACGTCTTATTACCATTTTTTTCATAATGTAAAGAGAAAAGAAAGGTGTGTGCAGAGTCAACTGGTGTAACGTAGTTGGGCTCATGCAACTAGTAGTGATTACGACATCTAGGTCTACATTATAAATCAGTTAATACAACTAAATCAAAATATTACTTGTACGGTCTCAGTTATGCTGTCATACCCCTAGGTCCGCTAATTTTTTGAGCCTATAACTACGTCATACTTGCTAACTAAGCTCAAATCTTTCTATTTTCTTTACAGCATACATTTTCTTTGCTTTAACCAAAATGACTATTAAAAAATTTATTTTTTTAAATTGAACATCAGTTTGGCACATTTCATAGGGCGCGACCTTTTTACTTAAGATGGCTATTTTTTCATCATCACCTAACATAGTAACCAGTTAGGCCTAGCTCAACAGTTTAAACATGAATTTTATTGTCTTCGAACTAGTCGGATTGGTCAATACTCAAACTCTGCTAGTATATCGTTCAAATTAGTATTATGACCAGGGTGGCGTGTCGTGTATTTATTTATTTATTTATTTATTGACAAAACACTACAAAACAGGTATAAAACCCAATTACAATGTAGCGTTAAAAAACAATAAGTTCATGCTGGGAAAAATCGTTTATGTCCATCTTCAATATCTTCATGCTTAGTCACACAATACATGCACTGTAATGCCTTAATTGCATTCACAAATAAAAAAAACATTTAAATAAATAAATGCATCAATAGATTAAATATAATTTAAATTCTAAATTAACGTGTAGTTCAAATAAATAAACATTGAATCAGTAACGATCAGTAAACCAATAAATAGATTCTACAAACATAAAAAATAAATAACATACATATAATTATTAATCTGATATATTTTGTAAAACGTGATTACGGAATTTATTAACAGACATGCAAAAAATATCTAATTCGATTGGCAAAGAATTAAAAATTCTACCCATGACATTTAACGGAGAATTGAGACCTAAATTAGTTCGAGAGTAAAGGGGAGAGAACATCAGACGGCAGCGGGAATTATGTCGAGGAACATTGAACTGAAGTTTAGATAAGAGAGCTGCGTCGTCGAGCGCGCCGCCGACCAGTTGACGCAGGTAAACCAACACAGCGACCCGCCGCCGCTTCCTCAGTGAGTTGAGCTCAAACATAGATAAGAGTTCAGAGTAAGGAATATCTGTTATGTAGTGACCAAACTTCTTGAAGTATAAAAATCTTAAAAATCGTTTTTGAACACACTCAATTAAATCAGAAGAATAAGCATAGTACGGATTCCAAACAATTGAACCAAATTCCAAACGTGATCGTACCAAGGAACAATAAAGAAGTTTGATGATCTCAATATTATTTAAGAAGTTACTTGACCTACGAATGAAGCCCAAGATTGCAAAAGCAGATCTACACGTTGATAAAACATGGTCCACAAAGGTGAACTTTTCATCGAACATTATACCTAGATCTTTGATGATATGCTTAGACTCTAGTGATGCGTCACCCATTTTGTAGTTGAAATTAACAAGATTACCTTCAGACTTCCTAGAAAAACGCATTACAAAACATTTATCTAGATGAAACTTCAAATTGGTTTGGCTCCAATGAAATAAATTATCCAAGTCACCTTGAAGTTTTAAACAATCGGATACCCCTTCGATATTCGTAAAGATTTTTAGATCGTCCGCATAACGCAAGAACTTACAATTACTAATTGATGATACAATGTCATTTATGAAGATTAAGAAAAACAGGGGACCCAAATTTGAGCCCTGTGGGACCCCCGATCCTGCGTGGAATTCTAAAGAAGAAAAACCATTGTAATAAACAAATTGAGATCGGTTATGCAAGTAAGACGAAAAAAACTTAATTAAGGGATCTGAAAACCCTAAAGCATTTAATTTAGAAAGAAGCAAAAGATGATTAACCTTATCAAAAGCTTTTTCAAAATCCGTATAAACTACATCAACTTGACCACCTTTGTCTAAATAAGAAATGCAATAATCAGAAAAATTAAGAAGGTTTGAAACTACAGAACGACCAGGGAAAAATCCGTGCTGATGAGGACTAATGTAGTTTTTGACGTGAAAGAGTAACCTTGTGTGAAGTATTGATTCAAAGACCTTAGCAGGTGTTGATAAAATAGACACTGGCCTGTGATTCCTAATCTCTGACCTTTGGCCCTTTTTAAAAATAGGGACAACCTTTGATTTTTTCCAAACATCAGGGAAATGTGAATTTTTAATAGAAAGATTAAAAATGAAGCATAAGGGAAATATAAACAACTCAGCACAAGCCTTAAATATGTATGGGGGTAAACCATCTGGTCCTACAGATCTTTTAGGTTTTAATTTTTTCAACGCAGAAAGGACCTCTGACTGTGTGACGGCGGTTATCGCTATGGTGGGGAGACCCGGTGACACCGGAGAACAGAGCGCCCGGCGACACAACTCCTCACCGGTCAGGTGACACGGTTCATACACGGAACTGAAATAGTTGGCAAAACTGTCCGCTATCTGCGCTCCCCCCTCCACCTCCTCTCCATTCATGCACATTACTGAAGGGCTACTATTAGCCACTCTTAACTTATTAATTATATTCCAAAACGTATTAGGATCTGATTTTATCCTACTCTCAGCAAGCTGTACGTAATTTTTAAAAGCGACTTTAGTGTTAACTTTGATTCTTTTTCGTATTTCCTTGTAAGTATTTATATCAGAAGGTATATTGTACTTTAAACATTTACGTCTTACAATGTTTTTACGCCTTATCAAGAAAATTATATTGTTATCAAACCAAGGAGGGTACTTTGACTTTCTTTTGACTGAAACAGGCACACACTGACTTACCACATCAAATACTTTACAGTAAAAATAATCAACTGCCTCATTGACATCATGCATTTTATATAAATTATTCCAATCCATCTCATTTAAACAGTAATACAAGCCCAAAAAGTCAGCTTTCCTATAATTAAACACTGGTGTCCCTGACAAAATATTACTGTTATTGAACACTGTAGAATATTTGAAAGAAATACAAAGAGGAGGATGATAATTATCTACTTTACTTAGGGGACACAATTCCTCTTCCACATTAAAAGCACTGATATCAGACATAACTAAATCTAAAGTTTTCCCATTGCTATTCAAAACATTATTTTTCATTGTTAAATTGAATGTTTTCAAAAAAAATAATAACTGCTTACAAAACTCAGAACCAGTTTCCAATTTGTAATCTATCCCAGAAATAGGCAAATTAAAATCACCCATAACAATTATTTTTTCATTATTTATCTTAAAACTTTCTAACTTTTCAAAAAATTCATTATACTGATACAATGACGAATTCGGCTGAAAGTAAACAACACCTAAAATGACAGTTTTTTTGTTCGAAAATTCTAATTTTACCCATAAATTTTCCCCAATAGTTTCCAAATTAATTAGCCTTTTAACCTTGATGTTATCTATAACAGCGATTAAAACCCCCCCTCCTCTGGACATTCCTGTCCTTTGTTTACATCTGTCACGACGAAAAACCTGATAATTATCTGAAAATATCTCAGCGTTAAAAACTGAGTCATTCAACCATGTTTCTGTCAACACTATTATATCCCAATTACACCCTAAAACATTACATTTAAAGACAGCAGTTTTTGATCTTAACCCCCTAACGTTCTGGTAATAAATATGTACTAAATTGTCTTCGCTAACCAGGCCTATTACTTAATATAATCATCAACAAAAATAAATAGTAAAAAGCAAACATAACAGGTAGTATAAATTTGAGAAAAATAAATAAATTATAACAACTTACAACATTACACCTAAAAAATTTACTAGAATAACAAAAATAAATATAACATAATTTAAACTTTTCAAACATGCAAAACTTATTTAATACGATCTAAATCAGCTACCTCAGAGATCTGAATAGCAGGCTGTCCTTGGTCCTTACGGAGGAAGATTTTCCCGGCGCTGGTTATCCAGGCGTACTTGAAGTGGCGGCGCTGTTTGAAGTTCCCCATATAGCACACTTAGTATTCTTAACGTTTTGGATATGTATACATATAACCAGAAAAATATCTTCAATAAGATACATACTCCATACGTATTCAACACATACAAATTCAAAGAGAGAGAGTGCTACCCATGATGCCTTGATCGGTAATGTAGTTGCGCATGCGCTTTTTGCTGCGTCTGGTCTGGTCAGAGAGATGAAGAGGAAGACGAGCCGTCGCCATTTTAGTTTTCTGTTGTGTTGTAAGATCTCAACTAGTTTATATTAAAGTGATGTTTAAAGTTTAATAGGTAAGTAAACTCATAAATCACCATTTATATATTTCGTTCTTGTTAAAAAAAATACAGAGATTATAATGTATCTACATTTTATGATGGCCAATCTTAACCTTTTTAATAAACAGAAATATAATAATCGGTGTGATTAATGTTTCACCAAGTACCGGTAACCTATTTCTATGTGTGTAATAATGTAATTTAGATGTGTTCTGTGATAGCCTAGATTTAATTTACCATTAAAATACATCGAAACAATAGCAACTTTCAAAAGATTGCTTTTAATTTGACTCGCGACATTAATATTATTTCAAATTGACTTATTGGTATTGAGCTTAGCCTATTCATATGATAATCTGATCATCCGTGTTTCACTCACAATAGTGAACATATGTGTTCACACATGTGAACTTCTCAATATCATTTAGAATGGGCAAAGATCATTTTTGTTTTTATGTTCACTTTTTTTTTATTAAGGCCTAGCTAGTATCTGTTCATACGTTTGTATGACGTTTGTCCATGCTTGTAAAAGTTTATGAAAAAAAATTATTCTTGATTCTTAAGACTAGGTATGCTTAGGTTTTGGTAATTCGATATCAACGTATATTTTTTAACTCAATCGATTACGACAACCATCAGTAGGCTAATGAAAGAATGATCGATAACAACTAATAACCGAAACCATTATTAAATATATCATTCGATGAGGCCTGTCTCACACTTAATATAAACATACCCAACCTAATTTAAATATAGCCTAGGCCTAATAAAACTTCATAACACTTGATTTAAGATGAAAGAGCTAGCCCAAAACTAAATTTAAATGTTGCCAAATAGGTAAGATACGAGTTTCATATGCGACCTGCCGATGGTTCCTATAGCAGACGATTTAATACCTGATTTCTAAAAAAACATATATGGCACGATCTACTGATAGTCGAAGTTCGATGTATTGTTTGTTGGATAGAACTTGACATATCCGATTCCATTATATTTAATATCAATTGCTATATTACTCTATGAAAATATATTTTTAGCGATAGTATATTAGTATGGTACAAGATGACGGATGATGAGAAATAAGGTATAAATGATTTAAGTAGTTAGTCACTCATAGTGGTTATACTTTCTCAGAAGGGATGTACTACACCTAGGCCTATGTAGGGAGTAAGTGGGAACCTGTAATGTCTGGAGGGGAACTATTGAGTGATTATCATTAGTAGCCGAAATTAGAAAATAAATTTGCCTGAAACCTTACTTATCTGTTTTAAAGGGTTTTAAAATGAACTTCAATTACATCACAAACCACATAGGCCTAGCTAAGTTATGTTGAGATAAAAATAGGTGGTTGATACTTCAGTTATATATTAGTTAGGTAAGTTACGGTAGTAACAGTTTATTAAATACCGTACGGATTTTAATTCAATAAGTAGCCTATCAGTTATATTAAAAGAAGGATAATTCAAATTTAATTTACCTTTAAGTTATTTTCTAAATGTTATAGGTTATTATCAGTGTATTTTCATTAATAAAGTTTCTATGCTAAAAACTGTATCGTCTGCTGAAGAAACAAACTGCAGAAGATCAGACTTGAAACTTACATTATCTTATTTGTCCCCCATGGTTTCAAGAACAAGACTGAATTTTTGTAGCGTTAGTTTTTGTTTTACAGTTGCTATATGAAATCTAGGCCAGCTCCATTTTTATGCTCATTTAGGCCTACCAAAAAGGAAGGGTGAGTGGTGCTGCTGGCAAAATTCTTGTTTATTTGTTTGGGTAGCTAATCATCTTGTATGGTTAAAAAATGTCAAATTAAACTCTAATTTACACATTAAAAGCCTTTGACCGTTAAACAAATTATTTCATATAGCCTAGGCTAGTCATTTCAGCTGAGGACTAGCATACAATTTGATGAGTTCTCGGTTTTTGTCGCCCACCCTATTTCGTTCACTCAATAATAGCCTAAATTAGATCTTTTACTCCAACTTTTACAAAGCACAACCAGCTTACACAAGCTAACATTGTATAGGTAATACATTCAACCATGAGGCCTAAGTTTATACAGTTTTATTTCCATTCCAGATTATAAGTGTAACTCCATATTTCAGCAGTGATGACTTTTTTATCAGGCCATAGAGTCTTTGGTTCTCATTAAGTCCGTTGGTTGGTTAAGTCATTAAGTTTGGTTATATTTGATAGGCCTAGTCCTAATCGAAACTTAGATGAAGACTAACTTAATTGATCCAATCAACAAAGGGCTACCATGCCCGGATGGTTGGATTATGGAGTTGTCCTACAGTATTGACATATAATAATGGTAGGACTAGCTATTATATAGGTAATTAGCATATACACTTTCCAGGACTCGGCTTCAGTTTCATTACTGTCCCGCAAAACAACCAAATTGAATATCAAACTAGGTACCTTATAGAAATTTACGTATCAATATTCGATATTATATGTAGATGTAAAATGAAGTATTATCTTCATTATAAACTATACTTAACAAAAAGCAGTTTATTACAAACAAACAGCTGTTTTATATTAAAACTGAACTTAGGCCTAACAAAAACAAATTCAAAATGTCGTTTTCAGCACTCTGTGTTGCAATCTTCACCTTGGTTGACCGTATAGACGACACTACCTTAACAATGACTGAAAATGAATTAAATGCAAGATGTTAAACGATATAAAATCAGTGTACAGTATGTCATGTTAGTTTATTTTATAGCAGGTTTATGAAATGTTAATAATGTTAATAATGTAACTTAAAGAGTACCGTTATTATTCATATTAAGTTTGAATAGTTCAGGTTTGATCATTGTATTTTGGGTTGTGATTTGTTGATGATGTTAAAATATAACTAAAACAGGAATAAAACGTAAGGCCGCATGCCAAAATAAATATTATCGATGGTAGTGAAAGGTTCAATAGGCCTCCATAAATTTTGATGGTTTAATATTTCTTTTCATTGTTTTGCGGGACAGTAATTAATGAAAATGCAGCCCAGGACTCAAAAGTGTAGGAAAATTTGTGTTGATTCTGAAATCGATAGTTATTTTGGGGCGGGAAAGTAAGAAAAACTCAGAAAAATCAGAAAATGGAAAAAATATTTGTTCAAGAACAGGTTATGTAAGTAGGCCTATTAAAATTAACTGGGAGAACGAGCTGAACAAGAATAGACATAGCTAAACCTGTGCAAAAATTTTCTCATGAAGACCTTACCATGAGATCTATGGCCTATATAGGATGAATTTGCAAACAAGATGACTAAAGCTAAATGTGTTATCAACTAGGAACTTAGTCATTCTTAAATGTGAATTTAAATGTGTTTGGTTCTATATTGGATTTATGCTCACAAACAAGTCAAAAAATTTGTGTAGCCTACAGAAAAAGTAAAAAGAAATTTAATAGAAGAAAGCCTACGCCTAATGTTTTACCTTTTTTCAGGGAAAGGTTTGAAAACAATGGATAGGAAAAAAATTAAATTAAAAAAATATTCAGAGCGACATCTGAGGCGTCTTTCAAGAATTGATATTGATTTAAGTGTTAGTCCTACCCAAGAAGACTCTACTTCAGACTCTTCTTCCGCCAATGAGACAGGTTGTAGGCCTATAGAAGAAGAGGCTGAAATGGAAGTAGTTCCTGCTCCAAATATTCCTCATGCTCTAAATCTTCCTCATGCTGCAGATCTTGTTGAAGGCCCTAGCCAAACTAATTCTGAATCTGATAGCTCTGCACAGATTACTTCTGCCACATCTTCTTGTTCAAGCATAATTTCTGATGAGGACACACCATTACATAATATGAACATAGAACTAGAACCTTGTAGTCCAGCTACAGACTTTAAAGGAGACCTTGTTCAATGGGCTACAAATTTTCATATTCCCCATAATGCTTTATCGGCACTCTTAGTTGTATTAAAAACTCACACAGGATTCAATCTCCCAGCTGATGCCAGAACATTAATGGAAACTCCAAGACAGGTCATGATACATGAAATGGATAATGGATTTTACTATCATTTTGGATTAGATAAAGTGTTAGAGTTTATATGTACCGATTATTTACTTTTAAAAATTAACTCTCAGGTTGTAAACCTAATGGTTAACTGTGATGGGCTGCCAATAGCTAAATCTTCAAACAGTGCTCTTTGGCCAATATTGTGTACAGACAAAGAAATCAAAAAGGTTCATTTAATTGGTGTTTTTCATGGCACGGAAAAACCCCTGAATGCAAACAGATTTTTGGAAAGGTTTATTAATGAATTAATTAATGCTATTAATAATGGTTTTACGGTTGAGGGGAAACTTTTCCAAGTTAGGCTATATGCCTTAGTTTGTGATGCTCCTGCTAAATCATTTGTCATGAATGTAAAGGGTCATGCAGGTTACAGTATTTGTATAAAATGCACAATTTATGGAGAGTTCATAAATGATCGGATGTGCTTTCTTGATAGCAGTGGAGCAAGACCAAGAACTCAAGAAAGTTTCCTAGCACAGACTGACGATGATTACCATAATGGAGAAACAATTTTAATAAATGTTCCTCATTTTAACCTTGTCGATGATGTGCCCTTTGACTACATGCACGTCGTTTGCCTAGGAGTGATGAAAAAAATAATTAATCTATGGGTCAAAGGACCCTTATCAGTAAAACTATCACAGAATCAGAAAAATAGGATTTCATCGAAATTGGAGGACTTGGAAACTACTGTACCATGTGAATTTGTTAGGAAACCAAGAAATCTAATTTGTTGGAAAAGATGGAAAGCCACAGAATGGAGGCAATTTTTACTGTACGTTGGACCCTTAGTGTTACAAGATGCAATTAGGCCCGACATTTATTTAAATTTCTTAACTCTCCATGTAGCGATGACAATTCTGTCAAGTTCTGCTCATGTAGCTAGAGAAGAGAATTTAAGCTACGCCCAAGATCTTCTTTCATATTTTGTTCAATCTTTTGCAATAATTTATGGAAAAGAGTTTGTTTCTCACAACATTCATGCTCTACTGCACCTGACTGACGATGTAAGGAAATACGGTCCTGTTGACAATTTCAGTGCCTTTAGATTTGAAAATTTCATGATGAGCATAAAAAAAAACTGAGAAAGAGTGATAAACCTCTTCAGCAGCTAGCTAAAAGATATGAAGAAAGCCGGAAGCGGAAGTCAGCAGACACACCGAAGGAAACTGCGCCTCTTTTACTACAGAGCCATGAGTACGGTCCATTGCCAGTTGACTTTGAGAGAATTGACATGCAGTATAAGGTTTACAAGGCAAATCAGTTTATGTTAAATTGTAAAGATGAGAAAAACAATTGTTGCTTGATGGAAGATGGATCCGTTGTGTCAATTTGCAATATCGTTGTGGTCGACAATCAAAGTTTTGTCGTAGGAATATGTCACTCTGCCATCCAAGACTTTTTTACCAGCCCTTGCAAATCAAGTCAGTTTAATATATATAAAGTAAAATTTGGGAAAAATTTAAGAGTGTGGAAAACGGAAGCTATAGTAGCAAAAATGTGGAAAATGCCTCTTTCAACTGAGAGAACTTTTCTTGCAATTCCAGTCTTGCATACAACACTGTAAGTTTGTAGACCTTCTTTACACAGTAGGAATTTTAAGTTTTAAATTACCAAATTTAAAGGATCTGTAATGAGAACTGAAAAACATACTTTAATTTTCTTGATAACAACATGGGAAAAGAGTATGATTTGCTGCCACAAGGAACACTTAAATTGTGTTTTTAACCATAAAAAAATTTATCTCAACTAGATGAAGCTAAATACCAAGTTTAATTCATAATAATCTTTTAATACGCAGTCCACCCTTATACTGCGCGCCGCGGCGGTTAAGTTATAATAAGTATAATTGAGGGACTTTACTCATTTCGTTTCGAATCGAAAGATACCAGATGAGTCATACTTTCGTCCGCTGAATCCCATTGACAGGTGTTGCCCGTGCTCCGGTCAATGACCTTAACCTTGGCCTAGTGGAGGATTTTTGGGACTCGAAAGTATGAGTCATCTGGTATCATTCGATTCATAACGAAATGGGGAAAGTCCCTCTAACATATTTACGTAACGTAACATAACCGCCGCAGCACGCTGTCCAAATGTGGCGATCGGGTGTGGCCGCAGCGATCACAGCGTTGCGTTCAACTTAATCCTTCCCTTCACTGCCTTCTGGGAGGCAGAAAACAAAGACAGCTCATCATAATCATGTCAAATTTGGATAGTAACTCAATCAAAGTATTTTCTTTCCGATTACGAAATTATTTTTGGTATTCAGTAAAAAAATTGTCACCAAAAACAGTGGCCGCCTTATAATACAAAAATACCCCCTAACTGTAATATATGTATTTTTTTCTTTCAGATAATGAGCTTTCAAGTATGCTTATTCGAAGATGGGGTTCAAGCCGTTCCACTTAGGTGGTTGGATGGGGAAATTTGTAAGTATCCCCCTTATGTTACTCAGCTGAAGATTAACAAGGCAATATCATCAATTGAAGAGCCTGAGGAAAATTGGGTGGCACACAAGGTCCTCAGGAAATTTGGCCAACCAACTGGTAAGAGCAATCAACTCAAATAGGCACTGATAGCTGTTATTATTATTAACTAAGATTTAACCTTTGAAGGCAATTCTTTGAAGTGAATTAGTGGAAGTTGAAGTGTTGTTGAAAGTGGCAGACTGTAAATTGAAAATGATGATCTGTTGAAAGTTAAGTGCTTATCTTTTTTTAATGGTTGGAGAGTGTAGTTTTCAAATCAGAATTGTGCCTTTTAAATAGCCTGGCAACTCAAAACTCAAGAACCAAATCAATGTGTTTTTTTGTCCTCCCTTAACATCCCAGGACACAAGACCAAGCCCGGTACCGTTTTGCACATTACTTCAGACTAGGCCTAGTGGGTCCAGGCAAGGCCACACTACACTACAGGCCGGAGTCTCCCCCCCCCTCCTCCCTGATGCCACGTCACAACACCGGCCGAACTCCTAGCGCTGTGATGGAAATAGCAACTAAAATAATATGAAAATCGTAAACATATACCAAAAAATTATGACATTAGAACATCAAAATGAAAACAATTAGAAACAAAACTGTCAAATTTATAATAAATCATCTGATTAAAAGTAAACAAATTACTTGCCTGTAATGTTTACCGGTTTTTAAGTTTATGAAATAAAGTCTTGTTTCCTTTAAAATTATTTTCGACCGCATTACCCTAAAAAAACTAAGATGCAGATTCGAAAAAATAATGGGTTCTAAACGAAAACTGAAACTAATTACTTAGGGCACGATAGTTTTACGAGTGCGACAGTGAATCGTCATAAGAGTACATTGTAAAATCGTCTGCGATTCCGTCTGATAATGTGACGTCACCACAAAAGGACTCCGGCCTGTAGTGTAGTGTGGCCTTGGTCCAGGCATTATCACTTAGCGAAAATGCCATTGGTGATTGGCGGGATTTGAACCCAGGCCTCTGAGATCGAAGTCCCGCGCTCTAAACACTATGCTAGGCCGTTCCCGAAAGTAATGTGTTTTGGAGCACATTTGCATTGTCTACCACCACCACCAGCCTCCTGTTCATGTCTAGAGTTAACTGTAAGAAAATTGTCCGATATAAATTGAACAGCTGTGCCCCCCCCCACATTTCCCTGCATCCTGCATTGTATGTCAGGCTAGTGGAAATCTCAATTTAGTGTCAGCTTTTTAACATGGCTATATAAACCATGTGTTGCATTGTGTACAATACATTAGTCATGATTATCAATGATTTGGCAACAATGTCCAAACTCCCAATGGACCATTTTTGTGCGGTTCACTCAACTAGCCTATTTCTAACATCGAGCTCATTTGTTTAACAAACATAGATTTAACTTTGGTTACTTTTACTTGTCTCAAAATTGAAATCAAGGGCAGGATTCAACTGTTTATATCAATATAATTGTATCAGAAAACTACACTGAGGCAGTGTATAAAGCCAAGCTTGCAGAGGAGTTTTCAGATGTAGATACCGAGGAGCAAAAAATTAAAAGAAAAGAGAGAGCAGCAAAAAAGCAACTTTTCAGTGATGAAGAAACTGAAAACTCTTCACTTTGGGCCAAACAACAGCAGTCAGGAAAAAAAAAGATGCCAAACTTGCCTCCACCTCCACCAGCAACTAGGAAATCCCCAAGGAAAATATGCAAGCCTCAAATGGCTAATGAGCTGAGGTCTGGAATGAGCCAAACATCACCCAAGAGCCCTAAGACGCCAACTTCAACAAAAAAAACTGTAGAACAAGGTATATGTTATTCTTGTAAATATTTCAGTATTCTAACATTTTTAGATATAACTAGTGCCTAGTTAAGATAAAATAATGAGAGCGGGAGTATTTTTTATAACACATATTGTTTGGCATGAGCACTAACTATATTATAGGGTTTTTATATATGTTATGCTCACATACAGTATTATCCTTTCATTAATTGAAATTATTGTAGTGGGTCTGCTGCAGTCAAAAGTATTATTCCTGTCTTCATTTTGTGTGCCAGCGATTCGCATGCATCCATCATATTGACTAGCTTCAAGATTTGTTTAGTATGCAGATAAATTAATGTTTATTAACAAGCTGTTCCTTGAAATTTCTATTTCCATGTTAACTGTTATGGACAAATACGAAACTTTAACCCTTGAGCTTCACCGGTAAAACGGCAGCGGGTGCATGCGGAATTTTACTCCGCAACATTAAATTACACAAATTTAACCCATTTTACTTGATTAAGAACGAAATATTATATTGAAATGTTGACAAACTTCATTAGGAATCACATTTCGTCGTTGATACAATTAATTGTTCAACTTAATAGGTGTAATAATTCAATTGAACATACTAAATACTTTTCTAGTATTGCATAGGTAATAAATAGTCTGTGCTACAGGAGAAGGTGCTACACAAACTTTCACTGCATCACTGAATTGCAAATAACAAGGTACCAAAGGGGTGTACCTTACTTTCAGTCTAACCTTGACACATTTTAATTCCTGCAAAACTTGAATCCGAACTCTTCCCAACGACACCTTAATTATTGAAATCGGTTCAGAACTGTAGGAGGACTCTTGATAAAAAAATAACCCCTAGCGTATTGAATAAGTATAGATTTTCCCACAGCCTGTAGCAGTTGAAAAGTTTTTTATTGTTGTAAATAATTTTCAATTCCTTCATCATGAGTATAATTTTTCTTATTTTTTAGGTTTCAACTATGATGTACTAAAGAAACTGAACTTGATTCTGCTTAAACTTAAATATATTGAAAAAAAAATAGAGAGTAATGACGGAGGATCAAAAGTCCCAGTTGAAGAGAGTGAGGAAATTAATAAACATTTCCCTCTTACTACAATCGTCCAAATGGAGGAATTTGAGAGTCTGTGTAAGAGAAACCCGCACCACATAACAAATTGTGTAAGTTTACTATTAGGCTGTATATTTTGGCAATTAGTAATCTATTGCTTTATTTGGTTTTCTTCTTAACAATACACCAATGTCACTTACTTGAAAAAATTCATGTTGAAAAATAAACAATACTTACAATCTTTAGGTGACAGTGTAAGTTATATCTTGCTCAGTAAATTAGTTACATAGTTTTAATGTTGAGCAGGTGGTAACGCAATGTGTGACAAGCCTGTGGTAAAACACTTTTTCTTTGAAGAAAAATCTACTTTAGTCAACTATCTGGACAGATGGTTTTCAAACTTGTTAATGTACCAAAAGATTATTTAAGTTAAAGTACTATAGTGATCTATATAACTTATTTTTATGGGACTAATATTATACCTATTTCCATTACAATAAATACGTAAAATCGCCAAAACCATACATTTTTATATTTCTGTGATATTTTCCTTAAAGAAACATTAGAAAAAATTCAGATTATTTGTATAAAGTATTCAATTAAACTATAATTTACTACCTTTGGCAATGAAAACATTCGTAAATTACTTCTGACATATGGCTAAAATCAACGTCAAGTACCTAAATCGAATGGTCAAGGTTGCACCATCGTCCAACAGTACTCAGTATGGTAATTTCACGTGAAAAACAAAAATTATAAACCACGTATTCGATAGAAATGGATCAAGTTCACTATCGTCCAATCAAGGCGGATCCTGGGCTCGGAATAACTCATTCTACATCGCCCTCTAATTTCTGACCATACACCTTTCCCAATCCATCAGTACCAGGGTATGAACCAAACTTTTTTCGTTATAGGTGGCCGTTCTTAAATCATACGGTGGGAACGGTGTCCTGGACACCACCATTAGGACCCTAAAAAGAGTAGTCACCAATGAAGTAGCAGAGGCCTACAGCCTTTTGGGACGGAAAAAAAATGCTTTAAATCACTCGCGCTCTACAAAGTAGTTCTCTGTAAGTATACATTTTTTTTATTATGAAGTATTGCCATTAGAGTATTGTGTTTAGCATTTTGACACATGACCAAATTGAGACAGTTCTGTTGCACAAAAAATTTCATTTTATGAAACCCTTTTCCACATTTATAATTATGAAACCAGCCTTTTGCAGGATGTATAATGTTTGAATCCTGAAGTTTCCTTAAAAAAAATCCCTAATCCTCTTAATCAAATTTTACTCAAAAGCTCTGAAATTGAATACATCATTAAATTTATTTCTTCTTACGTTTAGTATTATGAAAAGAAAAATTATCTCAACAGAGTTTTGCCCTTTGCAAGTCAACATCGTGCAAGCAACTGTTTACAGAAGTCAAAGAAACATGCCTATCCATACATTGCCCTTTTCAAGTCAACTTTGTGTAAACAACTGTTTACAGTAGCTAAACAAACATGCATATCCATACATAAGTTTTTTTATTTGCAGACACGGAAAATATCCAGCATATAACAGACAAAGAAGTTGATGCGGTGATCTCACGGTGGCTGGTGCAGGCAAAATCTCGAAGGCAACGAAGTGAAAAGTAAGTTCAACTTACATTTTATGAGTTGAAAATTAGGCCCCCCCCTGCGTGATCAGTTTTGTACGTCTGAAAGCCTAACTGGCCGGATTAGGTCTGACAGTGAGTCCAGCCAATTCACTGAAAATACTATCTTTGAATACTTAGCCCATATCACAATTAAGTTTATTTGCACTTTCAGGCGAAACAGGCTGATTAGGCTGACACAGTAGTGAAGAATAAGCAAGTAATATAAGGACAGCTGGTTTATCATATTGAAATTTGATTTTATATATATGTGTGTGTGTGTGTGTGTGTGTGTGTGTGTGTGTGTGTGTGTGTGTGTGTGTGTGTGTGTGTGTGTGTGTGTGTGTGTGAACTGATGGATGGCCTAGGTTCTTTCTCAACTAGGTTAATGATCTGGTTTTGGAGTATACAGTTTACAGTGTGGTTATTGTACAGAATAAATGTTCCGCTCAATGCAATTTCAAATGGCTAGTTAGTATATGTTATGCACAAACCACAAATTAGGACCATGTCGGAAATTTCTACCAACTCTGTGCGGGGATACTCTTAAAATACTCACTCTTGCTATACTAGGGCTTTTTTACATTAGTTCATGAATTTCAATGATTTCTGCTCCCTTTCACTAATAATACTAATACAGTATGCTCTCGATTATCCGAGCCCAGGTTATCCGAGACTCCGGGTTATCCGAGGCAGCTCTAAGCTTAAATATACGTTTTTATGTTCTTACTAACCCTTATAATAATGTGTGAAATAAGTGGCTTTATTAAAAAATCTATTATTTGCAACTCGAAAGGACTTTCATTGTCGTATTTACTGGTAAATACTATGTCTAATAAAACATTTTGAATTGGTCTTATTACAGCCTAACCTCAAAACATACGTAAACTCCGTATTATCCGAGGTTCGTGTTATCCGAGGTAGCCTTTGTCCTGAAGACCCCGGATAATCGGGAGTGTACTGTACAAACAAATAAAGTTGTAAACAGTACTATTTTGAATACATATATAAAAAATAAAATATTATTGGATTCCCTACCATGAGAAAAGCTTAGTTTTTGAAATGGAATTTGTGACCTTACTCTCATTTTAAATGAACTGAAGTAACCAGTTCAAATTGTTTTAAGGATTTTGTTTGTCAGTGGTATAATTTTATTCAAGATTCAACTGCATTTTTAATGCACATAAGTTTATACACAATTTTTCTTTCAGGCCTGCTGATGCAAACGAGGAAGAAGAAATTGTTGAACCCTTCAACATGTGACTTTTTCAAGATTCAATAAGATTTGAAGGGCACACAGAAAATAGGATCAGGGTAAAAAAAACTAAATTTTTCCGGAGAGTGTTTTTAAAGTTAAAAACCTTATACTACCTTAACTATTAATGATATTTCTAATGCATATTAAGAGGACCCTGTTCGTTTTCTCATTGTAACAATTGCACTTGGTTAATGATCTATTCCATAGTTTCAAATTACATAATAATTAAAAAATGGATTTTTTTACCCTGACTTTTTTGTGTGCCCTTCCTTATTAATACCATTAAACATACAATTGCGTAAGTCAAATCTAACGTCTTATGATCTTTGACTGAAAATACTATATTTCAGTATAGAATTATCTATCTGAAATTGAATATAACATTAAAATCATCTGTTAATTATTTAAGTGTATTCGTATTAACTTTTAGGCATTGACATTATTGATTGGCCTATGTAGGACCAAACAAACATGTTATATTATAGGTTCATTTAAAATATTAACATTTAGGTATTCATCCACTGAATAAAATGTTTGTTGTTTTAGCCAGTTACTTAAAACATTCTTAAATCTATTCACACTTAACTGTCTTACAGCTAATGGCAGCTTATTGTACAATTTTAATTGTTGGAAGTAAGAACTTTAATAAGTTTTTGTTAATCTAATGTGTTTTTGTCAGACAACATGAAATCACCTGGTCAACCCTTGTCTGTTAATGCACTCTGGGTGTCATTGACACTTAAATTATTGGTATTCATAGAAAAATAAATAACTTCAGTCTTACTCTCATTGCCAAATAAATCATAGTCCAAGAGCCCATGACTGCCAGACCATCGTTATTTTATAAAAGCTGAAAGTTTCTCTGAGCAATGTTCCAAGTACAGGTAACAAGAATGAGCAACTATAATTTATAGCTAACAGTAATTATAAGTTGCTTTGGCTAATATTCACAGATTCATATCATTGCAAGCTTCAAAATTACTTAAACAGCTGGTAACTTCCATTTAAAATACAAGGAAGTGAACAGCTGTTTTAGTAATGCTGAGAAGCTTGCAGTGGTGTGATTTGGAGGAAATAACAAATTAGCTTAGTTTTGTTTCTTTTCAGAATAATAATTATAAATAATGTCATTTACTGCCAGACATTTAGCACTGTTACAACCTGTTTTTTCTGACATCTTTAAACTTTTTACGAAGGTTAATTGTACTACCGTTATAGTATAAAACCTGAATTTTACGTTCGTTACATGGGGGAATATCATGAGATGTTTCCTTGGTAGCCAGGCAGTTTCGATGGTTTTAACCTTTCATCAGACAAATCTGCAAATCTGAGGTATATTTGCTAATATATCTTGCAAAATTACCTTAAATAGAGTAGAATTACCAAAAATTACAAGCGGAAATCATTTAAAAACCAAATATTATTTTTAACGCAGTTTTTATACATTTTCCTATTCTCTGAGTCGTACAATTGCAAGCCTCAATATTACTTAAACAGCTGTTCACTTTCCTGTATTTTAAATGGAAGTTACCAGCTGTTTAAGTGATTTCTAGGCTTGCAATGATATGATTCTGTGAATATCAGCCAAAGCAACCACCAGCCATAATTCATAATTAATTGCGGATTCTTGTTACCTGTATTCAAAACTTTACTTAGAGTAACTTTCAGCTTTTATAAAATAACAAAGGTCTGGTGATTGTGGGCTCTTGCTCTATTATAGGAAAATCATTTTTTAGATTCATCCATAGATTTTTAAGCAGATTCTGGGTGGTTTCTAAATCACTACTGGCAAGTATAGCAAAGATGCATTGTCTTTGTATAGTACAAAATAAACAGAGATATTACAGTACAAATCATTAATAAACACTAAAATAGGAGAACACCCCCTTCTGCGGGACTTTTTTAGAGTATTATTTTGTATTACTGTTTTATAAGGTAATTACAATTAAAATATTTGTATCGTTGTTTCTTGTTTTTTTCATCCTTCCTAATAAAGTTTTACTTATAGTTCTTGATATTATTTGACTAAGCAAATCAACCTATTCATATTTCATGTGTGAATTTCTGAGTTATAATTCAATCAATATACATATAACTCTTTTGGCACATGTTATTATTCCTAGGCCTACGTCTGATAACAAGTTGCATGAAGAGACTGAAAGCCACTAATCATAATAGGGGTGAATTTAAAATAAAACTTCTTTTTCTTATTGTACTGCAAAATATCTTCAAAGTAAACTGGCTTTTAGACCCACCTATATAAATATCCTAGCACTAGGAAGCGTCAGCACCACACTTTTTAATATAAATAAAGCCTACGTTTTTCCAATCCTATATAAATTCCGGATATTTTATATTTTTCCTTTACCTTTTGTGTTTAATTTATTACTGTACATTGTTGTTTCTTTATCGTTAGGTAAGAAATGATTGCAACAAAAACTAATCGTTATGAATATATAAAATAATTTCAAATGAAAGACTAACAATTAAATTTAATTACAAAATTGTACTTAACAAAAATAATTTTTACAAGAGACGCTGGTTAAAGAAATTCAGTAGAATTTGAAGTATAGTAATGTATAGTGCACGCCTTTTTCAAAAGAAAATGTTTTATTCATTATTCATTTGTTACGCTTGAACAAACAACTTGATCTTCTTAGTCTCCACAGTATTTTCAAAAATTAGATTTAGATACTACCTTAATTACCTTCAGATACTACACCCCGGGCAACACTTGCATATATAATACCCTCAATGGGCCACCTCCAGTTAACCCCCTACTCATACAGTTTTTCCAATGTGTACTGTCTACAGTTAGTCCCCGTGTGCCTCCTAGCTGCCTATCCAACTCTCCAGCAAGTGAACTTGTCCGGATCCAGTGTTAACCGCCCTCAATTAATACACCACACTGGTATTTAATACGCCAGCAGTACCTCCGCAGCTACCATCCTCAGCACCATTTCCGGTATACCGCCCCCTGCTGTATCACCTCCAGTTACCATCCACCAAATCCACTAGTCCCAGGCCTAAGAAAATACTAGGATATATTCCCCTAGGGCCTGGGGAATATATCCCCCTCCTAGGGGGGGCCTAGGGGCGGTGGTTGGTATTGGTGAAATCTACCAATTCCACCAGTCTCAGGGCTAAGAAAATACCTAGGATATATATTCAAAATATTTTCTTCATACGTGCTGAATATGTATTCAGGACACCCTAATAATATATATTCCCATCGCGGACATTTGCACATACTAAATATGTATCAAATACCTATCTATTAGGTATTGCAATGTATCAAATATATATTCTATGTTGCACTTCAATGTATCTAATACCTTTTAGATACGTATGTGTGCTATATGGGATCTTCACCTCGGCCCACAGGAGACGTGTATCCTTGGAGAGAGATAAGTTTATGAAGATTTTCCTCTCACTGTTGAATCCAAGTTCTGAAGCCGAGAAGGACATCTTGACCCTGGATCGCCTCCGCATCTCCTCCATATCGATGCGGCGACAGAACTTCACAATTATGGCTCTCGGTTCATTTGGTTTAGTCGGATTCTTAGCTAACCTATGAACTGCGTCAACCATACCATCTTCAAGCTTGAAATTCAACACAGAAGACACCTGCCGCAGAACCGACATCACATTCTCGCCTTGAGCCTCGGGAACACCGACAATCTCCAAACAGTTACTGCGAGAGTACTGCTCGGCCGCTGACAGTCTCTTTCGTAAGTCACCAACGGTTTTCTTAAGTAATAAATTTTCATTTTTAACAGCCTCCACATCACCTTCAACTGCAGCAATAGCTTTACTATTATTGGCTAAATCAGTTTTACAGTCAGTAATCTCCTTAAAACACATGTCCAATGAATTGTTTATATCTTCCTTAAACTGTACAATTTCACGCTTTATTTCCGCAATATCACTTAAACATTGCTGACTTTCCGTTTTTATCTGACCTACGTCACTGATCAGTAAATTAAGTTTATCATCAATAGACATTTCACTTGAACTATTATTCCTTGTATTAGGCTTACCGGGTGCCATCTCGTAACCACACGGCAGACGACGCTGACGACTCAAGTCCAACTCCGCTCCAACGGTTAACCTCAAAGCTTATCAGCAATGATAAACGATTGCGTGATATTCACTTATGCCGCACACAAAAATCACACAGTCTAAATCAGAATAACTAATAATTGAAACGTGCACAATAATCTGTTTACATTATTCTCAAGAAACACGCAAGTAAACTATTAAAGCTGAGCTGACCAAGCACACGTGCCTACTCAATTGACATTTCCCCCTCCAGTGTAATCCAATTACTTGGAGTTCATGAACTGTGGATAGTTATGGCTTGTGGACGCGGTGTTCCCTAGTGTGGATTAATGTCCGCAGTATTGAATACTTACTTTCATAAGACCGTCCTCACAATTAGACCAGTTCGTAAATTGTAAACCAGGCAAAATTTGTGGTTCGGATCCCACGTTAAAATGTAGATCTCTTAGCTACTATTGGCTGTTGGACTATTAATTAAAGGTCCTATCTAAGAAACATGTCAACCTTAGTCAGTAACAAGACTACAAAATCGCGCAACAATCATCCTTCACTAATCTGTCTTTCATAAGTGGCTTAAAATACCTACCTGGGTAGGTCACCAATTCAAGTAGGCCTAATTTATGAATTTGATTTTTATTATTTGTTTACTTAGGCCTATTTACTTATTTATTATTTATTTGTGTTTGATTTTTATCATTTCTAAAATGCGAATCAATTAGCTCAGAATGAATTAGCAAAAACTGGTTACACAAAGGTAGAATGAACCTGGGAAAACATAGGCCTATTCACTTCCTTAAAATACCCTCGGGCTACACCCAGTGAGTGTTTATTGATTTCACCAAACATCAGTTAAGGGTCGGTTAATAAACCGTTCGTAAAAGATGGGAAAATAGTATCAAACAGCTGATAAAATTTAACTAACCGAGCCTTAACGGTGGTTTAAAGGTTGGTGAAATCAGGCATAATTTAAATGTTTACATTTCATAAGAATATAAAAATTCAAATACTGAACAATAAACAGCAGTAAAAATTTGGTTTCAAAAAGCAGAAGAAACAGCTGTTTCAAGCCAACTAAAATGCAAATTCTATTGGCAATAGATAATGCCTTCAAATAACGTAACAGCTGCTAGTACAAAATAAAATAGCTAAGGGCCTTTTCACAGGCGACCGTCACCATCGTCTTAGGCGCAGAGTCTTTTCGCGGTGCTCGGAATAACACAGTTTCAATTACGCGTGTTCACACTCAGCGACCGTGACTCAGGGCTTATTTTGTAGAGAAAAAGTACTATGGCACAATAGGGGTCCAGGGGGTACGGAATACCCTCCAGCAAAACCCCACGGGGGGTTTTGGGCCCTCCCCCGTAAAATTTCTTTACTTTACAATAAAATTCAGTGCCTTTTTAACGTTTATGCCCACTGTGTAACCCAAAAAGAAGATGATGAATAAGTCAATAAAGCTTACTGTTATACTATATTTGTTTGGATGCGGCAAAATTACAATCTACGCCAGTGAAAAGTATTCTCGCCGAAAGAGAGCAAGCGCGAGTTCCGGCAAGGATATTTAGGCCTAGGCCACACTGAAAAACCGTTTAGGCTAAACAATATAAACTAAATGTAAATACTAAACAAAAACTCTTTAGGCTGTATACACTTTTGCGCGGCGGGGGGGGGGGGGGGGGGGTTGCAATGCCGCGGCTAGAGTGTACTTATTGCGCCTTAGTAATCGATTAGGTTGTTATCTCCAGCGCTACGTGCGTTAGCGCCACACACGACTCATGTTGGGAATTTGACTGTCGTCGAACAAGTGCGCATCTGACTTGTCCAAACATTTAGCAAACTACTTGAGATTCTCAAATTGTAAAGAGTTGTAAACTTTTACAAAAATTGTTCCATATACAGTATTACAAATGACGTGCCCATAGAAAAGGTCCAAAGCCGCACCGGTGACCAATGCAGTTTCGGGGCTGCGCTCCGGTGTCCTAAAAGTAATGGAGCTGCGCTCCGTTGTGCTCCGGCTGAAATTAGCCCCTGCCGTGACTTCAAGGTGTCAAAAATGAAAACGACAAGACTTGGCGAGGAGATACCGCGTTCTGTCGCCTAATGTGAAAAGGCCCTTACTATTTTTTCTGTGAATAAATTCAAAGGTAATGTGGTAAGTTGTAAAAAATAAATTAAACCTAGTCTATATTCTATTTACACGCAATTTAGGAAAATGAACTTAGGAACAGTAACGGTTAGTTGCAAATTCAATAAGTTTAACAATCTTATAACTGCATACACAAAAAGAAAAAAGCACTTACGCTTCAGGCTACAAACTCGAACCTCTCTGCACATTTCTATACCTCACACTGGGTTCAATGTCCCATAAATCTGGCAACATCGCTGGCGGCGGAATAGGTCTTATATACATGAAGCGCAAATTAGCACGATTATTGAATGCTGCTAAATAGCACCAATTTTGCAGTGATTGGATAGAGTAAAAAATCCAGAAAAAATTGAATATATATTTCTTTATAGTGGTATTAACATATTTTTAGAGAAAAAAAATTACATACTCAAATATTTTACATAGCCGCCGAATAGCACGTTTTAGACGGTGTCAGAATAGATACAAATATTTATATATGTCCTTATATAAATATGAAAATGAAAAAAAAGGTGTTTTGTGGTCAAGCAACATTAAAAAGAAAAGTTACGGTGGTTCCGCTCTCGAGTCTTACCATGCTGTTTATTGTAATATCTAGTTCCCTGTAGATGGAAATTCGGTTAGGGGAAATTAGCTAAAAATATTTGAAATCGGTTCAAGAGTTTTTTATATATAAGGGAAACGATCGTGGGAATCACATTGATGTTCATTATATCACAGATTACACATGCTACGCAAAATAGATATTGCAGCTTATGGCAAATTCGTGCCAAGTCGTTTTTGGATGGGGCCACCTTCACGTAGTTGGGTGGTCCCTCAACAGAGGCGCTGTGTCAAGTCTCGATCTGCATTACCTATTCAAGTTCGGGTGAGTACGGTAATGTTCGGCCGCGCTCGGGATTGACTCACCTGTACGCAAATACTGCAACACGATGGCCAGCCCGTCGTCGTTGTCGTAGTGTTTCTAGTTTTAAAGCGGAGAGCTGTCATTAATGAACCATAAACCATGGTTTGGTGGACCATGGTTTGTACCATGTCATCTTTATACAAAAATTACTATTAATTATTTTTAAATTACATTGTATAAATTAAGCTACGGAGAACACTGTAGAAAAGGATTTATTAAAGTAAACATGCGTAAATAAAAATCTTCAAAAATTATAATTTTACATGCTGTGATGTAATAAGCTTATAATGTTATAATCATTTTTCTGCTTTGATTTTTAACGTATATGCAGTGGCGTATTTACCATTTGGACTAACGGGCTTAACCCCCCCCCCCTTGGACTCCTAAATTTACACTAGATAAATCAAGAATTAAAGAGATAATAAAAAAAAAAATTAGATCCGCCACTGAATATTTAGAGAACCCAATTTAACAATTTATCAATCTTACAAGTTTTGAACATTTCTGACTTTTTGTGATGATGTTGACTTTCTGATTTCGGAATTCTCATCGTTTTAGATAACCACACAGTTTGTTCCTGGATTTTTAGTTTCATGCAATATCTCAATAGGAACTCACGATGAGGACTGCATGGTTTGTCAACTGCTAACCATTCACTGGCTACTTGAGTAAGTTTAGACCTAGCAATGTCTACAAGAGTTTTCACTACCTGATGTCTACTTTTAATATTGTCAAAGTTTTCTTGAAACACGGTCAACATTAGGTCAGTGACTTGGACCATAAGGGAGGAGGGCGCGGTTAGGTGACTCATGCCATCTTTAGTTTTGAATGAGCGTTTCAAGATCAACAGCTCGTTTGGTTCATCAAGGCGCATATCTTCTTCCAATAACTCCGAGCGGCAGCGTTGGCAAGAAAACTTGTTATTGAGGACGTACACTAGGTATCCAGCAACGTACCTGAAATGATCAGGGAGATGTAAACGTTGTTGATGGCCGTGTTTTGGCTAAAACAAAGCTAGTTTTTTTTATTTAACCTCAAATGATTAGTTTTTAATAATTTATTAATGTGTGAATAAATCATAATTTTCAACTAGATTTTGCCTTTAAAAAAACGTACAGACAAATAATGTTAACCTTTCAAAAGTTTCAATTTTGTGTAGGCCTAATTTAACAGTCAAAACGGCGTTTTCATCCCCTGCTTTGAAAGCAGTGTGTTTTCTTCCCTTTGCGCATTTATTTTATATTGGAGGGGAAACGGACGTTGGGCAACCGATGTACCCTTTTTTTTGTGGCTGAGGGTAATAAATCACGTACTTGCACATACTGGTCTTGGGACTTAGGTCTAAATAACAGGCCTAATAATATTATTATTAAATTATAATTTGTTTGAAACTCATAGGGAATTACTCACCTCACCGAACAGTTTTCAAGTGTATGCACTGCTAGGTCAGGTTTAGGAGAGGGAGCATGTGGTTCTTGGCCGCCTTCATTCTCGAACTCGGAATCAATACCCCAAGTCTGTGGTTCTAAGGGTACGCGCATAGTGAGGAGGTGAAGGTGGAGGTGTAGCTGGATGTGTAGGTGCAGGTGGAGGTACAGATGGAGGTAGCATCGTATAGTGCAGGAGGTTTTACCTCGCCGTCTAGCTCGCCGCCTCGCAGCTCTTTCCCCTCCTCAAACACGCGTCAACACAAGCAGTCGAGTGTTGTTTCTTAATCACAGTGGTAGTTTTTTTGCCTATTGCAACAATTTTCTCTGTCAGTGATGATAAGTGAAAGTAGTGATGATAGCGATGATATGTCTTCAGCATGTAAGTGGTGGCTTACGGGAACGTTAAGTAATCGAACATTTAGTGCACATCCTGTTAATCAAGTGCGACAGGAACTAGGTGAATATCATCATCTTTTTCATGAACTAAAAAATTATCCTGAGAAGTTTCAAAATTATTTGCGAATGACTCCTGAAACGTTTAAGTACATATGTGAAACCATTTCTCCAAAGTTGGAGAGTTGTACTAAATACTGCAACTTGCATGTTAACCCTATCGGTCCAGAAGAACAGCTTGTACTGACTATAAGGTAAGTTACAGTACCTTCTGCCTGCAATTGCACATGTTCTGTAAGTTAAAAAGTATATGCTTTGTTAAAGATAAACAGTGTAAATTGAAAAAAAAATATATGTATTGAAGTAAAATCAATAAAATTGTGCAAGAAATAAAGTTCATATATTCTTCTGTTATTTAATTCTCGAATATGTTTGTTGTATGTAAAAATGAGTTGGTAATAAGAAAGCAATTCCAGTTAATGAAAAATACAATTTATTGGTAAAATGATAGTAACTAACAGGGATCTTTTCAAAGTAAAATACAAACGAAAGATATTAATGTACGCTACATAAAAATGCTGCAAATGTTTGAAAATGTTATAATAGTAGGCCTAACATAATCTTAAAAAATGGTATTATTAAGTAAATTGCGCAAAGGAAAAATAGTAGTACTTATAAAAAACGTAAAGAACTATTAAACTGTCATTAATTTATCGCCAGCTGAACGGCATTACAAAGACATTTTTAAAAGTGAGTGTACTCGGGAACATATGTTTCGCCGCCATCCTGGTTGTAGTTCAATGGTGAAGTCACGTCGCGGACCAGCTGTGCGAAGGTGACTGGTGATGGTGATGCCATGGTACTAGGAGAGGAACTGTCGTAGGGACTGTAGCGATGAGAGCTTGTACTGTGGTCTACTGACGTAGGTCTAGTGACAGTTGATGTTGTTGAGAATGATGATGGTGGTTCGGGTGAGTATGCCATGTCAAAAAGAATTTCTTGAACTTTCATCCTGAACAACATTTTCTTTCTAGGATTCAGGTTTTTAACATGGGGTAGCAGTGAGTTGAAGAACCCAACATCCTCGTCATTTGCCCTGTCCTCACTTTTCTGTTGCTTTAACTTCAACTTTTCTTTCTCCAACTGCACTAATTCCCGTCCAATAGCTTGTTGTGTCGTGATTCTGTTTTTAAATCCTGTTCTTGTGATCAGGTCCTTCGTATTAAATCTTGGTGGCATTGCAGGGCTTGATGCATGAGATTTCTGCTGCTGGCGTGATTCACTCTCCGGCGCCGGTACTATAGTCAGATTCTCTGTGTCCAACTGTGGATTGTCAGGTTCATCACATTCTTGGCCTATCTCGGTCACTTCTTCCGACTCCTCTTCGTTTAGGTCGTGGTCTGAGTCATCTGCTATTACATCTGCAAGGTTTCCTGTTGATTTGCGGGGCAAAAACTGGTCTTTGAGAAACGCCATGCTGTCGTAATATTTCCATGTGGGTGTTTCTGGTGCTGCAGCTCCAGACTTAATTGTTTTGGAAAATTGTTTTCTGAATTCTTGCCTCAAGTTCTTCCAAATTTGCTTCACAACTTTATCTGGAACAAAACACGAAAACGTAAACGACTAATATTTTTAATATTATGTTTTTGGTTATATTGTGTTCTTTGGTTGCAGGTACTTGGCAACTGGAAGCAGTTTTAAAACTCTTGGATTTTCATTTCGAATAGTAGACAATACAGTGGGCAAAATCGTTAAGAATGTGTGCAAACTGTTATGGGAGACGTTCCAACCAGAGCATATGCCAGTTCCAACTATTGAAGGTTATGAGCAAGTTGCAAAAAGATTCTATGAGATTTGGAAATTCCCACACTGTATCGGAGCGTTGGACGGTAAACACTGTCGAATAAAATGCCCAGCGCATTCAGGGTCTATGTACTTCAATTATAAGAAGACTTTTTCAATTGTTCTACAGGGTGTTACGGATGACCATTACAAGTTTATATTTATTGATGTTGGCGGTTTCGGCAAACAAAGCGATGGGGGAACCTTGAGGGCGTCAGATTTTGGAAGGTTGTTGGAACAAAACAAATTGTGTATTCCCGAAGAAAAGTGTTTGCCTGACAGCAATATAAAAGTTCCACACGTTTTTATTGCAGATGAAGCGTATCCCTTGCGCGAGAATCTCATGAAACCTTATTCGAAAAAAGCTCTTGGGGATGCAGAAGAAGTGTATAATAAACGGCTATCAAGTGCTAGAAAAACCATTGAGTGTGCCTTTGGCATTCTGTTTGCTAAGTGGCGGATATTAAGTGGTTACATTGAAACCTTGCCTGAGACTGCAGACGATATAATAAAGGCTGCATGCGTTTTACACAATATAATCATAAACAAAGACGGATACTGCGGTGTACAGGAGTCAGAACTCCTGCCTTTCCCTACTGAACTGAACTTACAACCATTGGGTAGATCTGGAAATGCTACATCTAATCGAGCCAAAGAAGTTAGAAATGGTTTCAAGGAATATTTTGTAAAAAACCCGTAATCAAGATAATACTTAGTTGCAACTGTGTGTCCTTGTTTATAGTTCATTAAAGATTTCATTCGCAAGTTTCTAATTTTTACCTTATTTCAAACCTTTTACTTACTAATGTTAGATAAAAAATATATTAATTGATTAGAAAGTCTGCTATGGATACTTTTACATTACACTTTAAACTGAATATCCCACATAAAACAGCAAAGCTGGTTTAAGTTTAAATTTAAAGTTTTTAGTTACCTGTAACTTTTAGTTCTTTCGCAATTTCCTTCCATTCCTTGTCCAGAACGTGACGATTGTGATGTTGCTTGTGTCTCTTGTCCCACAAGGCTGAACGATTTTGGACAGCAATAATAATATCTTCCTTCATTTCGGATAACAGGTTATCAAAAACTACAGAAACCAACAAGCGGAACTAAACGTTGACTTGGGTGAAAGCCGCGAGCTAGGCAGCGAGGTAAATCAAACTAGTTTGTTTTCGAAAAACATCCTGCTAGGCCTCCTTGTAAGTGGCGAGCTACACCTCTACCGCGACCTGCTCACCATGCGCGCACGCATTTAACCTAATGAAATTGTTTTACCTCGCCGTTAACGGCGACCTGCACCTACACCTACACCTCCACCTTCACCTCCTCACTATGCGCGTACCCTTAATTCTTGCTCCACGTCTTCTTCACCGTCTGTGTCGAAAAGTCGCTCTTCTTGTACTGGCTGCTGATTTGACTGCGGTGATTGTGTAACCATTATCAAAGTTTCTTCTACGTCATCCACTTCACAATTACTTGTTGATGGAGGCTTCATGAGAGTAACCTGGATTCGACGGCGAAGGTTTTGCCTGAATTTCATTGCCGTAGGATTTCGGTCAAAACCTCCTTGCATGCGGGATATGGCAAACTCGTGTTCCAGGACATCTTGGGTGAGTCGGTTTGTTAAGAGAAAAATAAATTTCTCTTCAGTTAAAGTTTTCCACAATTGCAATACAGACATTATTGTTAACTTAAGCCCATGAAAACATGGTGGTTTGTTTTGTTTGCGCTTTCCCTTTGTTTGTTTCTCTGGGACAATTTTTTTCAAATTCTCAACCCAGGGCAACGCCTTAGAAAGTCTTTCTATCACTTGTTTTCCTTGAGGAGTGTGGTTTGAAACACCGTACCTTAACGGATTGGCGTCAAATAAACTTCTACTGTTGAGGCAGTTAAAGATTTCGTCCATATTTCCAATAAAGTCCACAGTTTCTAGTGCTTCTTTAGGAAGTTCCCCGGTACCCACAGCCCTAATCATAGCTGCTTTTACAGATTGGCTGAAGACTTGCGTAGCATACTTTACTTTCATTTTGTCGAATGAGTTCGGACTAATATGTTTATTAGTCAGTTTGCAAACAGCTCGAGCCTTCTTGTCTTTTGAATCAATGTCATACAGAGCTTTAATGTGACTCCAAGAGGCAGTTCCACCATCAAAGTTGATGTCGTGTTTAATAAGATTATTCCTGATGCATTTTATGATGTGAGGTGCGTCATATACAAAAAATACTTCCCTATCTAGATACGAAAAGTAGGGTCTTTCTGGGGACACTTTCAACAAATTGACGGCTCGAGATATGTTTTTTCCTAGGTCACACACTAGGACACGAACGTTTAACCCTATGTTTAAAAGTGCATGCAAAACATACTTGATCAGTACATCTAAATTGTCCCCATCAACCACAGTTTCACTTATGAAATAAGCAAACGGCATTTTCCATGATTGAAAAAGTCCTCTTATGGCGAACAATAACACACTCGTGCCTACCCGATCAGAACGTCCCAGTATTCCAAGGTCTTCAAAGCCTTCTATTAAATCTAATTTCTCATTATAACATAAGCTCTTCTTTATTGACATTTCATCGAATACCAGAACTACATTTTTTTCCATTTCTGTCATTGTGTTGACTTTTTGTTTCAACAAATTCAACAACTCTTCGGATATTCCTGTATTTAAATCCAGAACATTACACCATCTAGATATTGTGCTGGTATCTGGAAGGGACATTTTTTTGTCATCTCGTAAACTGTTGTATAGCGCTGGTGATCGATAGTGCATTTCTATAGACAGTTGTTTCTCTTCTTCACTCCATTTGGTTCGCTTTTTGTGGAGCATATCCATTCTCAAAAGTGTTTTTAAGGCATCACTTTTAATAAACTGACTAGCAGCTAAGAAAGCAGCTTCTTTTGACACGGTCTTCAGTTTTTCTCTTCTTAACCGTTGCTTAAGGCGATGAAGGTTTTTCTTTTTGTCAATGATCATTTTCTTTAGCCTAATTTCCCTTCGGGTTTCAAGTGATTTGCAAGTATTCGACGCCGGTGTTAAAGGGGTATGTAGTGGCTCAATTGTTTTTTATTTTACTGGTGTATCTGGTGAAAGACATGTGGCTTCTATGGGTGTTAGTGGAAATTCCAAACCTACAACATTTACGGTAGAAATACTAGTAAAATTATCGCTAGGTGATGAGGGACCTGCTACAGCGAGACTGTGGTGATCGTCTGTAGAGGCAGCAGTGAGTGCAGACTGCTGAGTAACAACCGGCGTATGTCCATAGTACATAACTAGTCGTGTTGGCACAGCTTCCTTGTTCAGTTTACTTCTCATATTGTTTGTAAAGCAGTCGGGTTCAAAATGCAGTTCACACACTAAACGTGAATGTAAAGCAGTGTCAGGAAGGCCTTTCAGTTTTTCGTTTGCTGTGTTTGCTACCCATTTATCACATACACTCTTATTTTTAATAGGAAATTTGAAAAATCTCAAACTTGGACTGTTAATGCGAGTAGACATACAACCAATAAAGGAGCACGTCTTAATACCTGGCATTGTTCTAAGAAAATATACAATAACTATATGAATGAAATTTACATAATTCACTACACAAGTTCTTCACTATTACTAATCTATCTTTCTAAACCTCTAGTTACTTACATAAGTAAACAAACACAAATCAAGGTTAACCATAACACAATAAAGAATAACAAACCAATACGTAAATATATATCAGCTGATCATGTCGGCAATGAAGTCTTAGTGGTTGTGAAAACATTCACTAGGCTTCGTATTGGAAATTGATATCACCAAAATGGCTTGGCTGCAATATCTATTTTGCGTAGCATGTGTAATCTGTGATTATATGAATAAACTTTCTGTTTTTCTTAGACTATTAGTTCGTAGTATAATAATTTTTTATTAGTGTATTCTTATTATAGTATTTAATATGTATGGTATTTAGTATTTATTTTATATGTATCTTTTGAGGCGTATAAGTCCTTTATTTTCTCTTCTGGGTCCGGTGTTCCCCAAGGAAGTAATCTTGGTCCTTTGCTCTTCAATATCTTCATTAATGACGTAGTAAATGTCCTCAAATGTCATGTTTTAATGTACGCAGACGATATGAAACTATTTAGTTGTATTACTTCTATTGATGACTGTGTATTGTTACAGAGCGATTTGAACTCCTTGTGTAGATGGTGTGAGGAAAATATGCTTCATTTGAATGTAGAGAAGTGTGTAGTTATGTCATATACTAGGAAATTGAACCCCATAATGTTTGATTACAGTATAAATGATGTTGTGTTAAGTAGAACAAGTTCGTATAAGGATCTTGGCGTCGTGATGGAATGCGATCTCTCATTCAAAATGCACATTTTATCTACAGCGAAAAAAGCCTATGGAGTATTGGGTTTTATTTTGAGGTTATCCAAGTTTTTCAATGACCCTTTCACCGTAAAACTGTTGTATAAATCGTTGGTTCGTTCTAAGTTAGAATTTGCTAGCATAATTTGGTCACCGTACACTTTCATTCATATAAGTATTATTGAGAAGGTCCAAAAACGCTTTCTGCGTTCGCTATATTACAAATCGTTTGGCCCACTTCAGTTTCCTATTTGGCTTGTGAGATATAATGAAATGTTGGAATTGTTTGATTTCGAGTCATTAGGGAACAGAAGGAAGGTAGCTAGACTTTGTTATCTAAGGGACGTCTTATCTGGTGTCGTTGACGACCCCTTGACCTTGGCCAGTGTCGCGTGGCATGTGCCGGCGAAAGGAGGGCGGGCGAGCCGACCGTTCTACCCGCTCTTTGCTCGAACTTGTTTTCATGCTAATTCCTTCCTTGTTTCCACCGTATCTCTTTTTAATAGTTTGGGAGATGAGCTAGATGTTACTATGAGCCGGAACGTGTTTAAGAAAACATGCTTTGAATTATTAAAAGTTCTCAATTAAACATAAATATCCATAATGAATACGTTTCTTCATCCTGTTTCATAAACTTAATTTTGTAGAGGTTTTAACTTTACATATAATTCAGTGAACATCCAAGTAAAATAATTTAAATTTCAATTTAGTCGATTTTCTCTCTCTATAATATATTTTTTTCTTTGTAATCTCTTTAGTATTTTTAAATTTAAATTGTCAAATATTGTTCAGTTCTGTTTTCATATTTGATATAATTGTTTGATTTTATTCTAATAATGGCGAAAAATAATTTTTGGCTGGCTTCCCCAGTAATTGGGTTTAGTGCCTGTTGGGGCGGCTTTTGTAGGAGAATTATTTACTTTGTATTAATTATATACTAAGGAGTATATTGAGTATGTTAAGTTTATTTTTTGCAGTATATTTCCTTTAATGTTTTCACTTGTATTTTCCTACAATAAAGAATTTATTTATTTATTTATTTATTTATTTATTTAAATGTAAGCAAACATACAATCAATGACATCAAATCAATCAAAATAAAAACAACAAAATATTCACATGAAAAAATTAATTCCAATCATATGATCTATCTTATAAATTGATATTTAAATACACCTGTTACAGCAAACCTGCACACTCAGTGAATTTCTGAAGGATTTTTTTTAAGTGGGCATATTCTCCATAGGGAATTGTTTTGAATATTTTATGAAAACATTACTTTAAATAAAGTGAATGTTATCATTCATGAGTTTATTCCTTATCATAGTCTGATAATTTGTAATAATAGTATTCTTATTATAGTATATAAATGTCAGCAAACATATTATCAAACTACTCAAATTCAAGGAATAAAAACATACCAAAATATCAACTGACCAATTACATTCAATCATATGGTTGTACCATAATTTTAATAAAATCCCACTTTTAGGAGAATTCAATGAAAAATTATGGTATTTATACCAGAATTTGAATAGTTTAGGGGAAAAAAAGACAATGTACTGAATTTACCACACCCGATATCTCAGTAACCGATTGATGTAGAATAATAATTCAGAATACTAAATTGTTTATTTTTTTAATCTGAATCCAATTTTGACTATCAAATTTACATAATATCAATATAAAGGTGTTAAATTTTAAAAATAAATTTTATTTTGTTAAAAAACCCCTCTTAGAACAAACCTATCCTGCTGGTTTTCGAACTCGAAGTAATAAATATCGCTTTACACATATTTGCCAAATTTCATCGCGATCGGACCATTTTTGCAAAAGTTATCGCGCCTACGGACAGGTATATATATATATATATATATTTATATACTTATATATATATATATATATATATGAAAATGAACGAATGGTGTTTTTGGGGTCTAGTGACATCAAAATGAAAAGTTACGGTGGTCCCGCGCTTAAGTCTTACCATGCCGCCTACGGTAATAGCTATTCCCCTATAGGGGGAAATTCGCTAAAACTACAAAGGTGAAGATGTTTTTTTCCTTGTACCCAAATAATTCAAAACGATACGCCCTTTGATTTTAAGCGGCAACAATTTCCAGCAGCTTGCATTTGCAATGTCCGAATGAAATGGACAGTCGTTGAATATTTGTGGAAACTACCTTGGAAATGCATGATTTTCACATGGCCAATTGTATGTCGACTGTTCCCGTGTCGGAACACTGAAAAAATAATTTTTGTAACAGAAAACAAAACTAACAATGTTGCATATGAAAAAAGCTTTAGAATAAAAGCTATGTTGTTGGTGTGACTATTTTGATAATATCTATTCAAACTAAAACAAATTATTCATAAAGAAGGCAGGACAACGTCCGTCAGGTCATCTAGTAATATATATATATATATGAGTTAGACACCGAAATTGCGCCGCAAACCAAACTGACAACAAAGTTTCACTAATCCCTAACCGATATTGCGTCATGAGTGTGGCAGGTACCTGTAGACTGCAACACCACGCAATGACTCAGGAATGTTACCTTCGTACCCCCCCCCCCTCCTGACCTGTTGACGAACCACAAAATATTTGTACTCCACAAATGATTTGTCAGTTTTGCATAAGACACCTAAGCGATAGGTAGCTCCATTCACGAGCAAGTGATCCATTATGGTTATTTAGAATTAGTTGTTTATTGTTTGCTATCCTCATTACAAAAATTATTAATCAATATATCAATACAGAAGTAGCCCTTCAGAAAAAAATTAATGAATTGCTATATTCCAGCACCATATAAAATAAATCGAACGATAGTTGATAAATTAATTAGTTACCGGAAATAGAAATCAAACAGTACGGCGGTTAATCAAGTGAAATAAAGTGTTAGTACGTTGGGTTAACGTAAAAACCTTGCACTTTTTGATACACCTTATATCTACTTGGCAGGTGTAAAGAAGATTCCAGTAGAAGTATTTTTGTCCGAGGAACTAATCTTGAATCCTTGTATAACACCTCCATATCAGCCATCAAAGTAAGCCATCTGTATGAATTTTCAAATTTAGCCTGACTCCGTTGCTCACTCGCCACTCCCTCCAAAGGGCGATAACGAAGGGTTTTTAAGGAATTCCTGTGTTCCGACTTCGAAGACGAGGCGAGGAGTCAGTGCTTGCCTCCTTCATGTAATTCTAGGAAGGGCTGCGGCGCAATATCGGTCTACCCCTGGGACAAGATTTAGAGATACAGTATATCTAAACAATATATTTCAAAAATAATTTCAAAAACCCGTCTGCATTCCTCAAAATTAATCCCAATAAAAACATCATCAAAATGTTTAATCACCGACAGCACTATTTAAAACATATACATAGGCTCTCTTCTCACATCCAATTTAACTTATTCTCATCCATAACATTCGAATATAAATATACCTTCTTACACATAATTTTCACCAACCTTTACAATATCCGTTGAAAATTCATATCGTTAAAAGTTCTTCATCATTTTTCAGTTTTTTTTTTCATTCTCATCAGTTTTTCAGAGGTACGTTCACAAAATCTCCAGCCTAAAATTATCTCAACACTGGCAATTAATGCCCTATTGGGGTCCTTCAATATTGGGTATTGTTCAACTGCAGGGAACACAAACGGGGGCGCGAGCGAAGCGAGTATATATATAAATGAACGAATGGTGTTTTTTGCTTCTGGGGGCCCCAAAACGAAAAGGTATCATGGTCTCGGGCTTAGGTCTTACCATGAGTACTACTGTAACAGCTTCTTACTTATAGGGGAAATTCGCTAAAACAAAATACGTTCACTTCAGAAAGTGTGTTATACTCCAATAAATCATTAAGCAATCAACTAATAATTCTAGGTAATTTTATTATGTTGCTTTTAATTAATGAACTGAGTTGGGCTAATACAATGCTAGGCAAAAATCTGGAATTTATTAAATATCTCCTAAAATACTAAGCTAAATGTGATGGAACTTTGCAATTGTATATTTGACACTAAACACATTTAGACATCAATTGGTGATATTTTTTCTGACCAGGGGACAGGCCACGACGGAAGTCTAGAAATTCTTTAAAGTGAGGTCATACTTTGATATGTAGGTACCTCATTTTAGGAGGATCCAAACAGAAATTACAGCAACTCAAAGATTTTAATATTTTACAATTTAAACTGTGGGGAAATTCTAGAATATCTTGAATGGCCCCTAAAATATCACGCAGAACATAATAAAACTTTGTATTTCCGTATGGTATTTATCATAGTTAGCAACAATTTTTGTTTATATATAATGTTTGGGTATTCCTAGGGGTCGGCCCTTGGTGGAAGTCTAAATTCTTTGGGGTGAGCATACCTTGGTGGAAGTCTAAATTCTTTGGGGTGAGCATACCTCGAATAATACCTCATTTCAAAGATCTCTTAAAGCGCAATACAACAGTGCAAACTCGATCGAAAAAGGTAAATTAATAAAAAGTTAAAGCTCGTCAAAGAAATTATCTCATTGATTAATTTACTATTACAATCTTTGAAATGAGGTATGATTCGAAGTACTCTCACCCTTAACAATTTCGAGACTTTCGCCACGGGCCGTTCCCTGGGAATACAAAAAGTAACGAAAGACTGTTGCTCTATATAAAAAATACGTGAATACAAAGTTTAATTATGTTCCGCATGATAATTTTGGGGCTATTCAAGATATTTCAGACTTTTGCCACCTTATGCCCAATGCTGTATACTCTACATGCAGTGAAGGAATATTATTTCGCGCAAACACAATATCACTTTAAAGTTTATTCCTAAAATTTGTGGAATATGCCTACAGAGTGATATTTACTTGGTTATGTTTATTTAACTTTATAAAGCGTTCAGTAATAGCCTAAATAAAGCTAAATTTAAGGTTACCTTCGGTAATAATCGCCTGCAGCTTTTTTCCTGCAAAATCCCTCGCCTTCCCTTCATCCACTGCTAGTAAGAGTCGACTGATTTTTGCTAGTTCCACTGTTATTCCTGGAGGCGATAAAACTCACGGTGGACTCTAATGTCGTGTCCAAAATGTCTGGCTAACCAGTCAGTCTCTTTTTCTGTCAAATCAAACAGTTGAACTACTGTTGCCATGTATTTTCGGAGTCTTGTTGACGTTATTCGTTCTGGTTCTTGAAGTTGTGCATCACTGCACATTTTGTGGAGGCATCTGTGTGACTGAATTGCGCCTCTCATGTGTTTGACTGAATTGCGTACAGGAAACAAGTAGGGATTTTCATTTTTTTAGGGATTTAATGTTCTCCCTTTTCTCTAATAATAGAGATATTGCACTCTGACAATCTGGTGTTACTATCAATGGTACCTTATGGCCCCTTTTACCAATTATATTAATTAATTTAAGCCTTTTAGATAATCTGTTTTCGATTGGCGTGAGTGTCCCCACCAGCTCTCCAGTGTTAGTCCAGTCAGGGTTTAATTTGCACTGAGTGACAGTAATCTTCGCCGCCTCACCTGACCTCCTTTTGTTGAACAACATTAGCCTGCTTAAGGTTGCACATGCTAGTTTGTAATATGATTCCTCGTGTTCATCTTCCTCCAAACTTGCGATATTGGAAATAATCACTTCTTTTATATGTTCATTCAAAGAAACTAAATCTGAAGTTATTGGTAATAATTCTTCGACATTGAATTTTCTTCTTTCAAGTGTCGACAAAGCAGCTGAAGAAATTTTGCTGCTCCATTCCAAATCCATTAAATGGATAAAAGACTGCATTTCAAGAAATGATCTAATTTTGTATTTTTTTTGCCTCAGTGAAACACCCCTGACTATGTTGGCACACCTCCTCAAACTGTGGCCTAGCTTAAATGAATGAATGAATGAAAGAAACGTTTATTCCAAGAAATATACAGCTTTACAAATATAATCATAAAAACATAAGTCAATGGCCAAGTGCCAATGACGGTGCTTGTTCTAATGTTGGCCTTTCTGTTAAATGGGTAGTCCTTTTGCAAATTTCTTTGACTGCTTTAATTACCGTGTCGAAGTTTTTGGTTTGGAGACAGTCCTGTAATTCTGATATATTCGTTTGTTCCATAGTTTTACACTTCATAAGTAATGTCGCTAACTGTCGCATTTTGTGTCCGACTAACTCACTTTAGGTGAGGCCATATTTTTCGTAATGACAAATTCCAAATTTAATTATGAAATCGTCTCTTCTACATATGTATGGAATTTCATCTGAACCTTTAAATTTTTTCAAAATATTTTCTCTGAAATCGTTCAAAATATTTTCTCTGAAATTGTTGTTCTGAAATATTTTCTCTGAAATCGATGTGTCCATTGTCTGGACACTTCGAGTGTAGCAGGGCCTCACTCTCGGCCACAGCTGTTTATACAATTATACATTCTGTGGTCAGGCTTTGATGCCTTTTGGCATTTATATATGAGATGGTGCCAAAGGTGTTTTTTTCATAAGAAACCCCAAACATTGTGGGCAAGGTCCATAACTGTGATGGTGAATTCCTGATTGCGAACAGTCGCGATTGCGAATATGTTTGGGTTTACGAGGGGGAGCGGGTCGTCTGGGGGGTGGGGAGGATTCCTGATTGCGAACACATTTTGAGAGGTCGGGGGTTTTTAAACCATTCGTATTATATAATAAACCCAGGCCGTTATTATATAATATAAACAGAATGATTTGGCAAGAATCATAATCATGAATCAAGACTGGTATTATGAGGTGATTTTGTCGGTAAAATCCTCCTCGATGTTTAACATTTAGTCTTTGTCTGCTTCAAGTTGCGGGAAAGACAAAATGTTAAACATCAAGGAGGATTTGACCGACAAAATCACCTTCCATTTATATAGTAGATTGGAGGGGGAGGGGCACCACAGATAAACAGCTGACTGAATGACGTGTTCTGAACTGGACAGACAAGATTCGCAATATGAGTTTAGTTTAGTAGGCCTACGGAAGTCGCGACATGTTCTTCACTCGTTCCGGCAGTAAAAGTATTTTTTATCGTCCCCGTGTATGTGTAATAGGTGTCAAAAAGTGTTTTAGTAACTGCTTTTATAATGTTGAGTATGTGTACTACCGTGTGAACTGTGACAATCACAACTAATGTGTGAAATATAGCAGTTTTTCAGTGACCGAAGATGCATCGTCAACATGCGAAACGCGTCTCGCATTCATGGAGAACAATTTTGACATCTCAGGTAGGTCAGTTTACCACTTTCAATAATCTATTCTTTTGTTAAAGCCAAGTAGAGAAATTTTTGCGTGTTTCTTTCTTTTTAACATTTACATTTTCCTCTTCTTCCTTCCTCATTTTCCTGTCGGCTTCCCTTTTCTTAATTCCTTATTCCTTATCTATTTTTATTTTAGTTTTCTCGTCAAAGAATGCCTTTCACTTTTCAGATGTGACAGTAAATGGCATTTTTTCCTGAACCCTTCCTTCGCTTTTTCTCAGGAAGGGTCCTCCGTGATTAAGTTAAGACTTCAAAGCTGCTATATCTTCAGGTTGATGGTGGAGGTCTGTCTGTGTATTGTCTGAGTCAGTCACCTCTTGAAGGACAGGGTTCTAACTGGACATCAGTTGCCATCGTTTGTCGGCTACGTTTTGATGAACATGTACCTTTTTTCCTTCCTTCGAGTCGCTGTTTTTTCCTTCTGATTGGTATTCACATATGTCAATGTCTTCAATGGTAAAGAGATGTCTTCTCTGGTGTCCATCTGTAGTGTCTGGTGTCTGGTGTAGAGAGGTGTCGATGTCTTCTCTCGCTTTTTCATCCACTGCATGCATTAAAGACAATGTTCTCCAGGCACAGAACATTAACATTCAAAACAGTTTTGCACTCTTTCTTAGGAATGATGGTCTTAGTTGCAGTTTCATTTCCATCGGTAATAGACATGTCCAACTCCTCCCTTCGACTTGATATGCATTTGTTGTAGTCGAACTTGTCTGCGTCGGATGGAAAAAAGCCACATGCTTAAGCCACATTACTTTGGGGAGGATATGCTGAAGCGGACTTCCAAAGGTTGTTCCGTCTTCAGAAAAGAGCCGTTAGAATAATGGCAAAACTGCAAATCAGAGAGTCCTGCAGGATGGCCTTCAGGGAGTTGGGACTCCTCACTTTAGCCTCAATGTACATCCTTGAAGCAACGTTTTTCTGTAGGTTCAAATGCACCCTGGATTCAGGGTCAAAAAATACATAGTTTTCAAACTCGAGGCAGGGATCAGTTCAGGTTAGCTCAGAACTGATCTAGAGCGGCCATGAACCTACCCTCCCAAATGGAGTTAGATTCCTTAAAAAAACTCCCCGAGGGCACAAGGCAAGAGGGAAATGAGAGGAAATTCAAGGCTAGCCTTAAACACTACTTACTGAACCACACGTTCTACACTGTGGGAGAGTTCCTGGTCTTTAGTGCAAGTGTGTGGTTAGCGTCTCTGGGTTATGACTTGTTTTGTTTGTTTATTTAAAAATGCTTTAATAATATTCAATTATTAATAGCTAGTGAATGTTTTTTTGTTTTGTGTAGGTGTAACATGGTTGAAGATGAAAGGACAGAAAGGAAAAAAAAGTTAGTTTTAGTCATGACAGATGCCATACAATTATGTATTATTGTTTCTCGCAATAAAGATAATAATAATAATTATTATTATTATTTAAACCCATTCCTCACTGTTTCCTTGGTGACCGCTTTAAAGGCGCCGTAAAAGATCGGGCAAAGTTTTGCTTAGAAATAGCTTTGTTACTCATTTGCTTGGACCGTCTTACTTCTTTTCTCCAAGCATTTTTCAATGGCCTGAAAATTGCCACATCGCATGGTTGAAGAATATGAGATGCGTTTGGCAATAAACAATACATAAGAATTTTCTTTTCATTGCAAAATTTATATAATTCTTCATTAATGTGTGATTTGTGGCCGTCTAGGAGAAGTAGAACTGGAAATTTAGAGTGTTTTTTTAACCAAAAAAGGATAGAGAACATTGGCAATGTACTCGTAAAAAGTAGCCCCTCATCCTGAGTCACTTCTTCCTATCGCAAAAGATTCAGGAACTGATTTAACCACATCTCTTGGTATTCTCTTATAAGGATACACTATCATAGGGGTAATGGCGTCACCATCGCCTGAATAAGATCAAAGGACCGTGATACATTCCTTTTCTTGACAGGTGCAACTTCAAAAAAATTCTTAAAATGTTTTGGACCCAATACTTTGCCGGTCTTAGGGCAAGTCGACACTCCTGTTTCGTCTGGGTTCAAAATTCTTTTAGGATGTTCTTTAGAAATTTTTCCTAAATAAAAGAATTTAAGGAATATAACCATATCAATGTTATCTTTTGAATGTAGATAAGACGGTAGGTTTGTTATTCAAAATTCAAAACAACTTTCTCTCAGTTGCAGTACTGTTCAGAATACAATGCGGTTCACTTAAATTATTTTATGTGATTCTCTGGACTTTAGAGGTCAGTTTGCAGTGTTACTTATGAAACAAAAAGTGTTTTTTTCGTGATACAGGACTTAAAACAATGAATTGTAATCTCATTCTGCACTACGGTTTTTTTCTTTGTAAGTTGGACGATAACTTTAATATTCCGCAATATTCCGTTTGCGCTTTGCTATATTCTTGGAAGAGTTTTTTCCCCTCTCCCGTATGACACCATATTTGTCTGCGGATATCTGCGGATAGAGGATATATATTATATCATTATTATCGAAAGAAACTGCTTGGCGAAGCGACCGCGGCCGCGCGGCACTCGTACGCTTTAAAACCATCATGTTTCATAAAGCTGTAAAACACACAGATAAAAAAACCAGTAAACTTTATTCCAGTACTGTAATTTAAGTTTCTAGCAAAAGTTTCGAATAATTTTAGCAAATTTCCCTATAGGAAATAAGCTATTACCGTAGGTCTCATGGTAAGACCTAAGCCCGAGACCATGATAACTTTTTGTTTTGAGGTCCCCAGATGCCTAAAACACCATTCGTTAATTTTCATATGTATATATATACATACATACAAATATATATGAAAATAATGTATTTTCATATAATGAACCCTTTGTCATTTCACCCTTTTTAGCGAATTTCCCCTATAGGGAAGAAGCTATTACCGTAGGTCTCATGGTAAGACTTAAGCCCAAGACCATAATAACTTTTCGTTTTGGGGCCCCCAAAAGCAAAAACACCATTCGTTTGAATTTTTAGATATATATATATATATATATATATATCTATGTGTCTGAAAGCACGGCCGTAAAATAGTCCGATATTTATGAAATTTGGTACAGACATGTAAAGTGGTAATCAATTGGACGAGTTCGTAAACCAGCCTGATCGGACGGGGGGATAAACCCCCCAAAAAATGGGTTTTTTGTGTTCTTCACACAGAAAAATTTAAGTGGTCACCATTGGATTTCACCATTGAATTCAGCTTGAAAAAACAAACAATTTTGTATGTTGAATCATAGCTCTATGTCCATTGGTTACCTAGATATTGAAAGTGGTAAACACAGTACATTTTCCCAATGTTAACCTAATGGGAAATAAGTACAATTCTATATCTCGCTTATTTCTCAACATGTCTTGATAAAACTTGGTAAATGGGTTCTTCCTAGTTCAGATCTACTAAATATTGAATTAAAACCACCCAATTTTAATATACCCGTAGCAGCAAACCTGCATACTCATTCCCTGTTATTCTTATGGAGCTTACAAAAACATGTCAAATCTCGCTATGTTGGCTTGTACTATGTTGTTTTGCATTTGAAATTCGCTGAGGATGCAGGTCTGTTGCAACGGGAGTATTGTCATTTAATTTCATTTAAAATCACTCTCGCAATGTTAACCTAATGGGGAATAAATAAAATTCTATATCTCGCTTATTTATCAACATATCTTAATAAAACTTGGTAAATGGCTTCATCTAGTTGAGATCTACGTGATCATGACCTAAAACCCCTATTTCTTACGTTTTTGAGGTAGCAAACCTATATACTCATTTACCATGTTATTCTTAAAGAGAATATTTCTGCATGATTATTTATGAACATACGTTGACAAATCTTCATGTGAGGCTCCACTTCAGTTATTAATTGAAGCATTTGAAATTCGCTGAGTATGCAGGTCTGCTGCAACGGGGGTATTTATCTTATTCTGTATAATTCTTATGGCGAGTTTCAATTTGTTTAGCATGAAAACAGTATAAAATTGCAATCATAAATTAAGGCTTTCCAAAGAATATTTTTTTCGATTCTTTTAATGAGTGGTTCTAAATCAAAAGTAAAGAATGAGATTTTTAATACTGAAATTGTGTTTCTAAAAATATATCTTGCAAATTTCGTTATATGAGGTAAGATAGAAGTTATTGGAAATGTTCACGGAAACCGTTTTAATGATTTTTTTTCGAATAAAGTTCTTTGAAAATGCTTAAGCTGTGTTTTACGTTTTTACGTTTAGAAAGTCAAATTCCGCGCGGATGCTCCGACGGATACTTTCTTTCGATAATCAGTGTTTTTTTTAATAAAGAGTGGGCCTTAAATATGGCCGGTTGTGGTGACATTTGGTGTACTAAGGAAGATAGATTTGAAGCGGTTTTAAAATTTATTTTGGACACAAATTTGCTTCTGAAGACATCTTAAGCAAAACAAGGCAGTCTGTTAGACTAATCTATTATACTAATTTGCTAAGGAAAATCTATACTATTATAAAAAAGAGGTGGTTTCTGTATGTGTGTATGTATGGGATAGGTAAACTCAAAAAATACTGAACTGACTGGGTTGAAATTTCACACAGAGGTAGATCTTGAACCTGGGAAACATAGGCCTATTCACTTCCTTAAAATCCCATCGGGCTACGCCCAGGGCCGGATTTAGGCATGGGCCACATGGGCCTGGGCCTAGGGCGGCAAATTTCTAGGGGCGGCAAATTTTGAAGGCTGGTTACAAATTTGCAAAAATTACGTAGAGCGTTTTATGTAGTGTTTTTGTTTTCACTCAGATTTATATTCTAATTTATTAAAACTGTAAAAAGTCCGAAGAGAAGTTTTTTTAGTACACTAGACTTTTTTTATCAGACTACACTATTATTTTGCGTTGTGCGTTACTGCGCGGAAGGGCGGCAGTCGATGTACACGTGGCGAGTGGGGTACGAAAGCTTATTTTTTGGCCTGGGCGCTGGCGATGAGTAGTTTATTATTCGGGGTAATGGTGGAATCGGATCGTAAGAAGGAGGGGGCGGGAAGGCATAAATGAGTTTTGTTAAAAATATATGCGAAATGACGGCCGCGAAATTTCCGAGAGTTTTATCGTCAGTTTTATACAGCTAAGAGGTTTGACCGCTGGGTTTCACGCGGTTACAATACCGCCAAGAGATTTGACAAGTATGTTCACTGTGATACAGCCGAGATTACCGGCTACGATACAACCGTTAGATTTTATTGCCGCGAAATGACCGTGGGAATTTCGCCGATCGCTGCAAATCCTAAAGTTTGGTTTTGTTTAGTGATACAACCAAGATTCGTCAGCTGCAAATGATTTAGGTACTGTCACCCACGATACGACCGGGAAGCATGCGTGCAAACCGCTGTAATCACAACCGATTTTTCGGCCATGACATGACCAACATATTAGCGAGACTTGTCGGCTGCAATGCGACCAAGAGATCTGCCAGCAGCGATACAAGCAGGCAATTTTTTCAACTGCGGGACTAGTGTGCGATTTTCTGGCCATAATACGACCGAGAGATGTGAGGGCCACAGTGAGACATGCTTGATGGTCATAATGCGACAGAGATTTTTTTCGGATCACATACTACCAAGAGATTTAATGGCCGCGAAAAGAGCGAGCAATTTTCTGGTGACATAACGACCGAGAGATTTTGCAGCCGCAATGTTTGTAAACAGCTGATTTCATGCCACGATATTATCGAAATATTTGTTACTTTGATTTAGAGATTTGCCGGCCGTGATGGCGATACCAATGATGAACGACGGCTATATTTGGTTTCGTTTTAACTCAAGTATCAACATTCCCGACCATGTTTAAATTCATTACGTTTTCCAGACTTTAAGCAAATTTCCCCTATAGAAAAGAAGCTATTACTTATTACCGTATATTTCATGGTAATACCTAATCCCGAGACCATCATAGCTTTTTGTTTTGGGGCTCCCAGATCCCAAGAACACCATTCATTTAAACTGTAAATAATTTATTCAAGCGTTATTGAAATTCGCTGAGTATGCAGGTCTGCTGCAACGGGAGTTTGCTCGGATCGAGGCCGCACTACAAATAAAAAATTTTCAGTGTGGCCTTGCTCGGATGGCAAAGGATTTACTGGGATTTGACGGCCACGATACAACCGAGAGAATCTCTCGAATACGAAACGACCGAGAGAATTTCAGACCACAGCAATGCGACCAAGAGATTTTTGGCCACAAATTAAGTAAATCATTCAGTCTTGCTAACGAATTGTTAGTATTGGATATTATCTAATGTTAACATTGAAAAGTAACACAATATTTATACAAATTTATTTTGTGCGGCCTATTGCCAGCTAGCATCAGCAGACATACACGCATGTGTCTTTAATGTTAAACAAAATTTAGGATTAGCTAGTAAATTATAATCCAAAGTAATTGGGCGGAGCAAGAATCCCTCCCCCCCCCCCCGAATTACGTTTATGGTTAGGTCTGGCAAATTGTCACGTTCGGAAGGAGGGGCGGCAAAATGAATTGGGCCCACGGGCGGCAAAATCGTAAATCCGGCCCTGGCTACGCCCCGTGAACGTCCTTAGCTTCAATGTTTACATTTTATAAGGATGTAAACATTCAAATACCGAAATGTAAATAGCTTTGAGTATTACAGTTTGGCAGTTCAAAGAGCAGAAGTAAGGTCAGCTGTAATTTTTATCGTGAGCGAAGTAACGGGCAACTGCTAGTTTGTTATAAAATACAAGAAAGATGGCAAAAATGTTACCGAAAAAGAGATCGATTTTTGATAGCGAATGCTGAATGGCTTTCGGGTAGCGCTATGTTTCCATGGCTAAATATGCAACCGTCAGCGGGAAGTCAGTCCGGTTCCGTCCTAGGGAGGCCAACAAAAAGTTTCGAAGAATGCTGTGACAAAATTATACAGCAGAAAATCAAAGACATCGTGGGTGATATTTCCATTGATGAAATTGCCGTTGCTACACAACAAAAACTGTACGTTGCTGGAAAACGCAATTCTTCCGAAATTGGTTAAGGAACTCTGTTTGGCTTCACCTGAGCGAGGAACCAAGTTAAAAAAGAGTAGAACCCCCTATAATTCGGAAAATCAATGCCTCGGCCTCTCTCCAGATCAGGCGCTCGCTATGATAATTGATGCTAATCTTTCAACAAATTAATATAGTATCATAAGAGAACAGGGCAACAAAGTACTAAAAAATATGTACCCATCTTATAATTTTGTTAAGGAAGCTAAACTAAATTGTTATTCGACTGACATAACAGTTACCGAAAGTAGGGTGGATATAAATTTGCAATCTTTAATTGACCACACGATTCAAAGACTAAGCATTGCCCAGCATGATGTTTTCATGTCCTATCCAGATGTAAAGGGTGTTTTTTTTAGTTGTGTGGTTTTTAAGTTGGCAGCATTGCTAAACACAACAATCAAATTTGTAATGTATTTTCTTATACCTTACTTATGAAATACTGTCACTATTTTATGTTCTACAGTGGTAACACTGCTCAAGATGATTTATACCCATTGTTAGAATATTGTTAGAATTAATAAATTATTCTATTCTTGTAACAGCAATGATGGCGCTTCATTTAAGAGTCGTCTCTTACATTTTAAGTGATTAAATGTCAAGTACACCATATTATATGGCGACGAAACGGATTAACCACGCTATGCTAGGAAATGACGACCACGGCGGCGACTGCTGATGTAATAACTCCGACTACTGTAAGTACCGGACTTTTCTCTTCGCCTATTACAATGACGAGTACATCCATGTCATGGTTTGGGAGCTTGGAGCCTTTTCAAGAGGGGCAGACTTCTTGGGACAGTTATGTGGAACGGATGGACCAATTCTTTTTAATCAATAATGTTCCTGATGATAAAAAACACAGTTTTTTACTAATGTTCATTGGTCAGAAGTCCTATGATGTCCTTCGGGATATTTGCCAGCCCGATAAGCCTGCACAGAAGTCCTACGTTGATTTAGTTAAGTTAATGAAGATTCATTTGGAGCCTAAGCCTTCTGTTCTTTCTGAAAGATATAAGTTTCATAAAATAACTCAAAGTAGTGGACAAAGTATTTCTGATTTTGTTCTCTGCCTGAAAAGAGCCGCTCAGGATTGTGACTTTGAAAATAGAGACATTTCTCTGAGGGATCAATTTGTGTCAGGTTTGTTAAGCGATAGCCTGAAAAAGCGTCTCTTCACTGAGGCCAAGCTTACTTTCAAGTCAGCGGTGGAGATTTCCCTGGCCTGGGAATCTGCGGAGCATGATGTGGCGGTCGTTCACGTTCCAGCTTCAGCTACTTCGATGAACTACCAAAGGAACCAGATGGGGAGGAAATCAGCGCAGCCTAATATGGGTAACCGGGGTGTCAGCGGTAACCAGAGTTTCATTGCAAATCAAAGTGCTAGGTCTAAGCCTAATGTAAAATCTTTTAATAACGGTAATGGTATGCTGTGCACCTGTTGTGGCCGTACTAACCATACAAGGTCTAAATGTAGATTTTTAAATTATTCTTGCAAATTATGTAAGGTTAAAGGTCATCTTATTGCAGTTTGTCCTAAGAAAACTTATCAGAAGCATAATCATAAGGGTAAGCAAAATGCTCGCCATAATAAAATAGGCTTAGATGAAGATGAACCTCAGCCTATTGTTGGTAGGGAAAATGTTGATTTAGAAACAGATTTTGAAAATGTTTTATCTTTTGAAAACAATGTAAGTCATGATGATGGTATTTTTAATGTTGCCAATGATGTTAATATGAATGAATTTTCAAGTAAGAACAAGCCTACTTCTGTTCTAGTAAGAAATGAAGCACCTTTCATGGTTAAGATCAACATTGAAGGTAAAGTTGTTAATATGGAAATAGACACAGGTTCACCAATTAGTGCTATCTCTGAAAAAGTATACAACCAGTCTTTTGCTAATTTTAGGCTATATAACAATGAATTGTCACTTAAGTCATATGATGGTTCTGCTTTAAACCCTATTGGGTATATTAAGGTAAACGCTAGCTACAATAATGATGGTTCAAGTAAATTGCTTGATTTGTATGTCTTTTCAAATGGTGGTTTGCCACTATTAGGGCGAAACTGGATGAAAGAATTAAATGTAGCATTAAGTTTCAACCAAATGTATGGTTCTGAGGTAGATCAGTTATGTAATGACTTTCCAAATGTTTTCTCTGAAAAGTTAGGTACTTTTATTAAAAGAAAAATATGTCTCAGAGTAAAGCCTGGTACTATTCCTGTTTATTGCAAACCTAGGCCTGTACCATTTGCCTTGCAGGATAAAGTTGATAAGGAGATTGAAAATTTAGTTAGCCAAGGTATCCTTGAACCTATTGATATAAGTGATTGGGGTACACCCATAGTTACTGTACCTAAGAAAGATGGTTCTGTTAGGATATGCGGTGATTTTTCAGTCACATTGAATCCAAATTTGCAAGTTGAACGTTACCCTTTGCCAAAGATTGAATCTTTACTAGTAGTCTAGGCGCTAGGCCATGTCCCGTGTGCACTTTAATGTGCCCTCAGTTTTGTTGCGGGGCTTTGTTTAACACCTATGGGAGCTTAAAAAAATACTGGTCACGTGGTCCAGATCATGGTCGTTTGGCCGCCATATTGGAAAATGGCCGCCAAAACGCTAGATTATTTGCTAATACGTATCTCCGCACCCAGTGGTCCGATTTTAATTTTCTAAAGCTCATTTTACTCCTTATATGATTGCAAACAATTTTTGTATTTACACTTTTTTGCTAAACCCATTATTTATTGAGATAAATTAACATTTGTAATATTTCCAGTAACGTTGTTGAAATAATGGTTGGTTAATGCGTCCATTCGTTCCAAAAGCTTAAAACTATCGATAGCCCCAGTATTTCGCTCCGCAACTGTCACTAGTGATATAAACTGTCAGCTGTTTACGTGTCTGATTCATTGTTTACGGTTTCTTGTTTGTTTGTTTTAGTTGGTAAAATGTGGTTGGTTTTAGTGCAAGGTTATTTCTCACGTTTATAAACTGGGATGTGAATAAACTTTAAGTAGGTATTTAATTATACTTATCTTTTTATAAGTAAATAGTCCGATGTGAATAAAACATAAGTAATTTCTTTTTTTAAGTGTTTACTTTTTTCTATAAGTATTTACTTTAACCACACAGTGTTAATTTAATGTAAAATTTTACTCACCTCCAAATAAGTATTTACTTTACTTAACAATTAGTATTTACTTTACTCAATACGTTAAGTATTTACTTATAAATAAAGTTTATTCACATCTCAGAAAGAGTAGATAAACTTCAAGTGAAATAAGATGAGTGACACCGTGAATCTGGTCAACCATAGAAAGAGACGTAGAGACGTTGATGATGACATTGACTTGTGCATTTTCTGTAAAAAAGTCAAACGTCCTTTGAAATTAAGTTCAAGCGAAATAGGTATAAAAAACATTAAAAGTGCGACTGAAGTCATTAAGGACGATGTGTTGAAAGGCATTAAAGATGAAAAAAGCATAAAGTATCATTTAGGCTGTACAGACCTTACATATTGAAAGGCAAACGATTTAAAGAAAGACAAGAAAAATATGTTGAAGACTCAAGATCGGAAGAGGATAATACTGCCCAACGACAGAGACGTAAAAGTATACCTGGATATAGTGGACGGTTAAAAAAATGTATAGTGTGTAATAAATCAAAAGTACAAGGAGACTCGAAACTGTACCGTATTTGTGAGCAGTTCAGAGCAGAGCAACTACTAAAAGCGTCGCGGTTTTACCTTGCAGTTTTTCAACGAACAGCTTTGTTGGAAGATGTGAATAGTGTATTTGCTGCAGGTATCCACTGTCATAAGAAGTGCATAAAAAATACATTGTAAACTATCAAAGAGATAATGAAAAATATATAGTTGAAGAAACTGCTGGTTCTGAAAGCATGTAAGAAACATTTACTAAGTTTGCGGCTGAACTTAAATTTGAAAACAAAGGATACTCGATCGGATACCTACGCAATGAGTTAAACGAGAAATATTTACCCAGTGACATAAAAATTTCAAACAGAAGGATGAAAAGTTTACTGATAGAGCACTTTGGTGATACTATTCATTTTACTTACTCAAGGGATCGATCTGTATCACAAATGGTATTTTCAAATCAAATAACTGTGACACAACTTGCAGAAGAAATTCGTAGCCTCGATTGTGTTAAGGAATGTGCTGAAACATTGCGAAGTGACATTAAAAACTTTGATTTTGACTTAGATAATACAGACTGCAACGCAAGAGATATATTTCAATCTTTTACAGACGCAAAGAACACATTACCGAAATCCTGGTTGAAGTTTTGCTCAGTAATGTTTCCCAGCTACCAGAAATCTCCCCCAATACAGTTAAAATGTCTAGCAGTTTTCCAGATATTATTTTACCTATTACACAGTGGTGCACAGAGTACCCCTCTGTTGGATTGGCACAAACTATTCATGAAATGACTCGTTCTAAATTGTTACTTCAGATTACGAACCGTCTTGGAATGACTGTTAGTTATGATGCGTTAGAGAGACATAACGTGGTACTCGCTACAAGAATTTTAAGTAGCTCTAAGGGCACAGGTGTACCCCTTCCCAAAGAAATTAAGCCAAACGTACCAATAAGAGCAGCAATGGATAATTTTGATCACCTAGAACAAACCCCTTCTGGTATTGGAGGCAGTCATGACACAGTACTGGTAATATTTCAAAATGAAAGTAACAGTGTTGAAGATAGCCCCGAAGTAAACCAAAGCATAGGACTAGTCAACAAAGGAATGCGATCTTTTCACAGTCTCCTGCCATGTCAAGAGCTTAAATATTTTAAGAAACCAGTGCAAAGAGGAGAAATCAGTGAGACGTTTACGGTAGCACCTAAACCTAACCTTATCCTGCCTGCTTCATCAGCTAAAGAACAGGATATGATCTGGAGTTTGTGCAGATATTTCGCAAGCAGAGAAAGTGACCTTAATGAATGTAAGATACCTACCTGGAGTGCATTCAACAGTATGATATCGAGTGAACATATCCCACAGACTAAAACTGCTTTTACCCCTATATTGCCACACCCTGCGACCGAATTTAGTTCAATATATACGTGCATGAAAAACTTTCAAGACTGTCTGACAACAGTAAATCAAAAGTCAGGATCCCTTTGGTCTGATGAGGGAGTGTACAGAATAGCCAAAGAAATACAACTGCTGCGACCAGAAGAGTTTTCTAATATATTTCTTGGCTTAGGAGCTTTTCATCTTGCTAAAGACGTTATGGCTTGTTTTGGGAAATATTTAGCAGAAACTGGAGTAAAAAATATTTTCATTGAAACTGAAACGTTTGGACCAAACATTGTCGAGAATGTGCTTGCTGGGAAACATTATTCTCGTGCTATAAGAGTATTTTCCATGCTAGCTGAAGCTTTGCAACGTTTATTACTTGAAACATTCATGGAAAGTAACAATTTTCCAGAAACCACAGCCAAAGAACTTAAGGCTTTAACAGAGTGCATCAAGATTAAAGATTCGACACGTACAAACACTCAAGTCAAGACTCTCAAACAGCAAATTCCTAATATTATGGAAGAAATAGAAAAATTTGCTATAGAAAAAGGTAGAGAAAATGAGACGTTTCGGTATTGGTACCAATTCCTGACAAATCTTTTTCCTATATTACGAGATATTACACGCGCACAGAGAGAAGGGAATTGGGATCTAAATATTAGTGCCTTAATGCGGTCAATACCACTCTTCTTTGCATTTGACAAGACAAACTATTCTCGGTGGGCTAGTGTTTTTTTAGAGGACTGTTTACATCTTCCACTGGATTTCCCTGATATCTATGCGGAGTTCAAAGCCGGACATTTTGTTGTGAAAAATACTCAGCGAAAGTTCAGTTGTGTGGCTATGGATCAAGCACTGGAACAAAATTACAACAAACCAGCTAAAGGCCAAGGAGGAATCATCGGAGTAACAAGAAGAAAAGAAGCTGTGTTGCTTCATGATCTAATCAAACACGAGAAAGTCCAAATAGTAAAAGTTTTGCGTGATTTATGTGGCCTTGTCTATGAAGATGAATACACTCTGCACCACGAATTTTCAAACAACACTACAACTGCTGATGAGCTATGCGTTAGAAGAATTGTGACTTTCATGAAGAAGCAAGGAAATCCGTTCATGCATACAAGCTCTAGCTGTGGAACAGAACTACAAAATGTTATTACTAAACAAAAGATAGATCGTGGAATGAGCACTGATCTTTTAAACTGCATACAAGTAGGAGAAACAGCCCACACTCAGTTTCGGAGTGAACGATTTGAAGATAAGTCACTCAGTCTAATGCAACCAATTAAGAGACTAAAAAAAAGAGTAGTAAAAACCATAATCCGTTAGAAGTGGACGTAAAGAATGAAACCTCCCATGCTCTGCGTTTAATTGACATTTCACGGTGTCGAGGATATGACATAAATCATCTTTTGTCCTATGAATTAACTTCTACATCTTTGTTTTTGACCAGAAATGGATTTCTGACAAAATCAGATAAATCGCAGCTGGTTCATGGACTTGAAAAAAAGTTGCAAACACCACCAAATTCCGAAACTCCTCAATCACCTGGCAAAGCAACAGTTATAGACTTTATGGCATTTGCAAGGAAGGTACCGACTAAATCTTTAAAACTGAAGACATATGAAGAATTGGTACGAAGCATTTGGATAGCTATATCCCAAGCATCTCACAAAAGTGAACGCATCGATATTGTTTTCGACGTTTATAATGAAAAAAGTGTTAAAGGGTTTGAGAGGACCAAGCGATCAAGGAAACAACCTGTAGAATATGGAGCCCCAAATGACAACACGCCACTTCCTGTGGATACTGACGCTTTCTGGGCCTCATCTAAAAACAAAGAATTGTTGCAAGCTTACTTTTTTGAATGGATATCCCGGAAAAAGGATTCATTCACTGCGTCTTCTATCATTTATCTCGGTGGTGTAGTAAAAGATGGTCAGCCAAGATGTTTTGCTATTCAAAACGGGATAGTTGAAGAAGAACCTACTTTGGAACCCGACCATGAAGAAGCAGATGACAGGATCTTAAGCCATATTTGTCACATAACATTGTCTTCAAAAGTAAGCAACGTAGTTATTTGTTCTACTGATACCGATGTTTTTGTTAGTGCACTCTATCATTACCTACAGAAGTGGAAAAGCTTAGGACTTAAAGAGCTGTGGATTGCTTTTGGAGTAGGCAAAACATCGCGGTACATCCCACTTCACTCCTTTGAAGACAGAGTACCACTTACTGTTCTAACAGCTTTACCAGCCATTCACTCTTTAACCGGCTGCGACACTACAAGCAAGGTTAGTACGAAATTAGCAGCTTTAAAAACAGCTGAATCCTGTGCAGAAGACCTCTTGCTAGAGTTTGGCAAAGGGCCATTAAATGAGGACATGGAAAAAAAAGCAGAAGAATTTTTGGTCCGAGCACTTGCTTCAAGTTCAGCAACAATGGATAAATTGCGTTTTCATCAGTTCCATCACAAGAAACTACGAAACTTTCAAGATTTAGCACCGACCTCAAGATCTATCCGTCTTCATATAAAAAGAAGCTACTTGCAATGTTACAAATGGATCCATGCTTTGGAACCATCTGAGAAACTTAATCCCTTGGACTATGGTTATGTAGAGGAAGGTGATTCTCTAATTCCACAAGTGACAGATGATCCAACGTTCCCTGAAGATTTCCCTAAGCCATGTAATTGCCAGACGTGTTTCAGAGAAACTGTATGACCCTGTAGAAGATTGAAGTTAATGTGCTGTGACTTTTGTAAATGTAAGAGTAGTGTTTCAGACAATTGCAAGAACCCTCATACATAATTTTTCAAATTCTTGTTCTCGTTAAGATTTGAAACCTTGCGTTTTGGAAGACTATGTCTCTATGTAATTTTTATCAGTAGGTAAATAGTAATGTCTCTATGTGATTTATATCAATAAGTAAATAGTAAATATATATTTTAAACATACATTTAAGTCTTTTAATATATTTTGAATTGATAGTTTTAAGCTTTTGGAACGAATGGACGCATTAACCAACCATTATTTCCACAACGTTACTGGAAATATTACAAATGTTAATTTATCTCAATAAATAATGGGTTTAGCAAAAAAGTGTAAATACAAAAATTGTTTGCAATCATATAAGGAGTAAAATGAGCTTTAGAAAATTAAAATCGGACCACTGGGTGCGGAGATACGTATTAGCAAATAATCTAGCGTTTTGGCGGCCATTTTCCAATATGGCGGCCAAACGACCATGATCTGGACCACGTGACCAGTATTTTTTTAAGCTCCCATAGGTGTTAAACAAAGCCCCGCAACAAAACTGAGGGCACATTAAAGTGCACACGGGACATGGCCTAGCGCCTAGACTATAGCTAAGCTTTCAGGTAGTCAGTATTTTAGTAAACTTGATTTAAAACATGCATATCACCAATTGTTACTGGATGACGAGTCAAAAAAATTGACCACAATTTCGACTACTAAGGGGTTATATTGCTATAGTCGTATCCCTTATGGAATCACAAGTGAGCCATACATTTTTCAGAAAATAATTGAACTAACACTTCTAAACTTAGGTAATTTACCTGTAGCTGTGTTTCAAGATGATGTCCTTATAGGAGGTAGGAACAAGGAAGATCATTTGAAAAATGTTAGATTAGTCTTAGAGAGGCTGAATGACTCAGGTTTTACAGTTAAGAAGGAAAAATGTGAATTTTTCAAGGAAAATATTAGTTATTTAGGCTACCATATTGACAGAAACGGTTTGCATACCGATCAAAGTAAAGTAGACGCAGTTTTAAAAGCACCTGTACCTACAAATGTAACAGAGTTGAAAGGTTTTTTAGGACTTGTAGATTTCTATGGACGTTTCCTCAAAAACTTATCTGATGTTTTGTTGCCTATGTACCGATTGTTGTCTAAGGAGACTAAATGGGAATGGACAAAAGAGTGCAATGACGCATTTGCCCAAGTAAAGCGTTTGTTGACTGAAGCGCCTTGCTTAGCACACTATGATCCTAATTTGCCAATAAGATTAGCGTGTGATGCGAGTAGCTATGGGTTAGGTTGTGTCCTTTCATGCGTCTTTCCAGACGGTCTTGAGCGACCTATTGCATATGCTTCTCGAGTTCTCTCTCAAAGTGAATGTAATTATTCTCAAATAGAGAAGGAAGCATTGTCAATAATTTTTGGTGTCAAAAAGTTTTACCAATATTTGTATGCTCGTCGTTTCACTCTTTTAACAGATCATCAACCTTTGTTAGCCATATTTGGTAAGAAAAAAGATATCCCTCAAATGGCTGCCAACCGTTTACAGAGATGGGCCTTATTTTTAAGTGGTTTTGATTTTAATATTGAATATGTGAAATCCTCAAAACATGGAAATGCCGATAGCCTATCTAGATTGCCTCTTAAAGTTTGTTCTAATGATGATGTAGACGACTATGATTATCTCAAGTTTATTCAAACAACTTGTTTCCCTATTTCAGCTAAGACAGTAAGGAATGAAGTTGTTAAAGATGAAGTTTTATCCAAAGTGTTAGATTATACATTACATGGTTGGCCAGGTCAAATGAATGTAACTGATGAGCTAAGGCCTTATTTTTTTAAAGCGAAATGAGTTGTCTGTTGAAGATAATTGCATATTATGGGGCTATAGAATAGTTGTACCTCGTAGTTTGCAGCAAAACCTACTTTGTGAGTTACATAGCACACACCTTGGTGTAGTTAAAATGAAGTCAATTGCAAGGACCACTTTTTGGTGGCCAAATGTCGATGCTGATATCGAGGAAGTTGCAAACTCTTGCGAGTTTTGTCAAAATGAGAGAAAAAGTCCTCCTAAACATGTTTTGTGTAGTTGGAATGTGCCACACGGTCCTTGGGAACGTGTACACATGGATTTCTTTGGGCCTATAGGTAATCAGATGTATTTGTTGTTGATTGATGCTTATTCAAAATTCATTGAAATTGTCCCAATGCGCTCGATAACTGCCTCATTAGTCATAGGTCAGTTACGTCAAATTTTTGCTCGGTTTGGTTTACCTTATTCGGTTGTAACTGACAATGGTCCAACTTGGACTTCCTCTGAGTTTGCAACTTTTGTCCAGCAAAATGGTATCAAACATAACTTAACTGCTCCTTACCACCCAGCTTCAAATGGAGCTGCCGAGAGAGCTGTACAAACCGTTAAAAAGAGTATCCACATTGCACTTAAGCAGAGAAAGGATGTAAACCTAGCTATTGTAAGATTCTTATTTGATTACAGAAATGCTTGTCACTGTGTAACTTGTAAATCTCCATCTGAATTGATGTTTGGACGCAAACTAAGATCTAGGTTTGATTTGCTGAGACCTGATCGATTTTCTAAAGTAAATTCTTCTTTGGCCAGGTAATCTGATAATTTCTCAGGTAGTAGAAAAATAAGTTTTTCTGAAAACCAGTTAGTTTTGGTTAAGGACTACCGCACTTCTCAAGCTTCTAATTGGGCTAAGGCTAACATTGTAAAACAACTCAGTCCTGTATCATATCTTGTCAGACTTTGTAATTCTGATATTTTGTGGAAGAGACATTGTGATCAGATCTTGCCAGTAAAAGAAAATGTAAAGCCAATTGTTTCATCATTACCTGTTACTAGGTTGACTAGGCCTGATGTAGATACTAGCTCACATGTAAATAGTCCTATTGTTCAAAAATCGCCTAAACAAGATGTTTCTTTGTTTAACCGGCCAAGGCGAAGTTTACCTTTTAGTCCTGATGTACTGAAATCCTCACCTAAAGCAAACGTGAGAAAATCAATCAGTCCCTGCGTGGACATTAGCTCTGAACCGTGTTTGTCCCCTCAATGTGAGTCGAGTAGGCCTATTCAAAATGATAAGGGTAATATTGAAAGCAATGTAAGTACACCAGTTAGGCCTATCAGTCAAGAAAGGAGATATCCTTTGAGGAACAGAGTACCTCGAAAAGTCTTTGATGTTTAAGTTAGGTTATGTCACACGTTTTGTTCGTTCATTTTTTTAATTTTAAAAAGTTAACTGTTAATTTGCTGTACAAGATTATCATTTCTTTGTAAAATAATATTTCTTTTAGGGGAGAGTAATGTAATGTATTTTCTTATACCTTACTTATGAAATACTGTCACTATTTTATGTTCTACAGTGGTAACACTGCTCAAGATGATTTATACCCATTGTTAGAATATTGTTAGAATTAATAAATTATTCTATTCTTGTAACAGCAATGATGGCGCTTCATTTAAGAGTCGTCTCTTACATTTTAAGTGATTAAATGTCAAGTACACCATAAAATTAAAATCAAACAGCTGATTTTTGTTCATTATCTTATGTCATTTTAATATTTGTACAGTCTAGTGATTATTCTTTTTCATAGTAACCATGAATAGACTTACAAAAGAGGAACGTTTTCGAATTGTACAAATTTATTTTGAAAACCATAGTTCAGTTCGGGCAACTTCCCGTGCACTTCGTCCGATTTACGGACCTCATAATCGACCATCAGAGTCAGGTATTCGAGCTTTGATTAATCGGTTCCGCACTACCCACACTCTAGTTGACAATAAGCATCCACAGAGACGCCGCACAGTAAGGACCGAAGATGCCGTTGATGCTGTTGCGCGTAGTGTTGAAGAGGATCCAAATGTGTCAATTCATCACCGTACACAGCAATTAGCGATCTGCCCATCAACTCTATGGACGATTTTACGGAAGGATCTAGCCTATATCCTTACAAGATTCAGTTGGTGCAAGAATTGAAACAATTTGACTATCGCAAGCGTTTTGATTTCGTTGAATGGGCTCAAAGTAAGATAGCACGTGACCCAGCTTTCACAAGCAAGATTATTTTCAGTGATGAGGTTCATTTCTGGTTATGCGGCTATGTCAACAAACAGAACTGCCGGATTTGGAGTGATGAAAATCCAAAGGAATTTGTTGGTGTGCCCCTTAATCCACAAAAACTTACAGTTTGGTGTGCCATTTGGGCAGGTGGTGTTATCGGCCCTTATTTTATTAAGACGATGCTGGCGAGACTGTTACGGTAAACGGTCAACGCTACTATCGGGCAATGTTAAGGAACTTTTTCGTTCCTCAGCTAAACGAATTTGAAGTGGATTTAGAGAATATCTGGTTCCAACAAGACGGCGCGACGTGCCACACAGCAAACGACACAATTGGTCTCTTGGCAGAAACGTTTGGTGAACGTATCATCTCATATAGAGGTATTGCTAACTGGCCTCCACGGTCGTGTGATATCACGCCGACAGACTACTTTCTGTGGGGATATGTCAAGTCTCAAGTCTATGCTGACAAGCCACAGACTTTAAATGACTTGGAAGCCAACATTCGTCGAGTTATTGACGGAATACGCCCCCAACGGCTGGAAAAAGTATTTGAAAATTGGACTGCTAGATTGGGCATTCTACGGGAACGCAATGGAGCCCATATGCCAGAAATCATTTTTAAACACTAATGTCATAAAACTGTGGTTAAAATAAATGCATTTTTATGTCAATACAGGTTATTTTTCATTGTTTTATTTCGTTTTAAAAATCGCACCACTAAAAAAAACACCCTTTACATGACCTTCAACTACTGGTAAAGTGGGGTTGTGATGGCTCGCAACAATCCCGATACAAACAAACATTTGCTTCGACTGATGCCTCTGATGCTAGTTTATTTAGTTTTTCTTTAGTGCCTTTTCAGTTATATGGCCAAATTGAGGCATTAAAAAAAGTTATCTGACAAAATCCTGCTCCAAATTCTACAAGATAATGCCGGCTTATAAAGTTTATTTTGCAAAAGAATCTTCGGAACTGACTCTCTCAGAAGTGAAAACAGTTGAGGAGCAAATAAAGTCTCTCTCGCCAACGACCATCGAAGTCCAAGATAAACTCTACACAGTAAAATCGAACTTAGTATTAACTATGGTCGATGGAAAAGTTTGTTCTGCCATGCCCGAGTTTACGTCATATCAAAGTTGTTTTATCTGTGGAGCTACGCCTAAAATGATGAATCAACCGAGCCTTATCGCAGGAAGAGCACTAGATAAAAGCACACTCACTTTTGGTTTATCTCCTTTGCACTCTTGGATAAGATTCAAGGAAATGTTTTACATATTTCATACCGTTTACCGGTTAAAGTCTGGCAAGTCAAAGGAAATGAAATGAAGACGATTGCTGGTGAAAGAAACAAACTGATTCAGCAAAGGTTCAGAAATGAAGTAGGTCTCCTAGTAGATATACCAAACCAATCATCAGGCAATATGATGGTAATACTGCTCGTCGCTTTTTTAGAAACAGTGAAAAAACAGCAGACATAACTGGAATCAACCTGGAGCTAATAAACCGCTTCCATGTCATCTTAGAAACCATGAATTGTGGTTATGCGATTGATTCAGAGGCATTTGGGAAGTATACCAAGGAAACCATGAAAGTTTACCTCAAACATTATTCTTGGTACTACATGCCAAGTAGTGTCTATAAGGTTTTATGCCACGGCAAGACAATGATCTACTCCTGTGTCCTCCCTATCGGCCAGCTTTCAGAAGAGGCACAAGAGGCCAGGAACAAAGACAGCCGGAAGTATAGGGAAATGTTTACACGGAAAACGTCCCGTGTTCACACAAACACCGACCTTGTACACCGACTACTAATATCTTCTGATCCCTACATAGCTAGCCTAAGAAAGATGCCGAAAAGTGGTAAAAGGAAGTCATTGGCGAGAGAAGTAATCTCGTTACTTAACATTCCTGGAGGAAATTTTGAGATAACTCACGAAGGGGACATTTCTCCCGAAAGCGAATGAGGTAAGATTTTAACATTTAAAATAATGAAAATTAAATTTAAAATGCTTTCTAAACATAAACAATATTTTTACAGAGGTGAACAGCAGTAACGTTGTACAGCAAAAAATCAAAAGAATTTATAATCATAAATTTTAAATAATAAATAAGTTCATGAATTAACAGTCCTTTTCTCTTCTCACCAGCTGACTAGCGTTAATGGGATTAGCCTTTTAGCCGTCAAATCTGGTTGGCCTAAAAATATATAAAAAAAAAACTATGCTGCATGACAATGCGCTTTTAATAATAAACTTATAATTTAATATTTATTTAAAGGTTTTGAAACCTATATTCTGTTGACAATCAATTCCACACGTTATTAAGATAACAATGAATCATAAGACACATCTCTTATCATTTTTAGTCTAATAATTTTGATTTTTTTTTCAAGAAAGAAAACGTAAAAGATTAAGCTTTTGATGAGAATATGCCAAGTAAACCGACAGTCAGGGTGTGTCAGTGTGCTTTATGTGCTAAATAGATTCTCAGATTGTTAAAACTTCAAGGACATAAAATGAAAATGTTTTGTAAATTAATGTATACTTTGTTTTTGTTGCGTATAAGCACTTTTTCTTCTTTCTTTCTTGTACTAAAAATGTATTTAAATATTTGTTTTCATTAACAAGGAAAATATTTTATTTTATATTTATTAATATAAAATAAAATTGTATATATTTACACAATTTTTTTATTTGCAGCCCCGGTTGCAAAAATATATTTCTGTAAAATTCGCCCGATGCTTATTTCATAACTCCTATTCACAGCACAACCTGATTTGTACTAAAATAATACATAAATCTTTTAACATATTTTACTCAAAAATATTATAAAAACGTAGTAATGGGCATTTGGAATCTATTGTTTGGTAACAACACAGTTCAAAAATGATAAATTAATCACCTCTTTATGAGCTATGACGACAATGGAATTTAGTCCCGCTACGCAGCCGAAATGTCACACTGTGTGCCGGAGGGAAGGGCTCAAGGCAAAGAAAAGAGCAATAGAAAAAAGAGAAAGAGTTAAAAAAGAAAAAGCAGAAAGTACTTGCAGAGAAAGGGGAAGAACTGGCCTTAATTGAGTCAACTGGCTTCCCTAATAACGAAGATTTGAAATATCATCAAGATAAAATTAAGCTAGGCCTATTGATTTATTTCACATTCAAAAATTTGTTAAAATAATTCAAATTGGCCTAGTTTTATACTTTGTTCTTTAATGTGTGTTTTTAACTTATGTTTAGTTTTGTAAATACTGTGTACAATTGAGAGATGACAATGGTGAAATCTTGGGGATTTTATTTTGGGTTAGTAGCACTCCTTAGAACTATGAATATTACAAGATACTTCCTATTTGATATTTTTTGTCCAAAGTTTCTTCAAAATACCTCCTTCCATGTATGGATGTGTCTTTCCACTACCGGTAATACTTTTCAAGTATAAATATCTTAATCTTTGCTAACATTTAATACTATTTAAAAAATTGAAATTGACTGTTGCGTTCAAAGTACAATATAGACGAAAAATAACCTCCTAATTTATGTTAATTATAAAAAAAAAGGAAATTTATCCATGCCCCTTGGAGTACATGACGGCCTATTGAGATCATGAAGGATAATTCTAATACTTTAGGCCTGTGAGGTATTTATGTTAAACATTAACATTCGCTAATTGAAACCATTTTATTATTAGGGCATATTTTACTACATGCAAAGGGGCGTATCTCAAAAAAATCGATTTTTGAGTTACGCAATGTTCCAGGACCCACTTTTCGACCTTTGCATGTCACACGAATCGGCGTATCTCTAGCTGTTTTAGTTCCAAAGATATCCTTGTCTCTTAGGTAGGCGTATCTCAATATTTTCTTTTGATATGTCAGGGGAACTGGCGTAAATAGAGATACGTCTGTTCGCTTGGTTTGATTTAGCGACGCTGCTTGAGTCAGTCGAAGAGGCGTAAATCAAGATACGTCTGTTCGAGTGGACCTATCTGCGGACCACACAACAAAAACCCACTGGCGTATCTTAGATTATATCAGTAAACATTATTACAATAACCATTGTATAATTTTTATTTTTTTGTTTTAGTTTATTTTGCTGTAGAAGACTAGAAGCTTATTAATTAACATATAAGAATAATAATAATAAAAAAATAATGTAAGAAGAATGATAATCCCAAACAATTCCAGTTACTCAGTTATTGATGAATTAAAAATATAAACTGAAATGACCAAAATCGTATCCTTTATTACTACCTCCCTGAAATTCGAGCCCTACTGCATGAAAAATATTACTAACGTTAACTTCCATTATGTAGCCATCCATTATGTAGGAAGTAAATATTAGTAATACTACTTAATTTTTCATGAAATAGGGCTCTTTAAAATTATGTTTTTTTGTTCCAGTTCCAGACTAATATGAAAAATTAAAAATCAGATATAGATATGGAAAGTGATTCAGATAATGATATACCTTTGGCAAAATTAATTAATCAAGAGAGTGATTCAGATAATGATATGCCTTTGGCAAAATTAATTAAGCAAGAGAGTGATTCAGATGATGATATGCCTTTAGCAAAAAAATTCAAGCCAACTAAAGACGATGTTGATGAATTTATTTCTAGCAGTGAAGTTGATGATACAGACAAAGACTCTGATTACTGTGGACATTGTGAAAATAAATCTTGTATTAGTGAAATATCTGAGTGTTGTATTTATGTGAGGGAATTTTTTGTCAAAAACATTTGAGTCATCATAGACCCTGCTTTTTAAAGAAGGCTAAAGTGGAAGGAGGAAAAAGTGTGTAAAGACTGCCAGCAAAAATACAGCAAGAAAATCAAAACAATTAGTCAAGGAGAAAAAACTTCTGCTTACAATCCAGTTCCAAGTGTAGAATGTATTGAAAACAATGACGATAATATTGAGAGCCAATGTAAATCATGTGAGGTCCTCAATTGCAGTGAGGAGGTTTTTGCTGCTTGCCACAGGTGTTTCAACATATTATTATGTTGGGAACATTTTGATCACAATGAAGACTAAGACGACCATTCAAATATTGCAGAACATCATCCAGCGGTCATTGAACAACATGTTCAAAGAGAGAATTTACAAGGGAGGACCTTAGGACCTGAAGATTACTTTATAGACGGAGGAGAAGATACTCACAGACCACTAAAATCACATAGGAAAAATAAAAGGAAAACTGCAAAATCCTTAAGAAACACGGGAAAGGAATATTTCAGCCCAAAAACAAAGAAACGCACTCCAGAGAGACAAATGAAAGAATATTGCAATTATTAATCATGTATAAAATATAGAAAAGATTGCCATAAGATTGATGAAGATGGTAGGTTGCAAATATTTTAAAAATATTATGATTTGGGAAGTCTGCAGCTTCAGAGAGAGTTTCTTACTCAACACATTGAGATTTCTGATACCAAGCAAAAGACATCAAAAGATATATCTCGTCGTCAAAAAAGCAATAAATATTACTTGATGTACAAAGATCAACGCCTTCACGTCTGTAAAAAGATATTCCTCAATACGCTTGGAATATCTGAAAAAAAAACAGCACGAACAGCTTTAAGTAAACTCACATCAAGTGGTTTTGTTGAGCCAGAAAGAAGAGGAGGACGTCAATCGAAAACTCAGGCTGAAAAAGAAATTAAAAACAGGGAACTTATTAATCAGCATATCAACAGATTCCCTTATGTCGAATCCCATTATTGTAGAGCTAGTAGCAATAAAAACTATCTGCATCATGCACTCTCTTTGCCAAAAATGTATCACATGTTTAAACAAGAGTACCAACAGATATTAAAGGAAGATTTCCCCAGCTTCTCAACTTATAGACGAGTATTTGTGAAAAAAACAAATTCTTTTCAAAGACCAAAAAAAGATCAATGTTCTTTATGTATGTCATACAGACAGGGGACTAAAACCGAGCAAGAGAAATTAAAAAGTCGATATGATGCTCATATCGCTGAAAAAGAAAGAGTAAGGTTTATCAAAGAGGAATGTAAGGCAAATTCTTTAGAAGATCCAACAAATGTGACTGCTAGTTTTGATCTCCAGCAGGTTATATACTTGCCAATCACAAAGGAAAGTGCACTATTCTACAAGAGAAGACTTTCAGTTTATAATATGACTTTTTATAATATTTCTAGTAAAGAAGTCACATGCTTCACTTGGGATGAAACACAAAGTAAGAGAGGATCATCTGAAATTTCAACTTCCGTTTTCAAGGCACTGAATTTCTTAGATATTAACGGAGCAAAACAAATTAACTTGTTTGCCGATGGCTGTCCAGGCCAGAATAATAATTCCATCATGCCGACAATGCTTCTATATTTTGTTTCAAGAAGTATCAATGTGGAGGAGGTGACTCTGAGATTCCTCGAGCCATACCACGGGCAAAATGAGGGGGACTCTTGTCACAGTGCCATTTCATATGCTATAAAAAAGCAGGTGACTTATTTTTACCATCACAACTACACCCACTATTTTCGCTGACAACCCTTACAAAGTAGTGTCATTACAGTGGCATGATTTCTTAGATTTTAAACATCTGTCGAAAGAACTGAGAATCCTTAAAGAAAGAGATATCAAAGGAAACGAAGAAGCTAAAGTTGAATGGACAGCCATGGTTGAGTTTAAAGTGACAAAAGATAAATTAAATGAAATACAGTTCAAAACCAGTCACCTACAAGGAAATTACCAAACCATCACTCTAAAAAGAACCAAACACAAAGTTCAAGACATGACGGTGGGACAGTTGAACATAGGCAGAGTTAACATATCCAAAGACAAATACAAGGATTTAACGTCTTTGTGTGAAGGCGACACACCAGTAGTAAGAAATGAAGAATGTAAAAGATTCTACAGACAACTCCCCCATGACAATTAGACCTATGTTGCAAGAAGTAGTCATCACACAACAATCATTTCCTGTTGTAAACATTAAACTTTATGAATGGCGCTGTTCCCCTATCAGTATTATGTTCAGACCAAGTTAATTTTGGGTAATTATTTTTATTTTTAGTCCATGTCGATTTTTGAATGAATGAATGAATGAAACGTTTATTTATCCATCAAATTACATAATACAATGATACAATATATGAATGTACAGTACATGTTATACAAGTTAAGATGACACTTGTTAATAACCACAATATCAAAGTGATGGATAAATCTAGGGACCTCCTAGGCATGAAATGCCAGTTTCGAGGCCTCCTTCACATAGCATCATTATAATGACTGAGTGACTAAGACTAAACATATATACTAAACAGAATACTAGGTTACATTATTCTCTGATCAAGGACTATTGTTTGGAAATCAACATTGACACAGTTATAAATTAATCAGTAAATGAACAAATAATTACATAATGTGAGTAATTTACAGACTTATGTACTAATAACACAGTTATAATAGACACAAAAACAAAAACTTAAGAAAGAAGCAAGTGACAGTTACATTAAGCTAAAATTTGAAACAAACATTCCACTTTTTCAGTTGTAAACAACCATTTTTTTAAGCAGCTGAGGTACTTAAAAACAGATTCAACACTTGATAAATTTTGCAGGGTGAAAATATTATGTATACGTGGAGCATTGAATTTATAAAAATGTCTATAAAAGGTGAGCTTTGGCCTAGGCACTGGTGCAAGATTAACATTTCTAAAATTTTTTAAATGACTTATACAAAAAGTAAGTTTTTTAGGATAATTACTTAGTTAGTACCTGGTGGACCGAGCCTTGCTCGGTGTTATTTCATGTTTACCAGTTCATCCAGTTACTATAAAATATCTCAATGTCATAACATGTATCAATATAAACCTTTTTTATTGCTCCATGGACTCTTCATCCCACCTGCTGTATTTTCCCTTGATAGCTTTAGATTCCAAACAGCTGTTATTATTACTTCATTTGTTTACACTTTCCTTGTTTATTTTCGTTGCTATCACGGCAACCCATAAGGCCAATGTTAAAATTTTACTACTTTAAAATTCGATTTATTACGTTATTAGATTTTCTCTGGCCAAGTAATCTGCGTAAAAGACGTTTTTGAGTCATAAATTACTTATTTCCAGACTTTGAAAGAAATCCTCGGAGCCGTTTTTGAGATAAATGTGCAAGCATACAAGCAAGCATACAAGCAAGCACGCACGGCCGGACGATAACATTGCTCATATAAGAGTATAGGATTTTAGGATTAATTTGCAATTCAGATGACGGTTTTATTTTCTACATTTTTATACTTTTTTATTTAGATTTATTGATATATTAAACACTGTTTTCTTTATGATACATTAATAATTTAAAACTTTTATTAAAGATGTATTACTTTGCTTTTAAAATTTACATGGTACAAAACCATGATTCAAAAATTCTTTCTTCTATTTTCACAATCATAGTAAGGCCTCTTATGCTTATGCTTGTACTCGTATTTGGATTTTATTGTGTACTTTATACAATATGTATGTATTATTTTATACCTTAAAAACCCAGTTGTTTTACATTTTTATTATAAAATATAACTACCATTTAAGTTTTACGAAGTTGCAAAAATATTTTTACTTTTCTTAAAAAAGATTTGTAATAAATACAAATATTCTTTGTAATATGTGTTTTTTCCCCTTCAAACATGTATTATTATTGCCAGCCAGGGTATTTACATTATATCACCATATAAAAAGAATACAGATTTATATAGCTGTAATTCAACAAAAATCTACTGTTTTGAATCTGGGGCGTAACTTGAATGGTCACTAAAAGTTTTTCACACTAACGGGCGTATCTGAAATATAATTTCTTTTTGTGACATATATATACAGATATGATAAAAGCAATAATTGCAATGTATACTTTGGTCCTTTAAGTACCTACAATAAAAAAAATTAAAATCCTGAGAGTCATACTTTTTAATTAATAAGCTAAAACGATAAGTGACTTTTAGTTTTTCTCTTTCCTGAAAAATTAAGAAAAATGAGATACGCCCCTCTGCCTGGAGACCGACGATATACAGTGTTCTTCCAGAATCACCATTTTATCAAATTCCGGTCACCAAAAGTCACTAAAAAGTCACTAATTTTTATGTTTTTCTGCCAATAGTCACCCTGTTTTATTGTAAATGATTACAGTTCACTATATTCCCTATTACTAAACCAATATTGGATGCAAATCAGTATAATATATGTATTTTACTGCAAATTAGAAAAATTTCATTCAGAGAGTTTTTAATTCTAACTGACTCGAGTCTGAGTAAAAGATGTTGATTCTTTAACAACCCTATAAACCTTCGGAGTAATCCTTTTTTAGTAATCCTTTGGAGTTTATCCTTTAGTTTCCTTTGTTGTAGAGGTATATGAGATACACTTAAAGTGACTAACTCAACTTACACTCACTTCTCACTCGCTTCATATGGCGGTTAACAATGGTCAAGTTGGAGGGTGAGTAGAAGGGCGAGTTAGTACTCGACCAGTGTAAACCAGCAAACGAGTCGAGTAGTAGGTGAGTCCAAATGTTACTTGTGTTAAATAGGGAATCAGCTGATCCTAGCAACTCCGTCAAGTTAATCGACCAATGTAAAGCGGCTTATAGAAAAGGCTCCTGGTGTATTTATTATTATACTGGAGTTATCATGGACCAATGAACACCTTCGAAGTATTTCACAAATATAATTAATGTCTATAGCATGCTAACCGAAAATAAACTGTAAAAAATATATTTAAGTAAATACAGTTAAACCTCAATATTAAGACACTCGATATTATGACCTCAATATTAAGGCACCCGATATTATAAAAACCTTGATAAAAAGTGTACATTTCAAATCCCCTTGATATTGCAATTGCACTTAATGTCTTTCTAACAAGAACCTCGATAAGAAGAGTCCCTCGATATAAAGACTGTTTTCCGAATCCCCTTGAGAACCTTAATATCGAGGTTTCACTGTACACTTAAATGATTAACTTTAATGTCAGTACTATAAAGTAAAAAATCAAATTGTTTGCTTAATATACAATATATTTCAACAGACTAAACCATCAACAACTCTATGAACTAAAACTGTTACATAAATTAGTAGGATGCAAATGATAAAGTATTTTTAGACATTGCCTCGGAGAAAATTTAAAATTAGAAACATATAATGATGAAGTTTGTAACGTAGGTATTTATATTTTAAGAGTCAATTTCATGCTTAAAAGCCTTTCTAAAATATGTTATACTAATGTAATACTTTTACTTGACTGACTATTATTGATCAATATATATCCTATTAAGTAATGGAAATTTACTATTCCCTGTGGAATACAATCCATTTAGGGTGATTAAAAACACCATGTGGACAACACACAATAGGGTATAATCAACATCTTCCTTATTGCTTTAAATTACTTAACCAACTACTTAAAATGTTATTGAAGTTACAAAATTAATTGTTGCAATAGAAGAAAAACATTGCAGTGTTGCAGAGTTTATGAGCAATGAATTTTGATTAAGCTTATTAAAATTTAGAACTGTACAGTATCTACTAGAGTCACATCAAAGTGAATTATTGCTTATGCAATATGTACTCAATAAAGAAAGCTAATTTATTACTATTCCTATGATTCAGGATGTCCATAAATGATTCATCATGTTTTAAAAGTTTTTACTAAGCTTAATATAAATCAGTATAACGTACCTAAGCTGTGAAACAAGTACCGCTGTTGATAATTTATTTTGCACAATTGATAGGTGATCGATTTTCTATAATAACACAGGCTGGTTTTAGACCCTGCGGCAATGAAAGTGTAATCATTTCTTGAAGAATTTAATGGGTTAATGGGAAATAAATTGTGACTTTTTGACCAACAATAATAGAACTACACGAGGCAGGAGATCAAGTAAACCATTTGAAAAATGACATAATTCAAAATAAAAATATTTTCTTTAATTTTAACTGTACAGTGTCTAGAAATTAGGAAAAACATAGAATGATCTAGTTTAATTTAAATGAAAATTAACTCAAGAAATCTTCAAAAATCACTATTGAACAGTTGGTTTTTAAACTTGAAAGCATGCTGTTTAATCACATGTTAAAAAACATTGATGTGCAATGATAATTAAATAAGATGAATGCAATCAAAACATGATGTATCACTCTTGGACTCTTAGTATTAAAAATTAAAAAATTAAAAAAATATAACTATCAAAAATTAAAACTATAACATAACTTATAAATATATAATTACATAGTAGTGTTATTGTATATTTCAAAACAATCTGGTATGTGCCCTATCTGAGCGGCTATATGAGGGCTTCAGCCACTTTTTCTGTAGCCTCAATTTTCTTTTGTGAGTTTTTCAGCCACTCAGCAGTAAGTTCGCTCTTAGAAGTATTTTCTTTCTTTTTTTTGAAAGTGGATTGAGGTCTGAAAAACGACAAAGTAATGAAAAATTGTTAAGTATTATTTACACTTGCCATTACATACCCTAGTATTTAAACCAGAAAATTATTTGAAAACAAGTTAATAAAAAGTTTTCCCTTGCAGTTAATTTTTTTTAATCAATTGTTGGTGATGGTGAGTTTACGTTGTTGATGGCTGCAAAAATCCAATTAACAACAGTATATTTGTGTTTTCCATCAGTAAAAATATATGGGTCTGGTATACTTTTGATAGTAAATATTTAAGCAATCCAGTAACTAATATGAATGGTAACTAATTAGATTAATATCTATTAAAAAATATAAATCAGACCAAAACTCTATTTTAAATTAACAGTCAGGAACATTTTTGAAATTAACATCGTGAAACTTGGCATTTGAGAAAATACCAAGCAACTTATCAAGGCACCTATAAGTAGTGGTAAGAACAACAGGTAATGAAACAATAATAAGTATGTCAATTTTTTAAACGAACATTTTTACCAAAATAGTGTTTGACACAATATCAGCTCAGGAATATTAACGATTTAATTGAGATATGTTCATGTACCTTGTTCAACTTTCGAGCGTTTACGCTGGTGAGGTTCATCCAGCATTTCTTCTTCCGAACCGGACCGAAACTGGTCCAACTATTTAAAAAAATCTATTGTCAATACAAAAGAGATAAATGGAAAACTATTCTACTCTATAATAAAATATGATTTATTTCAATGATTGTGTTTAACATTGATTTATGTCCTTTACAGAACCAATATTATCATATTAGTAGGTGTATTTCATTTAATTCAACTTGTAAAAAATAATGATTGTTTATTATTATTTATCCACCCCCAAATCCCTCACTCCCTTTATCCCGTCTACCACGGCATCCCCGAGTATAGACAGGATTCTCTCCTGGAGGTGTGCAGTGGACCCCGAACCAGTGGAAGTTCCAGCAGCCGTTTCCACAGGAGCAGGTAGGGTAGCAGGACCAGGAGCTGATTGAGTTTCACTGAGCTGCTGGGCCAACTCGCTCTCAAATTTTAATGTAAATATATCCTCTTCATCATCCGAGGATGAACCTGTTCCTCCTCCGGTTTTGTTTGTGTGTCTTCTCATTGACGCAGCCTTCTTCTTATCGATTATCTTCAGAGCGGTCCATGTCTGCAAACATTTTATTTCACAGATTTTATTTTTTAAATGATTAAAACTTGTTTTATCTATTATTTTTCTTATTACTTAAAGTACTGGGTGCAAGACATGGAAGAGTGTACAAATGTTATTATTCATAAGTTTTAACAAAATCATCTCAACCCTTTTGACGATCAGTCTTATCTAGTTAAATGAAGAACTAATAAAATACTGTAATTATTACTTTCAGGACAAGTTAAATGATTGATTCAACTAAACAAACCAAACTTTGAATGTTAATTGAGGAGAAAACATTTCATACAAACTGCAGCAATATGTTTATTAATCCCTGCTACAAATGTCCTTAAATTGAAAACAAACAATTATAACTAGGGTGTCATAGGCTCTGGGAACTGGATGGTAGGTCCTTCCACATGGGTGGAGTTGTGGGGGGGGCTAAGCCTCCCCCAGACTTGTAAAAAATACTTAGAATATTTTAACAAATTGACAATTTAAATAACATGGTTGATCAATATCAGATCACAGCTGAGGTAACTAAACCTGGCCCAAAAAGTCAAACCGTAGATGTAGCCAAGCCGTCCGTAGATGTACGTCATTTGTCACGTGACGCGCTTGACGGACATGTAATTGCCGTACGGTTGACGGACGCGTAGCCACCGCGCTCTCCGCGTCCGTCAAACCAGCGTCTAGATTTTCAGAGAAACGGGTCGGCTCACCGGGGCGACGGTCGTGGTGGGGAGCGGAGAAGAGGAGTCTGGCTCAGGAGAGGAACGATGACGTCATTAGTTACTTTGTAGACTCTAGTGGTTCTTGTGACCAAACAAATACCGTTCTTACATTTGTATTTGCTGCTGATAAAACTAGGAGCTCTGTCCTTAGGTTGTGTACTTCATCCGTCAGAAACCGAAGAAAACTACCACAAAGCGTTTAGTTTACTCAAAGAATAGAACACTAACAAGGTGTTTTCCCCATTAGTAATTAAGACTGATGACAGTTCTGCTGTAAGAAACTCTTTAAAAACTAATTTCCCAAAATTTTTATGTGAAAATGAAAAACGATTATTCGTTAGATTAAGCGATTCTTAATCGCTCAAGAATCTGAGGAACCGATGGTTGAAAAACAGACGATTTAAAATAATCGAATAATCGATTCTAGCACGAGAATCGATTCATCTATTATTTTGAACTAGATTATCGCATCACTGCCCTGGCGGCGCCGTTCGGAGCCGAATGTGATCGGGTATCTCCGCCGCAACTCGGCGGGACCCGAACCGAGAGCGCGCTGAGACCACTTAGGGTTTGTAAATACACTACCCGGACACCCCGGGACCGAGACTTTTCCGGATAATGGGTTGTCCGGTTAAACTGACATTTCCTTAAGCATGTCTTTTAGTATTTATTTCATTTTTAACTTTTGATTGTCGGACAAATAACATAACAATTTCAAAAGAAAAAATTTTAATATTCAAAAATAAATTGAAATATAATCAAAATGATATAAATTGGGCAGTGGCCCGGTTCTGGCCAGTACTGACCAGTACTGATAAGGTTATGGCCAGTACTGACACAGTACTGGCCAGAACCTGGGAAGTAATGGCCAGAACCTGGACAGTACTGGCCAGAACCTGGACACTACTGGCCAGAACCTGGGCATTACTGGCCCAGTTCGTTAGGTACAGGGACGTACTTCCCAGGTTCTGGCCGTACTGACCAGTGCTGATCAGGTTCTGGCTAGCATTGGCCAGGTTCAGTGCCAGGTTCTGGCCAGTATTAACCAGGTTCTGGCCAGTACTGCTACAGTACTGGCCAGCTGAATGTGATCGGGTATCTCCGCCGCAACTCGGCGGGACCCGAACCGAGAGCGCGCTGAGAACACTTAGGGTTTGTAAATACACTACCCGGACACCCCGGGACCGAGACTGTTCCGCATAATGGGTTGTCCGGTTAAACTGACATTTCCTAAAGCATGTTAAATTAAATTATAGGGTGATTCTCTACGTGACGCACGGGACATTCAGACACTTTATACTTGTGTAAATAGTACAAAATATTAATTGATATGTTTTCTTCATGCAGGTGTAGTGTATTTTATCCTAAAGATTCTATCCATGTAAAAAAACATTAGTTTTTGTGTGATATATGAGTTATCACTAGAAATGTGACCGTGATGCACGGGACTCAGACAAAGTGCAGAGTTTCCTAAGTAAGACGAATGCTATTTTTTTCTGTGATTTATGTGTAAAAATTTTGGTTAAATATTTTTATCTTATTATTTAGAATGTTTTCAATTTACACAATTTTTTTTGTTTAAATAAATTGATGATTAGATATGTTAAAAATATTTTAAAATTCCAATACATCGTGATGCACGGGACGTGACGCACGGGACAAAAGTTTCTGGCAGCTATATTTGCCATTTTTTTCAGTTCTTGTTCAGTAATCACCTAGATTTAGTATATATACATTGAAATGAACATGTTAGAACTGGTTTAAAGGGTTTTCATTAATAAATTTAAAAAAATAAACTGTGACAAAAATCTCAGTTTTATTTCTATGCTAAATAGTAAAATTAATAATATAAATTCACATTGTTCAAAGATTTTTTTTTCAAATATCATTGATAGTATAACCTATAAGTTGGCAATGCTTCCCTCCATTTCTTATGGTTATATTTGACAGATCATATTGGAGGGAATCTGAATTGAAGGGAATCTGACTTGGAGGGAAAGTTGATTAGGAGGGAAAGGCATATCAGCTGAGGTTTATGACTGTATTGGTTATCCAAGTTAACAGTGACTATGAAAGTATTTAAACATTGAAGTTTGGAGTTGAGTTTGACATTGAGTTTGAGATATTTGATGAAGTTTGGAGAGATGAAAATAAGGTTCCAGGAATACAGGGCAAACATATAGTGACATGCAGTAAAGGGAAAGTAAGTTACTCTAACAATGCTCTTGATAAAGAAATAAAGCTAAAAGCAAAACAAAATCTCCCAACAAGACAACCAGTTTATGACTTGATACATTCAAGTGATAAAGAAATCGATGAAGAAGAAGCGGTTCCTAATTGTGTAAGGTCAAAGACACTTTCAGCTGACAATATAAAACCAGGAGAATTTCTCTTGGTTGAATTTCAGTCAGGTGCAAGGAGGAATAAAACAAGTTTCGAGTATTTGTGTGTAGCTGAGAGTGAAGTGGAAGAAGACGGAGCAGTCAGAGTATTGTGTTTGAAATGCATGGACAGCACTCGGAGAAGATTGACCCCAGTTGAAAATGACGTTTCTTATGTTGATTTTAGCCAAATCTTAAAAATTTTCTTTGCGCCAGAAATCCGAGTCAAAGGAGAGATAATGTTTACGAATTCCCTGGCCCAATAGACATTTTCGAAAAAGCCTGAAAACGTATCCTCACAAGGACTTCTTATAAAAATCTTTTAGAGTATATAAACATTTGTTTATAACATGCTAAATTATTTTTTTTTTAATATAAGTTGTTTTTTGTGTGTGTTATTAATAACATTTTATAAAAATAAACGTTATTTGGAGTGGCTGGAAATAATGTTAAAGGCTTTATACAAGATGGCTCGATGATGAGAGATTTAAGTTAAGTTAAACGATAAATTTTCTCATAAAAAAGTTTATTTTAAGTTTATAATTATCATAATGTATTCTAAGTACACTCTAAGGATAAATAAATATGGTAATATCCATCTAAACGTTGTACATCTGCACTTATTTACCTTTTTGCCTTTGTCCTGTGCGTCACGTGATGCACGAGACAGATTTTGAAAGCCTTAAAAAAATTATATATTCAAAATAAAAATACAGTTATATGTTATTTTGATAAAACTAAACAAGTACTTTTGCACAGTAAATTTAATGTCAATAACACTATTCTCCAAGTCAGGAATAAGAAAATTGTATGTTTTTCGTGACGCACGGGACACAGTGAGGTGTGTTTGGGAAATTGTGTTTAAAGTGTCTTTAATAACTTGAAAAATCCTTTTAATGTTATTGGTGTGTTGCCCTAAGACAAGGCAATAATGCACTTAAATTATTTTATGAAAATCTTTAAATTTGACCAAAAAAATATGTTCAAATTGGAGCAATTTTTTTGGGCGAGTGATGTTTAGAAGATGTGTTAAGTTTGTAAGCCATTTTTTCAAAAAATGGTGAAAAGTAGCAATTTTTTAAATTAAATCCATTAAATTTATATATTTTACTAACAAAATGCACCCATCATATTTGCTACAGCATTATTTGAAAAAACACCTTGTCAGTTTCACTTTCTAGAGAATCGCCCTATAACTGTAATGCAAACGAAATAAGCCAATGCTCTGAATTAGACTATTGTTTACTATTACTGGTCTACAGTCTTTCCCTCCTGAATTATCGATACATTATTGATCATTTACTACCCATCACAAACAGTAAAACCGATGTATTGATAAAAATCGTCCAGTTAAAAAGATATCACAATCGTGGGGAGTAGTCTGGTTTAACCGATGTCCGGTTAAAAGGTGTCCAGATAAGAGGGAGTCTATTGTATGTTCCTTTTTGGTTGTTCATGCTTACTAAGTTTGTTTTTGTCATTATTATTCATTATCACAAGAATGGGATGACAAAATTATCTAAAGAGCTCAAGATATTTAAGGAAGTGACCAAGCTGTCGGAATGCCATTTTCTTAGCTGTCATGACTTGTAGCTTTGTCAAATACTTGAAACTAATCGGTCGAATGTCTAAGTCAAGACTTTAGATTCATTTTACTAAGAACAAAATAATTTAAGTTATAGTTATGATTTATGATTTACAACGGTATACATTTTATTATTTACTTATCATTATCAATTTTAGGGTTGTTAGCCTCAAAGCGGCTCGCCACGTACCCCTCTGGGGATCTGCAAAATCGAGGTTGAAAACCACTGCCCACCATCAAAGTAGACCTAAACAGATATCATATCGTCTTAAAGAAACTCCCTCCGATTTTGACACCTTGGACCAAGACCATCGTGCATAGGCCTACTAAGAAAAGTCTAAAACATCTGGAGGTTATTATCAAATACAATTTTAAAAATATACCCTTGAATATTTTTTATACAGACCCTAAAAACTGTTGTAAAATGAGTAATTTTCACCAGAAATGAAAGAACACGCACCCCAGGCTCACAAACACAAATGGGCAAGAAGTCTGAAATGTATTAATTTACTAAACAAAAAACATCATCTCATGCAATATACTATTTTGATGCCAAAACTCCTGATTATTTAAGGGAATGGGACAGAGCCTACCTCAAATAATACGAAAGTGACAAAATTTTTGACAGCAGTATATGTTTGTAAAATATTATTTTATTTTTCTTTAAGTTTGTTGAATTTTAAAAATAATTTCCACTTACATGAGCAAAATTAAGTTCTATCAGGGTCTACACTCCATCACTCTTATCAGAAGCACCAAATAAGGTGGACAAGTAAGTGCGCTGTGGGCAACATTTATTGTTCTTTTTTTGGGTAGCCAAGTTAATCAACTAAGATCATAACATGTTAAAGTAAACACAATGTCAGAAGAGACTAGTTTTGTAATGCTCCTGACGACTCTGTCAGTGTGGGCTTGCACATTTGGGGAATGGGTCCTGAAGTCGCCCGCCATGTTACTTCCCATTTAAGCAACTTGAGGTTCCTTTTTTATGCGTGACATAGACTGCTAAATCGATTATTTTTTAATATTTCTCGGATTCTAATCGCTAAAATAACCAAATGAATATGTACCTGAAAGATTAAGGAATCGTATCCAATCGAAAACTAAAAATCAATATTTTTGACCCGGTTTGACTAAAATGCCCGTACAGTAAAATTTACTCCGGCGACTTGAGGTCCCTTTTCACTTTCCACGTCACATATTTTGAGCGCTAGCAGTGCACTCATTCACCCGCCTATTGCTGTGGCCAGAACTGTAATTCTTTTTTGATTCTATGAAGTCTTTCCAACCAATTCGTCTCATAGTTGATCTCACATTAAAATACCACATTGCTTAACAAAGGTGATCTGATGCCTTAAGGTAAAACAACTCAATTGCCAGCCCCTCCAAACACTGGCAGCTAATCAATTTGACTCATTGTAAGACTAGTACGCAGCTTCGTTTTCCAACACTTGCTGGCTGCTAGACTGACTCCTTTCCACCAAGTTGTATACCAAAGTCTTATTACAAGAAGTCAAATTTTTGGCTGCCATTGTTGGGGGGGGGGGGGGGTATCAGTGATCAGATTGTTTACCTTACTAATAGTTACAATATTTACATGCAATATTTGTGTTGTAATGATACGTAGACATGAAACTGCAGTCTATACATCAGCAGTGTTGTTTTGTGAATGAGTGAGCTCACTAAAACTAAGTTACGCTTGACACCTCTGTGTGACAAGAAAATTGGGCTCACTTTTCCCCACAAAGGAACTGATTGAAATCTATTTAGCGCTATCCCTATTGGATTCCCCTAGCTTATCTTGGCACCAGAATGCCAACCAAAATTTTAGAAAGCATTCTGTTATAATTAATAGGTTAGCCTATCAATTCCCTGAACAAAATGAAGTCTTACTTATTAGATAGTAAGCTAATACTTTATCATTTGATGTTTTGCGGCATACTCATGAAATTGCAGGGCAATAATTTAAGGGATAGTGAACTAATCCCTTAAACTGCACGTAACTGTTGCAATTTAGTATGAACAAACCTAGACAAACACTAAATAATGAACATTGGAAGTACTTACTTAATCTAGAAGAACATGCATTATATTACACTTCACATGATAATTGGTTGCAGTTTCATTTAGGCTATTTACTTTCAAGTTACAATTCGACTAAACTGGTTAGTTATTGTTTGAGATTAGTATGTAGCTTACTAGAAGTTGCCATTTAACACTTTTTTCGTTTTGAAGAAGAAAAATAACTTTACCATCGATGTACTGAGAGTTATTGCTAGATGTTATTGATGTTATTCATAAAATTCATCTCATTACTACAATTTTTACTAGGCCTTACTTCTTGAACGACTATCACCCTTCACTAATTGTTACTGATCCTAACCTCTGAGTCAAACAACTCTAAGCAAATTATATAAAGTAAACAAATCACGCCATCATCGAGCCACTTTTGGATCGTTGTGACGTCAGATCAGTGTCGTCACAGCGGTCCAGAAGTCTCCCGTGTGCCCCGTCGGGCATTTAAAGGTAATGACGTCATTGTTCGGAAAGTTTAGTCCCGTTTCTGCTCATCTTAAGTAATAGCGTATGTAAACTGAAGGACACAATTATGATTACAGTTATATTCAATAAAATATTCATTTACTTTATCCAATAACGCAATACAGTTGAAGGCCTAATAATTTTATGAAATTGGTTTCAGATGAGCGCAGCAACATCCACTTTTAAATGTCAGCTCTGCGAAAAAAAGTTTAAGACAAAATATAATTGGAAAAGGCACATAAAGAATGTACATAAAAGGAACTCAGCTGGAGATCTTTTACAGGATTTGAATAAAAAGAAATTTGTGTGCGCAATCTGTAATAAAAGCTATGTAGAAAAAAGAAATTTAGATCATCACACAAACATTGTACATTTGGTCTCTGATGCCAAACGACAAAAGAAATTCAAATGCTCCTCATGCACTTTTGAAACCTCGTATCAAATCAATATAAAGCGTCACTTTTCAAGAAAACATGAAAAAAAGTTTATCCAACCTGGCTCTTCAACATCACGGAAGTATCAATGCCAAGAATGTACAGCTAGTTTTTCTCATGAAAAAGTCTTAATCACCACAAAAGAAAATTTCACAGCTATGACATAACATTTTTGCAGATTAAAATAAAATGCCCTGCATGTCCTTTCACTTCTATACAGAAATCAAAAGCAGAAATCCATAAGCATTTTGAAAAAATTCATAATGTCCCAATTCGAACTTCAAAACATAAATTCAACTCCATCGAAGAGTTCAATATTTGGAAAATCAATCTAGAGAAGGCTTCTAAAGCATCGTACGTGGGACGTTTTTCCAATGAAACTGTAGTCTATTACCAGTGCCAAAGATGTGGCTACTACAAATCACGAGGTCATCCGAAAAGACACATTAAAATGTCAGGATCCTGCAAAATAAATGGTTACTGTCCAGCAAATTTAAGTGTAAAAATAAAGAACGATGAAGTCCACGTGCACCATGTCTCATAACATTTTGGACATAGGAATGAACTAAGACACATTAGACTATCTCGCGAAGAGAGATCAATAGCTGTTTAACTGGCCAACAGGAAAATACAGCCGTTCAACTGGCCTCACGAAGAAATACTCAAGTCGATCAGAGGATCAATATCAGATTTTGATCTACAAAGAATTCATTTAACAAACAAAAAAGACATCATAAATATATAAAATAGTTTTAATCTACATGCAGATTCAATAAAACATCCTTTTGACCCTGTTAGCATAGCAGCTTAGGTGCTAGAACTGACCAATTCAAATTATATTTCTCGAATTCAATATAAAGCTCACGGCGAAGAAAGTGAAGAGTTCCCATATTTCTTGAAAGACGATTTTCTTTGAATTTTTATGACAAAATTTCAAAAGGCAATGCTACAAAAATTTGGCCAGCAGACTGTTTGTATCGATGGCACTCATGGACTCAATAATTATGATTTCCAACTATTTACCCTTCTAACCTTAGATGAAACCAGGGAAGAGTTTCCAGTGGCCTTCATGTTTAAAAACAGAAGTGCCAAAGAAGTAATGAAAACATTTTTTAATGAAATAAAATCTGAAGTGGGAGAGATTCAAAGAAATACATTTATGTCGGACATGGACGAAACATTTTACACCGCATGGAGGGAAGTCATGGGTCCTGCAAAACATAAACTATTTTGTACATGGCATGTGTTAAGAGCCTGGCGAAAACAAATTGTTCAAAAAGTGAAAAATAAAGAAAAGCGGGAAAATGTTGAAGGACTTTTACAAACTTTAATTTATGAATTAGATGTTGCCACTTTTGAAAAGATCCTTCTAACAACAATGCAAGTTTTCAAAAGCGATGCCGATCTAATAGATTTTTCAGATTACTTTGAAAAGGAGTATGTTGCAAATGAAAGATACAAGTATTGGGCATACTGCTAAAGATTGCATGTTGGAATTAATACCAACATGTCAATTGTGAACTTTAACAAAGTTTTTAAATACTGCTATTTAAGAGGCAAGAAAATACGCAGATTAGAAAAAACTCTTTGCGCAGTTTTAAATCTGCTGAAAGATAAAAATTTTGACCTCTTGATAAAGCTTAACAGAGGGAAACTCGTAAGAAAATTGCAGCTACTACGGAAGAACCATAGAAGAAGTCTGACGATCCCTAAGGATAAGATAGTAGAAATCGAAAACAACAAATGACAGGATCTTTCATCAGAACAGACTGAAATGTATTCAATAAAACTTCTCAAAACCTGTAAAACATGACAGCTGTTATGTTACTATTGTGATTCTTGCTTCAGTGAGTTAGTGTGCACATGTCCTGACAGCTCAATAAAAAATAACATGTGTAAGCATATCCATGCTGTGGCATGCACATTACGCAAAGATCCAAAAGAAAACATCGACAATGATTTTGGTACCATGGCAATAAATTGTGATTTCGTTGAAGAGGGGAACAACATGTTGAATGAACTAAGCCAACCAGTTGAGCCTGACTTTTCTCTTCAAAACCTCAGGACAAGAATTGCAGAAGAAGTTGAGAAAATAACTGAAAAAATAACAAATATGGATCAAGGGAATTACATTTTACAGGAATTAAAGAAAATGTCGACCACAGTTGATGCCATGAATATGCCTTCGACTTACACATCAACTCTAAAGATAAGTTGGTTAATCACTGTGTATGTGTATGTATACCAGGTATCCCATAATAGTACTCCCTTTTCTTTAAAGGCTTTACATTTTTAAACAATTTTGATACATTTTATTTCTGGACATTTATGTGAAGGATAGGAATTTGAAATTTACCCCCCCCCCAAAAAAAAAAAAACCCAACAGGGGATGCTGGGGAAAACAATATTTTTGAAATTGCACCCCTTTTCGGATAATCCTTCTCTGACATACTGCCATACTACTTAATTCATTAAACAAACATTACTTGCATGGTTTTGCTTTTTATTATTTTGGTTTTTTTTATTAGTTGACCATGGGTTATACTCGACACATCTATCTATATAAATAAATTGTAGATTGGTTGTCAAGAGTGGGAGTTTTTGTCTGTAATTTCAATATTGGGTGCGTAGATTTTGATGAAACTTTTTATCAGGGATCAATACATACCTGAGATGATTCTTTGCTACTTAGATTATTGAAATTCACCTTCGGCTAAAACCCTAGAAGGTATTTATTTTTTTCTTACAATTTAAATGGACGATTTGTGTTCACATTTTAAATTTTCCAAACAGATGGTAGTTAGCTTCACTGATGGATACGTTGTTACAGCTGAATAAATAAATAAACAAGAAAATCGGCTCAGTAGTTTAGGAGGAGTCTTTGTAACAAAAAAACTGCTCGGGTATTATATAAGTATAGATAAATAATAAATTTGTTATTTTACCTTAACCGAAATATAACACTGCCTATCAATTCCAAAATTGTGCGAACAACGGGTATAGCAGCTAGTTAATAATGTAACTGAACTTAAAAATTATTATTATTAAAACACTTTGGGGGTATTTTAAGCTCATTTTTTATTTCTACACTTACTGTAACTCTTTGGTTTTTTTTTTTTTTTTTTTGAAAGAACACTGATGAAAGTAACCAAAGAGTTACATAAACGTAAGTGTAGAAATAAGAAAAATGAGCTTTAAATATCCCAAAAGTGTTTTAATAATAATATTTATCATGGCTCATTCAAGTTTAAGAACCGAAATTAAAAAAATTAATCTGAATTTTTTACTTTTCAGATCACCAGCTCTGTGTCATCAGCTAATGCAAATATCATCCAACAAAGGAGATTTATTTCAACAAAAAAGTAAACAAGTAATCTCTTAAGTCCAACAAGAAAATATCAAAGAAGAAGAGAGATGAAATAGCATTTAATCTGCTTCATTAATTCTCTATTTTGCAAATGTTGTAAGTCACTTTTATATGTCTGTGTATTTTACATTTTTAGCGAATTTCTTTTGGAATAAAGCTATCACGGCCGTCTTTATACGAGCCAAAAATTGCAGAATGCAGGTAACTTTTTGCAAAAAAAAGGATTTTATATTGTCAATTAAATTTCGCGCTAAGATTGCTTTTCTAAATATTGATATTTACCTACATAAGTAAATATATTGTTCAACTGCAAAGTTTACTAACTTTGGCGAGTAGTTGAATCTAACTGCATAAGCAGGCAATTTTTAAAAAGCAAACAGTAGAACAACTCCATCTTAAAAATGGTGTATGAATAATAATTTTATTTTGAAAACTGGGCATGCTATATGACGTCGTGCGAAGCTGTTTCCCAACGAATTTTTGTGGAGGTAGGGATCCCTCTTAACACTTACGCCTTAGGCCAAATGTGGGGATTAAGCCCCAGGCATCTGCTCTAGAGGGTGAGGGGGTAGTGGAGTACCCCTCAGTAAATTAGAACCCCGGGGAAATTAAAAAAATAAATGGAATGAGTAACCCATAAGTATATTGATACTACTATATATATTTTTTAATTACACACTTGGAAATTATATTTCATTTCATTCCAATTCCCGATACAGTAGAGTCCCTCAAACCCTGACTAATGTGCACCGAACAGTGTCCGGGCTTGTGAAATTCCGGGTTATTGAGAAAGGAGTAAAAGTAAGAAAAAGTACGAATAGTTTATCCTATATATAAGACGCAATAGGTAATTTAAACCTTTTCATTATTTCTGTTGTTGGTGTTTTTTTACAGGTGCGGACTCAGAGCGGATCACTCACCCAGCACTCAGTCTCTCACTCACTGCTGTGAACGCCTCGTCGACCATGATGGCACGAGGCCCGTCATCTTAAATCCATCTTCAATAATAACTTGAGGTAGTCTTGCGACGTTCTCAATCAGGTGAAAAAAGATAGGATGGGTGATGGCAATAATGAAAGGAACTGAAATTTGTGGCTATAGGAGTTGAGGCAGATTATAGTAGCACTTTTCAATGAGATATTCTTTAAACTTGTTCCTAAAACTATTGAGGTTTTCAGTTTCTTTGATTACAGTGGGAAGAGAGAAAAATTGTCTACCAGCATAACATGGTTTAGTTTCAAAGAGTCTTAAGCTATGTTGAGCAGATGGATTTATATTGCGATTTCTTTTATTATAATGATGCCCATGAGCCTGAATCAACTTTTGATATTTAAAGTACATAATTACCTCAAAAACATATAATGAAGGTACAGTTAAAATCTGTAAATCTCTAAATTTATCAAAGGCTGAGTCCTGAGGCCTTAGCCAACAAATGTTCCTAATAGCTCTCTTTTGAATAACAAAAATGCGTTTCAAATTTTGTTGGTTAGACCTGTCAACAGTTTAGTAATCAATTATCTTTGTGTTATTCAACAAATTATACTTATATATTACCATGCCTACTTAAACTGATTAGTTTGTTATCACAGTGATTAAGTTTAGTAAATTATCACATAATTTTCTATTAAACATGATTTTCTATCAAACATTTTAACAGTTATTGGGGTGTACATTTAAGAAACCATATGTTGAGCAAGAGAAGCATCAGGATCGGAGCCTTTGACATGTCATAATTACTGTATAGTGTAAATATAATAGTGAATAGACTACAATGGAAAATGAATGTTGGCTAACCTGAGAAGTGGAATGAAAATGAACTGGAACGGAAGCAATCTATTCTATTATGGCTTTCAGTACAATAAAGGTAATAACCTCATGCTAGTTATTTATTATCCTTTTCAAACCAGGTCTATGCCCATTTCTAATAATTTTTACTTTGTGCGGGATCGAATATTACAGTTGGCGCAGTCCGTAGGACTTTACAAAATGACAAGTGATATACGTACAATTACTTACAAGTGCCTTTTACACGCTACAGTGAAAGTGTTTATAACCTAAATCAAGGGCTAGACCTAGGTAATACGCAATTTACAAGAAGATCATGGATCCAGACGTACAAGATATATTAACAAAAAGCACAGAAATACAAGCAAATCTTACGACGCTCTTAACAAAAGTTCAAGAGGAAAAACAAGCTCACAAAGATAGGCCAGTACACGGTTTGTCATTTGATAAATTCAATGAAGACATTGAATTTTTTGACGATTATCTTGATAGGCTCGCTTGTTTCTTAGATTTGCAAAACATTAAGTATGAAAAGAAGTATAATACACTCATCACCCTTCTAAGTCCAAAATTTTACTCTTTGTTTAAAAGCCTATTGTACCCTGCTAAATTCTCAGACAAATCTTTTGCTGAACTTACTGAAGTTTTAAGGAAACACTTAAATCCAAAACCACTTATCATACCTAGTAGGCATGCATTCCTGAATAGGAAATAAGCTGAGGGTGAAAGTATAAGTCAATATGTAGTAGTGAAACTAAGGAAACGTGCTATTCCTTGCCAGTACCCTGCTGCAATGCTCAATCCAATGTTAAGAGATGTATTTGTTAGTGGATTCAATGCTAGGTATATACTAGATAGGCTATTTGAAGAAAATGATCCAGAATTTGATAAAACAGTTGAAATTGCCTTAGCCTTAGTAAAAGCAACGTTAGGGTACGTTCATACCGGAGCCGGGAGGTAAGCACACTCGCTCCATCGCTCCATCGCCGGTTCACACCAGCCAATCAGAAGCGGTTCTGCATGGGACACAAGCTCTGAGCCAGGGTCAGAGCAAGGGAGCAATCCTGGATTATTATTTTTAAACAAAGCCTATTGTTGTAGAGTCAGATGGATATAGTAAGTACGGGGGAATAACTGCAAAGAGGATAAAATATTGTGAATCAACTGTTATTACAGAAAATAAATGTATATATTATTTCCCTCGTGCATTCATTTTAATTATTTTTATTTGTTTAATTATTATTAGCCTACACATGTTAAATTGATACAAATAAAGAAGCATAGCAAATGGATTAATCATAAAAGCGTAGCTTTAAATTATTTGTTCAAACAGATCTAGGCCTACTATCGTCAAACAGATCCGAAAGACGGCAGCCGATGGTGTCTTGGAGCTTTCGAAGTGCGATATTTTATCGCGATCATAAAAAAATATTCGTCCTCCGGGGAGCTAAAGGCCACCCTATCCACGCCTAACAAGTGGCAACAGAGGGGCAAATCTTCAACTGGTTAAGCATTGCAATCCAAAGTGCAAAACCCTACAGATCTCTCGTAACTAGTGTAGTAATATCATGTGTGTACGGCTAGGGACCGTCTATAAATTACGTCATCAGAAAATAGGGGGACGGGATCAGAACAGAAATGACGGTAGGATGATGTGCTTGAAGGGGGGGGGGTAGATGCTGAGATAACGTCATTTTTCAAATTTTGTTTGAAAACCAATTTAGATAGGAAAATATTAAACATTCAATGAAATTAAGCCTTAAGTTAAACAGCTTAAAAATCCATAAGAAACTATGAACTCCACTTTTACAATATTCGTTTAAATGGTCATTTTAGCTCTGGCCAAAACATATATCTGGATATTGTCTCAATTTTAAAAACAATTGGTGATATTCACCAAATTTTTCCCTATCTTTGTTGATGGGATGCACTTGAACACTCCTATCCGCAACTGGGCTTAGCAAGAACCATTTTGCACCAACACTTTCTACTATAACAAAAAATCACCGTCGTCGCTCGATTCTGTTGACATTTCGAAATTTAATGTATAACACAAATAAAATATAAAATATAAAAAGAAAAGTAAAACTAATCAATATAAACAAAAATATAAGTGATCAAACTATTGTGTATATGTAATAAACTTTCAAACTGTTGAAGAAAGAAAATGACTTCAGAAAAATCGTAAAAATCACCCAATGTACAATAAAAAGTAAATTTGATAACCAAACAATAATAAACAAAGATGTTCATATGACGTTTCACTTCATTATCGTATATCTGGATTTAGATCATATGACGTCTAATTAGAATATCGTGGCGCTATCTCCGCTTACTCGCTCAGAGCAATGCTCAGAGCCAGGGTCAGAGCCTGGGTCAAAGCTTCCCTCCCGGCTACCCACCAGGCTTGCCGCCCGGCTCCGGTATGAACGTACCCTTAGGTGCTAGCGAGATCTTACACCCGCATAGGCCTGTACACCAAATCAAGAAAGGTACCGGTAGTAATAAGCCTACTGCTACTACTAGTTTTAAAAATAAAAATGAAACAAAAACAAAACAATAAAAAATAAAAATAATAAAAAAATAAATAAAAATAAAAATAAAAATAAAAATAAAATATGTCCAAAGCCCAATACGGGCCAGCCTACAAACCCTACTGGTCCTTCAGGAAATAAAACACAATGCATACGCTGTAGTAAGTTAGGCCATAAATCACCTGATTGTTATCCCAAGAATTTATTTTGCCAGCACTGTAAAAAACAAGGCCATATCAAGGAAGTTTGTTTAAGCCTTGGACTTAATACTAGCGGCCAGCCTTCAAGGACACCTAGTAAGTCTGGTAATTATAATGCTAAGTGGTCTATCGAGCAGCGATTGTAACACGACCTAAAGTAAAAGGTATTAACACATAATTATTCAATTGCACATTTCTTTCAAGTTATATTAAACAATAACAAGCAGTGCCAAAGGACAATGAGTTACAACAGTTGGTAAAGCAAAGAGGTAAAATTAAGTCTAAGATAACAAGATGTAAAAACCTCTTTGAAAAATGTGTAGGAAATCAAAATGTGAAAGAACTGCAACTTAGACTAAAGAATATAGAAGGATGTTTGGTAGAATTTGATCATGTACAATCTAATATTGAAGATATTAATTCTGAAATGGATCATGAATCTGAAAGGGAGGAGTTTGAGCAGCAATTTTTAGAGCTTTGTGCATAAATAAATGAATTTATCGAACAACACACTTGTTCGACAATGAACTGAACAAATACAGTTTCTAACACATAATTGTAAAATAGTGTTTTGTAATTAGTTTTGTTGGTGTTCTTTTGAAAGTGATACTTTCAAGGTGGGCGGCATGACCTGTCTCCTTATTAACTGTAAATTCAAATGCTTACAAAAACAAGTGATCCGTCATACTGTCATATGTAAAAACAAACACAAAAGTTTATAGCGTTTACATTTTTGAAAGCAATATTAAAAAAATTTCTTTAAATAAATTAAGTTCTATTTTATAGAATTAAAAAAAACACCGGCATTGTCCACTAAGAGCGTAAAACAGGTAGAAGTCAAGCCGAATGATAACAGGACCCTGGACTTCTCGATCGAAAATACATTGCCTCTGCACCAACTACATGGTGATTCTGAGCCGCTTATAATTCTTAAGGTCAGTATTGATAATAATCCTCTGCTGATGGAACTAGACACTGGGAGTGCTGCCAGCGTAATTAGCCTAAATGATTTCAAAAGCGTAAGCGACAAGGAACTACAACCCTCTGCAGTCGTATTCCGTAGTTACAACAACATCAGGATTTTCCGCTCAAATCGAACGTATGAACGATGACGTCATGACCGAGCGCTACCCGTGGAGGAAGTTTTAATTACATAATGACGTCATTGATTCTCCCCGCTCCCCACCACGACCGTTGCTCCGGTGAGCCGAGTCGTTGCTCTGAAAATCTAGACGCTAGTGTCCATCAACGGCCAAGCACATATGACGTCATTCATCACATGACGCGCTTGAAGGGCATCTACTCGCCGTACGGTTGACGGACTTATAGCAACTCCGTAACATTTAATTAATGTATTTAAATATGTATTTGTTCCATAATACTTGTTTTTAAAACATACTAGAAATATATAACATAAAAAAGATATATATTTAAAATATATATTTTTATATGTTTTAAACATAACATTTTGATATGGGATAGCTTGGCTTCCTGAGCTTCCAGTAAACTATGTATATATGTATAAAAGTGCAAAGTTATTGTTTGTGATATTCTCAGTTCGGTTACCTTCAAAAGAAGAGAGTTATTCGAAGAATGGCGCAAAGATGCTAATAAAGATAACTAAACTCAAACTGAAGCAGTTTATAAATATATGTTACACAATTCTACACTTACGGTCCTTTCTGATGATGACGAAAACATTTTAAGATACAAATGAGAAAATATATGTAAACAGATCCGATCAAATGGCTGGAATGTCACCGTAGCATACTGAACTTCAACCACAAACATTCTCACTGGCTGGAAGACATAATTTACTTCGGAGAAGTATCTCATTGGATTGATATAGATATACCTTCAACCAGCAGTGGACCTTAAAGGCGAATCAAACCATTGCTTACAAAAAAGCCACGAAGACTTGGGTTTTGCACTACAGGCTTCTCTTCGATCTCTAGGGCTGCGCAATTCTGCAAATGTGGTATAAAAGTGTTGGAGTCTCCAAAAGAAGCTAAAGACTTCTACATTCTCTTTAGCTAAAGAAGCTAAAGAGACATCTAGAACAGCAAAATTCTCCTCCAAAGCTGACACCTGATGAAGCCCTCGCATCAATAATTAAGAATAAACTAACCGAATTCTAGTACTAAGGTATAAGTAAAGATGCTAAATGACACAATAAATGTCATTTTAAAAGCCATAATGCTAACATTTACCCGAACTATAATGACATTCTGTCTGCTAAAAACTGTTGCTACCCAGATGAAGTTTCCATAACAGAAATTTCTGCTGAGGTTTCATTGCAGTCACTTCCGGATCATACAATAAATCGGTTGATTTTAATGCAAAAACATGTTTTACAACGAAAACTAACTAACTAACTTTTTCTAACTAAAACAAAATAAAACGTATTGTTCAAATTTTTATTTTCTAAAAGTTGGCATGACGTATATAAAATTAAAGCTGAGTTTACGAGGATAAGTAATTGTTGAACAAAATAAAAAATATGTTTTGTGGTTCTCAAGATACAGAATATTACGTAAATATCAATATTTTTCAAGAAAATAGCCGCCGTTTTGAAATATAACCCTTCAACATCAGTGCACAATAAACGTTAAAGCTGTAATATTAAGTTATTTTATCAACTCAATACAAGTTAGATACTGTTGATTAATGGTACGAATGGGTTAAGAAGAGAGAAGTTATTGAAACCTTGTTTCGACTTTTTTATTATGCTAATGTTCAGTCGCTCATTGAGGGGGGGGGGGATAATTGCTTGGGGCTGTGCATATAGTAGCACTTTGCAACCTCTAATGGTGACGCAAAAGGCTATAATTAAAGCCGCTCTGGGCAGGTGTCGACGCTACCCTTCGGATGCTCTGTTTACTGAAATGAGCGTTCTCGACGACAAACAACTTTTCATTAGATCACTGGCACTGTACATTTACAAACACTTTGATTACTTGTTTGAACGCTCATTACACGATTATAGAACAGACATGCACTGAGGATGGGAGTTCGCTTACCGAGACTTACAAGAACCTTCTCTACAACTAATTTTTACTATGTTGCTCACACGTTGTACCATAATTTACCTCAATATTTACGAAACTACGAATGCTCTGTGACGGTATACAAAAATAAATTTACGGAAATGGTTCACTGATATTGGGAGACAGGCTTCCGACCGGATCTTGGTTTCAATTTACAGACAATGACTTTTCCAGCTGTCGGTTTGAGTGACTATGTGTTTGTTGTTGAGTGTAAAGTGTGATAGAGTGGTGGAGTGGGTGTGTAGTTTTGTTCTTGGGTAGGGGGTGGGGGGTCGGTCCGTCCGTCATTGCCACTGTTTTTCTCCCAGCGCAATAAGTTTTGTCTTAGATTATTTTTCCCCTTTCTAATAATTATATATTATACTAGCAGTTGCCCGTGGCTTCGCTCACGATAACAATTTTAACACCCGCTGCCTAAATGAAGATGGTGCCACATACTGAGTTTATGATAAGGTACAAAAACTATTGGTGACTTTAATATAGTACATATCACCCAAAAGAAAAACAATCATAAAACCATGATAAAAGGAACCAAACTATAAATCAGCTGTAAAAACCAATCAGCTCTGAATGACACAGCCCAGCCCAGCCCAGCACCCCCCACAAACCAGCCAGGCCTGGCCCGATAAAAAACACCCCTGGCCCCTGGCCCCTGGGGGGGGGGCAGCTCAGGCTGTTTAAGTTCAGCTTTGGTCTTTGAGCTGTCGGAAAGATTTTAGACCGTTGACCCCACCGAAAAGCCCTGAAAACTTTGAATTTTGAAAACCCCGTTTTCAGCGGATGCTCACGCCCTATAGGAACGTCCATGAAAAGTTTCAAGATTCTAAGTCAAGTTCAAGTAGTTCGGGCTGTGCGATGATAGGTCAGTGGTATTTGACAATATAAAGTAGATATACTTTAATCAGTCAGAAAGATGTTTTAGGAATTCGCTAAGAACGCAGGTCTGCTGCGACGGGAGTACTTAGAAATATTGCTGCTCCCCCGCACGAGGCATTTTTAGTTGGCCTCTCTATACTACACTTGCCAGCACATTCCAGCGCCCCCACCGACAAACCCCTAAGGGTGTCGCTGCCTGGGAAGGCTTATACTCAGTAGGCCTATCGTTGAATCTGTGCTATAGTACAGAGTGACCCTGAGGCAGGAAATACCCAAGGGAAATACCCTCTTCGCAGACCGTGCGTACTTAGTGAATCTTAAAGCAGTTTCCTGTTTCATGAAAGTTAATGTACTTAGAGTAGAAAATGCCTTGATTAAATGCCACCAAAGTAGGGTCTATTTTGAAACAACAAAATAACATAGCCCTAAATGTTTTAGGGTCTATTTTGAACAATAACAAAATGACATAACCGTCCCGCAATTTAAAAAATTTTTTTACATTATCTCTTTTATTAACCGCTGTTATAAGGAAGGAAAGACTTTTTATTTTATTTTTTACAGACAGCTGGTTTTACATTCTATGAAATGTCTTGCTTTTAACATCTGTTTGAATATAAACATTTCATCACTTATAATTCTGGCATTGGATATTAATATGTGATCTTTGAGAGGGTCTATGCGCGGCCTTGGTCTGTGGTGGAGTCCGAGGGTCAGATCAGGATGAAAGTCCTGATAAATGTATGATGAATGGGAAAATATTAACTTTATATAGTACATGTCAATTGAAAAGAAATATTATAAACCAAAATATAAAAATGAATGAAATCATAAAACATCTGTAACGACGAATCCATCAGTGAAGGTAATACCATCTGCTTGGAACACTGAAAATGTAATCAAAACGTCATCCCCTTGAATTATGGGGAAATTCAAAACAAACTTGGTCGAAATCAAATAAAACTCGGTTTTTAGAAGCTTACTATTTGATTTCAAAAAGACGTACGCTCGTTTTAAGTCGTCTAAAACCTTCTCATATGTGCATACAACACAGGAGAAAAGTTTCCGTCAAAATGGTAATCTAGTTTTTGCGTGAAAAGCGGTCTAAAGTGTGATGTTGAGCGTTACCAACACACATCGTGACATAAATTGAGATAAGGCTTGATTCGGATTCTCTGACCTTCAAAACGCAAAAATAACCAAAAATTTCATAATTCTAAGCAATGTACAGACAAAACTCTAATTTTATTTATATAGATAAGCAGCTTCCTTCCTTAACGACTCATTTCCACGCGCGGGTCATCCCTTGTGGAAATTAATTTCGCAATATATAAATATATTTTAAGTTTATTTATTTTTTTAAATGTACTTTTTCGTATACTCAAGTTTTTTTGTTTGTTAAGTTTTTTGTGCGGAATAAGTAATTTTGAATTTGAATTTTAATAGCTCTTTTGTGACCATTTTCTACCCACAAGTGGGTTTTTCAATTGAATAAAACTTATCAATTATTTCATTCTTAAAATTATGACATCTGACATCATATACAGTATTTACTAACGTCATCTGGACTCCGTCTGCTTTCCGGTATAACCTCAACATGCCTTTTGTTTATATAGTTTTTAAAATGCTTTTACAATTTTTATTAACAAAATAATTACTGACAACTAAAAAATTTATCAGTGGATTCTTTACTAAGGCAATATTTCATTATTTACCCATACAAATGATTATTTGTCATCAACCCTCATTCTGGTCCAAGGTAGGTCTAGGCTAAGTTGTGTAATTGTAGGCCTAATTTATTTACAAGTGTTTTTTCAGTTAGAGTTTCATATAATAGGTTAAGTATTTACTGTTTTCCTCCATTATTTGCTCTTTAGTCCTATTTCTATGGCAACAAAAATGAACCATTACAAACCGTATCTAAAACAAGTCGTGAAAGTCGTATCTCTACCCGTTTACAAGATACTGATAGTCAAGCTGCCGTATGTTCACCTAATCTATCTTTAATCCTAAGCTAAAAAGCCGTAATTGTAGATTGCCAAACGAAAAAGCAGTATCTCCATTGGAGATGCCGCTATCTTGCTTAGCTTACAGACAATACGGCTTTTTTCTTAGCAGAGATCCATCAGTTGTTTCACATACTGCATTTAAACAACAATTGAAAATCATCAGTCTGCTTTGAGGTTATGTTGATGTTAGTGTTACTAGTTCTGAGTTGTTTGTCGGTGGTTATTGAGTGTACAGTGGTAGGAGTGAAATATTAATTATCATAAAATAAAAATGATTTTGTACTTTAAATGACATTTAGCTGCTACAGTGTCTAAATTATGTCTAGTAGAGCAAAACATTTGGTGGAATCAGCCACCACAGGCCACAAGGCCACATCCAGAAGTAGAAGTAACAATGATGCTGTTGTTTTCTATATCAATAACTAATTGATTAAATACCTGAACTAATTACATCAAACAATGATAATTTAGAAAGTGATTCCCAAGTAGCAAAACAATATTGTACAAATAATAAAATAATATCTCTCAATATTGCCGACGATATTGTTAAGACGATATTGAGAAAGTTGTGACGGATATTTCCTGGTAAGAGAAAAGATGATCGGTTACACTAGTACACCGAACCGCAGGAAATCACGTCACGGGTTGTCAGAGGCCTTGGAATCGCTCAGCTCGGTCGCTGGGATAATTCCAGGGGTCGAGGATCTAAATCACAGTAGTTATCAGATATTCAGATACGAGAGCTCAGTTATATGCCCTAGATGGCATTCAACTTAGGACAGACTAAATCTGGAAACACCTTCTAAGTAAAATGCCCTCTGCTGTTTTCCCTAGCTCTGTGAGATGTTCAGAGTTAACACTAGTTACCCATAGTTAATGTTTACCCTAATCAAGAAACAACATTAAACTATTTCACTAGCGACCAGTAATTACAGGAGCAGGACAGACCTTACCCTCCTGTTGCACAGCAGGTTTTGACAAGACTAAGCTTGTTACAACAGCAGGAAAATCTAGGAATTACTCCAAATATGAAATTCACCAAATACTCTAACTTGGTTACACAGAATTTAGAAAATACTACGAATTGACTCTAGTCGAAAATCGGCACCAAGATAATTAATTTAACTAGTCTTGGTTACAGCCAAGAGACGAGCAGGATAGGTCTCGGAACCCTATCCTGCGACACGATCAACTTTCAGAAAAGTTTACAGATCGTCTTATTAACTTAAATTCAGGAATGACGCTGACGTACCTTTAATACAAAATGTATTGGAAGACGTCGAATGCTACGGCACTTAGCGTAGTGTCCGGGGAAGAATTCGCACAAGAACAGAACTCGAATTACGGACCGGTCACTTCCGAAGCGCTGCCACCAGTGTCGATCGAGGGGTTATCAGCACACCATGTGCTCACCCCTTCCGGTGATGACTCACCAGCCTTTTTTGCAGTTGATAAAGCGGCTGGTTACAAGCTAAAAAAAGCTATATCCGGGGCCACTGTTTTTCGGTCTCTGCCAGAAAAACAGCTTATTGGCGCGCTCGGCGAAAAGAAGAAGCAGCGCAGGCTCTGTCACCTGTCACCGTCTGCTCAACTCACAGAGTCGTGACGACGTCTTTTAGGTTATGTTGTTCACAACAACAACAACCGTAGTTCCGTTCGCAAATATTACGTTTCCCAAGGAAAAGATCTAATTACGTGTCCAACTAAGTGTTTATATTAGATTGTAGTCGCCGTTATACGCCTCAACACTTTGCTTTCCACATCAAACTCGGCAATCGGAGTTGGCAGTTATGGGACCGACTAGGTTAGCCTTCCGATGGTGATAATTAGGGTTATAACCATCCACCCCAACACCGTGAGTTACTTAATCACTCAAAGGGTTTAAGTTAGGGAAATAGCAGTGTTTATACTGATTGCCAACACTCCCTCCATAGGCTGGACATAGGCTAGGTAGGCCTAGGCCTACTGGTCCCATGACTAGGCCTAATGAGCCAATTCTTACCCCTGTGCAAATTAGGCTCATTACACCCCCTTCACACATCGGAGCAAAAAAAAAAACAGTAAAAAAAAGTTCTTGAAGTTCCTCGCAGTAAACAAAATCAAAACTCGTCTGGCATCAACTGCAGACGCAGTTTACAGAAAGCACCAGGGAAACAGAAAGTGGCACACTTCGCTTCAACTACCATCTAGCAGTTTACAGAAATATCACCGTCGCGGACAGAAGGGTTTCAAGTCCTTGACGTGGACTGTGTGACACTGTTGGGAATCCTCATCCCTCACCTCATAAAGGTTACAACCTTTGCTCCTGATCACGGTGCAGGGTCCATGATACTTTGGAGCTAATTTTCCAGCGATGGCATCAGCAGCAGAGGACAAGATGTGAAGTCTCCGCATAACCTGATCGCCAGCCCGATACGTCACCTCCCTTCGGCGGAGGTTATAGTATCTGGCCTGTCTCTGATAGGCCGTCTTCAGGTTTTTCCGAGCGTCCTCGATCAACCGTTTGAATTCCGCCTCCCGTTTACGCTGGACTTCGGTCAACGGGAGGTCATCAGGCGTATCAGAAGCCTCAACGGTTGGGCCACGGAGGGCGCGAGGGGGTCTCAGCTCTCGACCAAAACAGAGCATCGCTGGAGTGAATCCCGTCGAGTCATGTACCGCTGTGTTGAGTGCGTACATGAACTCGCCCAAGAGGTTATCCCAAGACTTATGATTGTCCTTCACGAACTGGGCAATCATAGTCTTCACCACTCGGTTCTGCCTTTCCACCGGGTTCGATTGCGGGCTGTAGGGGGCAGTCGTCCGCAGAGTGACTCCCCATTCCGCCGCCAGGTTGCGAACCAGGTTTGAGACAAACTGCGTGCCATTGTCAGTGATGAGCACGTCAGGAGCCCCATGGCGCAGCAGGATGGACTTCAGCCTCGTCACCACATTATGAGCGGTTGCAGAGGGAGGCGCAGCAAGTTCGGTCCACTTGCTAAACGTATCCTGCACAACCAAGAGGAATCGCTGGGAACGCTGGGACCGAGGCAACGGACCAATAAGGTCAGCTGACACCACGTACCAAGGGCCTTGGGGTTGCCGGAAATACATTTTACCAGCCGGTTTGGCTTGGGAGACTTTGTAAGCCTGGCACTGAGCACAGGACCTTACATACGACTTTACGTCTCGTCGCCAGTTCGGCCAAAAGTATTCCGCACCAACTCTCGCCAGAGTTTTCTTCACCCCAAGGTGACCGGCCGTCGCCGTGTCGTGGTTCTCGTGCAGCACCTCCGAGATCTTATCACTCGGCACGCACATACGCCAGGTCGTCGGTCGATTCTTCTTCACCAGGGCCCGATACAAAGTGCCTGATCGAACCTGGTATCGAGGATATCGACGCGGGTGTTTACTGACCAACTCCCGCATCCGACCGTACCAAGCGTCGTTGGTTCCCGGCAATTCTCGATCGGTATCATCACCGACTGCCTCACCAAGATCACCGTCGTGAGGTTCAGGGGTCACCTCATAAACGGTTTCATTCTGCCGTCGTAGCTGCTCTCTCGCACCTTGTCTCGTCAGGACTCCACCCTCGAACGTATTCAGGTTTACAGGAGAATCCTGAGGGACGTCAGGGACAGGTTGCCGTGAAAGAGCATCCGCTACACGGTTCAAGGTCCCCTTGCGGTATCTGACCTCGAAGTCGAACTGTTGAAGTTCCATGACCCACCGAGCCAAACGTCCGCTGGGCTCATGAAGTTTCAGGAGCCACTTAAGCGCGACGTGGTCGGTTATTGCCACGAAATGGTACCCCTGAAGGTACGCCTTGAACTTCCGAACAGCGAACACAAGGGCGAGACACTCCTTCTCTGTCGTCGTGTAGTTCTGCTCTGCGTCAGACAGAAGATGACTAGCGTAGGCAACGACCACTTCCCGGTCGTTTTGACGCTGAGTGAGAGCTGCACCAAGGCCTGTGTTTGACGCATCGACCTGCAGCACGAACGTTTCAGCAAAGTCCGGGCAGGCGAGAACAGGAGCGGTGCTCAAGGCCTGCTTGAGATCGTCAAACGCCTTGGTTTGTTCCTCACCCCAAACCCACTTGGCGTTCTTCTTGAGCAAGCCACGCAGTGGAGCAGAGACAGAAGCGAACTTCTCGACGAAGCGCCGATACCAGGAGGCAAGTCCGAGGAAGCTACGAAGTGCCTTGACATCCGTAGGAACGGGGAAGTCCTGGATGGCTCTGACCTTCTCCGGGTCAGTCGAGATTCCCTCGGCGCTGACAACGTGGCCGAGGTACTTGAGCTCTCTCCGAGCGAAGTGGCATTTCTCAGGGTTTAAACGAAGCCCGGCGTCTCGCAGCCGGCGGAACACAACCCTGAGAAGCTCGAGGTGCTACTCAAATGTAGAGGATACTATCACCAAGTCGTCGAGGTAAGCGAAAGCTTTCGGCTCCAACTCAGGCCCAATGACACGGTCAAGCAGACGCTGGAAGGTCGCACCAGCCGAGTGCAAGCCAAACGGCATGACCTTGAACTGGAAGAGGCCCATGCCGGGGACCGTAAAGGCCGTGATTGGGCGACTCTCCTTAGCCAGAGGTACTTGCCAATAACCTTGCTTGAGGTCCAAGGTACTGATGTACTTGGCTTGCCTGAGTTTCTCAAGGATGGCATTGATCCTGGGGAGAGGATACGCATCCTTGATCGACGAGTCATTCACCCTGCGCATGTCGATGCAAAAGCGATACTTCTCAGTCGATTTCTTGATGAGCACGATGGGGGAGCTCCAAGGACTCTCCGATGGTTCTATCACACCATCCCGAAGCATCGTAGCTACCTCCTCGTTGATGATCGCTTGCATCGCAGGGTTACGGGGATAATGCCGCTGTTTGATTGGGACTGCGTTTTCTTTCAGTCGAATCACATGTTCGACCAACGCAGTCCGCCCGACAACAGCGTCAAACAGAGGAAGCTCCTCCTGAAGGAAGGACTGGAGGCGTCGATCCTCCTCGCTAGACAGGGGCTTCAAGGTGCCAGAAGCACAGGCCATCGGCTCCAAGCAATCTGCCTCGACATCACGATTGATGTTTATTTGTATGAGGTTATGGTCAATGATACACCTCATACCCAAAACAACATCCGTGCTCAGGTTCGGGACATAGTATACTCCCAGTATACAGTCCTCACCCAAGATGGCAGCTGGTAGGAAGTACCTCGCTCGGACTCGACAGCGAGTACCATCCACCATTTTCAGCTCCGCATTCGCCTCCTCGGGTTTCACACCACATTCGCGGAGATACTGTTCAACCTCGTCCCCAATGAGGTTTACAACAGCCCCATTGTCCAACAGGGCTCGGAAGTTCCGATCGAGCAGCCTCACGTCGATGAAAGGACGTATGTCGGAGACTCCACGCTGCTCGGTCGTACCAAAGTCGAAAGTGACTATCGTCTTGAGCCACTTCGACCACTCCTCAGAGGTTGTTCTGCGTTGGGACGCTCCGGGCTCAGGGGACCTCCGGGCGCCTGAGTCCGCATGGCGTTTCCCGACTGGCAATCACAACGAGAGGTTGAGACACCTCCTCGTTTGCACCGTGCGCACCACACTCCCTTCGGCTGCTGGCACTGACGGAAGCGATGTCCATCGGCTTGGCAGTTCCAACACTTCCACTGCCGTGAACGCTTGTCATGTGTTCCGGGAGGAGGGGTCTGAGACACCCTGCGTGGACTCGGAGACCGGTCGTGTTCCCGCTGTCGATTGGACTGAGCAACACGTTTCCCCTGGCCTCGTGGGTTCGTCACTCTACTTGAGCCGGTGACAGTACTCCGAGGCGATTGGACCGGAGGCTGTGGTTGCGGTTGCCCCATGAAGGGTGTCAAGTCGTTCACCACAGCAATGTCCAGGGAACGGTCGCTCTTTCGACGACCCACGTAGGCGGTCTCAGGTATCAGCGCCTGTGAGACTGGAGGAGGGGGACGGAAAGTCTTCCGCTCACGCACGACTTCTTCAAACTCCTCGGCTCGTTCGAGGAGCTCAGCCATGGAGGAGAAGTCCTGACGCCGAATCACAAACTTGTATTCGGGGCGCATGTTCTTGTACACCAGGTTCAACTTCTGCTGGTTACCGAACTCCCCGCTCCTACGTATCAGGGTTGTGAGCGAGGTCACAAAGTCTCGGAATGCCTCGGTCTCACCCTGCGTCCGTTTGCGAATTTCTTCATCCAAGTTACGGCGGTAACCTTGGGGGAAGAATTGCGTCTCAAACATCCTCTGGAATTCGGAGAACGAGGTCCACAAGTCCTTGTTGTTCCGATACCAGAGCAAAGCCTGGCCGTGGAGAAGCTGAGGCATCGCCTTCAATATTTCGTCAGGCGTCAGCGAGTATGCCTCACGCAGTTCCTCGAGTCGTTCGAGGAAGGAGACGGCATCACGCTTCCCATCGAACCTCAGGTTCCACTTCCGCACCATGTCACAAAGAGTGGAGGACGTTTTAGCAACGTACACATGGCGTGTTTCCAATTCTGAAGCAGCTTGTCGAGGCATGCTGTAATCAACAACGCCATATGGGTCAGCCATCGAGTGCTGCGGCACATAGTTGAAGCTCCGAACCCTGTCATGTCGAGTGTTGAAGTCCTCAGCAGTTCCATATTGGCTTGGCTGAGTCGCAGGCGCAGGTTGAACAAGGTACTGGTTACCCTCGAGTTGCCTCAAGGTCCTCACCAGCGAAGTCAACGAGTGTCGGACAAGTTCGGAGTCCGCATCTTGAGCCAAGCCAAGTAACTCCCGCAACTGACTGGATTCACCCGCATACGGGTTAACAGTCGAATAATCCTGTCTTCGGGGCGGCAGCTGGGCTGACATTGCACCAGGGAGCATGGTTAACCCTGGTTGATGGATCGGAGGGCCCCAGGCACCTGTCACCGCAAATGGTTGCAAGACACCATAAGCGGTTGAAGGTTGATGGCCTAAGTGACTGTACGTCATCGAGGAAGGCAGTCGATGAGCATGACCACCAGAGTACACCATGTCAAATGGTTGACAGGTCGTAACGTCAACTTGAGTTCTGGGCATCATCACCGCTGTTGAAGTCACAGCGGTTGTGAAAGCCAGAGTCGTGGTGGTGGTTGTCAGTGCACTCGAACAAGTCACGACAGGCGCTGTGGTAGCTAAACCCAGAGATGTTGTCGACAGTGCCTGCATAGCAGCATGCTGCAGTGCAGCGACGGTTGTGGCTGGCGGGTCGTTCGGCATGACGTCAAACTCCAGCCAAATCACAAAAATTCAGAATCCCCAATAAATTCAAAATAAATCCAGACTGTTTTATTTATTTTTTTTTACTAAATAAAACCACAATTTATCAATGAAAACTCTTAAAAAAGGCCACACCAGTATTATAACTAGTTGAAATATTCAATGAGCAGGTATACGATAACACCGTTATAAAAATCGGTTACTGTACCTGTCACCGAGCTCTCATCTAACACACACTACTGTTATGATACGACTAGATATCAATCACTAGTCCCTGCCTTCGGGCGCCATGTTTGTGACGGATATTTCCTGGTAAGAGAAAAGATGATCGGTTACACTAGTACACCGAACCGCAGGAAATCACGTCACGGGTTGTCAGAGGCCTTGGAATCGCTCAGCTCGGTCGCTGGGATAATTCCAGGGGTCGAGGATCTAAATCACAGTAGTTATCAGATATTCAGATACGAGAGCTCAGTTATATGCCCTAGATGGCATTCAACTTAGGACAGACTAAATCTGGAAACACCTTCTAAGTAAAATGCCCTCTGCTGTTTTCCCTAGCTCTGTGAGATGTTCAGAGTTAACACTAGTTACCCATAGTTAATGTTTACCCTAATCAAGAAACAACATTAAACTATTTCACTAGCGACCAGTAATTACAGGAGCAGGACAGACCTTACCCTCCTGTTGCACAGCAGGTTTTGACAAGACTAAGCTTGTTACAACAGCAGGAAAATCTAGGAATTACTCCAAATATGAAATTCACCAAATACTCTAACTTGGTTACACAGAATTTAGAAAATACTACGAATTGACTCTAGTCGAAAATCGGCACCAAGATAATTAATTTAACTAGTCTTGGTTACAGCCAAGAGACGAGCAGGATAGGTCTCGGAACCCTATCCTGCGACACGATCAACTTTCAGAAAAGTTTACAGATCGTCTTATTAACTTAAATTCAGGAATGACGCTGACGTACCTTTAATACAAAATGTATTGGAAGACGTCGAATGCTACGGCACTTAGCGTAGTGTCCGGGGAAGAATTCGCACAAGAACAGAACTCGAATTACGGACCGGTCACTTCCGAAGCGCTGCCACCAGTGTCGATCGAGGGGTTATCAGCACACCATGTGCTCACCCCTTCCGGTGATGACTCACCAGCCTTTTTTGCAGTTGATAAAGCGGCTGGTTACAAGCTAAAAAAAGCTATATCCGGGGCCACTGTTTTTCGGTCTCTGCCAAAAAAACAGCTTATTGGCGCGCTCGGCGAAAAGAAGAAGCAGCGCAGGCTCTGTCACCTGTCACCGTCTGCTCAACTCACAGAGTCGTGACGACGTCTTTTAGGTTATGTTGTTCACAACAAAAACAACAACCGTAGTTCCGTTCGCAAATATTACGTTTCCCAAGGAAAAGATCTAATTACGTGTCCATCTAAGTGTTTATATTAGATTATAGTCGCCGTTATACGCCTCAACACTTTGCTTTCCACATCAAACTCGGCGATCGGAGTTGGCAGTTATGGGACCGACTAGGTTAGCCTTCCGATGGTGATAATTAGGGTTATAACCATCCACCCCAACACCGTGAGTTACTTAATCACTCAAAGGGTTTAAGTTAGGGAAATAGCAGTGTTTATACTGATTGCCAACACTCCCTCCATAGGCTGGACATAGGCTAGGTAGGCCTAGGCCTACTGGTCCCATGACTAGGCCTAATGAGCCAATTCTTACCCCTGTGCAAATAAGGCTCATTACAAAGTATTGAATAAATATTTTCTCAATATTAGTTTAAGTTGAGACAGTGTTGAAAAAAGTTTATCGTCGCAATATTAAAACAATATTTTTTCAATATTGATTTATATTTTTGGTAAAACATTGTTTGTTTGGATTGAATAATATTAACAAAATATTGTTTTATATTGCAGCAATATTATTTAGAAAATTGAGATGCTGTATATGTTTTAAACATTTTTTCAAATATACAAGCTACGTATAAAATTTTTTTTAAATTTATTTAGTCACCTTTAAAAATCATTTTAATGAAAAGTAAAAATTTTGGCGGCATCTAAGTTAGCACATCATGTGAAAGGGTTTTCATAAGTAAAAAATGTAGAAATCGTGAAAGTAAAAAAAATTTTTTACCAAAAATATAAAAATGTAAATTGAAAACTAAAATCAAATGATTTAAATTTTTATTTTTTACATTACTGGCAACATTGGTCCAATGGAAATTTGGATGGAAACAATGGTCCAGAAGAAATTTGTCATATGCATGACGTCTATGGTATATGGTTTTACAGTTGACTCAAAATACAATTAAATTAATTTATTAGTATTTAACTTCATTGCACTGTTGTACTGAAAGCACTTAATTATAAATTAATGTTTTCTTTATTCAACAAGGATAAAAATATCAAAAATGAGAAGAGTAGGCTAAATTGTTAGTAGTATTTTTATCAGGTACCGGTATGGAAAATGATATTTTTCTTTCAAAATACATTCAGGAATACATTTGTAAGATAAGCAATCATATTAACTAATTATACTAATTTTGTTTTACAATTCAGGGCATAGTTTACAATTTCATGGATAGTTTCTGACTGTTCACAGCAGGTAAAAATAGTTCATATTTTCTGAGATAATTCATTTTTCTGCAGATAATTTTGACCGAGGTCTATCAGATATAATAAGACTGACATTGGGAAAGTCAACTGTCACCTTCTCAGAAAACGAAGATAGGGGACGAGGTAAAAGGAAGAAAACTAACCACAGGCTTGCCTACGATGAATATTTTCATGTGACATAGATGCAGATGAAGAGGAGGATGTTGATAACTCAATGTCTTCCTTGATGTCGTTAACTAGGGAAAGAACCCCAACAGCAAAGGATAGGGCAGTGCCATCGTATCCAGAACTGACACCTCTTTTAAAACAAAAAAAATCATCATCTCATTCATCAACTCACAAGAAATCTACCCATCTTCAAGAACGCAATCAGTCCTCCTCACCTACCTCACACCACCGCCATACTTTTTCTTCAACACTTCACAGCCACCATTCTTCATCACCATCACTTTCCGTTTCAAAAACAGATGTTTGCAAACTAAAAGAAAAAAACATACATGCAGTTTTTCTAAAAGTGGTGAAACAAACATGGAGATGCTGGGCTACACCCTCTGCTCAATGTCATGTAACTTTTAACATAACTTTTTGCAAAATTTGAAAATTATAAGCTTATTAGTAAAATTCATCGTAAATTTTGTTTTTGGTTCACCATTTAATTTTCATGTAAAAGTTAAAGGAAGTGGTTTTTGCGTATTTTTGTGGAAGTAATATCATTCCCTTGAGATAGCAGCTCAGTTTGTTGAGATCTTACTATTTAATAAAAATCGCCGGTACTTTGTGCTTAAGGCATTAGCTCCTAATTCTTGAGCTTATAACCATAAATATTTTAGCTTGTGTACATTTTTATTTTTAGGTATTCTAAAACTGCAAATAAAACAGTGTTATGCTTTTTTCAAATTTCAGCATAAATACTTTTTTACAATACATTACTGTACACCTTACCTTTCAAGTTAAAAATTAACATTAAAATCCCAAATTATATAGTTATTCTCACAATTTATAAATTGAAATCTCTTTCAAAAATGTTTAAAGAACATGCAAGTTTAAACATAACACTGAAAACAAACAACAATATTTGTGATCTCTTACTGTTACCCAGCCACATGTTTGTTTTAGGGGAACTTTGTAAAATTAACACAAATTTAAAACATTTACGAGAATCAGAAGAAGAGCTCGTAGAAGCGAAAAAAAAACGAAAAGCGAGAATGGAGATGTAGTTGAAATGCAGCTAACTCAGTACTATATTATAGAAGATTTCCCCATTTCATCAATGGAAAAGTTTAAGAAAAATGAACTGAAGCTTCAGGAAAAAGAGTTTCTACAGCAATGTGTGAGCGTATTTTATTTATTTCATAAACTATATTCAATCCTCAGTATGAATGGTTTAATTACATATCACTATAATTTATTATTTTCAAACCCTTAAAATATTTTTAATATAATTTGATAGTTTGAAGCAATGAAGTATAAAATATTATTACAACTTAAAGTTGTTCAGAATAATAGTTTCTGAGGATCTTCAACAATTTCCATTACTGGTTCACGTAAAGCATTTTCATAATAATCCAAACAATAAAATAAAATAAATGAAATAAAATGTCTTAATAATTCATTTGGGACAATATTTATAATATTTTAGGTTTTGAATCATGTTTTTTTTATTAAATATATATATGGTTTATGGCTACAGTCTCTCACCAATTTAATTTTTAGGGAACACAACCATGATTTTGCGAGGGGTTAAAATGGTCATGGTTTATAGGTCAAGTTCGCTGAAACAGCAGCTGATAGAACCTCTGAAACGAGGACGGTATGTAGTGTCATGGCAAAATAGCTCACTTTGGAGGTGGCGGTACACTTCACGTGGAAAGGGGTTAACAGAAAAAAACAAAAATTGAATAAAAATCCTTTCATGAACACGAATCTTGCAAAAGTGGTGATATGTGAGATCATACCATTTCTTTACCTCATACAGTTTTACTTGTTCGAATTAACAATTTGTTTGTACTTTTTTTGGTTCCAGTTGGTCAATGAAACAATTAACTTATGCAAACATTAGCCTTTTTTTCTAAGTCCATTGATATTATTTCAATAGTCCTTTACAGTCAGTAAAATTAATTTTGTTCATCTATGAAAAACACAATATACCTTTTTTTAAATTGTTGAAACAAATTTTTATAATGCTTTTATATAATTATCCAAAATGAGTTAGAATATTTTTTATATTAGATTTTCTTTAAGAAATTGTATTTTTATCTTTTTACAAATTTGTACTGTTTTTCCATGTCATGAAACTTGTCAACTAATTCTAGAATTTTGAAAGTTTTTCCTGAGTTCATCTCGAAAAAAGGTCTCATTCTCTTCTCGGAAAGCCACATTGGTCGATTATCCGCCATCGGCAGATTCGTTTTTTTTTCGTAACACTGTTCGTGAGTTTTGCAAAGCTACATCGGCCCATTATCCGCAATCGGCAGATACACACTATCGTTTTTTGTGGCCGATCCGATCGCGAGTTTCGCTAAGCTACATCGGCCGTTCATCCGTGACCGACAATTACCCGCGATCTTTTTTCCTGACCGATCTCTACTTGCAAAATATAAAAATTTTCCTTTTTCAACTTATAAGTTACGTTTTGTATTATTTTTGGTAATCCGACATTTTTGGTAATCCGACAATCTCCTGGACTCGTAAGTGTCGGATTATCGAGGGTCAACTGTGATAACAAAAAAGTTAGATCGATATTTATTTATAATTTACAATATAGCTTTTTGGAACTACTATATAGTAGAAGCCCTTTATTAAGATATGAAAATTATGTACCTCTAATTACAAACAACTTCTTTTTTTTTGGAAAGAAAAGACAACTGGAGGTGACCAGGATGCGGACCAAGAAATTGGTATCCGGGAAATTAGCTCCCAGGCAGACCCTAATACAGATTAACAAGATTATGGAAAATATTTTTTTCATTTTGTTGAAAAAGTCATATAGTCTAATCTAAGAACACCGATAAAATTGTATTTTTCTGTAGATTTGCAGAATCCCATTGAAATTCAAATTAGTCTTTTAGAAATGTAGAAAATTGAATTTAAATTTTCAAAAAAATTAACATTAGCCTTATGAGTAGCTGTTTTGGTGATACTACAACAACCAAATGTAAACAAAGTTAGCATCATATGTAGCTGTTAACACATGCTATTTTTCGTAGAGTAAAGATTTGATGTAGAAACATTAAGCCACAGTTTATTGGGGCATGGAGTAAAAATATAGAATTTTATTGAAATCAGGACTACTTAGAGAAGATTAAGGATATCATACTCAAATGTGTTCCATTTTACATATAAATGGAAAAAATAAAGTTTACTTGCTTAAATAAGGTTAAGAGATACAAATTTGCTGCTAAAAAGGGAAGATAAAAGTACATTAAGTTAAGTTCCTACCATTCAATGTACTAACTGATCGACATATAACCGGCAGGGCCAGCGACGGGGGGGGGGGGGCAAATGCACAGGGACCTAGACTCACAGGGGGCACGGATCCACGAGAGATTAGTAGAAATGGGGCCCAGAATCGAGATAAGTAAAAAAAGCCGGGTTTCTCAATTGCACAGGGGCCTGAAAATCCTGTCACCGGGCCTGGCAACCGGAGTACAAATGGACACATTATATTCAAATTTTGTTTTTATTCGTGGATAATGGGTAAAATATCAATTACATTTTAGTGATAATAATAGGAAGAGAGGGAAAGAGGGAAAAAGTTCCAAATGGTAGGAAAGAGGGGAGGAGAGATGGTAAGAAGAGAATGAAGGAGAAAAGGAGGGTAAAGTGGAAAGAAGGTCGGAAGGAAGGTAAGTAGAGAGTGAGGGAAAGAATTGATGGAGGGAGGGAGAGAACTGTGGTAAGGGGCGTACAGGATAAACTGATTTGATGACTGAAGTTTTACTTTCCTCTGATTCAATAATCATTCTTAAAAAAATAAACATGGAATGTTAATAAAATAGTTATCTTAATAAAATGCTAATTACTAAAAACCATGCCATAAGCCAGAAGTGAAGTAAATAATTAGTCAAGGATTGAGTCTTTCTCTTTTGTTTTTGGCCCCCAGTTTGGTTATATTTTGTGTTTACATGGAAAAAATTTACTATATGAAATGTATTTAGAAACGCATTGATATATGCGGGGATAATTTACAAAATTAGCTATCCCTATTTGTCACTTTGAAAATTGGCCAAATTTTCGACCACTGGCGATCTCTAGTATTTATTAAACTATATATTAGTAACAATATGTTTTAAGGAATTTTATTGAAAAAATAAGGTTTTTTATGTATTTTTTTTAATTTTTTGACCTATACTCCTCAAAGATAACAGAGAAAAAATTAAATACAATGGTTTCCTGTTTACAGCAACAATATTAAACATTTCCCAATCACTGCAAAATACCATTGAAATTAAGTTTCAATATTATAAGCATATATTGTTGTTTTATTTGAGAAATATCGTTACATTTTTTCTAATGTGAATGCTGGTGGTTTAAAATTGACAAATTTACTATAGACTGATAAAAGGTTAAGCCATATTGATAAAATCAGTTTTAATATAAAAATATTTTTGTTTTAGCAATGATCAATATTGTAACAATATCTTCCAAACCTGCCGAACGTTAAGATACATTTGTGAAATATATCAATAAAATGAAGTTTCAATATTGATAAAATATTGTTTTAATACTTCGACTCTAGAAAATGTATTTTGTTGCATGAAAACATTGTAACAAAATTGTTAAAATATTCTTCAATATTAACCAAATATCTATCAATGTTGAGAAAATATTGCTGACAATATTGAGACAATATTGTTTTGCTACTTGGGTTGTTACAGATTGGTCACTGTTAATGGTAGGCCTTCTACAGCTACCGATCAATGTAAAATGGAACATTAGCTAACTCGGATGTTGATGTGTTGCGTACTGAGGAATTATTATCACCAACATTACTGAGCATTTCTAAAGTCCTGCAAGAAGAGCTTTATAACTCAAGTCGTGTGGTCGTGTGCCTGTGATAATTACAACTTCAACTACAGTAAAAACTAGTGATTTAGTAGTTAAGGAAGTAATAGAAGCAAATAATGTTTATTTACAAGATAGAATATACAGTGTGTAAATTAAGTATGGAAACAAATCTGTATTTTTTCAACCGAAGGAGATAGAGATATTTTGTTTGTGGCGTTGGTTGTTAACTTAGATTCCGGAATTTTTGACATCGAAATTTTTTTTTCATCCCCCTCACAAGATGGGGGCTAAGGAGTAACTTAATTTTTTTCAAATGGCAGCCCCTATTGAGTGACCCCTCATTTTAAAGGGTTTGTCAAAATTAATAAAATGGCACAAACCCGAGGTCGATACCTCAACCATAACCCAAATGGCAGCCATTTTTAATTTTGAGATGAACACACGAGATTAACTATGGAGACCTAAATTTACCTTTTAAGCGGGTTACATTGGGCAAGTTAAACTCTGGATACCATTGTTAGATGGAAAAGTGGATGTTTTCGCCTTATTCCTGATTTTTCCCCAGCCCCAAAAATGGGTGTTTTGGATATAGCCCCAAAATTTCAAATACAAACCCCTATTGTGTGACCCCTCGATTTGAAGGGTTTGTTAAGACATAAGCAGTGGTGCAAACTTAAAGTCGATATATCACCCCTAGCCAAAATGACAGCCATTCAGAGATTTGATTGGGTGAAAAAACACCCATTTCACCTTTCAAAATATTAAATGCCTGCCATAGCAGCCATATTGAGTCATCCCTCATTTTATGGCCCTTGTCAAACTAAAAACCATGATTTAAATTAATATACGTAGATCCTAAAAAAGACATCCAAAATTTTGAATAAAAGAAGTAAGTGCTTTTTGCCCAATCACATTTTTGAATACCTGCCATATTGGCTAGGGGTGACTCACTGACATTAGGTTTGCACCATTGCTTATGTTTTACAAACCCTTCAAAATGAGGGGTCACTCAGTAGGGGTTTGCATTAAAATTTAGGGGGTTGCCCCCAAAACACCCTGTTTTGGGGGCTGAGGCAAAATCAGGAATGAGACAAAAGTCAACTTTTCCATCCAATAATGGTATACAGAGTTTAACTTGCCCAATGTAACCCACTTAAAATGTAAATTTAGGTATCCATAGTTAATCTCGTGTGTTTATCTCAAATGGCTGCCATTTGGGTTAGAGTTGAGGTATCGACCTCGGGTTTCCGCCATTTTGTTTCTTTTGACAAATCCTTTAAAATGAGGGATCACTCAATAGGGGTTGCTATTTGAAAAAAATAAGTTACCCCTTAACCCCCAACCTGTGAGGGGGATGAAAAAAAATTTTCGATGTCAAAAAATCCGGAACTTGGGCTAACAACCAACGCCACAAACAAAATATCTCTATCTCCTTTGGATGAAAAAATACAGATTTGTTTCCATACTTAATTTACACACTGTATGTATTACTTGATAATGGGAGAGTTATCGATTGCCAATTAAACGGAGTACTTGCTGACTCCGATAACGTGACCTTGTATCATGATGACCCCCCATCATCGACACAAACTATATCTATTGAAGAGCTGATTACTGCTAGTTTTGGTGGTGTTTTAACTGTGAGAATGAAAGTAATAATCTCAACTTTGATGTTGTGTCAGATTTTAGAATTGAAGACTAGACGGTCGATGGACATAGGCCTAATAAATCTATAAGTGAATCTCAGTTTCCTACCAGTATGGATTTCCTGTTGTCAGAAAATGAGGAATTGTTGAATTTCACAAATACTTATTTGATTACTGTACTTCCTCAAACTGTGTCTAAAAATAAAGAAACTGATACCAGAGAAGGATATTTTGATAGGCCTGGACTTCGAAACATAGTCATTTTGATCAGATTAATGAACAAGGAAGCCAATATAATGATCATGATTTTGAAGATGTGCCTATAACTCAAACAGTAAAAGAAGAGCGTGTTAAGAAAAGAAAAAAGTATGAAACATCCCTCGCCGAAAGAAAAAAATAAAAGAAGAAGACTCAAAGCAAAAGCACTTGGTGAGGCCTCATAGTGGGGAATTTCATAAGAAGAACCCCCAAAAGGCCAATGAATATCAAAGAGAGAAAATATCCTATACTCTAATATGAGCAATGTTATCGTCCGGCCGTGCGTGCTTGCTTGTATGCTTGCTTGTATGCTTGCACATTTATCTCAAAAACGGCTCCGAGGATTTCTTTCAAAGTCTGGAAATAAGTAATTTATGACTCAAAAACGTCTTTTACGCAGATTACTTGGCCAGAGAAAATCTAATAACGTAATAAATCGAATTTTAAAGTAGTAAAATTTTAACATTGGCCTTATGGGTTGCCGTGATAGCAACGAAAATAAACAAGGAAAGTGTAAACAAATGAAGTAATAATAACAGCTGTTTGGAATCTACAGCTATCAAGGGAAAATACAGCAGGTGGGATGAAGAGTCCATGGAGCAATAAAAAAGGTTTATATTGATACATTTTATGACATTGAGATATTTTATAGTAACTGGATGAACTCGTAAACATGAAATAACACCGAGCAAGGCTCGGTCCACCAGGTACTATATATTTAAAGCCGTAAGGAAAAAACCTTGGGACAGTTCGTTTGAGACTTCTACTGGGCCGATTTACATGAGGGTTGTACCAAAACAAAGGGTTTCGGTCCTGTATTAGCAGGTTTTATCTGTATTTTGCAAATGTTTACGTTATCTGGGTTAAAAATGGAAAATAAATTTTTCTTATGGAGATTTAACATGGGGAAAAATGTACTCATTTTCAAACCTTGGACAGTTCGTCTGAGACTTCCACTGGACCGTTTTAGATGCGGGTTGAACCAAAACAAAGGTTTTCGGTCCTATATTGGCAGGTTTTATTCGTATTTTGAAAAACATTATGTTAAATGGGTCAAAAATGAAAAAAACTTTTCTTATGGAGATTTAACATGGGGAAGAAAGTCAACTTTTTCAATTCTTCAGACAGTTCGTCTGAGACTTCCACTGGGCCGATTTACATCCAGTTTGTACCAATTAAAAGCTCAACTTACCTATATTTGCAGGTTTTATTTACTTTTACATTATCTTGCTTTTTTAAATTTAAAAAATCGAAATTTCTAAACCTTTGCAATAATCTTATTTAACAGTTCTTCAATCAGCTGATTTTAACGGCACGGGTTATTTGTCTAACAACAGACGAAGAGCAATCGCTCAAGAAGCATTTGTTATATTATGTCCAGTACCCAAGAACGTGTACAAATACTTTAAATTAAAAGGGATAATAATACAGTTTTTTATTATTTTAACCAAACAAGTTTATAGTTAGTAAATTATAAAAACAAGTTTTGATTGTTAAATTTTGTAGGGATACATTTAGTTACTTAATTATGTGAAGCAGCTGATTGCAACCACTAATGGTCCAAGTGATTACTACAATGGAAAATTAATTTTGTAAAGGCGGGTTAGTTTAAAAGGTTTACATTCATAGTAATTACCATTTTTAGCGTAATAAGGAACTCATTATAAGTAATTTAAAACTTAGCAGTGGATCTGACTAAATGTTGTCTAGACAATTAATTATAAAATATGGAGGCAGTTTACCTTTAAAACTCATATTAACCCCGATTTCAGTAATACTTTTTTTCAGTAATAATGCACCGGTTTTAATTCGACGCGTGCTCCAAATCCTGTGCGTGTTACGAAAATTATCGTAAAATAGATTTATTCCCCAAATCCGAAATTAATTCCCTGTGCTTACTTGCACGCTCGGACCCAAGGCATTGTAGCTCTATCGGCAGCGCATCGGGCCACCAACTCGGCGAACCGGGTTCAAATCCGCACATCTCCGCCAACCTTTTTGACAAGTCGTTACAAGTGGCATCACTAAGGTCTGTTTTTTACTAATAGTGATATTTATTTTAGGTCAACTAAGTTGTATAGGAATTACAATGTCTATAGGCCTTCGAAAATTCTCGAAAGATTTTTTCTTGAACATTTTATAAACCGTTTAATCCAATAAAAATTTATAGTATTAGGCCTAATAATTTCTGACGTTTTTGAACCTAACAGAACGCTTTAATTAGGCTACTAAGGTCTAACACTAAGTAATGAGGCCTTAAGTTTAGACCTAAGGTTTATAAGCTTTAAGTTTAGACCTAAAGAGGGTCTGGGTATGCAATGATGCGGCATTATTGTTTTAATAGGCCTAAGTTAAGGGGTACTTTGACAGACAATGAAACTTAAGTAGGCTAATTTTTATTTTCTGTGAAAAATCTTTTTTTCCGTTAGCAATTTGGGTTCAGCTATAAATTTATCTTACTTATTATAACTTTACACATTGGATCATTTAAAGATATTTTAAAACTGTAAATGGTTATATCATTGACTTATAGATTCTTAGTCAATGGTTATATGCTGTGCTTTCATCATTTAGGTACACTTTTGCCACCACACTGCATAAAACACTGACGTTTCAACCGGTTTCCGGTAAAAAGTAAACGTCCTGTCTTTCAGCAGTTTCCGAAGTTGTGACACTTTGTCAATCACTGTGTTTAACTTGCTTTGAATTAACCTGTTTATGTAAAATATTTTCGTCTATAAATATAGTGTAAGTAGTTTTATTTTATTCCTGATTCATTTATTTATTTCACTGAGAAAAAAATGACACCAACCAGTGAGAAAAAGATTGTGCCCATTGTAGGCGATGGAAATTGCCTGTTCCGTGCAGTTTCTTATTTAAAGTTTTGGAATCAAGACCACTATAAACTTATAAGAAGTAAAGTTGTGTGCTGCATATTGATTCACTGGTATTTTAATGTTGGGGATACCTCCTATATAGTACCAATAACGTGCAAAAATGATTACCATAATCTAATGTCCCTAGATGGTGAATAATGCAGTCACGCAGAACTGCACGTATTCCTATCTGTATTAATATCCCAGAAAAGTTTATGAGTATAAAATATTAGTTAAGTTCACTGATGGCTGAAACCATTTTTTCTTTTTGAAATTTGCTAAAAGAAAAATACTTGGAAGAAAACAACAGTTTAAAAAGAACATTCATACATATTTCGCACCAACTGCCTTGCGCTCCAATCACCACGAAAATAGAGCCGAGTCCGTCGAGTATCGACGGGCAACAACTAGTCAACTTTTAATATTGGAATAGTTCATCTATTGTTAGAAAATCGTTTATTTTTGAGACATGTGTTCGTTGTGAAATAAAAAGACAAAGGCCTACTAAACAAGGTTCAAGTGATAATAGAACCAAAACTTTTAAATACTATTTGAAAGCTGGTGAGAACATTTCGCAAGAGGTATGTAAGTTTTTTTTCTTACAACTCTAGGATTTAAAAAGACAATTGGCAGAGTAGTGTACAATGTTCTATCTAAAACCCCTGCTGGCGAGATTATACCTCCACCTGACAAAAGGTGTAAACAACCTTCTATGAAAAAAACCCCCACTATGAAATAATACAACACTTAGAGTCATATCGTCCTTCCATATCTCATTTCAGGAGAGAATATGCTCCATATTGTCAGATATTTGCCAAGCGATGTAAATATAAGTTTAATGCATTCCAATTGTTAACGAAAAATACTAAATTTAAATTAAATGTGTCTTACAAGTTACATCGTATAATCGTTAGACAACAAAAGATATCATTTACAAGACTCGGCCTCGAGGAGTGTGAGCAATTTGAGTAATTTGAATTTCATGGCCATGACAAGAATAACATGGATATTGAAAAAATTGAAATCTGTAAGTTGTGGTCTAATCATAAAAGTATTGTTATCAAATCTCGTGAAGCATACAACAGGTTTGCTAAACAAACAGAGCGAAGCGAAAAAAAAATGGTTTTTTCTGCTGATCTTCAGAGGATTATTTTGATCCAAAGAGTTGATATGTTAAAAGTGTTTTGTTTAGCCCTAGGCTTATTATTTACCATGAAACATTCGCTCCAGTTGGAGGGAGTTCATCTGGCTTCAAACCGTATGCAGTTCTGTGGCACAAGGCAAGCCGTCACAAAGAAGTCATTGTAAGTGCTTTCTATTCATTTTTAAAGCATAACAGGGATTTAGATTAAGTGGTAATATGGCTGGACAACTGCTCAGCCAAAACAAAATTGGTGTCTGTTGTCTTTTACAATTTATGCTATTATCTGCCCTAAGTTAACTCTAAAGGAGGTCCGGCTGATGTACTTCGAGCCAGGGCCCATCCCTCGTTGATGAGTGCTGACAGCTTCCACCACCAGGTAGTACTGTCCCTGAAGAAGAAAACCTACGATTTTGAGGACTTTGTTGCTGCAGTTTCTGCCTCAAATTCTGGAAATGTTGATACTGCAAAAATTGCAAATAAGTGATTTTTATGATTGGCCTGACTGTTATTCTCAACCCAAAGTAAAGAGAGCTACTGAAAGAACGTATCTAAAAAATATTGTGGAAATTAAAGCAGTCCGGGGTGAATTTAACTTGAAATTTAAGAATGATTATAAAGATGCCGAATACAAAAGTTTGGATTTTTTTTAAAGAAGTTTACCCAACACATTCCTTTACCAAAAACGAATAAGAAGCCAAACGGGTTCTTAAAGAAAAAAGAAACAATTTACTCAAGCAACTGGAAAAGGTTATACTGAAAACAGGAAAGCATTTTGGGAAAAACTCCCTGTAGTGTAAAAGTAGCCTAAAGACTCTATATTCAAAAAGAGCCTATTTGTTTTGCGATAAATAAAACATTGCTTGTTTAGTGTCGTGGTGACAGACTTATTTAATTAAAGTTTTTAACATCACCTTTTTAAAATGTTTGGTAACATTTTAAACTATATTAATATTGCAGTTGTTCCTATGATATAACCTTAAATGCAATAAGTGTAAGTCTGAAATAATGTTTCTTGTTTCTTTTTGTATACTGTAGTTTGCCCTTAAAGTTTATTCTGTGTAGTTACTCTGCATATTTACTACTCCCTTGTTTGTTCAAATAAATAAAACTCTTGTATTTTTAGGGACGTTGTATCTTATTAAACTATTGGTCCAAAGTCACCTATTTAAAAATGTTTGGTAAAATGTTTACTTATTCTAAAATGGATGAATAGCTTCTTGATTAGCTAACATCTTGATCTGCTCCTGTAAGGTGTGTAGCCTGAAGTGCAATAAGTGTAAAAAAAGTCCGTTCTCCCCTCTTTAATTTTTCTGTTTGTTAAGGCAAACAAAAGTTATACAAAGAGACTATGGTAAGATTTAGTTCAGTTCCTATGGGTCAGGTTTACTATCTGATCTTTTGACAACAAATAGAACGTTGCGGAGTACACTTATGCGAAGTAACCTTTGCCCCTGTTAAATTATACAGAGTTCAGTTACTAACCTTATGACAAAAACGTAAACAAAACCGGTAAACATAACAATGTCAGATCAATTACGAAACTCGTACCTGGGTGAAGAAGTCTGGTTTTAAGTTAAAACAGGGTTCACACAGAACATGACTGATGTAGGTTTTTTACATAGGGTTTTTATTCTTTATATGAGATATTTTTACAATTTTTAGGTTAAAATATGTTAGTGAGATAAATAAGGGGTTTTTAATTCAGTACTTAAATCTGTGCCTCGTATTTTTTGCTCTTAAGGCCTATGTGCTCTTTAAAATCTTGTTTTTTCCCTGCTTAACTGCACAATAACTCCAGCTGCTACATGTATTACTTTTTTGAAAATTTTTTAACAATCTATCTCTTCTTTTTTCTTTAAGGGTTTTCTCTGATACATCCTTTTTTTTCACCCGACCTACCAAACCAATTTTTATGATTGAGGTGTCATTTTAAAGCTTATGATGCAGCGTATGTGCAAAGGGGTAATTTTGTTTCAGGCTTCGCCCCCCTGTAACTTTGATTGATTTATAGAGGGCGCCTTAAAATGTTGACCAACTTTCATTATAAGATAAAATTATTATTAGCTAATAATAATAGCTAATAATAATTAGCTATGAATTGTAGTTTACAGCTGATTACCTTCAGGTAAATTTTTGCTTTAATATGCATTCAAACCTTTAAGATCAAAAGTTGTTTTTTCTAAATTAATGTAAAATATTCAAAGAAATCTAACTTTTTTCAGAAAAATTTTAACTGTGCATGGACGATGTCATAAGAAAACAAAAAGCCAAACCAAGCATTATAGAGCCGGAGAAGGGAGACAGAGGGACAGGCCGAAGAGAGAAAAAAAAGAAAGTATACATTATCTGACCACGAGTCATCAGAAACTCCTGTTGGAAACAGCAGCAGTGGGGAGGATGCGCCAACGAAAGCTACTGGTTTGTAGCTCCTGAAAAAAAAAAACAAGGAGAACGAAGACGGCCAGCCCAGTAAAAAGATTTGGCCAGGCATCAAAGGGTCCCAAAGAGAGCCCATGTTAAATTATACAGAGTTCAGTTGCTAACCTTATGACAAAAAGGTAAACAAAACCGGTAAACATAACAACGTTAGAAGAAGTCATTACGAAACTCGTGGGTGAAGAAGTCTGGGATTAAGTTAAATTGGTTCACACAGATGCCCCCTGGCACCATGCCCTGTCAAGAGATTAGGCCTACGCTAGCCATCAGCAATGACTAGCCCTGTGAAGAAAATGCTTTCAAATTTAGTTGGGCATAAAGGAAGCTCTGTCCCGACAGGAAGCAAAACTTTAATAAGAGATGTCGCCACGCGGGAGAAGGCTGCTAAGAAATGCAAGAGGGCCTCACAATATCATCATTGCGTTTTTGAAGGTGACACAGGTGTAAACGACCTCTGGCCGATGGCTTGTGTGCCATTTCCTGTAAGTAATTTTTATTTTTAGTGATGAAGACATGTTGTGTAGAGATAATCAGAGCTTTTTAAATATAGTAGAACGCTTACTATACAAACACCAACCATCTGAATCACCATTTATCCAAATTGGTTTAATGATCAATATTGGGAATCACGATCAGATCGATGCAAATATGTGTTTCAGTCTTTACTATGTTTTTTTGATTCAACTATTTTGGTTTCCAGTAATACATTGATTGTTTGTGAACAGATTACTGGAGCGTCCTAACACACCCCGTTGCAGACGACCTGCACAGTCAGCGAATTTATAATTCTGAAATAAATAATTGAGATGATATCTCTCCTGTTATAACATCATCGTGGGTTCCAAAATAAGCATCTCAAAAACATTCTCCAAATGAATAAATGAGTATGCATGTTTGCTGCCAAGGAAATATATAAATTGGGGGTTTTAGGTCATAATCCAGTAGGTCTTATCTAGGTGAAGGCAAATCCCAAATTTTATTAAGATGTGTTGAGAAATAAGCAAGATATAGAATTTTATTTATTTCCGATAAGATTAACATTGGGACAATGTACCCTGTTTACCGCTATCAACATCTCGGTAACATATAGGTTAAATCACCCTTACCCCCCTTCTGATGGCCTCTGATGGATCAAGCTCGTTTTCGAACTAGTCCGAATAATTACCACTTTATACCTCTATACCAAATTTCATTGAGATCGGACCATTTTTACGCGAGTTATCGTGCTAACACACACACACACACACACACATATATATATATATATATATATATATATATATATATATACATTCGAACGAGTTGTGTTTTTGGTGTCTAGTGGCCCCAAAACGAAACGTTATGGTGGTCTTGGGCTTAAGTCTTACTTTGAGACCTACGGTAATAGTTTCTGCCCCATAGGGAAATTCGCTTAAATGTTTTTTAATGTACTGAACTTTTTTGCCCTGCCAGTGATCACTGTGCAGCTAATGTGTTAATAATCAAATGTTGTTAATTGTACAAGACACATTGTTTAAAAAATTACTTAAAAACACCTGAAGCCTAATTTGAAATGCTTCCTCACATTTGTAAATGTTGAACTAGTTTTCTCGTTTATCGACATTATGTATGCTATTTTTCCATGCAGCTGAAGATTAAATTTGCCATTTCTATCACTTTCTAGAGGGTTGACAAATTTTATTTTCTTGCTCGGTTGATAAACTAAGGCTACATTTCCAATAAGTAAGATTTTTTTAAGTATCAGTATCATTCATGTTTTATGACATTTTTAGGTTCACAGAAAGCTCTAAAGAAGTACTTGGAAGAGAAGTTCACAATTTTGAACAGCAAAATCGGCTATGCATTAAAAAAACAGCCAACATCCAACCAGCCAAATGTACATAAAAATCTATTAGATGAAACTCTAACCTCCGAAGATGAGGAATTGTCTAAGGGGATTTTCCCAGAAGCGGATTATCTAAAATTCTTGGAATTAGAAAACAAATTGATAAGCAACGAGTATCAAGAGAAAGTTGTAAGCTGACAACTAAATTTAAAAACATTTTGCCCTTGTCTTTTTTATATTTTATTTAACGTGGTTTTTCTCTTTTTTTCTCAATACAAATTGTTATAAATATTTAATAATTACCAAAAAGGTTGCATTATTAAAAATTGTTTTCTTTTCAATAAACTTGACATATAATTAATTATGAAAATACAAAAGAAAATGGGAAATAAGTTAATATGAATTGATTAACCCTTATGGGTATCTTTTAAGTAAATTTAGGCCTAGGGTCTCATTAAAAAAAGAAACTTTGGTTCTGACAGAAGATAAAGCCAATGGCATTCGAAAGAAAATCTGGATGTCCCTATCCCTTACTTTAGAGCGCATGATGATTCAAATTTTGAAGATTACTGTTAAGTATAACATTTGCATACCGTACTTACGTTCTAAATATGCAATTAGGCCTTCAGGTAGTATTCAAATTTAAATATGAAAATTCTGTATTTTATGTCTATGACCAATAACTAATGCTCAATTCTCCACAGTGAAATTTAAGAAAATCCTGCAATTTTTTTGCCTTGGTTCACAAAATCTATTTTCTTGCATAAATGAAACATCAATGAGCGAGCACATTATGTCTAGGTGCGGGTTCGCTATGTCTGGGGTCTACAAGCAGCAGCCAAGCAGCAGCAGCTCCCGGGCGCTTACTGCCATGATGAGGGATTGTTTCTCCCCATCATTGACCGCTCTATTTTCATGGAGCGGTCAAAAGAAGATAGGTTTGAAGAAACATGCCTTTAACAAGACCAAATTTCAAAAAGTTCAGTAAGTGAATTTAATACAGTGTGTAAAAAAAGTCCGCCCCTCTTAAATCTTTTTGTTTGTTAAGACCTCAGATGAAGAACTATAGTTATTCATCTGTGGTTAAGACAAAATATTAACCTTTGGGGAATGATACTGACTCAACCCAAATTATTTCTTGACGTTACCAAAAATTTTGAGTGTTCCTCAAAAATGGGGGACTTTGGGGGCAACTCAAAATTTTCAAATGCAAACCCGTCTTGAGTGAACCCTGATTTTGAAGAGCTTTCAGAAAGTAGGTGAATGGTGAAAGTTGGAGGTCTCCAGATGTAGTTAGTAGGCTTACAGTAACCGACCGGGAGTGATACGCGATCGATACGATGTCCGACGTCGTTGTTCGTTTTTGTAAAAATGCTTTAGTGTGTGAACTTTGTAACGTTTTTGGATATATTTTAAGTTCAGTTTTATAGCTTGGCAACTACAGAAATGTGGGCTAAATGAGTTTGGATTCGCCGCTGATGATGAGGAGTAGATTCCTCGAAACATGTTCGGCATAGTCAGCAAAGCAATTTGATATCTACAGGCTATTACGGAAGTAATAAATACTGGAATTTTATAAACGATATCAAGGCTGTTAGTAGAAATAAAAAAGTAAATATGATAAGCGTGTGATCAAATAGCTATGAAAATTACATTTTAATAACTGAGATACATCACTAAATTCCTCTTCCACAATATACTCTCACTAAGTTTGCGAGTAGAGTTACTGATTAACTCTTGGTCACATATTACAGCTTCTAATTTTGTTTTGAATTCTTTGAATTCTTTAAACAAATTCTCACACTGTATCTTTTGAGCATCAGACATTTTGTACTTAACTAAACATACTAGTCTATTTTGGTAATGTCCTAACTTAACGTTAGCCCTAGCTACTTCCATTATACTCGATTTTAAAAATATATTACAACATAAAACTTACATCAATATTAAACACGACCCCTGGTGTAACTCAGGTATATAAATTGAAACCATACATCCCGATGAGCTAGAAACTTGAAATTTGGCACGAGGATTCCTTGGAGGGTCAAAATGCAGGAAAAATTATTAAAACTCTCCATTTTTTATTTTAATCCCCTAAAAAATTATTAAAAATACGCCAAAAAAGCTTTTTGAGCTCTAGTGGCCGAACGGATCTATCAAGAAACGGGCTGCGCCACGTGTCACGGATTTTTCACGATCTACAACTACTATGACTTTTCGCCCTATCTCATCTCCTTCACCCTTAGACAGCTCTAGAAAATACAGTTTTCGAAGATTTTCCCCAGGTTTTTCAGCTCCAGTAGGCTTTATATTAAAAGGTAGAGGGCTGAAATTTCGTACACATCATCTCTAAAGCATGTATGTTACAAGTAACCAATAATATAACTAGTTCTTAGCATGAAAATGCATATAAAGCTAGTAAAATCTTGGAATTTGTCTCTTAAACCCGCTTGAAATGTCTTGCTAAGTTGATGTTTTTGCAGCTTCCGTAACTGCTAATACGTTTCTTATCGGTAAAAATACCCCAGTAGCACAGGTCGTTGGCCCAACGTTGGATTATGGTCGGCATGGGAGGGAAATGGTCGGTTGGCATTATTGCAGTAGGGCCAACGAATAAATCGTTGGGTGGCCCACGTTGGTAATCCAACTATAACGAACGTTGGGCCATCGTAAATCATACATCCGGTAAGATTAAAAAAACTGTTTCATTTAGCTAACAATGACATAACTTTAAGGTCATAATGAAAAAAAAATCCAAAACAGTTTTCTAAAAAGTTGCAATATTGTCAACATCAAAGCAATAATTTTCGGCTTTCGGGTATCTCCGGGAGTCCTCGTCACTTTTCGGGTCGGCCATTTGTAAAATGCGTTACGTGTGGAACGAAGTCGATGTAATGGCGGACTTGCCGGTCTCGTTGTGGTGAAGTTCCTGCCGAATTGAATTCCACTGATTTAAGGTAAGACATGATTTAAGCTAAGGATTTTCGAATCAAACTATAGTATTTTATCTGGTATTCAACATAAATTGAATAATTATGCTGCTATTCAAGTTACGTAGTGTAGATGGTAGTATTTCAGTTAGCATCGTTGCCTTCGTCCTGTCACCAGTAGGTAGCATACGACATTCGGAATTAAAACAAAAATCATAGCCTAGTTTTATCTTATAATACATTTCCACCCCAAAGTTTTGGCCAAATACTTTTAGGCCTGATTTATTCCCGTTATTCCGTACAACTAAATTGGTTTATTTGTTCTAAGTTAGGGACTGTAAAATTGTTATCCTGAGCATGAAGTCAGCCTAGGTTTTTTAGATCAAGGCCTACTTAAACCTAAATTTCATAAGGCAAATTTCGAATAACCCATCCTCGTAGGTTAATTCTGGCAGCATTCTTAATTACCCATACTGTATTGAGCATTTTTCTAAAGGCTCAATATGGGTTGATACTTGGGCTAGGCTTTGCACAGGTAGGTAGGTAATTGCAAGTTTATTCCCTAAAGCCTAAGCCTATTATTACTTAGGCCTAATTAGCTTGGTTGTATTTAAGTGGGATGAAATCCCACTTTTCTGAACTGCAGGCTACTAACTTATTCTTAGGTCTAAGTAGGCCTACGCCTGACTTAGGCCTAAGTCCTTTGTTTGAAATTCATTGTTGGTGATGGTGAGATTATGTTATTAGGCCTAATTTGATTTTTGTGGACATTTCCCACCACGGATTAGTAAAAACAAGTTTCACGACGTTTCGGGATCTGGAATCTGATCCCTTCCTCAGGTGGCGAAGAACCTAGAACCTTAACAGGATGAGTATAGCTGTTAAAATCACTCAATGTTAAAATCGATACATCGAGATTTAAATTGATAAAATATCGTAGATACGTCTGTGGAACTGCACCCTTAGTATTACATAGCCAGGCGGACCTGGACAAAAAACATGAAACTTGTTTTTACTAATCCGTGAGGGCAAATGTCCGCAAAAAACAGAATTCGTCTTCACTTTACCAGCTGTAACTTAAGACAAAAGTCCCTGAGACAAGACGTTTGCGGACTAAAATCCACTTTGAGCACGATATTTTCATGAGACTGTTTTACCAACTGATTCTGTGCCCGTTAAACACTACCCCAACCAGAAAAGTAACCCACGGCTGATCGCCCTTTGTCTAACTTACATATGTCTTAAGTTTTAGTAAGTTTACACATCTTCAAGATTATTTTACTAACTTATACTCGGGGGAACCATATTACTTAGGTGGGTGGGTGAGTGTGCTGTTAGCAATTTTGGTAACTTAGTTAACTTAATAAACCATGATCATATGTTTTAGCCAGACATTTTTGAGATTACCGTACAGTTTTTGCTGGCGGCCTAAGGTAATTTTGTGCCCAGAGAAATTATAGCTAAACACATAATCCCAGTTTCATTATATTCAAAATCATCCATAAGTTACTGTGGCTTGCAACTTGAATGACATAATTGTAACTATGTTTGCTTAAATACCCGTTCGATTTTGCGTGCATTTGCTGTGTAGTATTCATTCTTGTTTCGTGTGCAGTTTTTTTTATCTTTGTCTCAAGTAACGACTGTCATTACCAAAGCTTCTGTGATGAATTATTAATCTCTATATTATCTTGTACGATTTTGTTCTTTTCTTGTGATGTTTTAAATCAATAATTATCTTGTAATGAGTGTAAATGATCATTATAACTTAATAAATAACTAGGCCTATCAAAGTTTTCAGTGAAAACTTTGATTAAAGTTTTGAGATTTACCTAAGGTGATCTAAGCGTTAAAAAAAAATTAAACTTAGGTCTGATTCCAATTTTTTCATCGGTCCCCTGAGGTTTGAATTATCCATGTTCCACTGTACCAACCAAACTATCTTAAAATAAGTCATTAGGACTATTGAAAACATTAACTTATAAACTTAGGCCTACCGTAACAAATAACTCAATACTCAACTAAGTTTACAAAATATGGCTTTGCTTATTATGGCTTACTTATTGCCTATTATCCCCCATTTTTACCCTTCTGTGGCAGCATTTTTTACATAGCAGCACCTGCATACTCACTTTCCATGTTATTTTTATGGAGATTATTTTTGGATGCTTATTTAAGCATTTGAAATTCGCTGTGTATACAGGTCTGCTGCAACGGGGGTACGTAAGTAAATTTATTTGGCTGTTATCATACTTAAGTGTAACTTACTGTTACTTTCGGTATGTTGCCCCCTAAGTCATTTTACCATTAATGAGTATTTCGATTGAATTTAATTTCTTAGCTTATGCTTCTCACTTAAGCTCTTCCTGTTTTCCTGATTTCAAAAATTATATTTCTTTTCCGCCGAAAACGTCGGTAAACCCCAGAAAATAGGGAAAAAGAAATTATTTTAATCATAAATGGGTAATGTGGGCACTCGAATTAACTAAGAGAGTGAGCTGAACAAGAATATGGAAGAATTTTCCAGATCCGATAACTTAAATTTTAACAGAGATATGGCTGGAAAAGCTTTAGAAAAAAGGGAAAATTATAAAATACCTTAATTTAAGTTTAGGTTGTGTTAGTTAAGATGGTAGGCCTATGCATTACGGTATTGTAGGTTAGGCTGAGTTGTGTAATTTTACATCACACTGAGTTTGATAGGGCGTCTGACCATGAAAACCTTTCAAACCGGGAATTGTCCTTAAATTTAAGATGGCCTTGAAAAGTTCGGGAAATGTTCATGAATATTTGACCATGTCCTTATATTATCGGCAGACTTGTTAAAGCGGCTAAAAAAATAGAATTTATTATACAAACAATCATGTTTTGTCTGTCGTCAGTTGTGAGATCTAGTCTTCATCTTGCTACGCTGCCACATTCAATGTGACATCAGTGATAGTGATGAAATTACCGAAAGTGCTGGAGATCATAGTTAAAACACCGAGGTGATTGGTTGTTTTATGTCCTTAAATTTTATAAAAACTGCCCTTAAATGTACGGGGTTTATCCATGAATTTTTTATCTTAAATATAGCAGGCACCCTGGTTGGAATACATTAAAATGTTAGGTTACGATTGGTTAGGTTATGTTAGGTTATTTAGTGTTGCATTATTGGTTTAAAATAAAATAAGGTAATGATGAGTTGAAGTTTTTGGTGTCATCTCTGAACGTTACCAACCTGATCTGATCATTACATTACCAAACGTTAATAAGCCAATTCTAACATAACCTAACATAATGTAACATAGGCTAACCTAACTTAATGAAACCTAATTACCGTACCTTTTTTAATTTAACTGATTCCAAACAAGTAAATCTTAATATAACCTAAATTAATCTAGGCTAACCTAAAGTAATTATTTAATTTTAAGTTTATTATGTTTTTGCATTTATCTTCAAACCCATATGTCAGATCAATATAAATCGTTCATATTGGTTTTCAACTCACAATTACCGATAATTTTAGTACCCACATGATAAACTATATTCTGGATAAAGTTTTTCTTTGGCTTTCCTGATGCTTTTCCAGGTATCGTGAAACTCCCATCGGATCTTAAAAATGTATACATATTATTGATCAGCTCACTCTCCCTTCCCACATAACTCATTTATGAATAAGTCTGTTTTCCGATTTTCTGTGGAAAAAACTACCATCATTTTAGGAATCAGGGCAAAATTTTCTACTGTTTGAAATTTTTTTTAAATTTCTGATGGATTAGCCTACTGGAAAAGTAAGAATTACCCTCTCGTATCATATCTCAAACATGAATGTATCTCTGAATCTTATTTGTAAATAACATAATACCTTTCATGACAGATGTATTATGTTATTGAGTTTGGTGGTGAGGAAGTCAACCAAACAGCGGTGGTCAGGAGGGAATGGCTTACTCAGAAGAAGAAGGAAGTATTTTGGCCTCCCTTTAAACTTTCATCACAATTTACCAAAGCCCTCTCTGAAGGGGCCACTCCAAATGAGGACAGTTGGACACTTTACCCTGTCAGGAGGTGCCTTTACTTTACAGGTAGTGGTTCATACCATTTAACATGATACAGTAAGTTACAAAATCAAGTGTAGGCTTAACTTTGGTTCTCTCGTGCCCTGAATAACCTAAATTTAATGATTTTGTAAGCTAACTTATAATTTTTATAGGCCTAAGGAGGGAATTTTTGTGGCTAAGGAGAGAAATAACCATGATTGGCTGCTTTCGTGCACAGTCTGCAGAGTTTGTGCGTTGTTTTTTATCATTATAAATCTACCAAAATCAGACAAAGCATAAAAACATGGTTTATTGACCTCTTACTAAAACATTTACTAATGACTATCTGTTTTTACCTCGATTTCCGGTATTTTTATAAGACACTCAGTAATCGGGCACTTTCAATAATCTGGCACTAAACTTACCAAAGTTCAAACGTGCCAGATTAGCGAGTGTCTACTGTAATTAACAAAGTGTGTGGTGCTGTAAGTAGGCCCACTTAAAATGTTAGGTTGTGATTGATTAAATTGTAAAATGCAACTCAATATATTTTTTTTTCTAAAATACTTAAAGATGCAATTAAAGTAATAATGAACTTGTAAACCCAATACAAGCTAAAACTATGCATACTTTTCAATACTCTGATAATTAAACTTTGGCTCCAAAAGTTAAGAGGTTATTTTTTGGGAAGGGGGCCAAAGACGACGGTGGGATGAATTTAGGGGGGGGGGTAAAAAAGTAGTCAACAATCGACATACATTACATTTGATACATTTATTTATGGACAGCTCCATACTATACTTGAATTACTATTTAAAGTACCATATGGAATGTTAATCCTAGATAATAGAGGATATGAATTTTTCCAAACTTAATATTTAAAAACAGGTACTGTTAAATTTAAGTTTAGTGTATTTATGGCACCATGTGTTACAATTACATATTTCATTATGTCATTATTACTTCAATAATTGTTTCAGACAGCTTATTGAAAGCGAGGCAGAAGGAGAAGGAGGCGGAGGAGGAATCAGACCTCCAGACAGAGGTTGAGGAGGGGCTGGAGAAGAAAAGGAAGAAGAGACCCGTTATTCGAAGTAGCTCTGACGATGATGATATTGCAAATGAAAGGCCTAGGCCAAGAAAAAAATTAAAGTTTTGCGCTTCCAAGCAGGAAGCTATACTTTCCAACAATCGTCCGCCTTATCCATCATTTTCTGAAGAGATCTTGTTTGATACTGCCCCTATAAGGCAAACGGCTATAGGCCAAACACCAACGACCCAGTCCCCTCTTGCATCACCATCGACTGGCCAAAATGAATCGTTCTCCACGACCCCACCTCTAGTGTGAATATTGGCCTAGTGACGACCCCCACCTCTTGTATGAATATGGGCCTAGTGGATGACCACAACACAATTATTTCCAACCTTGGTAAGTCACCCCTCATTATTTTTTAGAACGTTTTAGATATGTAATGTTTTGGACAAATTCAGGGGTCTGTAACATATTTCCATTTATTATACGTGAGATAGGTTGGCTTTGCCCCTATTAGAGGACTGTTAATTAACACTTGACATGATCAAATCCCAAATTGATTTAGGTCTAATCATTTTCTGAATCTTATGAGCATTTTTCAATTTATTTTTTTTAATTGGATTGAACATTAAACTTTATTTATTTTTGTTTTTTATATCGATGTAAAAAAGCTTAAAAAGTGTTTTAATTTTGTTATCTTTACCAGTTACCTGCTAATTAATTTGAATTATTATCCAAATTTTTAAAAACGGCAAGTGTACATAAAGACTTTACAGATTAAATAACGCCAAATTTCAAATTCAAAATTAAAATAGGTTAAAAATTAAGCCGACGGTATTAGAGATTGCAAACCCTTGAATTTGCGAGTGACAAACAGGTAGAGCGCACCCTTAACATTGGTGGACAATGTAAAAAATTTGGAGTTGTCTGTGATACCTAAAAGTGGTAATCTGGTGACTGCAAATATGTGCTGCTTGTGTTGTTTCATTAATGTTATGAAGAAAATATTAGTATTCTTTCATTATTCCTGGTTTATGTTTCCAGGTTTCAGCGTGGTAGCAAACCAACTTGCTAAACTCGAAGTTGAGTTGGCAGGAATCAAGCAATATTTAGAAGAGTGGATTCCACAATTGGTTCCCCCAGCTCCTACTCAAAATGATGTCCCAAGAGACCTTTTACCAACATTGCCGTGCAGTGAAGCAGCAGACGTTGAAAATTTGGAAAAAAATTTGGAAAAAAAAATTCCAGCTTGGTATAGCAAAGAATTAATGGGTAGTATTAGGTTAAAAACAAGAATTAGGAAGAAGTGGAGACGGAGTAGGAGTGAAGCAGATTTAATAGAATTTAAAAGATTGTGAAAAGTTGTTAAAAGTAGGATAAAATTGGATTATCACATTTACCTAAATAGTGTGGAAAACAGCATCAATAGGGATGTGAGAAAATTCTGGGACTTCATTAAAAATTCTAGGAATCATAAGAATGCTACTAGTGATATGTCAGATGGAAGTCAGTTTATTAAGGGAGATAGTAATATTGCTGAAGCATTTGCTAAGTACTTTAAGTCTACTTTCACTCCATCCTCCTTAACTGAAAATGTCATTGACCCTGAAACTTGTCTGTCTTCCCTAGTATTAAGTTTTAATCAAGTATGTGAAGGTGATGTGAATGAGGCAATTAAACAGCTTAATGGTAAACGATCTGCTGGCCCAGATAAAATTCCATCCTATATTTTTAAGGGTTGTCGAGACATATTTGTTAAACCTCTTTGTTTAATTTTCAATCTTTGTTTAACTAATAATGTATTTCCTGATTTTTTTAAATTGACACGAGTTACACCAATTTTTAAGAGTGGAAATTCTAAGCTCATTAATAACTATCGACCTGTAGCAATTTTATCAACTCCCTCAAAAGTATTTGAGATAATAATTTGCAAAAAAATTATGTCGTTTTTGACCGCATCACTGTCTAAAAGCAGCATGGTTTTCAATCTAAAAAGTCTATTGTTACGAACATGTTAAATTTTACAGAATATGCATTACTTCAGTTGGATAATAACTCTCAGTTAGATGTGATTTTTACAGATTTTAGTAAAGCCTTTGACAGAGTAGACCACAGTTTAATTTTAAATAAAATGCATCATTTAGGTTTCTCATCTGATTTAGTTAAGTTTTTTTATTCTTATTTTTGTAATAGGCGTCAGTATGTTTCTTATATGGGGCACAACACTGATAAATATGTTGTTACTTCAGGGGTTCCTCAGGGGTCTAACCTTGGTCCAGTACTTTTTAATTTATTTATCAATGATATTGTTAATTGTATAAAAACCTCAAAGATTTTACTTTATGCAGATGACCTCAAATTGTATAGAATAGTCAATCACCAGCTGGACTCTGAAGCATTACAGGCGGATTTGGATGCAATTGTAGCGTGGAGTATTAGAAATAAAATTAATTTTAATATTAACAAATGTAAAGTCATGACATTTACTAGGAAAAAAATATCTATTTTAAATGATTATTCTATTGATGGTACAAATCTTGAAAGAGTGTATGATTTAGGCTTGATTTTAGACCCTACTTTGAATTTTAATCAACACATTTTGTCTATTATAAATAAGGCTTATAGAAACTTAGGATTTATTATTAGGCAGTCTCATAATTTTCATTCAATTTCAACATTAAAATCATTGTACGTATCACTTGTTAGGTCTAATTTGGAATTTGCTAGTATAGTATGGAATCCTTATTTTGCTGTTCATATCAATTCAATTGAGAAAGATCAGAAGAAGTTTTTGCGCTATTTATATTTTAAGGAAACTGGTCACTATACTTTTGATATTTCATATAATCAGCTTTTAAGTATTTTTGAAATGGAAAGTCTTGAGAAAAGAAGAAAATTCGCACATTTACTATTTCTTTTCAAATTGTTAAGAGGTGAAATAATTGATCCATTTTGTTTGTCTAAAATTAATTTTTATGCTCCAACATTTTACAATAGGTCACAAAATTTGTTCAATATTAATTTTTCGCGCACAAGGGTACAGTTTTCATCACCTTTAAACACAATGATGAGATTATATAACTCCTTATCGGGAGAGGTTGATATATTTGCAAATAATATTTACCAGTACAAAAGATATTGTCAAAGGGTTTAAATTGATAGCTTGAATTTCTAGTCAGCCTGCTGAAAAAGGGGGAGGGGAAGTATCTGTATTTATTTTATTTATCGTTTTTTTTAGGCTATATTTATTTTCTCTCGCTACTCTGGAGCCTTGTTATTGTTAAGTCTTAGCAGAGTTTATTGTTGTTGATTATTGTTAATATTTGTTTATTGTTGCTGTTACTGTTACGCTATTGATTTATTTGTTTTTTTGTTACTTGCATTAATAGTGATAATTATGTTCGTTGAACTGGACTGGACTGAAATATTGTGGACTTTATGATAACTGCATGTCTTCTTCTGCAACATGCACAATGTAATTGGGTATATAACCTGTATTGTTGCATGTAAAAATAAATAAATAAATAAATTGGCTGCAAGAAATAAATAATCAAGATATTCTTGTAAGTAATCAGTATAGTTTGTTAATCATCAGTTTAATTTCTCTTGATCATTATAATAAATAAAAAAGCTTTAATAATTGGTATCCTGCAGATCTTCTACCCAGTTAGGTTAGCGAAGTCATTCGCTAAATATCAAGCATGACGGCCAGTTATTAATTTTGACATTTATTTAGGCCTATTGGCAAAAAAAGTTTTTGTTTATTAACATTGCTAAAAAAAACAACCACCAATATAGTAATTTGATATTTGATTCTACGTAAAGCGGCTGTTGATGTAATGTTTATCAACTTTTATTTTAAGAGTTTTAAATTTGGATTGTAATTTAACAACTGATTTCCTTTTGAAAAATGTTTTAGTCAGATTGGAAACAAAAGAAGATTGTCTGCAACTGTAAAAGAGATGAAACAGCTTAAATGAAAACAGTATTGTAATGTTCACTTTGCGAATGGGACCCCCCCTAGTACAAACCTTATTGTCTTTTCCAATCAAAGTAATGTGTTTGGAATACATTTACAGCCTAGGTTATAATACGCTGTTCTTATTTTTGGCTGAAACTATTGCTGTGCAATCTTGAGTTTCCTGGAGGGAATTCTTGGAATGGTGTTCAGGAAAAGTTGGGTACAGTATTTTATTTATAAACCCTGTAGTACACCTGGTAAAAACCTGGTGGTAGGCCTGGTTTTGGCCTTGTATACAACACTGTCTGTATCTTTGATCTTAAACCATTTTTTAACATGTTATAGGTAACATACTTAAGCCGCATCGGGGGAAAGACCGTCGAATACGTAGTAAAGAAACTGTTGGAACGAATTTTTACCAACAACCTGGCTCTCTCCTATAATTGGACAGGAAAACATCAAAAACACTCTTTGAAGGGACTTAAGATTGTAGATGTGATTTTCCGTAAGTAACATTTTACTTGAAATTAAGCCTATTGAAAGATATTATCTTTCTTCCAAAGTTATGTTATCTTCTAAAATAACTATGAGAGTAAATAAGTTTTCTATAAAAGAAATAGTGCTAACGCTTTAGTTGTTCTCAGTTGCATGGTAATTAACTAAATTTATCACTTATCTTTTGGATTGTCTCCATTATTAATAAAAAAATGATAAAAGTTTAGTATGTATGCCCTTAAAAAAATGTCCCTTTGATACTTAAATTAAAAAGTATTTTGAATGAATGGACACTAGAAAATTTGTTGTGTGACCCTGGCTTCGGTCAGGAGGTTATATTGCTCTGTGCGGCATGTTTGTCATCAATACAGGGTGTCAACTGACCAGAAATAAACTTGAAAACCAGGTATTGTCCTGAAATTTAGGATTCATTTTTAATACATACTTTTTAGCCCACTCCCAGTATTTTAGCTCAAATAATTACCTATATCTAATCTTGCACGGCATATGACCCAAATCTTGGGTCTTCTATGTCTATGTTGGGTTCTCTATGTCGGCGATTCAAATTTTGGGTTCTCTATGTCGGCGTGCTACATGCGTACTCATTTATAATATCCCTGATCAACACCAGCTTTCTAATTGAAAGCTTTATTTTGGTTTACTTAAGGTAATTTTTTTTTCAACCCAAGAAATGTTACAAGCCCTGTTTTAGGAAGTTAGTTTTAAAGGGGCTACCTATACTGAGTGCTTTATACTGCTTGTATTAAATATCACGGTTCACAAATAATAACCAAAATATATGAAGATCAGATTACCCTTTGAAGTTGAATGTATATATAATATAAAATTTTCCTCTATATCTAAATATATATAATTATAAATCACTATCAAAATTAATTAGGTATAAGTAATTAGTGACTCAATGTGAAAGAATTATTTGATGGATCTAAAAACATTAATATTATCAAATCCTAGTCAGTTACAATTAATTAAAAAAATATTATATCTCTCTCTCTACATATATATGTTCTTTGTTTTCAATGTTACAGGTGCGGTTCAGAAAAACAAGTATACTCAAGCTGCCACCGAGTGTGACGTAATTGCGAAAATACGCACCTGGTTTCGATTTGCAAAGGACAGGGATGGTGGGAGGGAGGAGAGGAGACACAACAGAAACAGAAATGATAACGTTTAAGTGTTAACTTGGTAACAAAGACTGTCTTGGTATATTGGCCTCTTTACTTTAAAAATAATCTATGTATATATTTTATTATTCTATTAGCATTTATAGGCAACTACTCATATTACCTTTACTTTAAACATTTTAAGGATTGTTCAGCAAGCATTCGTAGGCTACTATAGGTACCTTCACTTCTAACATTTTAATGATTGTTCACTCAGCGTTTGGAGGCTACTACTCTTAAAATGAATGTAAATGATATCACTAAAAGGCAACAGCAAAGGCTGTGTAAAAGGCGCGCTAAAGAACTAGAGGATGAATTTGCCGTTTCTATTGGTAAACATACTAGCCCAGCTTCACTAAGTAAACACTTGAAAGTTAGTGATCAGTCTACCTCTGAAAATGTTACACTCCCGTTGTCAGATTATATTAGCAATAATGCATTCTCAGCAATGGACTCTGATTGTGACTCATTTTCGAGTTACAATGCTAATATATATTCCAGTGAAAGTTTGAATAAAGACAATATAACAATTCCATCCATATCAGCAATAAAAGAACAGTTAAGGGCATGGGCTCTAAAATACAGGGTTTGTAACATAGCAACAACAGATTTGCTGCACATATTAAATCCAGTAATTCCACACCTTCCTCTTGGTAGTAGAACGTTATTGAATACCCCAAGAACTACCGAAATTCAGCAATGTTGTGACGGTCAGTTCAAGTATTTTGGTATTAAAGATAATCTTATATCAAAACTCAGTATGGGCTTCACACCTAATTATCATCCAATCATGAAACTAGTAGCGGAAGAGTTTTCTGCTGAAGGGTTAAAATTGGTCACATTATCTATAAATGTTGATGTAGTCCAGTCAAATTAATGTTATGAAAAAACAAAAAATGATATAGTTTTGCAAAGTGGCTTAAAATGTGCGTTAAGGCTTCTAGTTTAACATACTAAAAGTCCCCTAACGTGAGACCTGAGCTCGCGCCGCCATATTGGATTTTAGGTACAATTTTTTGGTTTTTCTTAAATATCTCTTTAAATATCAATATTTTACATACCACATGGAATTACAAAATTAAAGTACACAAAATTTGCAAGAAAAAGTGTATTTACCATTTTAATGTATTTCCTATAGTTTCAGAGAAATATACACTTGAATATGTAAATTTTTAGATTTTTAGGTACAATTTTTTAGTTTTTTTAAATTATTACAAAAACTATTGACATTTTACATAATATATGCAGTTACAAAATTAAAGTACATAAAATTTTCTAAAAAAGTATATTTACTAATTTGGTTATAAAATTTCCGATCATTTTATAACCTGCATTTGGACTATTAAAAAATATAAAAAATGTTCTGTAATAAGTAACAAATTATATCCATTGCATACTTTTGATATTCCTTAAAAAATTGTTATCCACCCTCTGGAACCATTTTTGGTAATATACATAATTTGACTAAATGCTGGCTCATCATTATTTTTAACATTTTGATTGTAGTATTGACATTTCACAAACATATTTAGAATTATTCATAATCAGGATATAAATATATTGTCAAATTGAACCAATAATGACTTACATTTTACTAGCCAGCATAATTGTATTAACAATACTTAAATAGTAAATTACTTATATTTTGCATAGTATAAATAAACAAAAAGGTTTAAATGTGATTTCTGATAATTTCGTAATTTATGGATTGGTTAGTGGTATGGTATATGAGCTTACCTTAGTTTAAGTTTAGTTAGCTTATAGAGAAATATATCTTCAAACTTAATATAAACCAAAATATTTATCGAAAACTATTAGTATGAAATACATTATTAAAAAGTGAACTATATTTACAATGAGTCTAGGTCTGGTTCATCAAGAAAGTCGCTGTCCTCTATTGTCACTCCATTCAGACAAACCCCTTGACAGTTGGCGCAAGCGGCAGTGCACTTTACTCCTACTTTCCTACACCCGCATTTCAACCCACAACCGGTAACGCATGAGCAAAAAATTAAATTCAAAATACGATCTGGGGCTAGGGGAATATTGTAAGTAGCAGTAGTGCCCTCAATCCATCTGGTCAAAACACTTTCAGTCAAACCTCGTCCCCTGGTTAAACCACCGACAGATTTCATGCTCCTCATCAATGTTTGTTCAATTAACATATCTGACCAAACTCCAGTCCAGAATTCATTAGTCCTTCTTGTAGTAAAAAATCCCTCCTTTGCAAATTTATCGAATTCTTCCTTCGACATAATTGAAGACAGATTTTGCATATCTTGTAGGTACAAGTGACTTGATTTGGCATAGAGTGTGTGACCGCTGGCATGAAATATAGGAATCATCTGTGATACACAACGAAGGTGATCCTCCCAGTCCCCTGATCTTTCTGAGCTTATAAAATTCATCATTAGTGTGACCAGGTTAAAATACTGTATCCAGAGGGCTGCTGTTGGGCCATTATAACTCAACTTGTCCAGTTGATGGTTGAAACTAGATGTGAGTTCTTCAATGTTTTCATTTTGAGAAATAGTTTCCTTGGATGGTGGATTGATGGGATAATCCTCCAAAAGGTTTGTGAAAAGTGCTTTCTTATCACTGGAAATGCTCATCTGATCGATCACAATGCTTGCTAAGCTCCGATGAACTAAGATGTGCGCTCGAGCAGATCGGGCGTATGCATGACCTGTCAACATTTTATCAACTGAGTTTGGAGCATATATTGTACAAAGTAATTCCTTTAATCCACTTCCAGCCATTATTTGACCAATACTACCAAGGTAAGACATTAGTAAGTGAAATCCTCCCAATCTCACTACAACTTTTGAGATTTCTGAATTGTTAGGGGCAGCAGCAACTATTTCTCTTGCCTTTATGTATAGTGGTTGGTCGAAAGTTACCACACATGTCTGCTGACTCGTGCACTGCTGAATTGCAAACTGGAGAGTGGTGTATATTGTGTCGTAGCTGCTCGGCGAGGCATTAACAAAAGGAAGAGGAATAACTGCACTTTTTTCACTACTTTTTGATTGTGTACTTTTGATCATGTAGGCTTTCCACTCAGGGATTTGAGGGACACTTAAGTGCTTTGCAAGCAGCCAACAAAAATCTGTTTCCTTCAACTTACTAATTTCTTTAGATTCGTCAACATTAAGATCCTCAATGACAACCTTATTCAGACCCTTATTTTGAGGGTGTTCATAAGTTTGAAGAGTTACTAATCCTTTTCTCCCTACTTCCTTTACTGACGGTCTTGTTTTAATTTTCCTGATTTTCCCGCTTGATTGGAGATTTGATGACGGAGTGACGGTCTTGATACCACCCATACTATGAAATGTCTTATGGCCATCTATCGTTGAAATATTGAAGTCACCATTGTCAAAAATAAACTGACAAAAGGAACCTTCTAAGATTTCAGGGTCACGATGTTGAATAACTGACCACTCTAAAGTTTGAGCATCGTTGTATGAGGAGCAAAACCCAAGACTGGACAGAAGATTTAACAAGTTCTTTGACTCATATTTCCTGTATAAAAGTAATGCTAAACCTTCTTGTAAAGGTGAAATTACAGATCTTGGTCTGACTGTTTTGACTATGGCATGAGCTATCGATATGCTTTTACGTCTACCTTTTACGCTGTTATCATTTGTTTTCTTCTTTAACATTACATTCTCCAAAAATGCTTGAAGTGTCTCAGGAATACAATTAGTAACATCTTTGAAAAAATTTTCACTATCTGGGTATTCATCGCTTTCCAACACCATCGATTGTATATCTTCTAAAACAATTGCAGCTGCTGTCATTACTACTCTTAAACGTTCCTCTTGTTCTGTTTTTTCCCTTGATTCGTACCAAGACTTACTTAAAAGTCTATGCCCAGTCCCACGAAAACACACAACTGAAGTTCTTCCTTGAGTTTCGGTTATAGTAATCGAGTCACCGTATTTTTCTTTCAGTTTACATTTTATTGTGCGCTCATCAACATTTGGTCCACTTACCTTGTTCATTATCTCTTCCATAGAAAACTGACAATCGTCGTTCATTTCAATAAAGTCACAGATCTCTTCAACAGCATCACTGACGTAGTCTTCCTCAGGACGCCCTCTTTTTCGTGATTTCGACACACGAGCAGTGAAAAAGGACGTATAGCATTCCTGATGATATGAAGCATGAACAGCTACTAAGTCTGATACATTCGATACACGTAGATTTACTTCGTGTCCCCATTTATCATTCCTACTCTTCGCTGCTTCTTGCACTTTATCTTTCATATCCAAGTTCCGTATCGTAAAAACTTTCCGTCTCTTCTCCATTGGTTTCTTTTTTCATCCTCAATAGAATCACAGCAATATAAACACTTTGTTTTAAAATCAAATTTAGCTTGCGATGATCGCAGAGTTGTGCTTGAGGCGTCACTACAGGGAAGTGAACTGTGCTTTGATTTGGCTGCGGCAATTGATGTTGGTCTCGTGTATGTTTTACGGCAGTATGTATGAACATATACTGACGTAAGCCCAGCCAAAAAAACGTTTTTTCCATCTTCCCTTTCTTCGCTTGCTTTTACTAAACCAGCCAAACCTTTGTTGCCAACTTCAGTATAACTCTCACTATTCAATATACTTTGATCACAAAGAACACATTTTAATGATTCTCTTGTTTCCATTTTATTTTGACATTTTGTATATCTTTTCTATGTTCATATACATGTTTATAAACAACACAACACAAGATGCCAAATAAAAGAGGATTCAATTTGAAAAAAATCAGCTGATTCCGTTTGTTGACAACAGGTAAACCAACTTTGTCTATGTGGGTAAACCAAAATATACAGGCCCATAATAATATGATAAAAAATGATGACGAAACAAGCACTTAATCAAAAACATATGACCAAAAATGGTTCCAGAGGGTGGATAACAATTTTTTAAGGAATATCAAAAGTAATGCAATGGATATAATTTGTTACTTATTACAGAACATTTTTTATATTTTTTAATAGTCCAAATGCAGGTTATAAAATGATCGGAAATTTTAATTAACTTATTTAATTGCACATTTCTCTGAAACGAATAGTGTTACAACAAATTGGTAAATATCCTTTTGTAGACAATTTTATGTACTTTAGTTTTGTAACTGCATATATTATGTAAAATGTCAATAGTTTTTGTAATAATTTAAAAAAACTAAAAAATTGTACCTAAAAATCTAAAAATTTACATATTCAAGTGTATATTTCTTTGAAACTATAGGAAATACATTAAAATGGTAAATACACTTTTTCTTGCAAATTTTGTGTACATTAATTTTGTAATTCTATGTGGTATGTAAAATATTGATATTTAAAGAGATATTTAAGAAAAACCAAAACATTGTACCTAAATTCCAATATGGCGGCGCGAGCTCAGGTCTCACGTTAGGGGACTTTTAGTATGTTAAACTACAAGCCTTAACGCACATTTTAAGCCGCTTTGCAAAACTATATCATTTTTTGTTTTTCTTTAGGAATTTTAAAGCTAAATTGACTGGGCTAATGGGCTTCCAATTACTAAAAGCTCAACGAAAGTGTTTTGGCCCATTTTGGGAATTGTAGATCAGTCCTTTGATAAGGAGCCTTTTGTCATCGGTCTTTATTCTGGTGATAAAAAGCCTGTAAGTATCAACGAATTCCTAAAACCTTTTGTTGATGAATGTCTTGAGTTAGAAGTAGGTGGTATCAATGTTAAAGGGGTAGAGTATGCGTTTAGAATAAGTTGTTTTATAGCCGATGCCCCTGCCTGGCAATCTTTAAAATGTATTGTGTCACACAATTCCTCTCATGCTTGTGAGAAATGTCTTCAGGAAGGTGTTTATTATAACAGAAGAATGACATGGCAAGGTGAAAAAAGTTCATTAAGAACTAATGAAGGCTTCAGAAGTTTAGAATATTTACATGAACATCAACTAGGTGACACAGTGTTATCGGACTTATCTATTGGTTTAGTTTCTAATGTCCCCCTTGATTATTTACATTTGCTGTGTTTGGGTGTAATGAAGAAGCTCGTAAGAGTATGGGTTGAAAAAGGTCCAAAAAAATGTAAGTTAAGAGCAAGTTCAATTGACAACATTTCTGAGAGATTGAGGGTTATTGCTACTAATCACATGCCACTTGAATTTGCCCGAAATCCTAGATCATTAAATTTGTTCAAGTTTTGGAAGGCAACAGAGTACCGTTCTTTTATGCTTTATGTAGGACCAGTTGTCCTCAATGAAATTTTGCCTAATGAACTTTATGAACATTTTCTTGCCTTTCATGTTAGTATATACATTCTTGCTAGTAATAAGTCTTGTCAGTCTAATTGGAGGAGCTATGCTCAAAAACTTATTGATTCCTTTCTTGAACTCATTCCTGAACTGTACAGTAGAGAGCTGTTAATTTATAATTTTCATAACTTGAGTCACCTGACGAAAGACGTTGAAAAGTTTGGTCCATTGGACAATTTTTCAGCATTTCCCTTTGAGAATTTCATGCAGATTATAAAGAAAATGGTAAGATCACCCAATCTTGCTATTGAACAGGTTGTTAAGAGGTTAGGCGAAAGAACCAAGTCTAGCGTTACAAAAAAAGAAGTCACATTGAGCCAAGCAAACCATAACGACAAGCGTGTGCCTTTTGCACCAGGCAGTTCATGTGCTTTTATGCCAGGACTAAAAAATGGTTGTGCCCTTACCAAAGATTTAGAAGTAGTTATAATTAGACATATTGAAAAGAGAAACAATGATGATTATTTGTTTACATGTGATAGGTTCAAAGTCAAAGAAGACTTTTATGATGTGCCTTTGAAAAGTAGTGCATTGAATATTTTTTCAGTCCACTCCTTAGAAAAGTCTAATGAGCGCATACTGTCAAGTCACATGCAATGTAAATGTTACTTTTGCCAAACTTTTCTAAGAAAGGTACATTTGTTTGTTTACCATACTGTAACATGCAGTCATTTTATTAAGTTATCTTAAGATAAATGTCCTTCCTGAAAACCATTGGTGTATTTTTTATAGGCCTCCAAGTAGTTCTACTTTTCGATCTATATATTGATCACATACAAATTTGCATCCTATTAATATTGATTATTTTTATTTCTTGTTGGTGCAAAACAATAAGAGTATTATTTGTTTGGAAATATTTAAATTAAGTTCTATTTATTATGCGACATTAATTTTGTTATTACACACTACATGCAAATTGAGTCATACAAATCATTTGCTCTTCTTTTCTAAAAAATTAGACCGGTGTTACAAATTCTTTTCTTGAATTAAAATTTGATTTGATAAAAAAAATAACTATTTTTTACTACAGTGTATGGCATATGCCAAATTTGATTATCTTGTTACATGTTTTAATTTTAAATGTAGATCCTTTACTTAAATATACTAGACACTTGCAAACAAACATATTATATTTTTGAGCTAGGTCCTTTGTATTATTAAATTCTGCACTTTTTTCGCCAGGCAGTTCCTGTATTTTTATGCCAGGACTAAAAAATTGTTGTGCCTTCACCAAAGATTACAAAATAGAGAATATGAAATATTGAAAAGAGTAACAAAGATGATTTTGTATTTATAATCAATAAGTTTAAAGCCAAATAATCTATATATTAATACGCAAGCGGTTTTCTTTTCACAGTCCAACCGCAATAACGGCTGGACGGATTTTAACGTTTGAGGTGTCAAATTAAAGGGATTGTTATGTAGATTTGTCATCAAGTCTCAGAATTTTAAAAAAGGGCGTCACTAAAGCACAGTAAAGGGCTGAAGTTTCGGAACAGTAGCGCTATTCATGGACATTGAAGCAAGCTCAGTTTACTTTGTTTACAAACTGAGCATATGGCCAAGCTATGAAATAAACCACAGACTGCAGCAATTATAACAAATTTTTTTGAAAAGAGCAGTTTTATATTTACAGCTGTTGCTTTGTTTTCAACAGTTTTCTTTTGTAATTTATTATGTAATTTAGGTTATGTTATGAAGTTTTTAAAGCTCTTAATTGCAGTTACCAGTTTTACAATGTAGTTTACGATATCTCTTAGTGTTATTTGAAGTTATATTAACCTGAGCAAATCTATTTTTGGATTTGGTGCATTTATAATGCCACCAATAAGAAGAAGACGAACACTGACTGGTCGGAGGAGTCGGAAAGAACACGATCGCAACCGCTGTTATCACCCTCCCGATGTAACATTTGATGCTCCTTCCGCAACCTCAGACCAATGAACTAAAAATGTTTTTATTGCAGTGGGTTGCACTTCAAGAATGAAAAGACTGGTAGAGTAATGGGTCATTTACGCGTTTTTGCCACAAAGGAAATGTTGCCTATAAAGACAGCCGTTCCCTACAATATCTGTTTTGGCGATAGTTATCGATAAGCTGCAGCGGCAATCCTTAAACAAAGGAAGTCATTGCTCACGGCGCCAGTGTTTGCCCTCGGTCAGCTACATGTTGCTATAAGCGGAGCGTGATCTTTTGCCGGTGTTAAAATATACATTTCAGAAAAAAGAGTACATGGGGGAATGAAGGTGTTCCCTAAAAAATCGTTTACGTTTACCGGAAACTCCTGCGGTGGATCAAATTAAATTTAATAGTTTCAGTAGTTAAGTCATAATTTTGTTAATGAAGTTGGTCCTTTGATTAAACTTAAAAGTATATAAGTTGGCTGATTATTCTTCATTATTTTACCACATGATTTTTGCTCGATTTCGAGCTACGTGTTATCTAGTACTTTAGAAATGCCTTTAATAAGTCTAAGTGAAAGTTGAAAGGAGATAAGTTTAATTCCAAAGAAGACTTATTTACACTCTTTTATAAACACTTGGAGGCCTGTTTTTATCTTGTTGCCATTCAAATGTTAATTTTAGTTTAGTTAGTTTTTTTTTTACTAAAAGGTATTAGTTCCTTATAATAATATGATGTATTTTTTCAGAAATGTTAAAAACACAAAATAACAAACAGTATTATGGTGCTTAAAAATATAAGACCATTTGTTTTCATCAAAGTTCAGCAGATATTTTCAATGATATTAACCTGACACCGTGCATTTTTCCAAATCTTCATACTAAATAATAACCAAATTAACGTTTAATAACACAATTTTATTCTCCAATTAAATTTACTCATCCATATTCATTCCATTTCTAAACTTCATAATCATTTTTTATAAGTATTCATCATATGGCATTATTGTAACACAAATACAGCTTAACTTAAAGATTTTTAACTTTGTCAATTAGAAGTAGAATCTATTTTAAAAAATAAAAAATTTTGTTGAGATGTTTGTTTTGAGTAAATATAGTTATATTTTTTGGCACCAATTGTAATAGTCTAGCTTATGTACTTAAAATCTCCTCTTGTTTGTAAAACCATTTATATGCTTTCTAATTCCATGTATTTTATGTTCTGCTGTATAAATATATAATTTCCTATCATACTGAAAAAATTTATTTATCCTTTTTTTATTCTATTTACATTACTTTTATTAATAAGTACCGAAAAATTGACAAGAAGATTGGTCTTGATTACGTTCCAAAGAGTATTTACTGGTGGAAGATATATCCATTCTCATTGAGACCAGATTTTGTTCAGACTACAGGATGTACCCTCAGAGAAGAAATAAGAAGAGCGCCCATCTAATGTTGCGCTGAATATGTGTCGAGCAGTGCCGTAGAGTGGGCGCGGGGGGTAGGGGGGCGCCCGGAAGTCTATTGTTTCCCTATTGTTTTGACTTCCGCTGTGTAGAGCGCTAGGCCTGGTTAGGCAAAGCACTACTCCCATATGAATGCGTCCTCTGTATGTTTCTTCTCTGTGATGTACCTTAAGTACTATGTTTATTAGCCACAATAAATATACTACTAATTATACCAAGTTTTATACCTTCTACTTAACTAATCTTTAAAATATCATGGAAAACAAAGTATTTTAGGACGCAGAGTGTATGGTTAACTTTTCTTATGGGAACTTATTTTTACTAATTTAAACCCAACTTTCCCAATCATTTCAGTTTATTTTGGTAACATACTTAGGAACACACCCTGTAGCGATACTTCAGGGTGTGCCCCCTAAGTATGTTACCAAAATAAACTTTAAAATTGGGTAATTTGGGTTTAGATTACTACAATTCTCCCACAAATAACCCCTACAATGTTCAAACCATTTTTACTTTCTAAACTTGTATTATAAAATCATAAATACAAGTTTTGAAATAAAAATGATTTGAACATTGTAGGGATTATATGTGAAGGGGGGAGGATTGGGAAAATGGTTGGAATTTTGTAGGGGGGCTGGTAGCAAATGGTCGGGTTAAAGAGGGGAAGTGAGAGGGTAATGGTTGGGATATTGTAGGGGATTTGTTGGAAGAAGGTGATTTGGTTGGCTCATTATTGGATTTTGGTTGGAATTGTGTTGGGGAACTGATGACAAATGGTCGGATTAAAGAGGGGAAGTGAAAGGGTAATTGTTGGGATATTGTAGGGGATTTGTTGGAAGAAGGTGATTTGGTTGGCTTATTATTGGATTTTGGTTTGAATTGTGTTGGGGAACTGATGACAAATGGTCGGATTAAAGAGGGGAAGTGATAGGGGAATTGTTGGGATATTGTAGGGGATTTGTTGGAAGAAAGTGATTTGGTTGGCTCATTATTGGATTTTGGTTGGCATCGTTGGGTAATGGTTGGTTATTCCACCGTTGGGCCAACCTCGCGCCGCGCGACATGCCGAACCGTGGGCCAACCATTTTCGCCGACGATTTTCCAACGTTGGCCCAACGATTTGTGCTACTGGGGTAGTATTAAATATCTGTTATGAATAAATATTTTTCATAAGCAAAGGTAGTTTTTTGCGTGAAAATACTTCAATCGTACGATTCATTCATGCGCTTATTATTGTACTTCAAATAATAATATTACTTTTAGGTTCTCGCTGTTTACACTTTATACCGGTATTACAATACGTGTCCACTTCAGAAGATGTTAATGTTGTTCCAATCTACGTTATCATGGAAATTCAGAGCTTTGTTGTCGACTTTAAACTTCGCCTTCGCTAATTAATCTCTGTGGAATTTCCATACGAGAAAATTTGTATTAAATGACCAGTTTTAAAACATCTTTATATTTTGCCTTCATTCCATGTATTGCAGTTTTGCAGTGCTATGAACTATTAAGTGTGTTAACGGTAAAAAGTAACACACTTTCTCTATTAATATAGTCTAGAGTGGTCCATTATAAATATTCCAACTGGTAGTTTTGACTAATAAGTGGTTGCGAATGTATGGATAGTTCTAAATCAAAACATAAAAATCAAGCTTTCATTTTCGTATAGATCAGTTATTTTGTTGGCTAGATAAGCAAATTTTAGAGCTAACGACTCCTTACTTAATGTCATTTTTCTAACACAGGTGGTTAACTGTTAAGGTGAACATATGGTCTGAAACATCACAGTTATACTTTTGCCTAAACCCCTGGCCCCCTAACCCTCTCCCCCTTCAAATAATTAACCCCCAAAAACCATCAAAACCCATCACCATCTGTCCCCCCGAACACCAAAACACCTTGTGCCGAGAATTTGTACATAGTTTAATCAACTCTCTCTTTTAACTTTTTTATATCCAAACCCCCCTCCCCGCAAGGGATACTCCTTCTCGGAGTAGTAAATGGAGCAATTCCTTCGGTTCTTCTTGATAAGGGACTGGATGGTCAAAATGTAATTCCACTCTTTGGAATTAGAGATGTAACGTCTTTGACCGATTTACTTAGTTCTGTCTTTCCAGCTCACGACCTTTTGTATTCCGGTTAGTGTTCCCGACGTGAAATTCTCCCAACTCTAATTGTGAGTGTCAAGGAAATCAACATCCTGAATTCTTCGGACGGTCACCTTTATGAATTGAGAAGTGCCGACTCTGTGGATAAACAAAATTTTCAACTCCTGAACCGTGTTCCTGATCATATCCTGCGGCTGAAAGTCGGTCCTCGTTGTAATTAGATTATTTAAACAGTACGGCAGGGGGTCTGTCCTAAAAAAACCCCCGGTGTTGTATATACTTGTTTATAATCAAGTCCATGTTTTTTAATTGTTTACGACAGAGGACAGGGGACATGCTTTTCAAAAATCCCCACTTATTTCTATTTTCATTTTTGCAACTAGAGCTGAGTTTTGATTATTTGACAAGCAGAGGCAAGGAGCCTGCCTTAAAACAAACTCCTCATTTAATTGATATTTTTTTGTTCATTGATTTAGTGTTTTAAATACGTGGTTCCTATTGGGCCTGTTTGACATGTTGTTTCTTGGCCTCCGCAGAAATGGATACGCCTAGTCATAAACAGTTGCTAGGTCAACTGAGAAGGAAACAAAGTTGACATTATATACCGTAATATAAAAGTTATTCGTTATTGAATTCCAACTTTCTTTCATTAAATTATCAAAACAATATATTTTACAATTAATTTAGAAAAGCCAGCTCCAATCCTCAAAATCTTCAATCATTGACAGCATTATTTAAAAAACATACTTAGACTCTCATCCAACTTAACTAATTCTCATCAATAACATCCATATGTAATTATACCTTCGTTCACACTAATTTTCATTAACTCGTAAAATATACGTACAGATTAAAATCTAAAGCCTAAGTTATCTTTGAAAACATACAACAATTCTCCACCAATAAATTACCTTAACAACGCCCTATAGGGGAAAATCAGTATTGAGTATTGTTCAACAGCGGGAGAACACAAACGGGGGCCTGGGGCGAAGCGAGTTTATTATATACAATTTATTTTTAAACTGTATGGAAAATGACAACAATAATACGCATTAATTAAACACATGAAATTAATACAAACACATACATTTAACACATGAAACATTAATACAAAATAAATATGATAAGCACGGGATCAAATAACAATGAGAATTACAACTTAATATTTGAGTATAACACAATTTCTTGAAAAGTTTTAGGACAATATAAACCTAGGGGTTGGAAAAATTACTGGGTATAGGCCTCTCAAAAATATTAAAACATGGCCCTGTAATCAGGAACAACAATATCAAAATCATGTTTAAATTTGATAGTAATTAACAAAACAAAATAAATAGATCGTCAATTCTTATTTAGGGGTTTTTGTTTAATTTGTATAGATAATTTGCACGGAAACCTTGACCTTTTCACATTGTTTTGGGAGAGTGATGTGTGGATTTTCTTCGTATAGCTTCGTAACTCGATGTTTTTTTCGTGGAATCTTTCCTTTGATCTCTTTATCAAAGAATTTGATAACGACCCTCTTCTGCTCTTTGGTCCATGAATGGAATTCCCTTTATTTGTGCTTTAGAATTTTCTTGATAACAGGTTGCTCCACCAAATCGTTGTTTTCTTCTAAGACATCTTGAAGGGGCAATTCATTTTCATTCTCGAGATAAGAACATTCGTCTGGCCAGAACCGTAGTTTCAAAGTAGTTTCGGTTCCTTACAGGAACTCCTCGTTCTTGCCTAATTGGATTCAATCCTTCATTAAAAGGCTCTAGAAGATCAATTGCAGCAGGTACTATATTATTGATAAAGTCAAAATGACTTTCATCTGTAATTTCATTAGTAACAATTCTCAAATTACTTAATTCATTTCGGGCGACTTATTAATAAATAATTAATTATTTAATTTCCCTGCCGTACTGTTCTTCCGGATGTAGAGCTGCTCTGCATCCGGCGTTGATTCACCTGTTAGCTCTACATCCGGCGTTGAATCAGCATTTAATGAATCCACCGCTTACGTTCACTCGCACCGTTAGGTTACCGGAAAAATTAACCGTGACGTCATTCACCAGGATTCACTCACCGTAAATGTCCGGTGAGTGCGGATGAACTCGCCCATTGTTATTTTTGTTTCGTTTTATGGGTCGTGAATGTTTACGATTATCTTAAGTGTCAAGGATTTATCAAATAACATCCAAAACCTTAATTTTTATTTTCAACTATTTTATTTTTAAGCTTTTCCGGCCGCTACAACAATAGTAGTCGCCATTACAAGATTCCTTTATGTTCACATTTCAATAGAGTCTGCAAGTCGGGCAAAGTCCAAATTCAGGGTTTTCCTTCTTTATCGCTTCCCGGTCAGTGTCTACAGTCCACTCATCCTGTCCACTTGCAGCTCGTCCATCAGTGGACGATTATTTTCCAAAGGCCATCAGTTGCCGTAATATTATCAATTATTTTAACTTACCACTTGTATATAGATGTTAAATCTTAACCTTGTGCAAGCAGCATAACTTTTGTTTTATTTAATTGTGAATATAAACTCAAAGACCGTGTTTCAAGCCTGTAGTGATTCGTGTTCGCGACCACCTCGAACGAACTTTAGGCCTTCATCTCCAGTGCTACATCCCCAGGGGCGCCCCTCTACAAGATCTACGTCCTCCCCCAAGTGCCGACGCAAGGATTAGAAGGTGCGTGCTCCAAAAAACCATATTTTCCAATCTAAACTCTAGTCAATTCAATAAATTTTCAATGTCTGCCATTTTGCAAAACTATTAGCTATCGATAGGACTAAACCTTTCCACATTTTTGGTCCTTCGAGCCGGATTAATCAATCAGACTATGGATTAAATTTGGAACAGACATTTAATTTTACTATTAATTCCAGTGCTTTTACAATTTTGAACATTGATTTAATTTTAAAACATATTTTAACAAAGCTGCTTGCAAAATATTTCATGTCCAATTTTGTTTGTCACAAACAACATGTGATTTGACAATGACGTCACATCCGTCATAGCCAATGCCATCTATGAGTCACTTTGTCATTTCGACAAAATACAATATTATTTTGTCATTTTCCATATCCGCCATCTTGCTACTAGCGCTACCTGTTAGCGATTTCTGGAAATATTAGTTCTCTTCTTTGCCACTAGAAGCCAGTATACCAAAACCTTTTGGTCAATTTCATTATTCCTAGTCCTATTCCCATTCGTCTGAAATGAAGAATTGGAACGACCTCTTGCGTCACTACGGACATCAGCTGCAAAGCAGACATGAATAATTTCAGGTTATGTCTGTTTGCTTACATACAATCTCAAGTGAATAAAGTTGAATAAAGTGAATGAAGAATATCAGAAAACTGTTAATGCCTTTTAGTTGCATTTAGTTAATAATTAAAAAGAAGCAACACTAAGCAACTGAAGAGGAATAACTTAATAATTTATTTGAGATTGAATATATTTTACATGGACTAGGCCTAACTATAGTAAGTGATATACATTATTATATTCATTTATTGCTGTCTGCATTTAATACAAACTTGATTGATGCAACAAAATAAATATTCCCTGGACTTTTGATATAATGTTGTGAGTTATTAATTAATGAAAATATTCTCACTCTGAAACATTTGGACTTGTGTGCTTCCTTACTGGTTATAGTCAATTTGTTTATAGGCTAGGCCCAATTTATCATTGATTTCAACCGAATTGACATTTCAAATGCATTTTTGGGAAATATATTTTATTTTGTGCAATTTATCTTATCAAAATGCGCTTTTCAACCTTTACTAAAGCCTCTGAACTTCTTGAAAATAGGCTTAAGGCTATTCACAAACAAGTCAAGGCACTTCATGATGCAAGTGTGGTTAAAACGAATTATCAACCCAACAGACTAATAAATTAAAAGATCTCTTAGAAACTGCCTTCAAAAAGAATAATGAGTTTGAAAAGTCACTTAACAAACTTTTTAATGCTCTGTCTGATGCCGACATTGACTCAGAGCAGATAGGCAAATTACAGGACTCGATTTCAGATCTATTTCATGAAAGTCAGAGTATTAGTACGACACTTCTTCCAGGTACTACACAACTAAATGATTCTACTGATGTAGTGGTTCAACCGCCACAAACTGTTACGCAGTCAGTCAAACTACCTCGCTTACACCTTCCCACCTTCTCGGGTGACACAGAACAATGGATTGCATTTCAAAATATTTTTGAACAGTCAATCCACAAAAATGATTCAATTTCTAATGTTGAAAAGTTTACTTATTTGTTGTCTTGCTTATCCAATGAGCCTTTAAATTTAGTCAAATCATTGCCAGTCAATGCTGCTAACTATATCATTGCATGGCAAACTCTTGTAAAAAGGTATCACAACCCAAGGCTACTTGTCACATTACACATAAACAAGATTTTAGATCTCCCAACACTCCAGAAACCTACTATTAATCAACTTAGAGATTTTTTGTCAGCCTACAACGAGAATTATGAAGCACTCAAAGCCTTAGGCTATAATATTAGCACAGAAAGTATTCTTCTGACTTCTTGTATTTTAAGAAAAGTTGATGCAAACCTGCGATCAGAATTTGAACGTAAACGTGCAGACTCGCAAGAAATCCCTAACATAAAAGAACTAATTTCTTTTCTCGAAAAGGAATGCCATCACAGGGAAGCAGCCCAAATAGGAAGCTTGTCTCTTCCTTCTACGTCTAATAGCAAAATAGGCCCTAGTCCTTACAAAAATTCTAATTCTAAAACCAGTAATGTGAAGCCTTCTAAGGTTGTCATGTTTGCTAGTAAACAGAATTCAGGATGCATTTTCTGTAATTGCAACACACACGTTATCTACAAATGTGCAAAATTTCTTGCTGTTACGCCACAAAGTAGGCTAAGTTTTGTGAAATCAAAAGGTTTGTGTAAAAACTGTTTAAATCAGCACAGTACTGATAACTGTGCACTTCTATGCATTCCTGTCGTGTTTGCAAAAAAAGGCATCATACCTTACTTCATTTAGGGAAAACTGAGCAGAATACTTCCCCGAATATCGACAAACCCTCAAACAGTTGTGTTTCACCAGATAAGCCTAATGTAGTGGTTAACCTTCCTCAGAATGAAGGCTCCCCACTTCAATACAATAGAGTCTACATCAACCCTAGTTAGTTTAGCTGAAAATAGTGGAGGTTTTGTGCTGTTAGCTACGGCCCTAGTTCAGGTTTCATCGATCACTGGCCAGTCATTGGTTGTTCGTGCAATATTGGATAGTGCCTCACAAAAAACTATCATCACTCAACATTGTGCTCATCTTTTACAACTCAGTCGTTCACGGACTAACCTTCCTGCGCTCATGGGCATCTCATCAGCTAAAATAAGCCCAAGAGGCATGGCTCAAGTCAATCTCTCATCATTGGGCGGGCATGTACTTGCACAATCACATCCTGTGTTAATAATAGATAGAATTTCTACCAATCAACCACCTATCCGACTGTCTAGTAATGTGAAAACCAAGCTCAAGGGATACACTCTTGCAGACCCTAGCTTTGACCTACCAGGCCCTATTGATTTACTAATAGGAGCCGATCTTTTTCCACAAACGTTACTCGGGCCTTCAGTCTGTCTGGGCAACAATTTGCCTTATGTTTTGAATACCATTTTTGGATATGTGGTAATAGGTAATGTACCTGCAATGCAACCAATCTCTCAACCTGTGGAATCATGTACATTTTTATCCACTACTGAGATAGACCTTCATTCTACACTTCAGAGGTTCTGGTCACTAGAAGAACCACCTTCATTCATTACCAGTTTTCTCACCTGAAGATAAGGAATGTGAAAAACATTTCATCGAGACTCATTCTCGCACTGCCAGCGGAAGATATGTATACCGCATACCTTTCAAGGATAGTCCCTCTAAATTAGGCGATTCGTCTAATGTTGCTAAACGCACATTTCAATCACTCGAACGCAAGTTTCATAATCAAACCGATTTCAAGGACAAATATTTTGAATTTATGGAAGGCTACAAGTCATCAAGCCACATGAAGCTAATGGATTCAGATCTTAATCTCTCACAACCTCATTGCTTCTTACCCAACCATGGAGTTTTCAAGAATGGGAAATCAGAGTTGTTTTCAATGCATCAGCTCCAACCTCTACTGGTGTTACTTTGAACAGTATCCAACATCAGGGACCTAAACTGCACTGTGAAATATCTGATATTATTTTTCACTTCCGACAGCATAGAATAGTGTTTTTGTGTGACATACGTCAGATGTTCAGACAGATTTTGATCCACGATGATGATCAGATTTTTCAGTTAATCTACTGGAGAGAAAATGACAATCTACCTTTACAAATCTATCAGCTATCCACTGTGACATTTGGTCTGAGTTCATCACCGTATCTAGCCAACAGAGTTATCCAACAACTGATAGAGGACGAAGGTGAACATCATCCACTTGCGGCTAAGGCTCTTAAACAACACATACACGTTGACGATGCTGTGCTAGGCTGTGATTCTGTCGAAGAAGCCTTGGAACTTCAGAAGGAGGTTATTGATCTTCTGCTAAAAGGAGGATTTGAGCTTCGGAAATGGGCTTCTAACCATCCTAAACTTCTAGAACATCTACCTCAAGAATTTTGTGAGACCCCTCACGTGTTCCGCTCTTCGGGCCAACCTTATCACAGTGTTTTAGGCCTAAAATTGATGTCTGATACCGATGATTTTTCTTATGTCATTAGCAAACCTTCGGAAAACTTAACGAAACGTTCTGTTCTTTCAGCCATCGCCCAAATTTATGACCCTATTGGATTGTTAGCTCCTTTGATTTTTTGGGCCAAAACTCTAATGCAACACATTTGGACACTAGGGCTGGATTGGGACACCCCACTTCCTCGCCTATTGCTGACCGCTGGTCACAGTTTATCTTAGAGCTTCCTCAGATTGAAACTCTTAGAATTCCCCGATATTTGCATTTGGCGTATTGTGTCAACGTCCAACTGCATGGATTTTCTGACGCCAGCGAATCTGGTTACGCAGCCTGCGTATACCTGAGAGTAGAAGATTCATTCAACAATGTGAACTTCAGTCTATTGATTTCAAAATCTAAAGTTGCCCCGCTAAAACGTGTAACAATTCCTAGGCTGGAATTATGTGGAGCACACTTACTCTCTAAGCTGCTGAGCTATTCTCACGCACAATTTTCTCACACTTATACAACTTCTATGTTTGCGTGGTGTGATTCAACTATCGCACTTTCTTGGATTAGAACTCCGTCATACTTACTCAAACTATTTGTAGCAAACAGAGTGGCTCAGATCCAGGAGCTTATCCCTACTTGTACCTGGAAACACATCTCGACTAATGACAACCCAGCGGATTTTGCATCCCGTGGACTAACCGCATCAAATCTAATACATCTCGACCAGTGGTGGAATGGACCACAATGGCTCAAAGGAGAGCCTTCTGTTTGGCCGCAGTCCTCCAATAAACATATTCCAGAAAATGAACTTCCGGAGATTAAAGCTACTACTCTTAACCTTGTGACTACTACTAATGTTAATGATGATCAAGACTGGATTACAAAATTTTCTTCTTGGAAAACAACATTGTATGTCATGGGTTATGTGCTACGTTTTATTTATTGTCTTAAACAGAAGGTAAAAATTATTCATCCTCTTACTGTTGAGGAACTTGACCAGGCGAGCAAGCGTATTTGTTGGCTAATACAGCAATCTTGTTTCAAGACTGACATTGACCTTCTTCAAAAGAGGAAAACCTGCTCGGATCGTATACAACGCTTAGCGCCATTTTTAGATTCAGAAGGAATCTTACGAGTCGGTGGAAGATTGAGGAATTCTAGTTTGTCACTTTCGGCAAAACATCAGATTATTTTGCCCAAATATCATCCTATTGTTCACAATCTGATTGATCACTATCATAAAATTCATTTACATGTCGGTCCACTACAACTTCAAGCTATTCTTCAAGAGAAGTACTGGATCCTCTCAGCACGCATCGTTATACGCTCGAGAATCTTCAAGTGTATGAGATTTTTCAAGGTTAAACCTAAACCTACCTTTCCTTTGATGGCCGATCTACCCTCGGGACGAGTTGTTCCTACAAGATGTTTCAGCGTTTCTGCAGTTGACCTTTTACTGTAAAGTTGTTCAAACTTAGAAGAGTGCAACCTGTCAAGGTTTATCTGTGTTTGTTTATTTGCTTTGTATCGAAAGCGGTACATATTGAAGTTGTTACTGACTTGTCTACCGATGCGTTTCTCGCTTCTCTTACGAGATTCATTTCAAGAAGAGGCCTGGTCTCAGATCTGCACTCAGATTGTGGAACCAATTTCATTGGTACTTGTTCATCTCTACGAAAAACATTCGAAGAATTGATGAAGAAACCTGAAACTCAACGGTTTGCTCAGGACAACAGTATTCGTTTTCATTTCAACCCACCAAGAGCACCCCACCAAGGGGGATTGTGGGAACGTGCAATAAAGAGTGCAAAATATTATCTAATTAGAGTCATAGGTAATCAAGTCTTGACCTATAAGGAGTTCTTTACTCTAACAACTCGTGTCGAAGCAATGCTAAATTCTAGACCGATCACACCTTTATCGTCAGATCCTAACGACTTCGAACCAATCACACCTGGACATTTCCTAACAGGCGGACCTCTCGTCTCATTGATGAGCCTTATCTTGCGGACTTAATCCTAACGGAGATTAGTTCAAGCATTTGCGCAGCACATCTGGCAGCGATGGATCAAGCAATATCTTCAGACACTTCAAGAGCGTTCAAAATGGACGAAACCTCAAGAAAACCTCAAGATTGGAGATCTAGTGGTCATTCAAGAGGACAACTCTCCACCTCTGACTTGGAAAATGGGACGAATCACTGAAGTTTTCCCTGGATCCGATGGTTATGTTAGAGTGGTCAAGATCAAGACTTCTGGCAGATCCTTAACCCGTCCAACAGTTAAGGTTTCCTGCTTACCCATCAATTAATCCCAAACAAACTGGCTACCCCCTATACTTCTTTTAATTTCTCAAAACCAAAACATGTTTATTTTATCATAATTTGTTGAACCGGATCGGTTCAAGGGGGGAATATGTCAAGGATTTATCAAATAACATCCAAAACCTTAATTTTTATTTTCAACTATTTTATTTTTAAACATTTCCGGCCGCTACAACAATAGTAGTCGCCATTACAAGATTCCTTTATGTTCACATTTCAATAGAGTCTGCAAGTCGGGCAAAGTCCAAATTCAGGGTTTTCCTTCTTTATCGCTTCCCGGTCAGTGTCTACAGTCCACTCATCCTGTCCACTTGCAGCTCGTCCATCAGTAGACGATTATTTTCCAAAGGCCATCAGTTGCCGTAATATTATCAATTATTTTAACTTACCACTTGTATATAGATGTTAAATCTTAACCTTGTGCAAGCAGCATAACTTTTGTTTTATTTAATTGTGAATATAAACTCAAAGACAGTGTTTCAAGCCTGTAGTGATTCGTGTTCGCGACCACCTCGAACGATTTTTAGGCCTTCATCTCCAGTGCTACATCCCCAGGGGCGCCCCTCTACAAGATCTACGTCCTCCCCCAAGTGCCGACGCAAGGATTTGAAGGTGCGTGCTCCAAAAAAAACCATATTTTCCAATCTAAACTCTAGTCAATTCAATAAATTTTCAATGTCTGCCATTTTGCAAAACTATTAGCTATCGATAGGACTAAACCTTTCCACATTAAGTGAGCAGACTAACTTTCCTAAGTGACAATGACATAAGTGTTTTTTTTCAAACAACAAACATCTATTGTATAAGTAATTTTAAAAGTAAATGTCATATAATAATTGTTTTTATCTACGACCATTGAAATAATCACCAATAACGATATTACAACTAATGTCATAATGAGGTCCATTATTAAACCAAATACAAACCAGTTGCACAAAGTCAACATTATGCAACTGGTGTCACTTTAGGATGCAGGTTCTAGACCAATGGGAGCGCGGAATTTGACGAAATTAGTGTCATAATGACATTTACGCAATTCGCAGATCATCTGATTGTTGCATTACGATTTATGTTTGCGCTGACTTATCCCATCAGCTGATTATTCCACAACGATTCATGGTTAAATCTGCTTATGTGCCTAACCTCAAATTTGAGTTGACCTATTCCATCATTAGTATAAGTCATGAGTTATGTTTAACTTCGGGGGAAATTTAGTCGTATGGCCGTAGATAAAGTAGTGAATTTAATTTGTATCTTTTTTACGCAAGTCATAATGGGAGATCATTTATTTTTAAGATAACAATTTCTGAAGAAATAAAATAGTAGTTTATGCAACGATTGTATAATGAATGCCTTTAAGCCACTCGTGAGATATTTAGAACACTCGCTTCGCTCGTGTTCTAGCTTACATCTCACCCATGACTTAAAGGCATTCATTATACAATCGTTGCATAAACTACTATTTTATTTCTTCAGAAATTGTTATCTTAAAAATAAATGATCTCCCATTATGACTTGCGTAAAAAATATACAAATTAAATTTATTTACAATAACGTAATGACGTCAGTTAAGGGTTTTTTAATAACTAAGTAAAAAAAGTTTTCCGAGGCTACTAGCCTAAGAGCAAATATTATTGAAAAATGTATCCAAGTTTTCAGAAGGTGCGTCAGAAAATAACTAAAGTTTCAGTTATTTGTGTCTCTAACTTCGGGGAAAATTTAGTCGTATGGCCGTAGATAAAGTAGTGTATGCAACGATTGTATTATGCCTTTAAGCCATTCGTGAGATATTTAGAACACTCGCTTCGCTCGTGTTTTAACTTACATCTTACTCGTGGCTTAAAGACATCCATAATACAATCGTTGCATAAACTACTGTTATAGTCTCATGGCAATGATTTGCTGTAGATAGACTGTCGTAGGAATAATTCTTATCCATTGAGTTGATGGATAAGAACCCTTAATTTATTAAGGGTTGATTAATTAAAAAAAGTAGTACCCATTTACCCCCGGTACCCGATTCCCCCCTTCTACCCTAAGTTAGAAATTTGTAATTGAAGCATTTCAATTTTATTGTAATTACCCTTAGAAAAACGGGCAATAGATTATGAGCTGACAAAGTCCATGGACAAAAATATGTACCTACAATAATTGTTTTTTAGGCTTATAAACCTACAAAAGACAAAATCAATAGACTAAAATTAGTAAAACAGAATAACAAATATTTTGTAAACAATAACAGTTAAAAAACAATCTAAATTGAAATGCAACTTGCCAATGATGTACATTGAAATAAAACTTGACTATTGGACAAGTAATGTAAAAAGAATATTGAAAATAAAAGTTGTAAATTAAAAGGCTGTGAATAAAAAGACTTGACATGAGCATAATTTATATGCTATAAAATGATTCCCTACTTGACATATAGGCTAGGCAGCAATATTTTAGAGTTTACATGTAAACAGATAAGATTGGATAAACATACCGAAATATGATAAAATATGCATGTTGCAAACACTATAAAACAACAATAATCTTGTTATGTTTGTATTTCATAATAAAAAAATCGAATAGGGCCTGAATCTTACAAATGAATTGCTAGTAAATATAGTTTGGTTATCAAAATTCAAAACAAAAGAAAACCCATATTAAGTGATGACAATAAGTTCTCTACCTTCAATACACATGGATAAAAAAAGTATTGAAGGTGATCCTGTAATAGGCGATAAGAAATAAATTGGTTTATGAGTGCATGGCCTATAATGATATTAACCTAATTATGTACAGTACAAAATGATTAGTAGCCTGTGTCGTATATGTAGAAAAGATCTAATTATAAGTTTGCATGTGAAAATATCTAAACAAACGGATTTAAAAAAATCTACAGGTAGACAGACGACATTAATTTTAACACGTGTGTGTGTGTGTTTGTTCCCTGATTTAATCTTTTTCAAGAAATTTTGAGAAGATAGAAACATACTTTAAATTGTCTATTTCCATCAATAGTCCCTGCCCGCAAACCACTGATATAGTCCAGTCAAAAAACTTAAAGAAATGGCCCAACCTGGAAAAAATTCCGTTAATTTTGAAACTTTGCACACTTATTTAGAAGTACCTAAGGATGAAAATACCAAAAGTCCTGGAAAATATGTGGCGAGCTCTAGTGGCAATTGATGGAAACAGGGTACTGTTTTTGGTTTTTCGTAAAAATCTCGAGAACCGTTGGTCGGAGGTGAGAACTTTAAATGTACAAAATAAAGCTTATTAAATTTGCTACAAAATGATATGGTACATTTTCGTTGTACTCCTAACGGTTACCGAGTTATAGGGCGCCAAAAATAAGGATCTTTTCACGATTTTCCCCTAAAAATGAGCAAAATTGAGTTTTTTTAGTTTTTAACGCATGAAAATAAAAATTATATAATTTTGGTGGGCACCATTAAATTCAGCTTAAAAAACCAAACAATTTAGTATCCTAAATCATTGCTTTATGTCCGTTGTTCAACCGAGATAATGGAGGCGGTAAACACCTCTTACATTGTACCTATGTTATCCTTATGGGATTTAGAAAACGTTCTATATGTCACTTATTTCGCAACATATCTCAGTATAACTTGATTTGTGGCTTGATATTATTGAGATATATCGTACTAGTTCCTATAATCCCCAATTTTCACATTTACGTGTCAGCAAACCTGCATACTCACCTGCATAAAAATAATACAAACAATGAAGTATGCAGGTTTGCTGACACGTAAATGTGAAAATTGGGGATTATAGGCCCTAGTACGATATATCTCAACAATATCAAGCCACAAATCAAGTTATACTGAGATATGTTGCGAAATAAGCGACATATAGAACTTTTTCTATTTCCCATAAGGATAACATAGGTACAATGTAAGAGGTGTTTACCGCCTCCATTATCTCGGTGACCAACGGACATAAAGCAATGATTCAGGATACTAAATTGTTTGGTTTTTTAAGCTGAATTTAATGGTGCCCACCAAAATTATATAATTTTTATTTTCATGCGTTAAAAACTAAAAAAACTCAATTTTACTTTTTTTTAGGGGAAAATCGTGAAAAGATCCTTATTTTCGGCGCCCTATAACTCGGTAACCGTTAGGAGTACAAAGAAAATGTACCATTTTATTTTGTAGCAAATTTAATGAGCTTTATTTTGTACATTTAAAGTTCTCACCTCCGACTAACGGTTCTCGAGATTTTTACGAAAACCCAAAAAAAGTACCCTGTTTCCATCAATTGCCACTAGAGCTCGCCACATATTTTCCAGGACTTTCGGTATTTTCATCCTTAGGTAATTCTAAATAAGTGTGCAAAGTTTCAAAATTAACGGAATTTTTTCCAGGTCAAACCCTGTTTTGACTGGACTAATATTGGTTTCAAACAAACACTGCCAAAGGCATCACTTCCGGGACGGCACAATTTAATATGACAAGTCTCTACACCACTCACATTTCTCAGTGTCCGTATTTCTTGGCACAAAATATTAATTGTTTCATTCACAACAACAACAAGCTTCTCGCGCCTGAGCCTTCCGAGGAGAGGCACGACTAGTGACGAAGAGCGCATGCGCAGATGCCAACAGCTGTTCGATACGATTTACTCGCGATATTATGTCGATATACGACATCGCAATATCGTTCGTATTGCACTTGGTACCGTCGCGCGTCGCGTCTTGGCAATCTCGCGTCGCGTCAACATCGATTCTGTTTTGTTTATTTCAATTACGTTATTTGCAAAACGAAAGAGGAATTCCGATCTCTCAAGTGAAATATTATTCTGGCTTTTCAAATGTTTCATACAAAGAAATAAAAAAATCTTTACCTAGTTAACAAAATTAACTTGCCTGACATTACCAAAATATCGCTAAAAATATTACTAAAATATTGTTTCATCATGTTATTTTAAAAAATAAGGAAGACAGCATTTTTTATTTTCTCTAAGGGTGGCATTGGGAATAAGGTGCAGATTTGCTCCTCGTAATGTAAATAAGATAATGTAAATATCGGCGATTGAGGTTAATACAATAGGTTTCACCTATAGGCGAAGCCACAAACCATGTTTTATATGTTGAGAGTTGAGAAATAAGCGAGATATAGTATTTTAGCGATTTTCTTTAAAAATAAGCTATTACCGTCGTTTTAGCAGAATGGACAAAAAATATCCGTTCAGGGTATATATTTATATAGGCCTAAATTGATAGCTTTTTATTAGTACTTTCTAGATATGAAGTTAGTTTATAGCAAAAACGAATTTTTACCGGCACAAATTACGATTTGTTTCAAAATTTAGCATGGTCTTATGGGAAATAAAATTTTCATTTTTTGACAACTCTCAAAAGTAAAAGAGTAGTATGATAACTCTCGTAAATATCGTCCGATCGTGACAAAATTTGGTACAGACATGGAGACATGTATAAAACTTATCTTGGACGAGTTCGTAAACCAGCCTCATCGACCTATCCTAAAGTGGGGTAAAAACTTCATTTTACCCCCTAAAAATATTTTTTTTTAGTTTTCCAAATTGAATTATTAAATTTATCCGATTAGGCCTACTGTTTTCACCATTGGATTCAGCTCGAAAAAAACAAACAATTTGGTATTTTAAAATGATTTCTTTAAGTCCATTGGTCTCAAAGATATTAACGAATTTCCTTCTGGAAGGCTCCTTTTTGGCCCTAAAAAATGGGTTTTTTGAGATTTTCAAATGGAAATATTAAAGTTCATCGTAAAGTTATCATGAAAAACGTGAAGGGCCACAAAACGTAAAGTTATCATAGTCTCGGGCTTACCATGAGCCCTTCGGTAGCAATTTCCTCCACTTAGGAGTAATTCGAATTACTCCAATAGGAGTAATTCGAATTACTCCAATAGGAGTAATTCGAATTGGCGATCGCCAATCGAGAGATTTTTGGTAATTATATACAGCCGGTCTCAACTAGATAAAGTCACAAAACAAGTTGTATTGAGGTGTGACGAGAAACAAGCAAGATGACTTATTTATTTATTACCCGCAAAGTTAGCATTGGGAAGGAGAAAGGGAGTACGCATGTATGCTGCCACTGAAATGCAGCAATCTGGAATTTTACTCAATAATGTTGCGAAATGTAGTCGATAATATTAGTCAATGTCGATATTTGTTTCGATATTTCCGAGATTCCGAGCTTATCGGGACTATCGAAGCTTCATTGCGACTATTCGGCTACTGCCGTAATAGCGACATTCGGTTATTTCCGTCATTGTTCGTTTGATTTCCCCCACCACGCCAGCCTAGTCGTGCCTCCCTCGGAAGGCTCGGGCGCGAGAAGCTTGTACAACAACAAACCTGATTTTAACAAATGCATGACAGTTCAAATATGCAATAAAATCACAATTCTTTTTCTGCCTTTTGTACATCTCACAACTGCATTTTACTTTTTGAAATATAACCCTCTTGTAATAAGAAGTCGTTGGAGTTGAATGAAGGTTCGTAAAAGCTATGATTTCTTCTCCAGAAAGGGCTTCATTCTCTGGGAGTCCTAGCAGGCAAACATCATCAACTCTTGCTATCTTCCTCGTCGATGGCAAACTCATGATCTCGGAGCACATCTTGAGTGTACTATCCTGTAAAATAACCAATTTTGAAATGTTTGGATACTAAACAGCATTTGTAGGCTAATTTATTATTTTTAAATTCAAAATTAATAGAATTGTTATTTTTAATCTGCCATACTGGAGATAACAAAGCAGGCAAGTGTAATAAGTTTTTTGACAGTGTTACACTTATTCTTAAAACAGAACCAATATAATGCCTTGTATTTTTCCCCCAGACTCGTTGATGAAAACCCCTCGATTGCGGAACCCGAGATCCGGCTTCGCATGAAGAATGTAACGAAATATCTAACAGAAAAGATCATGACATTGAATCGAGTGGCCAAACTTGATAACTAACCTGTTTGTTTATATAATTTTTTCCATAAATGTTTAAGTATATTTTTATTATTTTAGTTAGTTTAAGATTATGTTAACAGTTAAGTACATGCATATTATAGCATTTCTAATGTTTTAAAAAATTAAAACTTAACAATGCTTGAGAAACTGATTTATTAATTCCTTTTGTGAAAAAAAATTTTTAACTGATTTTCAATGGCTTTTAGTGGTAAGTTTTTCTATTTTGCTCAATCAGCTGACCAAAATTAGTTAAGTTTTTACTATTTGAAACTAAAAATTTCTTTGAAAACAAATTTAAATTCAACTGATTTTTGCTGGCAGAAGACCTATTAAAACCAGTCAGAGTACTTTCATACCGGAGCCTGGATGCAAAGCTTTACATCCCACCTACCATCTGATCCAAAATCTGACTGACTTTTTTGAACCGTCTAGTAAGCAATGAAGCAAATATGCTTGCATCCTGGCTAAGCTATTGTTAACTTATATTAACAAACATCAGCTGATATCAACTGGTATTTCGCCCAATTGACATCAACTTATCTCAGCTGACGTCAGCTGATGTCAACTGATATCAACTGGGCGAAATACCAGTTGATATCAGTTGACCTTCACTGATATTTTCACTTGGGATACTCTGCCAAAAGTTGGTTTGTGATAAGCATATGCTATGTAGACATCACAGTATTCGCAATTACATTCGCAATTGAAAATAAAGTACTACCGGATAGTTTGAACAAAAAAAGAAAACGAAATCCGATATACACCCAAGCCACCCAGACCTCTACTTCAAGTGTCAATTTAGGTATTATGCAATAGATGAATTCACCAAACGGAGTTGTGAATATCCAAACTGCTCGTGTGAAATATACACCGCCTCTAATTGTTTAAAAATACCACTCTGCGAAAAACATTTTATGTTTGAAAATAACTGCCAGTTTCATGAAAACGTGAACCCACAAGTTTTGTTTCCTGTAGAGGGATCTCCGAGAGAAAAAAAGTACAAATTGGCTAAAGAACGAAAAGATAAAGGCGAATGTTATGTGAGAACCTGTCTTATCATCGACCTAAAAAAGATGAGTGCAGCCTTTGTATGTCGTACAAATCTGGCGTTGAAGAAAAAACTATCCATGGAATACAATACACACACCACCAAAAACAAATGGTTAGAGAAATTAAAGAGGCTCAAGAAAAAAATCAACTTACGGCTATGCAGTTTTCGGTCTACAACAAGTTTTTTCACTTCCTATAACAAAGGAGAGTGCTGTTTCTACAAAAGACTGTTGTCGTTAAATAATTTCACGGTGTATAACGTAGCATCAAGTGAATGTGATTGTTACTTGTGGCACGAAGGCATAAGCAAAAGAGGGTCTAGTGAAATAGTCACTTGTGTGTACAAGTCAATCTTGAAACTTGAAGCTCAAAACAAATCCATCATTCATTTATGCTGTGACGGATGTGCCGGGCAAAATAAAAATTCTTTTTTGCCCACAATGATGCTGTATTGCTTAAACAACAGATCAATTATTGATCAAATACGTCTTACATTATTTGAGCCCTACCATGGGCAGAGCGAACGTGATAGTGTCCATAGCACCATAGGGCATGCCGTCAAAATTGCAGGAGATATTTTTATACCTGCACAACTCGTTACTATCATAAGGCTGGCGAAAAGAAAACATCCCTAATAGGTAGAGGAAATGAATGCGGAGTACTTTTTAGCCTTCAAAGATCTTTCGAAAAAACTTAGAATCCTAAGAATCAGAGAATGTGACCAGTCGAAAGACCCTGGAGACTGGTCTAAAGTGTCTGAGTTGGTGGTAAAACAATCAGAGTCAACACAATTTTCTTTTTTAGCGAATTTTCCCTATAGGGAAGAAGCTGTTACCGTAGTACTCATGTTAAGACCTAAGCCCCAGATAACTTTTCGTTTTGGGGCCCCCAGAAGCAAAAAACACTATTCGTTCGAATATATATGTGTGTGTGTGTGTGTGTGTGTGTGTGTGTGTGTGTGTGTGTGTGTGTGTGTGTGTGTGTGTGTGTGTGTGTGTGTGTCTGTTAACACGATAGCGGTCCGATTTTGGTGAAATTTGGTACAGACGAGTAAAGTGGTAATCACTCGAACGAGATCGTGAACCAGCCCGATCGGACCCCCGGAAGGGGGGTGTTTAGTGTCTTGCAATAAAACACTTTGTAGTTGTTAAGCTATGTTTATTGTACTTGAAATTAACAAACAGTTTGTATAACTAAGCAGTTAGGCAGAACGCCGGTAACGCTTCAACAACGACATCTTGAAGAAGGAGTCTTTCTTGTTCAAGGGCGAGTCCACTTAAGTTTAAGTGAAGATAGTACATAAAAAAGAGTAACATTCAAAATATAAACATATAAAAATATATCAACATCCCCTTCCTTATACAAAATAAAAATATCCTTTCTTTTTACAAAATTAATTATATTACTTATTTTGCACAAGATATGATAATCCTATATGGCAAAACTTTTCAAAAATAACAATTAAAATAAACTCTTCTTTGTAGGCTAACCAATAAACAATAGCCTAATCATAGGACAAACGTTTTGGGTTTCTTACAGTTCTACCTCTTTGACTTACATAACCGTCAAACCCTTTAACAGTTTTTTCCTCCGCTGAAACATCAGGAGAGGTGTCTGGTCTTTGTAACAACAAAGGACTACTATGAGGAGAGATAGGCCTAGAACTAGTAGGAGCCGACATACTGTTATGCGAATCAGACCTAGGACTTGTCTTTGGCGTTAAGCCTTCATCATTTACACTGGTAGACAAATCTGACCTAATCATCTTTCTATTCCTTATAAACATTTTGTCATTTTCATCAGATAAAACATAGGATCTAGGAATATTATTTTTCCTCACTATTTTCCCTGGCGACCAAGGTGAATCTACAGTTTTCTTAAAAAACACTTTGTCTCCTACATTCAAAGAGGGTAACTCTTTGCTACCTCTGTCATAGTACTTTTTGATACTAACATTTCTCTTATTTAACATAGCTTTGTCTGGTTTTGTTACTTTAGGTTGCAAACTACTCTTAGACTGTAGCAATAGGCCATTAAGTTTTCTACTAAACATTAGTTCAGCTGGTGAAGGCTGATATGGTTTACTAGTGTTACGATGACTTAACAATGCAAGATAAACATCAGACTTAGATTCTCTTGTTTTCTTAAGAATACTTTTTGCTATCTTAACACCTGACTCGGCTTGACCGTTTGATTGAGAGTGCTTAGGACTCACTATCACTAACTTAAAGTCATACAACACAGAAAACTCATGAAAGGCATTGGAAGTAAACTGACTTCCTGAATCGACCACTAAAGTAACAGGAATACCATGTCGAGCAAACATTGATTTACATTTCTCAATTAAAATTTGGAGGTTATGCCTGGCAATGACACTAACTCAATATACTTAGAATAGTAATCCATCAGTACAAGAAAATATTGGTTATTGAACTCAAAAATGTCCCCAGACACTTTATGCCAAGGCAAATCCGGAACATCATGAAACAACAATGGTTCTCTTGCATTCATAGGCTTAAACTTGGCTCACACGCTACAGTTGTTTACTAAATCTTCAATGTCCTTGTGTAAAGTAGGTCAATACAATAAATTGCGTGCTCTTATTTCACAAGTTTGTTTACCTACATGGCCACTATGCAAAATTTCTAACATCATTTTATGAAGTGAGCTAGGTACAACAATAGATTGATTTTTATAAACCAGATCATTAACAACATGAAGATCATGCTTAACACTACAAAATGGTAAAACCATTTTACTGATTGCTGATTTTTCAGGCCAACCTTCACTTATATACATCTTTAAAGTACTTAAACACTCATCTGAATTTGTTTTTTCCTTGAGTAAATTTAATTTACTTTCAGATACAGGAAGATAAGATTCAAACATATTTACCTGACAAATAATGTCCTCGTCTAGAACATCAATATCTTCTTTACCTTCTACTGGGAGCGCTGCACGCGACAGTGTGTCAGCAATATACATTAGTTTACCTGACTTGTAAACAACATTCAAATCATAACGTTGAACCTTTAACATCATACGCTGCAATCGTAATGGAGCAGCAGTTATAGGCTTCCTAAACAAACATTCTAAAGGTTTATGATCAGTCTCAACAGTTACTTTCCTAGAAAAAATAAATTGGGAAATCTACTGCAGCCAAAAACTATGGCTAGCATTTCCCGTTCTATCTGACAATAATTAGACTGAGTCTGAGTAAGCGCTCTGGATGCATACGCAATTGGATTATCACCACTTAACAAGACAGCTCCTAAACCAGTAGATGAGCAATCTACGGACAATGTTAGTTCCTTAGTAGGGTCATAATACGATAACACTGGAGGAGATACCAACAAAGACTTTAAAGTCAAAAAAGCATTTTGTTGTTCAGTATTCCATTGAAATAATACATCTTTGTGCAGAAGAGCCCTTAAAGGAGAAGTTACAGAAGCATAATTTGGAATAAACTTTGAAAGATAATTGGTAACTCCCAAAAACCTTTCCAAGTCTTTTCGATCTTTAGGTGTTGGCATTTCCTGGACAGTTTTAAGCTTAGATGGATCTGGGGTTAACCCATACTGAGTGAACCGATGACCCCAAAACAAAACCTCACTTTCAGCAAATTTACATTTCTTAGAGTTGAACTTAATATTAAAATCATTAGCTCTTTTTAACACTTCTTTTAACCTTAAATCATGAGTATGCTTGTCAGGAGCTCCAATGCAAATATCATCTATGTAGGTGACTACACCATCAATACCTTCAAATATTTGAGACACAGTAGAATGGAATATATCTGGTGCACTTGAGATCCCATATGGCAACCGAAGGTACCTATACCTACCAAAAGGTGTATTAAAAGTACACAGCTTGCTACTGTACTCATCCAACTTAAGCATCCAAAAAGCACTACTTGCATCAAGTGTGGAAAATATCTTACAATTATTAAACTTCGATGACACTTCATCGATAGTAGGCATTTGGCAATGAGTTCTTTGTATATACTTATTTAGGTTTCTAGGATCTAGAACTACCTTTAATCCAGAATTTTTCTTATTAATCAATACTAGACTGTGAACCCATTCAGTAGGCTCATTCTTTACAATAATGTTGTTAGCTTCCATTATTTCGAGTTCTCTTTTTAAAGGATTTAACAAAGAAAATGGCACTCTACGACATGGCTCAATAACAGGCTTAGCATCTTCACTTAAAGACAAATGAACTGTTGTAGGAATGTTACCTATACTACCATCAAAAAGTGAGCTATATTCATTTAAGATGCTCCTTACAGAGTGTGACTGGACACTTTCATTAGGCCTACTTTGACCTAGTACAAGATTATTAACACTGTGAATTTTACTGTCCGAGACTAACTGATCATTCTTGGGTCTTATAAGTCCTAACACACAACAAGAACTTAAGCCTAAAATTGGCGAGCAACTGATATTGACTATTACAAAAGTAATACAAAACATTTTCCTGTTGAAAGAACAATCCAAATCAATAATACCTATTATTGGTATATTTTCACCTGTTAGTGTGCAAAGGTTTACATTAGAGGAGCGTATTAAAGACTTTGATAGGCCAAGCCTATTGAACAAATCAATTGGCATAATGTTTGTCTGAGCGCCAGTATCTACTTTAAATGATACCTTGTGTTCCCTAATGTTTAAGTTCTCCAACCATTCATTTGGCCTAGGTTTAGACGTGTAATTGTTAGAAACAGAATCATCAACAGAACATACATTGCTGAATAAAAAATTTGTGTTAATCAAGGAACAAGATGTAGGCCTAAGTGATACAATATCAATTGAAAAATATTCCTGTTGACTTAGCGTATTAGATGAACTTTCAGGCCTACCTTGACTTATGTCTAATTCATGAGCATTTAGACCTATTTCACAAACTTTCTTTGCTGACCTACACACATTGGCAAAATGGTTGTTTTTTCCGCATTTAAAACAAACCAAACCATATGCAGCGCACTTATTTATACCATGACTTTTTCCACAGTTACGACAGTTGGAGATATATTTCTTAGCACTTGACACTCTGTTACCTGTCCCAGCTGACCGCTGACCACTGTTCTGCTGTGGTGTCGGGTGAGATTGGTTTCGTCTGCCATGACTAACCTGCTTCGGTCTGGATGCTTGTGGTTGTTGGCAACCCCTCTCCCGCTGCTTGTGGATGTTGACAGCATTTACGCTATGGTCTGAATCAAGTTCTTTGACATGTTGTTGTGAGAGTTCGGCAGCTTTACAAATGGACAAAGCCTTTTCGAGGTTTAAGTCCGTTTCTCTTAACAATCGCTCCTTAAGAGTTTGGTTTCTAGAATTAAGTCCTGAGATAAGGACATCACATACAAGACTCTCACGAATAGAGTCAAACTCACAGGCAAGACTCAAGTTTATTAAGTCTGTATAAAAATTGTTTATCGATTCAGCTGAACTCTGCTTGCGATTTAAAAATTTATGCCGTAGCACTGTGAGATTTTTCTTGGGCGAGAAGTGGGCCTGGAATTTATTTACTACCACATCATACTTTTTAGCTTCTACAGATGAAAGGTTAAAGGAATTGTAAATGTCCAAGCATTTATCACCCAGATTGTGAAGTAAGAGGGCAACTTTCCTTTCAACATTCTCAGCACTTAGATTAGAGGCTAAGAGATAGATCTCAAATTTATGGTACCAATGTTTCCAGTTTTCGGCCAAATTACCTTCAAAATTGAAGGAATGAAGATTGCTAGGTAACATTATGAGATTGTCAGCCTTTTTAGGCACAGTCACAATAGGCCTACCTGTTGCATCTGGATTCACCGCATTTTCCTCGTCTTCTGATTTAGTCATTTTTCTTCAGTCAGTGGATTAATTTATCCCACTTATGCGACACCATGTTTAGTGTCTTGCAATAAAACACTTTGTAGTTGTTAAGCTACGTTTATTGTACTTGAAATTAACAAACAGTTTGTATAACTAAGCAGTTAGGCAGAACGCCGGTAACGCTTCAACAACGACATCTTGGAGAAGGAGTCTTGTTCAAGGGCGAGTCCACTTAAGTTTAAGTGAAGATAGTACATAACAAAGAGTAACTTTCAAAAGATAAACATATAAAAATATATCAACAGGGGGGGGGGTAAAGGGGGATAAACCCCCCAAAAAATTTTTTTGTGTTTTTTACGTAGAAAAGTACAATTCATCGGATTTTTGTTGGCACCATTAAATTCTGCTCAACAAAACAAACAATTTAGTATTTTTAATTACTGCTGTATGTCTATTGGTTACCAAGATATTGAAAGTGGTAAACACAGTACGTTGTCCCAATGTCAACCTTATGGGAAATAAGTAAAATTCTATATATCGCTTATTTCTCAGCTTATCTTGATAAAACTTGGTTGTGGCTTAATCTAGATGAGGTCTATTGTTTAATAGTAAAAAATCCCCGATATTTCCATTTACGTGGCAGCAAACCTGCATACTCATTCCTCATGTTATTCTTATAGAGCTTACTAAAACAATGTCAAAGCTCGCTATGTTGGCTTGTACTATGTTCTTTTGCATTTGAAATTTGCTGAGTATGCAGGTCTGCTGCAACGGGTATATTTCCATTAAAAAAGGCAAATCAGGGGGAAAATTTTGAAACATTTATTAACCTCTCATCCCTCCATCAATCCTATACTCTATACGAGACGTATGCTTGGTTGCTTGTTTGCACAAATATCTAGAAAACGGCTCCGAGGATTTCCTTCCGATTTTGGAAATTACTTATTTTTGGCTCAAAAACGTGCTTATGCAGAGTACTCTGCCAAAAAATCTAATTGCTTAAAAAAAAAGTTAATTTGAAAGTCGTAAAATGTTAGCATGGGTTCGTATGGGTAGCCAAATTTGAAACGATTTTTATGTTTTTTTTCCGAGGTTTCACTTTTTATTTTTTAGAGTAAGGTTATTTTTACTTTATCCCGCCTATACATAGTATATGGAATAAGTATTGTTTTCGTCAAAATTTTCGAATTTGAGTTGTTGGTGAAAATATTTATTTTAGTGCTCCCTGAATCACAAAAAGTGGTTTTTTGGAGTGGTTTCTGTCCGTCCATGTGGATGTCTGTATGCGAACAAAGCTAGAGACCACACCAGTGGTCCGATTTTTATGAAATTTGACATATGTATATAAAGCCATGCTATCTCCAGGTGTTTTTGCATTTTTAGAATTTTTGATTTTTAATGGCATTTACCCCATAAAAACTATAAAAATTAAAAAAATTCAAATTTCTCAAAAACCGCTCTAACGATGGTTTTTAGTGCTTAAGATGAGAACCAAAATGACACCACCCGTATGTCTGTAAAAATTCAGGTTCAAAAGTTGTAAGGGTTTAGGTGTAAAAAATTCATATTTTTCAAATTTCAAAAAACTACAACTTCTAAAGAAAATTTGCAACCATTAAATTTGGATTGAAAAAATAAATAACTCAGTATTTTGAATTATTAGTATACGTCAACTGGCTGCGTAGATAATTGATATTTTAGTTTGGCAGTAAACGCAGTACGCTGTCCAGTGTTATTCTTAAGGTAACTATTTAAAAAACCTATATCTCCGTTGATTACCAAACTATTTTGATAAAACTTGGTATGAATTTGTGAGATAATTAATTCTTAATGACTTAATGGTTTATTTCACCATATAAGTTTTCCGGTTTTCAGTGACTAAGGGAGAAAGTATCTCGCTTATTTCTCAATATATCTTGATAAAACTTTGTAAATGGCTTCTTCTAGTTCAGATCTACTAAATATTGAACTAAAACTACCCAGTTTTAATATGTCTGTATTAGCAAACCTGTACACTCAATCCCCGTGTTATTTTAATGGAGTGTACAAAAACATGTCAAATCTTGCTATGTTGAATTGAAATATGTTGTTTTGCATTTGGAATTCGCGGAGTATGCAGGTCTGCTGCAACGGGAGTATTTTCTACAATCTGACAAGCTTATCCAGCTGATAAGCTCGAGATACTGACCCTCCCATCCTTTATGTATTGCAAACAGCTAGTGTTGTTTTTCAGGTCCAACCCAAATCTGATGCTTGGGTACCAGCACACTCATCCGCATAATACAAGGAATCAGGGCTTACTGCAGTACCCGCCAGTAACCCTATTTGAAAATGGTCCGTACTACATGGGGCTTAGGGTATTTAATAAACTGCCCGATTGTATTAAAATGATACAGCCCATTTCAAAATTAAAAGCCACACTAAAACAAGTCCTATTAAGAAAAGCCTATTATCAGCTGGAAGATTTTTTTGCAGATGACAATTTTGTGTAGATTTATGTGAAATATTTTATGTATGTATACTTGTAAATATTTTTTATATCAATGTATTTTTTATTTGTTGTACATTAGAATTGTGTCTTTTTTGTGTTTTATTTTTGACGTGTCAAATATTTACCTGTGTAAATTGTATCACATTGACGAATAAATCTAAATCTGAATTGGTAAAAGGATATCGACTCAAACACTGATATTTTAAAAACTGGATTTGTATTTGCAATGTTATGAAGAGACATTAATCACTGATAAATTAATTGCATTAATGTTGTTTATGAGTTATTAAAAACTTGCAAAGTTTGTGTTTGAGCCTAATGTATACGTAAAAAACGTTTTCCTACGTCTGTCCGAGAAAGCGGTTGTTTTCGCACTCGATACGCGTCGCAAAACAGGTGATTCAAGTACTCATTTTACTTTTCGCACTCTTCATTTACTTTGCGCACTCCAGTGTTTCAACGTCAGAACACAAAATATTAATAAAACACTATGTATTGGCTAGTAGGGTAACGTTGTTTAAACAGGAATTAAGTTGGCAACACTGGATATAAACATCTGACCTATTGTTGTTGTCGGTGTTTTCGATCGGGAATCGAATCGACATAATCATTACCTCTAGAAACCAGCTTTAGGTGAAGGTGAGACTGTACGAGCACCAAGAGCACAAAAATGAGTAACTATGACAGTGACTGTAGTGATTTAAGTGACTTATTTAGTAATACCCCTGAAGATCTAGCAGAGACTGCCAAAACAGTGTCTTTAAATCACCTACCCGATAAATTAAAGGATAAGTACGAACGAAGGTATCAACTATTACTGCTTGGTGTAATAACAAAAAAGTAAAACAACCATCAGAAAATGTCATGTTAGCGTACTTTTCAGAACAAGCAAAGGTGATGAAGTCTCCCTCCCTTTGGAGCATGTTTACAACGTTGAAATCAACGATCCAATTGAAACATGATACCATCATTGGTAGCTATAAGAAACTAATAGCCTTTTTGAAAAAGCAGAACGTAGGCTATAAACCTAAAAAGTCTAAAACTTTTACAAAGGAACAAGTCGAAACCTTTTTAAAAACTGCTCCTGATGAAACTTTTCTCATGAAAAAAGTAGTTCTCATTTTGGGATCGGCTGGAGC